>OU343222.1:275099956-275146095 GCA_910596185.1 Chrysanthemum makinoi
GTTGCCGTTAGGTGTAATTACCCCTCAATATTACCGTTGGAACAGTACTTTAATAAGATAAACAACACTTTCCACGTGTGCACTAGTTTCCAAGCAGTACTTTCATAAAAGCAAAAAGCAGTACTTTTCCATTTTCTTCCTTACAACAGCATATACACGAATATCCTCCCCTCAAGCAATGCATAGGACTATACTTACACTAAATAGTCCTCCCCTTAAATGTAGCTCAGTAATTGATCATGCCAATACTCACCATCAAGTGAGTAAATCTAGAAACATCAAATCCTTTGGTGGGTAAATCAGCTACATTATCATCTGTATGCACCTTGACAACATTAATAAGCCTATGCTTATAACAATCTCTGATGAAATGGTGCCTAATCTGAATATGCTTGGTCTTGGAATGATAAACTGGATTCTTCACAATGCAAATAGTACTCTCATTATCAATATTGATAGGAGTATTCTTGAAGTTGAACCCATAATCCAAGAGTTGATTCTGCATCCACAATACTTGTCCACAATCTGAAAAAGCTTCATAGTTGTCACCTGCATAATCACTATCTGAAAAAGCTTCTAAGTGAAAAGGTGAATCCTTTGGATACCATAACCCTAACTTAGGTTGTTGTTTCAAATAACAAAAAATTCTCTTCACTGCATTCATGTGAGAGACCTTGGGTGAGACTTGATATCTTGCACATAAGCAAACAACAAACATGATATCAGGCCTTGATGCAGTAAGATACATAAGACATCCAATCATGGATCTGTATAACATGACTTCTACTGGTTGTCCATCTTCATCCTTGCCCAATGAGTTTATAGATTTAATAGGTGTAGTAACAGGCTTCATGTCATCAAAATTGAACTTCTTAAGTATGTCAGTTACATACTTGTCTTGACTTATGAAAATTCCTTCCTTTGACTGCTTAACTTGAAGTCCCAAAAAGAAAGTTAACTCACCCATTGAACTCATTTGAAATTCATTCTGCATCAGCTTCTCAAACTCCTTGACCATAGATTGTTTGGTAGCTCCAAAGATGATATCATCTACATACACTTGAACTAGCATGATATCCTTCTCATCTCTCTTGATAAACAAGGTCTTATCAATAGCTCCTCTCCTATAACCATGTTGCAATAAAAAGGTAGAGAGCCTTTCATACCAAGCTCTAGGTGCTTGATGTAATCCATACAGAGCTTTGACAACTTTGTAGACTTTGTTTGGATGTTTAGGATCTTCAAAACCAGAGGTTTTTTTGACATATACTTCCTCTGTAATTCTGCCATATAAAAAGGCACTCTTGACATCCATTTGATAAACCTAAAATCCCATATAAGAAGCAAAAGCAAGAAAGATTCGAATTGCTTCTATCCTTGCTACAGGAGCAAACACTTCATCATAATCAACTCCTTCTTCTTGTCTGTAGCCTTGTGCAACTAACCTTGCTTTGTTTTTGATGACATTTCATCTTTCATCTCTCTTGACTCTGAACACCCATCTTGTACCAATGACCTTCTTACCATCAGGAATATCACATAATACCCAAACTTCTTGAAGTCTGAATTGTAGCAGTTCTTCTTGCATAGCTTCAACCCAACTTTATTTAGTCAATGCTTGAGCAATATTCTTAGGTTACTTTTGAGAGATAAAGCAAGTAAACAGGCAGGTTTGATGGTCCTTATGATTCAGCCTGTTTTGTCTATAGACAAAGCTAAGTAAAGCATTATGAGGTTTAGAAAAACTCTTAGCTCTGTGTCAAGTCATCACTCCAGAAGTAGAAGGACCAATGATTTGATTAGTAGGATGATTCTTATGAATTCTTAAGTTTGGAGACTGTGGAACTCCATAAATATTTTCTAAATTAGTAAAATCAGCATCTTCATAGGAATATGAGAAAATACCTTCATCTTCAAACTCATCATCAGTATCTTCTAATCCAGGCATGGTAGGATCATCTAAATCATCCAAAGTACTTGTAACTGGTGCAGCAGTACTTTGGTCAAAAGTATTGTCCTAAGTACTGTGAGAGTACTCTGCAGTCTTGTTCTTCTTTTTTGCCTCTTCATAAGCTCTTCTTTGATCATCAGTATAAGAATGTGCTAAAAAATCTTGAAGAAGCATCTGATTAAGTTCTTCTTGAATAGATTGATCCTCAGCAGATAATGAGGATTTTGGCTCATCAGTACTTTTCTCTGTCTCAGCAGGTTTAGATTCTTCATCATGAACAGCATCTGGTCTAATATGGACTCCATGAACAAAATATTGTAAATCTTCTCCACTGTGCACATGTTGATTTTCTTCTCTAATAGGTACATAGTTCATAGAAGGAGTTAAAACTTCAAGATCAAACATCCAATTAGGACCTTTACCCTTCTCATTGTCTTGATCTTCTAAAAACTCAACATGAAGACAATCTTGAACCTTCTTAGTGACTCTGTTGTACACTCTAAAGCCCTTACTGTTGGTACAATAACCCAATAAATAACCTTCTTCTGACTTGCCATCAAACTTACCCAGATTATCAATTGTATTCAAAATAGTAAGAGGGCATCCAAAAGGCTTCATAAATTGAATGTTGGGTTTATTGCCCATCAGCAACTCATAAGGTGTCTTCATCTGTGGCTTAGTAACTGATACTCTCTGTTAAGTACATAGCAAGCAGTACTTACAGCTTCAGCCCAGAATTGAATAGGTAGTTGTGAATCTGCTAGCATTGTGTTGGCTGCTTCAATCAAAGTCCTATTCTTTCTCTCTGCAACACCATTCTGCTGTGGTGTTCTTGCAATACTGAACTCCTTCTTGATTCCTTTGTTTGCACAAAATTCATCCATAAGCTTGTTCTTGAATTCAGTTCCATTGTTACATCTAATACCTCTAACCTTGAGTCTCAATTGGTTTTCAAGTGCTATTATGAGAGTCTGAATAGCATCAAAAGTATCATCTTTAAATCTTAAGAAAAATACCCAACTGAATCTACTGCAATCATCTGTTACAACCAAGCAGTACTTTTTCTTGTTTAAACTTGCCACAGAAATAGGTCCAAACAAATCCATGTGTACTTATGTACCCAAAGGTTCTCTAATAGTCCTCTCCTCAAGCTTCTTGCAAGAAGTTTTGTGTTGTTTACCCTTCTTACATGCCAAACAGGAGTGATCATTCTTGTAAGTCTTTGAAGGTAAACCTCTAACTAAATTTCCTTTGACCAGTTTGTTGATATTCTTGAAATTGACATGGCCCAATCTTCTATGCCACTGATGTGCTTCTTCAGATGTTGCTTTTGCCACCAAACATGTTGCTCTCCCATAAGAATGAAGATTCTTCATATCTAGATGTTAGGATCCAAATATTATTGTGTTGATGATTCGGGTGGTCTTGGATGATCAAAATACATGTTTGCCATAGTTAGAGAGTTAGTAGAGAGAGAGGGTGTTCTTGCTAGAGGTTTACACAAAGTATGGAATATTAGATTGAATGAGAAGCACCACCCCTTCCATGGAAGGAAGGGGTATTTATAGTTACAAGAAATACGACCTTCTATCGGCCTGTGGATCAGGTATACAGTGGGTAAAGACCCGTCCTTCCTCCACGGTGTTGCACTAAGCTATACTACGCTACAAACTAATAAATAAACTACTAAATAACGTAACTAATGACAAGTCTACGAGCTAACTTGTGCTAGATAATATTTGGGGTGACCGACTCTTCACTATGGAATTTTCTAATTCCTAACAATCTCCCCCTAAGGGAGGTCACCCCATGTTTTACATTTCGAATTCTAGCATTCTATTCTTGACTTTGTTCTGAGCTCGTAGACTTCAATTCTTCAAGTTCCGCAATCTTTGTGCTTTTGTAGCGATTATTCAAAGTCCGCATATTTTGTACTTTTAGTGGAGGCCTTTAACTGATCCACATCTTTGATCTTCGAGCTTTCATTGAGATCATCAGCCACAGCAAATCTCTCTGGATCACCCTTTTGTTGTGTTGCCATCATGTGAAGTTGTGACTTTTAGACCGACATGCTCACACTTTTGAATCATGACATCTTTCCATCATAGTAGCGGAAGCTTTTACTGGTTCAAGATATTTGCGGCTGGCCCAGCGCAGCTATTTACGAACATAGTATAGAAATATACGAGCCGGTTATGTAGATATGCACCAGTCATGATTTCTTCAAATTAAGTGTGGATGTTGTGAGCATGCGGTTTTGGAATGACTCCTCAATTGATGGACAACAGCGATCCAATGTACCGCAAACAACAGTTAGCAATAAAACACACGAAAGTGTCTTTGATTACTTTCGTTGAATTATGGTACACGGCCCACGGTTCCCCGTTGATCAGTACAAGTACTGCCTGTGATCAGGTAGGATTCCGAGGAATCTCCTTTGTTGGATATTGGATTTCACATACACATCAAACCATAACACAAAGTGGGCGTATAATGGTGAGTTCTAGAGAGAGAAAGTTAGAGGTTTAGGGAACTTAGTGAGAGAAAGAAAAATATTATTATGAGCTCCAACTCTCTACCTTGGGAGGTAGAGAGTATTTATAGTCTTACATAAATCGCCACACAACGGTCTGTGGATCAGGCATACAGTGGGTAAAGACCCGTCCGTCCTCCACGGTGTTACTTAACAAAATACTACTTAACATAAAAGTACTATGACTACGAGCTTTCTAACGATTACATATACTTGAGGTGACCGACTCTTTAATACCGGGAATTTCTAATTCCCAACAATCTCCCCCTAAGGGAGGTCACCTCAAACATATACTAAAATGACATTGAATACAATCAGATATTACATTAACAATTGATCTTGCATTCTTGATGTAGTACTTTGCTCCGAAGCTCGTAGTCATTGATTCCACTCATTGCATGTTTGGTTAATACAAGTGGAGGTCTTTTCTTGATCCATTGATAATAATGTTGAGCCAGCTTTTGAGATCATCAGCTAATAGAAAATCTCCGATACATCCATTGTGGTGTTGGTATTATGTGATGTTGTGACATTCGGACCGACATGCTCACATTCTGGATCATGATATATTCTCATCAGAGTAGCGGAAGCATTCGTTGATTCATGATATTGGCAGCACCGTAGCAGAAGCATGGAGTGAAAATATCAGAGTCATTGATGCACCAATCATGATTTCTTTTGATATGAATGTGTTGTGTGAGCATGCGGCTATGGATTGACCGCTTCATTCTAATTAGCTGCAAACGTCGGTGTACCTCGCATAAGACGGTTAGCAATAAAGCGCACGAAAGTGTCTTTGATCACTTTTGATGAATTGAGGTACACGGCCCCCGGTTCCCCGTTGATCAAGTACAAGTACTCTGCTGTGATCAGGTATAATTCGAAGAATTTCCTTGACAGGGTTTGGTAGCTGCTCTAGCTGTTCTCAAACCGGAACGTCTCAAAGAAGACAACACGGGTGAGTGAACCGGCTAATTTACGTCCACCTGATTGATGAAAAGAGATTTGAAAACAATCGTGTATTGCTCAATAGAAATTGTTTTTGCAATATAACGAAGGTTTTAATGAAAATCAATTATCAATCATAAAACACCTTTTGATTTGAAAATTAGTACACGGTCGACGTGCTAATGAAAAGAGTTTTAAAGCACAAAGACCGGTTTTTCAAAGGTATCCGTCAATCCATAACCTGAACCAGGATTGATTCAAAAGAATGAATCGCCCCATTGTTTCTGTTCAGTTGTCACATGGTTGATCTGTATAATAGATCTCACATGCCACCTACCAGGAGCTTGTTAGATGTTGGCTCCAGAAGGCTTTCCATCTTCATTGTGAGTATGTTTGCATATCACTCAGATGTTCTGGCAATACCACAAGGATAATGCGTAGGACTCAAGATATAATCTCTCTTTCCACATTGTGTGAAACAGAGAGTCTTCATTGAAAGTGTCCTAATGAGATTTATTGATGATCTCGTGGCACTAGACTCAATTTGTGCATATTTGGATCCTATATCGGAGACTAGGGAGAGGGTCTCCTCCTTCAATATCAACAATCTCTAAGAGAAAGTTGATAGATAATGTCGGTTCCCCGTGAGAATGAAACAAGTCCTTTTAAGAGGAACTTGAGTGGTTTGGAAAGTTGAAGTGCGGTGCGTCACTGGGTCCATGACGTCTTGTCTTCAATACTGATGTTACCATCTGTAGCATTTGAATTGAACCGGTTTCGCCCTAAGGTTGAATATATGGAGGGCTATTTGTTTTCACCCTTTTCTCATTCAATTCTTTTTCATTCTTCAACCCCTTCAGGGCTTACCGAGACTTCATAGCAAGAACCTTGTTGGGTTTATTCCAGTACTAGCTCAGTCTTAGTCCGCACTCTTCCCATATCTCATTTTCTCCTTTTATCATCATACCTAAGAACTCTACACTAACTAGTGGATAGTCCCTGGGTAGATCCCTCCGTTCTGGCGGATCATGGGAACACATACCTAACCTTATCGTCCTTATATCACCATACATAATGTAAAGTTGGTCGGTCTTTTTGGTATTGTTCATCTGCCATAGGAACCAATTGAAAACCATTTGAAAATCAATCCAGATACTTATGATATTTTATCAAAGCATTTTGTACCTGAATTGTTTTTGATATTTTAAGAAGAAGAACTCCCCCTCAACATGTGAATCAAATATTTGAAATAGTTTTCCACACGGAGGCAAGAGAAAGAATTAACTTCTTTGATTACCATTTTAAAAAAATATCAACATCACTTCCCTAATCGAATCAAGTAGATAAAGCATTTTGGGGAAGGATGAGGTTTTCATGATTTTGCTCCCCCTCAATATGTGCCTCGAGATTTGAAAAGAATTTTGCACATACTAGAGGGAACCTGCACCTTGAGATAAGTTATCACGTTTCAAATCATAGGTTTAAGATAGATGCTCCCCTCAACATGTGCATGGAAAATTTGAAATCGTTTGTCACATGTGGGAAGGAGAGCTTGTGCATCCTTATAAACCCATCTACCGAATTATCAGTGTAAATCCAATTTAAATCACACATTCTCCCCCGATCACAATTATCAAATCATTTGAGATTTGTGATCTCTTATAGATTTAAATTGATTTTGAAAGCTTTTACGGAGAATTGTGACATGATTATGAAAGCGTTTTAACAGATAAGGATCGGATTTTAAGACTTTAAACTCCATTGATAAAAACATGCATGAATATCTTTTGAAAACAATTTAATGCCAAATAACTTTTTAATTTAATTGAAATCATTCTCCCCCTCAATCAATGACATAGGTTGTTGATTGAGAGATTGATATTTTGACAAATAAGTCCAGATGATTATGAAAAATAGAGACTGAGTTATTTTTCAAAGCAGTTAGTTTTCAGCAGATAAATGTTTAAAGAATCTGAGCATGGAATTTTGAAAACATGATAAAGTATGGCTCTGTTCTTTCTTTGAAAAAGCGGTTATGCACTTGAAATGACAATAAACAATTTTTTTCTCTTTCTCCCAAAAATATATTTTTTAATTTTTTTTAATTTAATTTAATTTTTTTTGAAGGTTTTATAATTTTGTATTTTGTTTTTCGAATAAATATTTACAAGAGATAAATTAGTTTAAGAGAATGATGAAATGAGTAACGAGATAAAGATATCGTTCAGCACGTTGTAGAAGAAAGGAATCAACATCTCTTAAACTTTCGCCACCAAAGCATTCGAGGCTTCTAAGAAAATCGTCTGGACATGAGCCTTCTCAATTTGAATCTTTGGTAGCTTTCCCCCAAACCGACAAACATCGAATAAAGACCATTTCCCCAAGAAGTAGAGTTGAATACAAAGCGGTCTCATTGATTGAAGCTCAAGACTGAAGAACACGAGAACACCGAAGTAACAAGTTGAAACATTGATCGTTTCAGTGGTTATCAAATCCGGATTAGCTGATTACGATCGATCACATGAACCTATTGCATCCCCGATGTACACCTTACTCTTCGAGATTGACCGCTTGTCTATTTAGGGGAACAATATATCAACATCTTCATTTTACCAAGTGCATTCCAGTTATATAACATATAACCAATAAGCACATAATGTACACATGTACCCAACAAGAGTAGAGACGATGACATCCATGTAACATGATGAGTCACTAATCATCCTCCGTGGATGTCAATTTCGAAATAATGAATTAGCTCGATCAAGTGAACATGTTGTGCATATAACTGGAAGCACTTTATCATAAACCATATATAAGATGTCGATAGGCGTATCATCTCACTCCAAATATTCTTCTCACATTTCTTCCAACTGAACACTGAAGTAACATAAACCAAAGGTCTCCAGAGACCACTTCCTCCAAATAGTTGGAATAATATATCCTTCCCCCAAATGGTTTTGATACCTCAGAATCATCAAAACATAATATATCCATAAACTTGAAATCTTGTGAGAAGAACTCAAATAGCCCAAATGAATCCTGTGAGAATCAACTGCTACATAAACTCTCTCTGACTATCTTTATCAACCCATATGTAGACAATTTGAAGTGACCACTGTTGAAGAAAACCCAATATACCAAACTTGAAACTGAAGTCGAATTCCTCGCATTTGTGTCTTAAGCTTGCACTTAAAGATGGAAGAACGGTGTCGAGAATCTATGCTTTAAGCAAATCTCTAAGTACTCACACTCAAACAAGGTATGAGAAATTAACACCTCTTGATATTATCCACATCGTCATCTCGCATGTGACACCAGTAAAACAACGTAACTCCTAATAGTGATAGTTAACCGTGTCTTCAACCATCCACCTCGACCGCCGGTAACTAGATAAACCAAGCCTTCAACTCAAATTCTTAAGCCCGAGCAAGTTATCAAATAAGAACACGCCTTTGTGAAGGTCAACTTCAATCTCAAATAAGTGATAAATGATTAACTCTGAAGTAATCAACTTGTGTCAAATGCCCAACATGTGAATAAACATACAACCGGATGTACATTCACCCACTGAATGAACCGAAACAAATGATGCCTCAACATCAATGTATTCTTCCTAAAAGTATTCATGTAGAGATTGATATGGAGGATACACCAATAACTTCGAAAGGATGAGGTAGACATTTTCCTTGAAGTTCATGTGGTTGATTTATAGCATGCACGATGTGAGAACAATAATCCATGAAGATTTGGCAAAGGAATACCAAAGAGTGGATCATTATTCATGAACAATAATCCGTGAAGATTTGGCAAAGGAATACCAAAGAGCGGATCATTATTCATGAGTGCAACTACAATATTATGATAATCATTATCAACGCCTTGAGGAATAACTGGAGATAGGGATTTTTTGAGTAGTCTGAGTTGTACTTCTTTGATGATCATCAAACATATCTTGAACTCATGAATCACATAGTCTTTGATGATCATCAAATATTCGCTAGCGGTTGTAAATACTCATCAAACATATCTTGAACCAATGAATCCCAAACAATAAATCCCATTTATCCTTAGTGAGTGAAACATTAGGCGTTGGAGGAGAGTCATCAAACTTTAAGTCGGATAACCATTATTCAAACATCCATCATCATTTAGTATATTCACTCTTCTCATAAATCCCATTTATCCTTAGTGAGTGAGAGTCATCAAACTTTAAGTCGTATAACCATTATTCAAACATCCATCATCATTTAGTATATTCACTCTTCTTCCCCTCAAAAATTGCATCCGAAGTTGCCATTTTTGATTTAGCAAGTGAATAAGAATATACATTAATGAATGTAGATCCATTTGATGACTGAATGAGCATGGGAGAAACATGAAGCTTTTTGATGAAGAATGTCGATGAGAATGGTCATAAACATGAAGATTTCTTCTTCTTCAAGATAAAGCGCATCTTTGAAGCGCATACACTTTTCTTTCTTTGAGGAACGGGGCTTTGAAGTGTTTTATCTCGCAGACGCCATAATGATGAAGAACGAGGCCCTCGAATCGATGTGAACAGACGCCATAAGAAGATTTCTCTTCTTTTGAAGATAAAGCGCCAGCTACATCTTTTCTTTAGAGAACGAGGCATGAACTGCTGTGTTCATACGTCATTGTTTAGAGCCCAGCTATATGTTTAGAGCCCGAATCCAAATACCAAGGGGGACTAATTTGTACGACCTGCTTTGGATAACTGACGAAGACAGAGAATTGGAAACATTGGATCCCCACGTGCTCATGGGGTCCTTTTGGTTAGCACAAACAATCTTTGAATCAGCAGAAACCCTAGGTGCAATGTCATTGTCACTAGGAGCTAAACTAGTAGAAGCATCCGACTTAGTCGAGGGACATTTTGTGCTTAATGGGATTATTCTACCAGTTGGCTTCCAAACCTTAACTAGCACTACTCTAGGCATAGTGGATCTAGTTAAGGGGCAAGGTTTGCCATTCGTGAATATTCGACTTGTTGGCTTCCACTGAAATCCTACATTGGTAAAACCTTCCTCGTAGGTTTCCGTGATTGCTTAACTGCTTCGCTCCAAACTTTCTTAACTGGTTATGAATCTTAGACCTCAGAAATAACACATCACATTTATCATGATTACCAGAAATTAAACATTTTGCATGTTTTGCGCAGTAGCATAAGGCCTCGAATTAATTTTAGTAAGCTTAGAGCTAATACTAGAACTAACACGATTCTTTTTGTTCAAATCAAACTTCATGTCCCTATGGTGTTCTTTTCACTTCCTTATCATGATCACTTTTAGTTTGCGTAATCCTATCCTTCTTTGCATAGCTTCTAGGTTTTGACCCGCTAACTTTAGTGTCAATCTTAACATCTGTAGAAGTAACGATGGGAACATTACATGGCTTCAATACTTTCTGCATTCCCCGGTCTAGAAGTGTCGGGATTCAAATTCTAGGAGGCACATCACAGGTTGTTTGCTTGAATTTTGACATGGAACAAGGCATATCAAGGGTCACATGCTTGGCTTTAGGCATAGAACGAGGCATCACAGCTTTTGCCTTTTGCACCTAAGGATAAGGATTTAGGACATGTTGCAATTACACATTCTAGCAGCTCTTGAGATCGTTTGGCCGGAGGCAAGCAAACCTAATTTCAATATCAAGAGGTTTGTTAATGAAATCCTCTTCAACAATCTCACGGAGACATTCTAGACTATCCTTAAGGTGAACACAGTAGTCATGAAAGGCATGTTCATTATTCCTAAGATGAGGAGGAATATATTTAACTATCATAGTGTATTTGCAGTCTAAGGGTGACTTTGAGACAACATTCTTATTGAAAACAAGTGGCAGTTTCCCATTTCCTGACTTCGATTCTCAATTTCCTTTTGTAAAGACGTTATTTTTTCGTTGTTTTGGTCACGGGTGACTTTCATTGAATCATATAACTCTTTAAAGTGTCGCTTAACTTTTTCATTTTCTTCTAGAAAACTCTCGTTTTCCTTTTGTAATGCATTAACTAAGTTTTGAAGATGAAAAGTTTGAGAATACTGAGAATCTAAAAGAGAAGGCATTTGGGATCCGTCACTTGTTCTTTTCACCTTTAATTGAGAGATTTGGGTTTCAATCTTCGATCGTGTTACAATGAGCTCGAATCTGTTCATCACGCTTGCTAATTTCAAAACCGCATCAAATTCGGAGCATCCAAGGATGTCTTGATATTTGAGGTTTTGACATTTTCTTTAAGATGTTGATATTTTAGTTGCAAATCAAAATGTTCAACTTCCAATTTAGAAAAATGTTTTACCAAATTATCATGATCATCCTGTTCAATTTTCTCATGCAATTTAGAATTAGTTTTTTCAAGCTCAATGACACGATCATGGGAGACTTTCAGAGCAAAAGATAATTCATGAAATTGAGAAGCATTAATGGAACAATTTGTAGCAATGTAAAACACATCTTGAGTAATACATTCCGAAATAAGATTCTCATTCAAGGTATGCAAGTTCTTCCTCTCAATCTCATTATATTTTAATTCTCGCCCATAGTCACTAACCTCAACTATCATTGCATCAAATTCCTTTTCCATTTCTTTAATATCTGATTTTATCCCTTTTTAAGACTCTCAAAATGATCTTTTAGTTGTTTAAAGAAAGGCATGACCTCCGTTAAATAACATTCTTTTGTTTGCTCAAAACCCCTTTCCCCTTCAGTTATCCCACTGGGTGTGATCCTTTTCTTACAAGTTTTCTCAAAATCAACAAATAGTTGAAGAATAACATATTGACTGATTAAGGTCTTGCTCTTAGTGGCAATAGTTCTAGGAACTAAATGCATTGGTGTATTTGGAGGATACACAGTCGCTTTAGGGAATTTCCTACAAGGGGATTCATTTCAACAAGATTTTCGTTTTGCAAGTCCATATCCTTTTTCCGAACACTTGTTCGGGGTCAATAGAGTCTGAGGCTTAAACATGTTTAAGGATATCCAATTTTCCTTAGTGTAATCATGGGGTTTCATCGTTATCTTGTTCTTTTACATTTCGGATCTTCTAGCTTCTTATTCATTTTTCTCCTAGTGACTTCATCTGATTTCTTATCTTCCTCGATTGCACTCAAAGCAACTAGGTTTTTGTCTAGGCTTAAGGATCTCATTACCATCATAAGATACCTTATGAGCTTTCTAGCCTTTTTACAAGCCTCGAGGGTTTGGTTCATCAACTAAGGGAATGCTATGCTTATCACTTAGAACTCTATGCTTAGTGATCATGTGAGCAGTCTGAATGGTGTTTCCTTGTATGTACAACTTATTTTCAAGCTTGTTTTTCAAAGTTTTTAGATTAGAAAAATCATTCAAAAGTTTTGATTCCTTAGCATTAAATTCTTGCTTAAGCATTTTAACATTTTCTTGAAGTTCTTGTTTTTGCTTAGCAGTTTTAGAAAGTTTTCTTGCAAGGAATTTAACTCTTGTTTTAATACTTCTTCTCTAAAATTACTTTTTCTAATAATTGTACGCATTTGGTCATCCATTTCCCGCTCACGAGTGGTCAACTCAAATTTAGCACGTTGTTCATAAATAGCAACACGTTCTTTATAGGCATTTAATTCAGATATTACGGAATCATCGGGCACATGCGCGTGTATTCATCAAAACTATAGTCATTGTTGATCTGCAGAGATGCATCACTTGGTACAACTTCACTTTCACTTTGTTTCACATATTGATCATATGGGACAACATTGATATTACCCATATTTTCAATATTTGATACAAAAGTTTCAGTTGATAGTACTTTGTCATGCATCTTTTGCACATCAACATCATCGTATAGTTTTAGTACCTCTCGAGATGAGTGTGTCTTTGGATGGGCCAGCCTGTGGTGAAGAGGAGACCTTGGGAGAAACCATTGGAGAAATGCTAGCCATAAAGATTGTGTGTGCATTAGGTCCATCATCCACATCAGAATCGTATGCATCACATCGGCGACTTGAAAGGCATTCGATGATTGTGACCTATCTCCTAAGAAATTGCTCATCCACATCAAGATCATAGGTCTTGGCATTGCCCTCAGCAAGAAACAACAATTCCTCTTCATCCAAAGTAGCACCATTATCCTAAGCTTGCACAAGTAGCATCTTATCTCTGAAGTAATCAGCATTATGTGGACGCTTTGGAGATGTGCAGTTCCTTGCAATGTGTCCTTCACCACCACAATTATAACATTTGATCAGCTTAGCTTGACCTTGATTACCATTCCTTCCTCGATTATGATTAACAACATAACTCTACCACTCCACCTCTTCCCTCGATCATACTATCTTTCCTGAATCGTTGCACCACCATCCTCCCATCTTTAACAAGAGCTTGATTGTGTGGGTTAGAAGCTGTTCTGAGGTTGTTATTGGTTTGTGGGAGAGAATTCATGTTTTTGACTAATCGTAAGAGCTAGTTGATTAATGAAATTTCCCACGGTGCATCAGCATCAGCTTGTTTAACATATGGGATCAGAATTAGTTTGTGATTACCATTTCCCATGGGTATGACTTGTGAGGCTTTGGTTGTGATTTCGATGTTTGAATAGAAGGCAGTTGAGTCATTAGACGAGCTTGTCTCTCCCTGGTTGGTTTTGAATTGATTAAGAACCAATTTTTCAAACATAGCATGTCTCTCATTCTGAAGAAGGAAGGCATAGAGTTGCTCATAGTTTGTATTCTTCAATCCTTTAGTGAGCTTCACTGAAGTGACAAACTTGTGCCATTCGGGATTCATGTTGTTCACAAATTTTGAGTTCAAATGAATGTTAGGCATAGTCATTCCGATGTTCCTCATGTCATTCACCAACTTATGAAATCTCACATAGTACTCATAGACACTCTCATCCGGTTTCATCTTGAAGTGTTCAAATTCATCATAGAGTTGTGATTCTCTGTCTTCCATAGTTAATTTCGAACCCTGAGAGAAGCATCTTGACATTATCCCATACGCCTTTGCCTCGGTGTTGTGATTGATAAACTGTAGATGTCTTTAGGAAGACCTTGAAGAACAATGTTAGAAGCCCCGATATCAAAGATCGAATCTCTTTTCTCCTTATCATCAAGCTCATCATACATCTTTGGTCCTGTCCATTCCAGAATCGAGTTCCATCTTCAAGATATCAAGTACATCTCTAGTCGTCTCAACTCGATACGGTCCTTCATCAATGGATTTGAGAATGTTGACACCATATTCCTTTCCAAGGCAAGCATAATCTGATTCGTTGAGCCCAAGAATCATAGTCGCTTCGCCAAGCATGGGTGGACGAGTATCCGAACCATTTGCTTGAACATCCCTCAAGAACAAATAAAGTGGAGATGATAGTAGGAACGTTGGTAGACATGTTAACAGATTATAAAGGATTTTATAACTCTATGATTAAACCGGGAAATAGATTCTTTCACGGATTTTTACTAAATCAAGAGAAAACCGTAAACAATCACCCAAGTCGCTAGAAGATAATGCACCAAGTCGCTAACACCTAATTCGCTACACCCCCAAGTCGCTAAAGTTCCAAATCGCTATACAAATGCAAGTCGCTAAGTAGTGACTAAGTAGTAACTTGCTAACCTTCAACCTAATTGCCACACCCCAAGTCGCTAAAGTTCCAAGTCGCTATACAAATGCAAGTCGCTAAGTAGTGACTAAGTAGTAACTCGCTAACCTTTAAGTCGCTAGCAAAATTTATGAATTCTACTCAAGTCGCTAAAACTTCAAGTCGCTAAAAGAGCAACTCGCTATGCACTGTCGCCACCGTAGTGGAGAGTCCACTACTTGTATTGTTAATCGCTAGGTCTAAGTCGCTAGCTCCAAAACTGTAACTCGCCACGAAATTGCAAAGCAAGTCGCTAACTCTAAGAATGAAGTCCAATGTCAAGTCGCTAGCAAGAAAAATCACAAAAACATCACTTTTCAATCCAAAAACAACCCAACCACGATGATTCAAGCTTACCAAATCAAAACCTAAACACTTGTGATGATTCTAAACATAAAAGTACTATCAAAATCCAAACTTTAACACTAGAAATCAACCAAATGATGCAAAACCACTAAACTTTTTCAAACTCAAAAACCACCTAAAACCACTAGAAATCCAAAGATGTGTAAGATATGATCTAACCATGGCTCTTGATACCAATTGTTGGATATTGATTTCACATACACATCAAACCATAACACAAAAGGTATAATGGTGAGTTCTAGAGAGAGAAAGTTAGAGGTTTAAGGAACTTAGTGAGAGAAAGAAAAACTATTATTATGAGCTCCAACTCTCTACCTTGGGAGGTAGAGAGTATTTATAGTCTTACATAAATCGCCACACAACGGGCCGTGGATCAGGGCATACAAGTGGGTAAAGACCGTCTGTCCCTCCACGGTGTTACTTAACAAAATACTACTAACCTAAATATAACTACGACTACGAGCATTCTAACGATTACATATACTTGAGGTGACCGACTCTTTAATACCGGGAATTTCTAATTCCTAACATCCTTGGACTGTGGTTTCACCGCTTAGTCTAGTTTCTCAAACCGAACGTCTCAAAGAAGACAACACGTGAAAGTGAGTGAACCAAATGGCCAATTGAGATTCAATCGATTGATGAAAAATGATTTGAAAACAATCAATGTATTGCTTAGAAGAAAGAGTTTTGCAATACTAATTAAGGTTTTATGAGAAAGATCAATTTTCAATCAAAAATACTTTTTTGTATTTGAAAAGAGTACACATTCGATGTGCTAGAGAAAGAAGAGATTCAAGCATCGAATCCGTTTTTCCAAAAGTATTTATTCAATCGAGATCAATCAGAGATACTTTTTGAATTTGAAAATGTGAATACACATTCGACGTGCTAGAGAAAAGAAAAGATTTGCACATCGAACGGTTTTTCCAAAAGTATCCATCAATCCATTACTCGACCAAGGTTGATTCATTTATGAATCGCCCCATCGTTCTATCCAGTTGTCACATGGTTGATCTATAGAATAGATCTCACATGCCACCTACCAAGAGCTTGTTTGATGTTGGCTCCCGAAGGCTTTCCATCTTCATTGTGAATATGTATGCATATCACTCGGATGTTCTCGCAATACCACAAGGATAATGCGTAGGACTCTAAATATATACTTACTTTCCACATTGTGTGAAACAGCAAGTCTTCATTAATTTTGTGTCCTAATGAGATATTGTGGATGATCTCTTGGCTCTAGACTCAATAGTGCACATTTGGTTCCTATGCCGGAGACTAGGAGAGGGTCTCCTTCTTCAATATCAACAATCTCTAAGAGAAAGTCGATAGATAATGTCGGTTCCCCGTGAGAATGAAACAAGTCCTTTTAAGAGGAACTTGAGTAGTTTGGGAAGTTTAGTGCAAAGCGGCCATGGTCCATGACGTCTTGTCTTCAATACCAGTGTTACCTTAGTAACAACCAGTAGCATATGTATTGAACCCGGTTTTTGCCCTAAGGTTGAATTGATGGAGGGCTATTTCTTTTCACCCTTTTTCACATTCAATTCTTTTTCATTCTTCAACCCCTTCTATGCTTACCGAGACTTCATAACTAGAACCTTGTTGGGTTTATTCCAGTACTAGCTCTGTCTCGATCCAAGACTCTTCCCATATTCTCATTTTCTCCTTTTTTTCATCATACCTAAGGACTCTACAATATCTAGTGGATTGTCCCCTCGGTAGATCCTCCTCTCTGGCGGGATCGTGGAACTAATACCTAACCTAACCATCCTTATAACACCATGCATAAAGTAAATTGGTCGGTCTTTTGGTATTGTTCATTCCTTCCTGAAACCAATTGAAAAATCATTTGGAAAACCAATCAAGGTACTTGTGATACGAGATCAAAGCATTTTGTACCTTAATAGTTTTGATCATTTAGAAATGCTCCCCTCAACATGTGCATATGATTTAAAATTGTTTGGCACATGGAGGCAAGAGTTCTTTGAAATAATTTCTTGATCACAATTTCCTTAGAAAAAGCCATTTGAATTTCTTTGGTAAATTCTCTCCCTCAATATGTGCATAGGATATTTGAAAACATTTTATCACATAGAGGCAAGAGTTCTTTTGAAGCACATCCACGATCACAAAACCATTAAGAAAACCATTTGAAAACTCAATCAAGGTACTTTATAAATCACTTTAAAAGCTTTGGTTCCTCGATAGTTTGTTTGCTCCCCCCTCAATATGTGCTTCAAGATTCGAAAGCGTTTAGCACATATGAGAGAGCAGCGTGCACAATTAAATCAAAACGATCACCTTTTATCAAATTTCATTATTAAATCACAAATTCTCCCCGATCAAAAATATCAAACCCTTTGAGATTTTGGATCCCAAGTGATTTAATAGGTTTAGAAAACATGGGAGAATATGTGGCCTGGTTTAAATACTCATCATGTTTTTGGATAAATCCTCCTCCTCAACATGTGCATTGTGTATGAAATCGTTTGGCACATGGAGGCAGAAGTGCCTTTAAAGGACTAAAACCAATTCTATTTAAACAAATTTAAGATTTAAATCACGATCTCTACCCAGATCAAAATTTCAAACCTTTTGAGATTTGTGATCCCAATTGATTTAAATCATTTAAAAGATTTTGGGGAAAGACATGGCTTGATTTAACTTTGAAAAATGACAGATAGGACCATTTTAAGACATTAAAGATTGTTAGTGTCAGGTATGATAGTTTTTAAGAGATCTTTAAGTAAAACAAAACAATTTCACAATCAAACAAGAACATAAAAAATTTCATTTTGAAAGACCTTGATTCTAAAGAAAAATCATACCATGACATAACATTAAATCTTTAGATCACCACTTATTATTGTACAAAACGGAACTTTTGTGAAGAAATATCATTTGAAAATATTTTATTGTAAATCACTCTCCCCAATCCATGACGAAGTCAATAATTGAGTGACTTAGGTTTTGATAAAAAGAAGTCCGGTGATTTTCAAAATTTAGTCCAATATATTTTCAAAACAATATTTTTCCATTTTCAAAACAATTTAATAAAATTATTCAAAATTGTTTAAAAAATGGTATCCTGCACAAAGATACGTTAGGTGGTTGAGAAGCTTCCGTTGTTGTTGCTATAGGGTTTGGAAGAAAACCGATGCCGATGCGTGAGACTTCTTCTTCGTTGCATTTTGAATGCCAACGAGGTCAAATTAAGCTCGTTTCTTCAATCACTTAGAAGAAAACCATCTGCCTTGATGCAGGAGACCTCTTACGTTGCATTTATGCCAACTCTCCATAGAAGTCCAATTAAGCTCCGTTTCTTCATTTGTCAACCCAAGATATAGTTACCCTTTCCTTTTAGCATCCAATCATCATATTATGTGGGATCCGGATCGGGAACATTCTTATACCAATATACCTGCATACGTTAGTGAACACACATACACATATATGGTGGTCGACATCACCCAAACAGCAATCGACTAATAAAAGTCAATTCAACATATCAATCAGTTCATATAAGGTATGAGATTAATGTGTTCATCAAACTCTAATCATCTAAACCTAACAATCATATCCTAGAAACCTAGTCCTTCAACATAGGCAATTATCATTTTTAATTAAGCATGTAGGATAATTAAGAAAGCCCGTTAGAAGATATAGATTTGAAAACATTATCCCCTCAATCAATGACTCAATTTATGAAAAGTTTAAAAGCGCTGAAGTCATTGATTGAGTTTTCAATCTTACAAAAACTCTGAATCTGATTGTTTTTAAGCAACTGATTTTCCACCATTTTGAAAACACAACAAATATTTTTCTCAAGAATTTAAGACGGAAAAACATTTTGTAGGAACAAAGAGTCCTTGACATACTTTCCTCATTTTTGTTTTTAGGATAAGTGCACGAAATATTTGAAAATTGGTTTAGCGTAGCACTTTCCTTTCTTGAAGAATGGGTTGCTATCTGAAATAATAGCAAGCTATAATTTTAAGAACGGGTTCTGAAAAGTAACCAAGCAAGCCATTTTTGAAGCCGGGTTATAGTCTCAAATAGCGTAAGCCATAGTTTAAGCCCTTGTTTGAAATAACGAAGCCATATTTTGACATGTTTAGAAAAGAATATTTACACCTCCTGCTCGAACTTCATCTATGGTCCTGCGCCATTATTGAATGACATTTCTAAGACCGTAGATGTTATCGATACCAGAAGACATGTCACGAGAAAACATATTTTTGGTATTTTTGAAATTTTCTGATTTTTATGGGTTTTTGTTGATTTTATATTTTTGTATTTTGTTTTTTTTTTTATATTTTTGTATTTTGTTTTTCTAATAAATATTTACAAGGATAGAGTAGATGATATAGTTAAAGAAGATGATGATACGAGTACCGAGATAAAGATATCGAGCAGCCCCGTTGTAGAAGATAGAAGTCATCATCCCTAAAACTTTCACCACCAAAGCTTCCAGGCTCTTGCATTGAAGAAAGAAATTGAACCATCTGAAAGTGAGACTTTGGCAGCTTCCCCCTAAACCGAAAATCTTTTATTGAGCAGATTCTAAGCTTTATTTCAAGCTTGCCTTAGCGGTGCACAAGAAGCACACCATTATCATAAATCTTGCTGCTCCATTTAAGAATAATCATTGTAATTCTCCGTTCGGTTATATCATCAACAAGAACAGCAACGTATCATCCCACTCTTTAAAATTCTTCACAAATTTCATAACCATGGGTCCGGAAGTGCGAAGTAATCCATTCGTGTTGCAAAAGGTGTCAAGAGACCACTTCAAGTAGTTGAAGTGATGCGCTTAGACTAGAGCTCACAACAATACACATACTTTCAAGACAAAGAAACTTATACCATCGAAGTAGCGATTAAGTCAATAGCCAAAGAATAACCCCCGATGTATACTTTTCTCTCCCCCTGAAGAAAGTGTATGAAGCTCAAAACCCGGTACCGAATGCCCAAAGAGAGAATAACCGATAACATTGAAGAAGCGAGTGCCGAATCATCGATTATCTCTCGGAGGACTATCTCTGCAAGGATTTCAACTCGAATAAGTGATTATATCTGAATCACCGATTAAGCACTCAAGTGAAACGGTGAGCATCCCCAATGTACACAATTCTCTCCCCCCTGATGATTGCGATAACATCGAAATCATCACACACTTGTGTACCTCTTTTTATCTTCAGAAACTTTCTATTACATCACTTCCCCCACGTAGTTGGAATAAGAACACTAAACGCTTTGATGAGTAAAACCTTGAGTTTCTCTCGGTCATGACATTATGTTTTCCCGGGATATCTTCAATCACTTAGAAGTATTAAGTTCATCAAGTTTACTCGCCATGAGTCAAACCTTGAGTTTCTCTGCGGTAATAACATTTGTCTTCTTGGGATATCTTCAATTACTTAGAAGTATTAAGTTCATCAAGTTTACTCGCCTTAGATATGTGTCTCCCTTCCCCTTATTGGTTTTGACACTTCAAAATCCAGCAACTTACTTTATCCAAATACTTGAAATCATTTGAGAAGATCGCTTGAAGTCTTTGTGGGAATCAACTTGATAAAGAATAGAATGAGCAAGTCTAATTGGGGATTAAATCTAACATTTCACTCTCCCCCAATTAGTGCTCTCCCTAAACCGACAATAACTGCTTTGATAAATGCCCTGATTAAGAAGAAGTCTTTAGATTGTTAAATGCAACACGTCTTTAGTCTTCTAACATGTATCAGAGAATGTAGAACTGACTTCGTAGACCTCAATCTTCAAGATTGTTCAGTTGGGGAATATATAGTTAACATCTTCGACTCACCAAAACACAAGAAGATCTTAAAAAGCATCCCAATTAACTTACATCTTGCAAATCCCCTTAATTAAATCCCTCCCAATCAAACAAGAACAGAAAGATGTTCATCAAGGAAATCAGAATCAGCCCGCTAAAATAACAACACACAACACACAAATGGTAACACCAAGCAAACAATCACATCAAACAAGAACGAAGGTTGTTCGAATCATCATGTTGATGTGCACGTGAAGCATTAACCAGAAGCACTTTGTCAATAAACTCATCAATCCAAGTGAAGATGTCAACCAACGACTCTTAGAAGAAACTCCATGTAAAGATGACCCGATAAGAAGAAGCTCGGTTCTTACATGAGTTTGGAGCCGTTTGACCATTTATTCTCAAATATCAATCAACCATGCAAAATTATCACACTTCTTCTCCCCCTCAAGAATTGCATACGAAGATGCCATTCTTGATTAAGTAAGTGAAATCATCCAAATGTAGTCTATTCACACTTCTCCCCTAAAATTGCACATGATGTCGCCATCTTCATTATATTAGTTGAGAAAGTGGAATAAGAAAACAATCAATAGTAGCCCGTTCACTTGATGATCAAGCGTTACATGGAAAAAGTATGAAGCATGTTGATGAGAATGGTCATAATAAGAAGATTTCTCTTTTTCTGAAGATAAAGCGCATCACACATACTTTTCTTTTCTTTTAGCTTAACGAGGCATGAACTATTGTGTTCATACGTCATAAGAAGATTTCTTCTTTTCAAGATAATGCAATGAAACGCATATTTCTTTCTTTAGAGTACGAGGCATGAACCGGCTGTTCATACGTCATAAGAAGATTTCTCTTCTTCGAAGATAAAGCGCGAGGAGACGCATATTATTCACTTTCTTTCTTTAGAGAACGAGGCATGAACTATTGTGTTCATAATGCGTCCATAATCTCTTCGCCTCTTAGCAAAATGTAATCAACCCCATTATCATTCAATAGGCTCTTTGTCGTGACAGCTGATGGAGAAAACCTAATATGATGAATTTGACCCTGAAGTAAACAACCCAAACTCGTGACTTAAACTTGCACATATGTAACAAAGAGCGTGTCGAATTCATGCCCCTTTGAATCTCTAAGTACTCTATACTCTTCAACCAACCAACCATCAAGTAATAGACGTACATTACCTCTTGAAAATCCACAATTGAATGTGACACTAAGCACTACAACGTAACTCCTTAAAGTGATAGTTATTTTGAGGTGATAAGAGCCCAATTCCCCAAGTGGTAAAAGAAAAGGTAAAAGTCACCCAACAATAACTAGATTTCCAAGTCTTCGTTTTTGATAATAAGCTCGAACAAGGATCATGAAGAATCTTCATCCAACCATCCCGATACCTTCAGATACTAAGTACTTTCGCCGTGATATTTCACTTCAACCTCAAATAAATAATAGTGAATTAACCCCGTTGTCACATCTTCTGATTAAAAGCTCAAATCTAGCCTTCTTTGACGTTTTAAGTGAACTATGATAATGGTTTCATCCCGACCATGGTTAAAAGCACATAACCCCGTAAAACCTTGTAATAACCAAACTGCCATGACAAATATCCAAACACACATCCAATTTATGAAGTACTCCCTTTTTATCCTTCTTCTTGAAGCGTAAAACTAGCACCAACATCAAAAGATCCAGAATTACACTTTTCATTCTCCGTGATGGTTCCATCATCACGGGATTTTACAATTCTATGGATTAAACCGAAAAATAGTATCTTTCGCGGGATTTTACAAAACCAAGAATAAACCGTAAGATAGATCCGGAAATGCACTTTACAATTACTAGGATGTTTCCATTGTCACGGGATTTTACAAGTCTATGATTTAAACCGAGAAATAGTTTCTTTCGCGTGATTTTACAAAATCAAGACAAAACCGTAAACAATGCCAGCTTGAATGTGTTATGCAACAATGGTTTCAAAGTGAATATCTGCTTTAGGAACATGCAATGGTTCATCAACGATCAATATCCAACATCATCAATATCATCAACCATCCAATTAATACTTTGGTAAACACATCATCCACATATTCTCTTGGCATTGTGTGACCACATGGTGAAGTAAACCCGATATGCCAAACTTGATCATAAAGTAAAATTCCCCATATTTGTTACTTAAACTTGTACTAATCCTTGTGAAAAGAAATGGTGTACCCAATGTACAAAACCTCTTGACGTATCCTCAACAAAATAGCCAAGTCTTTATCACACTCTATAAATGCCCAAACAAGTCATCTTCGCATAAGGGTAGAAAGAAAGAAGACGAAATAAGTAAACGCCGAAAACCTCACTTCAAATCCAAATAAGAAATATGAGCCCAAACAACCCCTTAGTTAACTTTTTACAATAAACACTTCAAACCGTGACATAATAATATTTTGTGAAGATGTATAAGCAAAGTACAAATCGCATAACCCAATCCAATCTCATAATCACATCAAACCACATCATCAAAACTCATAACCAATCAAAACTCTTGAGAAGCCAATTAGTCCATCATTTTCATTGACTTGCTTGAACAACTCATTTTTGTCACCAATTGCTCAAGCCGTGAATTTGTCTCCTCTATGAAAATTTGTGACCCGAGTACCCATTTTAACCTAATGCTATCAAAAAGAATTATATCCAAATACATTGTGTCGAAAATCATCCATTAATAATTAATGAACATGTTATACCGTGTCTCATTATGTCAGTCAATATGCATATATGAAAAAAAATCATACGAGAATTCAACTATCCAAATTCAGTTCCAACGGTTTGGTCCATTCACATTATCAAGATCCTATCATATATTTGAAGACACATATCACAAGTACTAGATGCAACCCTCCTCTAATGCATGGCCCAAGACTCAAATAACCTTTACATGAGGCCCAACCAAATGAAATGACACTCGAAACCAAAAATCACGTTTCCAAGCCCATCATTCATATATCCAAACCCGATCCAAACTCTCACATATGTTAGTAACCGGTTATAAATAATATGATTCCTAAATATTAGGTCATATTATATTACAACCCTAATCACTCTAAACTCTCCGCCTCTCACCAATATCTTCTCAAGACAAACCCTAAGATATCTCATCAACATAAAGCCCCTCATCTTACAATCTGATTCACTCCAAACAAAATAATAAGACGCCACTTACTACATCCTGTAACCTCAATCTTATTCAAAGTCTTTTCATTAAGAACACAAGCAGCCACGAGCCTCATATTTTCATCATATTTTGAATTGGTTAATGCAAATCTTAGCCATAGGGATGGCTTTAAGGTTAGAGACACGAGTGACAATTATTCAGCCATGTGATGTATTGTCACTTTGCATGAGGTCACCCAAGGTTTCTGTGTAAGTAATCTTTGTGTAGTATAGACTTAAACGAACATGAGACTCGAATGAAAACCGAATGGTTTTGTAAGATCTAAAAGGTTCGAACATAAAATGAAGCATAAGCTTCAAATGGATCGCTGAGGAGTTCTCGAGTATAATAACTTAAACAATAAACCGATTTTATCAATCTTGATAAACATCAATTTAAATAAGTTTCGAACAAAAATGAAGAGGCAAAGCTTTAGATAAACATATAGATCGATGATGATTTTCTATTTCGTGTAATAGACCTTTGGTCTTGATGAATCTTTTAAGTTCCACGAGATTAGAAATAACAGAGATCCTTTGAATTTTTTCCTGTTGTTGTCGATTTGATGGTGAATGATGCTTGTGATGAAGTAGTGATAGACATTAAACCTAAGATGAGAGTTTGTTGTAGTTGTATCAATCTAATGTTACTGCATCGAAAATGAGGTCAAGAGTAACTATGTTTGGTATTTGAGTTGAGGTCAAGTGGTTTAAGTCATTTAGTGGTTGTCTTGGTTCAGTCACACTTCTTCATCATTTCAGAAGTTTTGGTCAAAATTAAGTCGCTAGGTATAGTAGAGTCAAGTTGCTATGGCTTTTATCAAAGTAAGTCGCTAGGGTCATGAGTCAACTCGCTAGATAAGTCAAGTCGCTAGCCAATCTCTCTACAGCTGATTGTTGACTCAATAGTCAACAACTCGCTACCTATTATGAGTCACATCGCCGCTAGCGAAAAGTCTTTAGCCCAAGTCGCTAGCACAAGTTGCTACTTTCGACTTGTAAAGACAAGTCCTAGACCGACCCAAGTTGCTATAACATTACTCAAAATTAAGTCGCTACAATTTATTTCGCTTAACAAGTCGCTAGCATATTTTATGTTAACTCAAGTCGCCAACTTATAAATATAAGTCGCTAGCAAGAAAATGGTTAACAACTCGCTACCAAAATGAGACAACAAACTCACCAAGTCGCCACCAAGAATGCCAAACATACAAACCCAGAAAACAAACCCAAACCTGAAAATCAGATATGAAGGATACACTTTTATTTGACCCATTTGACCAACGCTTGGACATGAAAATACCACCATATGACTATCAAATACTGTTTGGACAATGATACTTATCTTCAAATACTGTTTGACCATAAATATGACTCTGTTTGACCATAAAGTATGACACATTAAATCTCAAAAGTCATGTAGTGCTTGGATAAACAAGACACAAGACAAGCATGTATGGACCAAAACATTTAAAATGCTTATACCAAACTAATAAACCAAAGTGATTTACTGGCCAATAAGCGTACAAAACAGATTTAGCTAGGTACAAAAAACCACAACAAATCAACACAACACAATAACCTTGGCTCTGGTACCAATTGTTAGGATCTAAATATTATTGTGTTGATGACTCGGGTGGTCTTGGATGATCAAAATACATGTTTGCCATAGTTAGAGAGTTAGTAGAGAGAGAGGGTGTTCTTGCTAGAGGTTTACTGTTGGAATCACTCCTAAACAGTATTTCAAGTATTTATATTTCATATGTAATAGGTAGCTTTATTATGGCCTTTATGTTTGTTTAAGGTCAAGCTTATGTAGAAGGCCCATAAGCTTGACCCAAGCCCAATAAGGATAGGAAGGGAACTAGGAGTGTTGCCCTAGCTTCCCTCCTATAAATACCTCTTGTAAACCTTCATTTGAAGGTTGGTTGTTCAAGTTATTCTCTTTCACTCACTCTTTTCCTAACCGCGGTCTATCCATACGTGTGTGTGTTTGGATAGCTTGTTCATCCGCCTTCATCTTTCTCTATAAGCTTGTGTTGTAAAACTAGTGACCTAACAGTGGTATCAATCGCCAAATAGTTGGGTGTACACTTTGTTTTTGAAGTTTTGGTTTTGGGTCTTACGCGTAAAGATAACACAATCTTTGGTTCGCTTAAAAACTGATTTTTACACTTTTAATCCAAGATTCTTGTACTTTCAACGTTTTAAGGTGTTAAAATACTTGTTTTGACAAAAAGTTTCAAACTTTACGTGTTTTTCCTCGTTTTAAGCTTGTTTTGTACAAGGGTGCTTTCCTACGCGTAATCGCTTTTAGAGGCTTTGATCATCAAGTTTCACACTTTTGTGTTATTTTGGTGATATTGAAGCTATTTCATCACAAAAATCTGGTTTAGAAACATCTTTGGGCAAAATCAAAATTACGAGTAATCCTACGCGTAGTAAAACCCTAAAATTACGCGTAAGTTATTCCTTGGTTTGATCTTCTTTTCGGGTTTACCGTGTTTTCTTGCTTGGATAAGTCCGAAAATACGTCGACTTTGGATATCTTTTGCACTGTGAAGTGTAAAAGATCATTTGGGATAAAACCCTAAAATTACGCATAAGCATAAGCTTACGCGTAGAAATCCTACGCATAAGATTTTCTTACGCCTAAGCCTTGTCTTACGCATAAGCTAAATCCTACGCCTAACTTTCTACTAACTTGTTGTCTACGCATAACTTTAGCTTTTTCCTCTTCACGTAGCTAAAACCTACGCGTAACTCCTCATTGTTACGCGTAACTTTTGGTGTTTTTACGCATAAGTGCTACTTGGTTCTTGTCTTTTCTACGCCTAAGGACACTTCATCAACAAAGGTTCATTCGACTACAAAGATCCATTTTACCACACAAGTTTATCAACATGTCACAACCACCATACTCTAACTATTTCCCTTACACTTATCCTCAACAACAACAACAACTAAGTCCACAACATCAACAATGGAATCAACAACAAGCAATTTATCAACAACAATTTAATCAACAACATACTCCACAACTTGCTGCAAATCCACAACCTCAAATGGTTCAACCACCACCAAGTCTTCAAGTTCAACCATACACAAATGAATTCAATCAACATCCATCAAGGAACACTATGAAGGAACCCACTTGGTTTGCAAAGATGTGTGAAGCTTTAAGCACCTAACAATCAATTCATGAGGCTGGATCACTTGATAGACCTCCAATGCTCACTTCCAGAAACTACGATCAATGGGTGATAAGGTTCTTTAGGTTTTGTGATCTAAAGAAGCCACATGGAAAGTTCTTAAAGAAGGTTATCTTAGAAGGTCCATTTGAGATGCCTACTATCATTGTACCCGTAGATCCAAATGCCATTCCACCAAGAGATGAACAAACCAACATTGCTATCAAGGCATTTAAATCCCAAGAACTTCTACACTATGAAGCTGATGAACTTGCAATGGAATACATCCTCTTAGGATTACCAAACCCAATTCTTCGTAGAGTTGATGCTCAAAAGATCGCAAAAAATGTGGGATCATATTCGTCTTCTTATGGAAGGATCAGTACTCAATCAGGAGGATTTGGAATCCAAAATTTACTTGGCTTATGAACACTTCATGATTGAACCTCGAGAGACACTAGAGTCCTATCATCATAGATTTTCCGACATCATCAATGATTTGGATAAACACAACATCATCATGCCAAGAATTGCAGTGAATACTAAGTTCCTAAGTAGTCTTGGTCCTGAATGGGAGAAGTATGTCATTTTTCTCCGTCAAGCGAAGAACATGCATCATTCTACCTATGGATTGTTGTACGATTACTTGAAACCTCATGAAAAGGAAGTTGATCGCGAAAGGATTCTCCGTGCTCAAATTGCTCCACCAACACATCCGGAAAATCAACATCTTGCCTTATATGCTCAACGGAATTATCTCCTCAACCAAAGCAACTCAACCAATGCTTCAAACACATCTTCACAACAACAACCTCAACCTCAACAAAATCAATTGGTTCCATACAACAACAATGCTCAAGCATATGTCGCTGAAGCTAATGAGGAATCCGATCCGCTCAAGCATTGCAACAAGGATTTGCTATGATTGCTAATGCCTTTAGCCGTTATACCAACAAATCCAACAATCGTATTCGCTCCTCATCTAACACACGGACTCATGCTGTTGTGAACAATGGACGGTTGAAGTTCGAATCGCGGATTATGGTCGCCGATGGGCGGTGGTCAAGGGTTTAATGCTGTGGGTAGGAATAACAACAGAGCTCAAGTGGTGGAACAGGAAATGCTCAAAATGGGTTGAATGGTCTTCGATGCTACAACTGCAATGAGAAGGGACAACTGGCTAATGCATGCCCAAAGCCAAGGACTAAGGGCAGTGCTTATTTCAAAGAGGCTCTTCTTTTGGCTCTTAAGGATGAAGTTGGTGGAACTCTCACGCACAAAGAACGAGCTTTATGGCAAATGCCGACTCGTGATGATGATATGGAGGACTTGCGGCCAATGCACTGTTATGTTGATGGCTAATATGCGAGGCACACATGAGTGACACAGCCCAGTATGACATCGATGGCTTGTCTCGTGTACCAACAAACCATATTTATCTCGATCTCATATCTCCGCCAACATCTCGAATCCGCAAGGCTCGAATGTTCAAAATGAGTCATCCACATCTCATTCGACGATTTTCAACTAGACCCAGTAGTTATATTTGACGATCAAGATGACCAACTGGTTTCCCTTGATAATCAAATTGACTCGTGGTATACTTGAGGATCTAAAGAATGATCATGTTGAGACTCACGTTGAACAAGATGACTTTTGCCTCATCCGATTTTGCTCGTTATATTCAAGACCAAAAATCATAGTGGAAGAATGTCATGCATTAATCAGGACTTGAAAAGTAAAAATGCACTGTTAACAAAGGATTTTGAATGTTTACAAAAGCAACTCAACTTTTTCAAAACTCAAGAAAACGTGAAAACGGTTTTGAAGCCGCCTTTGCCAAATCTTATCAAAACGAAAAATATTTAGAAAGACAGATGCTTGATCTAGCCGCTTCGAAGAATGCTTTGTTGTCTGAAATAGAACAATCAAACATGAACATAAAAAGCAAATTAACGCCTCACCTTGGAAAATCAAAAAGCTAAGGCCGAAGTTGTTAACTTGTCAAAAACAGCTTCTCGCATACAAAAAGCATTCAACGAAACGAATAGATGATCATCTTGAAGAAATCATCGGCTTGCAAAACAAACTTAAAGAGTTTAAAGCTGTTGTTTACAAACATGGCGAGTCGGTCACCACCATTGAAAAGTTTACTTTAAAACCAAATCCAAATGGATATGGACCGAATCTTGCCGATTACAAACCTAAGCTTTCAACCAAAACATTCAAACCAAATCCTCAAGTTTCCAAAGGCACAATATAAAATTGATAATTCTGTTATGAATGTTGTTGAATATCATCGTCAAGAGGAATTAGATGCGGAAGACGAGAGTCGATCAAAATTAAAAACAGTTGTTTACAACAAACCTTTTAATTATTCTAAACCGGTCACTTTCGTCACACCAACGGATTCTTCTAATACACCAAGAGTTATCATCGAACACCGAGTCTTCTATTGTTAATCCCAAAACAGACTTTGCACAAACTTATGGTCCTTTACCTTCCATTAGTGAAGTAAACTCACAACCCGAAAATCGAAAAATTCTTCGATATTTTGACATTTTCATGGCTGACCTCAAAATTTTACAACATGAGATAGAATATCGATCTGAAATCAAAGTTGAACATTTTCAATCGCCTCAGGCGCGAGAACAAAGAGACATTTTTCTGAAAAATCTTTTACCTAATGTTAAAAACTTGAAAAGTTGTGCAATTGCTTGGGAAAAGGATTTTCATAAGGAACTTGGGGTCATGAAAAACGCTGAGAAAACGAAACATCTATTTCAAACACTAAACGTAAAAAGAAAATGTTAAGAAAAGATGTTGATCGACTCTTGGAAGATGTTATTTGTGCGGATGTTCAAAATGTTGTGTTATTGAATTCTTTGTCATATGCATTTGATAATATCTCTCCGATATGTTGTTTCGTGGTAAATGTTGAGAACACTGATAATGTGCTTCAGATCGAGTCCTTAAAGTTGAAAACAAACGATTGTCAAACGAACTTTCAAATGCAATACGTCGTCTTAATTGGTGTCAAAAGATATTCACGATCAACAACTTGCTTTTCAACACAAAATCAACCAGTTCCGTGCAAAACCTTCTGATTCTAAAATTGAGCAACCGGATGATCAAAACGTGTCTTTCAAGTGTCAAATCTCAAAATATGAACAAGAACTTGTAAAAGTTAAAAGGAATATGGTGTCATATTTGATTTACTCAAAAGACTCGTGATGAAGCATCAAATGAACTTGATCATTATCTTGCACACACTAAATAAGTTATGCATTTTGCCGAAATGTTCGGTCCAAAATCAAGATCCGATTCACACTATCATCAAGTTAAGAGGAATGTTAGGAAAGTATGAACAACTTCCACCAACAATCATTAAGAGATTAGCCCCCGTAACACTTAGTACTCATGCACCTAGAATCTCTACTGCCAAATCACAAGTAGCTAACGTGCTTCCTTCTACTGAAACAGAATAGTTGAGCCTTTTCCAAACGTCCGCACTTCACAACCTAAGAGCACTCAATCGAAGAATAGGAAGTTGCCACCTAAGAAAAGATCAATCAAGAATGCTAAAGTAGAAGAACACCCTAGGACTCTGAATAAGACACACGTTGCCTCCACTATAGATATTGCGTCTCGCAAATGTAATAGAAATAGTGATGTAACGAATGCTAAACCGTTAAGTACTTTTGATATTCAGTCCGATGCACCTTGTGTTATTTGTGGTAAAAGTATGAATTCTGATTGCCATGATAAATGTGTTGCTAAAGCTATAATCTCGCGTTTAAGGAATCCTAAGAACCGAATACCTCTAGGCCCACTAATCTTTCTAAGTCTGTGCTTGGTAGACCGCCATCTTTAGTTTCTAAGAAACGCATTTGTCCCTCAGAGCTCCAGTCACCTCCTAGGAATGTAGTACCACCTAGTGAATTCACTAAGACTAAAGCAAAGAGTAGTTATAGATGGCCGAAATGGATATATAACACACTAGGATTTAAGTGGATACCTAAAGCTATTAATGTATGTATATCTACTAAATCGCTATGGAACCCTCTAACATTTCGGGTTCCACATCTACTTCTATTCCATCTGTGTCGGCTGTGTGTAATGCAGTGATACGATCATTCTCTGGATTGTTGATAGCGGATGTTCCCGACACATGACAGCAATCTTAAACTGTTATCAAACTTTATTGCAAAGTTCATTGGCACCGCCGTTCGAATGATCACTTCGCAGCTATCATGGGCTACTGAGATTATGTCAATGGGAACATCGAAATTAGCAGGGTTTACTATGTGGAAGGCCTCGGTCACAACTGCTTTCAAGAGGTCAATTTTGTGATGGAGATTTGGAGGTTGCTTTTCGGGAGAAAACTTGTTTCATTCGTGATCTACAAGGAAATGACCTTATGTCTCGCTCGCGTAATTCTAGTCTCTACACTATCTCTATGCAAGACATGGTTGCTTCCTCTCCCATTTGCTTACTTTCTAAGGCAACATCAACAAAACCTTGGCTATGGCACCGCCGCTCTCACATCTAAACTTTCAAACCATCACCAACCTTGCTCGACACAAACTAGTTGAAGGACTCCCACGATTCCGGTATTCAAAAGATCACCTTTGCTCAACTTGTGAACAAGGGAAAAGCACTCGTGCTCATTTTCCTTCAAAGGTGGAACACAGCTCTCAAGATGTGCTTCATCTTCTTCACATGGATTTGTGTGGCCCGACGCGCGTGCAAACGATCAATGGCAAACGCTACATCTTAGTAATTGTTGATGACTACACTCGATGGACTTGGGTCTACTTTCTTCGTAGCAAAGACCAAGCTCCACAAATGATCATCACCTTTCTCACAAAAATACAGCTTCAGCTCCGCAACACCGCCGTAATCATCGAATGCATAAAGGAACAATTTGTTAACAAAACCCTTCGTGAATTCTATGAGAAAGTGGGAATTCAAAGATCAAACATCTATTGCACGCATACACCAACAAAACGGAGTTGTTGAAAGATCTAAACCAACGTTAGTGGAAGCTGCAAGAACAATGTTAATTAATGCTAAACTTCCAGATTACTTATGGGCGTAAGTCGATTGCATGCTATACTCAAAACCGCTCTATGATCACCAAACGCCACAACAAAACACCTTTCGAGCTTGTCCATAACATAAAACCGAATCTAAAACACTTTCATGTATTTGGATCTCTTTGCTATCCGAATAATGATCGTGATGACTTTGGAAAGCTCAAAGCCAAAGTTGACATTTGAGTCTTTATCGGATATCGTGATAATTCCAAAGGTTTCCGAATCCGAATCGTCGACAAAAAGGTGATGGAAACGATTCATGCTCATTTCGATGAACTTACGGAAATGGCTTCTGAGTATAACAGCTTAGAACCCGGTCACAACCGCTTAAACTTTCTCCAAACCCCATCATCACCAAGAAAGCCCTCGCCTTACTCGCCAACAAATGGAAAGGTTATTTGCTCACTGCTCGACGATATTGATGAACGTGCTCGTGTGTATCCGCCGCTTCCACCGCACAACCCGATAATATTCCTATACCGATACACTCGCTACAACAACTACTGTTGAAGAAGCACCTACACCGCTTGACTCCAACACAACAGTTGAACACACCGCTTCCAACAATGATGAACCACCGATGATATTCTCAATGAAGTACCCCACCGCAGATTTTGATCCAAATGCGTTCTTCAACCCGCTTGCTAATGAGATCGCCGCACCGGATGTCGCTGAATCTTCAACAAACCATTTGAATCCTCGACCGCACAATGTATACCAACATCAACCCTCCACACATAGATGGACGAAAGACCATCCTCTGGAAAACATTATTGGCAACCCGAATCAACCAGTCGTTACGAGACAACGCCTTCACTCGTGACGGTGAACATTGCATTTATGCACTCACCGTCGCCAATCAACCTAAAACATCAAAGACGAATGACAAAAGACAATGGATTGAATCCATGCAAGAAGAACTCAACCAATTCAAACGTCTTGAAGTATGGGAATCGGTTGAAAGACCAACAGGAGTCTACGTCATTGGTCTAAAATGGATTTGGAAAAACAAATTGATGTCGAAGGAAACGTTATCCGAAACAAGTCACGCCCGTGGCTAAGGGTTATCGCCGAAGAGGGATTAGACTTTGAAGAATCTTTTGCTCCGTTGCTCGCCTTGAGGTCGTTGATATTTCTAGCGTTCGCAGCTCATATGAATATGACGGTCTATCGATGGATGTCAAAACCGCTTCTCAATGGACAACTTAAAGAAACGGTTTATGTCACCAACCGGATGGATTCGTTGATCCCGAAGTTTCGAATCATGTCTACAAACCGAACAAAGCTCAGATGGTCTCAAACAAGCTCCTCGGGCATGGTACGATAAGCTATCATCTTTCCTCATTGCTAATAATTTCACCAAAGGTTCGGTTGACCCAACTCTTTTATACAATATCACAGGGAACATATCTTAATTGTTCAAATTTACGTGGATGACATCATTTTGGGTCTACACATAAAAAGTTTTCAATCGCTTTTGCAAAACTAATGAAGAAAAATTTTGAAATGTCCATGATGGGTGAACTTACATTCTTTCTCGGACTGCAAGTTCATCAATCACCCCGTGGTATTTTCTTGAGTCAGCCCAAATATGCCCTTGAATTGTTAAACAAATTTGGAATGAAAACCTGTGACACCTATGCCACACCAATGGCTCATTCCAAGAAGCTAGACGATTTACATGGGAAATTGGTGGACCCTACAAAATACCGTAGTATTATTGGGTCTCTCAAGTATCTAACAACTAGCGCACTGATATTGTCTTTGCCGTTTATCTATGCTCCGCTATCGGCCAACCAATCTGAAACCCACCTCTCGAGGCTAAAAGAATCCTCCGATACATAAAGGGAACCATTAACTTGGGGATCCGTATCCGGGATTCGGTTTTGAACTAATCGCTTTTTGACGTCGACCACGCAGGATGCTTAGACTCACGGAAAAGCACTTCGTGAGCTTTACAATTTCTTGGTTATAAACTGGTGTCTTGGCAATCGAAGAAGCAGGATTGTACATCGCCTCATCAACCGGCAGAATATGTAGCCATGTCCGCATGTTGTGCTCAAGTCATATGGATGAGAACACAACTCAAAGACTATGGTTACGTATTTGACTGAATCCCGATGTACTGCGACAATCGGAGTGCATTGCAATCTCGGCAACTCGGCCAAAGACTCGAAATCAAAGCACATCGATCTTCGATATCATTTCATCAAGGATCACGTGGAACATGGTACCGTTGAATTATATTTTGTGGGTACAGAATACCAATTGGCGATCTTCTCACCAAAGCCTTGCCTCCCGCTAGGTTTAATGAGTTGGTCCACCGGATTGGTATGAGGTGTTTGACTCAAGAGGAATTGGATGACTTCCTAAAACAGCCTTAAAACCTCACAAACACCAAAACATCTTTTGTAAATAATTTTTCAAAAACAAAATACAAAATTATAAAACCTGATAAAACAACAAAAATATTCTTCTAATCTACTTTTCTTTCAACATTGCAAGTACATTTCTTCCATCAACACTTTAATCTTTCAAAATTCAATATTTTTCCGATCAAGTGTTGAGGGGAGAAAATTAACTTTAAGCTTCAAAACATTCGTGTACTTGCATGTTATCACATCTCGGTTGATTCTTTTACAAATGGTGGTACATTTTCCGGTTCAAAGACACTCCTCGGACTTAAATTAATAACCTTTCATTATTTTTCTCAAGTCGAGGGGAGTGTGCGTCAAGTTCTTTCAAAAATCTTCATTTGGTAACCAAAATGGAAGTTAAAAGGCTTTGGATGAAAATGGAAAAGGTGGAGGGACCAAAACTGTCAAAAACTTAAAGCTATTTTAAATAAAACCTCCACCTAACTTAACTCTTCTCATTTATTACTATCAACCAAACATATACTACGCATAAGAATCAATCTTCAAATCTGGTTTTGATCATCATTTGTAAGTTGTTTCATAATCTTAACATGTTTTCAAACACTGGTTTTGATTTTTACGTGAATCCAACGGTCAAAAAGATGTATAATCTTGATTTTGTGTTCTACGATAAGCGTATGAACACATAATCAAGATGTGTGTTTGTGGTTAAAAAGATTGTGTCAAAACGTGTTTTTAACATCAATGATAATATTTTATCCTCAAATCCACCCGAAACATGAATTGATGATTTTTGAAAATTAGGGTTTATGAGGATTTGGGTTTTTCAAATGTGAAGTGTTTTGGTCAAAAGATTGTTGGGTTATGTTCATATGATGTTGAATTGATGATTATCCTTGCTCTATAACCACCCGAAACATTAATTAATTCAGAATTTGAAATTAGGGTTTAAGGTTCATAAGTTTGGGTATTTTGATTCACCATGAATTAGATGTTAATACTTGGTATATAAGCTCATAACAATCTCTTGAACTAACCGTAAAAGTTTGGTGCATAATCCTATGGCTAGAAAACTTATGCTGAATTCATAACCCTTAGGGTTTTGACTTACGCTGTATGACTTTCTACGCTTAACTCCGCATGAATGATTCATACCATGTTTTGTTGATAAAATGAATGATATGTGTTTAACTTTGATGATATGATGTTTTATTTCGTGCTTGCTACACTTAGAATTCGAATCAAGGTCATTTGATTATCTACGATAAGGATTACCCTACGTGTTATGTTAGAAGAAAATCTTACGCATACTACGCCTAAGGTTCTACAATGGACTACGCGATCCTCGTGAAGGATATGCGTAAAAAGTGACCTCCTACGATAAGGTCAACTCTTACGAGTAGCCTTACGCTGCAGAAGGTTAATATATGCTCTACGCATAAGCTCTACGCATAAGGTCTCCTTTTCCTAATACGCTGCAACATTTCTTACGCGTAAGTTAGATTCTACGCGTAAGTTTCGCTTCAAGCATATATCATTCCTATCTACGCATAACTTTGCCAATACTACGCTTAACCCCGGATTGACCTTCATGATGAATTGTTACGTGTACAAACTTGTAAATAAACTAATCATATCATCACTAATCCTAAAATGTCACTAATAAACTGAAATCGCTTGATATGTTGTGAACAATAAGTGATAAAATAAACTTTAAAACTTAAAGTTAACTAACTCACTAAACATTTCACGACGTCATTGGACTATTGAACAAACAAGTGACTTAGGACTCGTGAACAATCATTGACACATATTCAATAACTAGACAATAAGACCTTCTCGTTGACTAACATTATGTCTTTCGATATGTTGGTTCTTTTGGCTAATGTTATTTCAGATCACGACATGAACAAATGAATGTGGATGCACCTGAAGTTCTCTCCATTGCCGATATCTATCCTCATGGCTATCCAATGAAGATAGGAAAGAATAATCTCCGTGTTGACTTTGACACCCTCACTTGCTCTGAATCTTCATGTTTAATTGCTATTGACATCCTGAGGACTCATCCGTATCGTAACATGCTTTCACACTCTGCAATCGCTCCTCGAGATCTACATCCAACAGTTCGAACACTATGGAAAGGGTCAAAGGACAACCGCCGTGACGGTGACTCAATCACAAACAAGTCACCATTACACCTGCAGACTTAAGGGTCGTTCTCCTAATTCCCATGTCGATCCAACCAAACTATATGCCACACCCGCCAAGAGCTCACTCTCCAATTCTTAATCAATATCGGTTATGACGAGGCTACGTGAGTAATCACCAAGCATTCTCACGTAGAGCTTAAGAGTATTCCTCAACCCCGGAGAACTCTCTACATGATCATCACCAAGTTCTGCCGTCGTCGGATAGCGCTATGAGCACCCTAAGCTCATGGAACTCGCAAATATTCGGCATTGGTCAACAAGAAACACATCGCTATCGGCTCGATTTGGGATGACATGATGTCATTTCTCAACAAACTTGGCTCAAAGATTCCCTACATCAGATATACAAAATTGTTGATCCAGAGAGCACTTGGACTTCATCCCGACATTCCCAAGAGGCTCAATGACCCCAATAATCACGACATGTTGACGGAACCCATTCTATCCATTAGAATCAAGGAAACGTCTACAAAGAAACAAGGTGCCTGGCTACCGATTTCTTCTAACCAAGATGTCGAAAGCTTGAAACGCATAAAAGGTATCCGGAAGCAAAGACAAGGCAAAGTTGGTCATCTCGACGAAAAATCTTCTCGAACCCCCGTAAGGAGAACCAAAAGAGGAAGTGCAGGAAGTACGGCAAGTACCGTGAGTCAAAGGAAGTTCCCCAAGAGGAACCCTCCTTCAAAGAGGATTGTTCCATCTAAGGAAGCCGCTCCCATCCCAATTCCCAAACCCGAACCGCAAAGAAAGCTTGTGGACTAAAGCTCGAAGGTACCCATACGATGAAGAGATTACCTTCTCTCGACCGAACCGTGATCCCTCCTCCGCAGCCTAAACCTACAAGTCCAATAGCCTAACATGGAAAAGGAAAGACTCCTCGCATTTGAGTCTCATGATGAAAGCTCAAGAAGAAGAAGAGCAATGGATCAATCATACAGAAGAAGTTTAAATTAGTTAGACAAATTCAAAAGTCAAGAATTTGCTAAAGATCAAATGGGTGGCCCGGAGGATCAAGTGGTGCTGCCCACCTCACCGTGTCCCGATGCGCGTTAATCAACCCGATAAGGGATCCGTGCCACCACTCTTTGTGCAACAACAACAAACCTATTGAGGACACTATTGAGTATGATTTTGAAAAAAACAGAACCCGAGAAAGAAAAGTCTAAGGATGACGAGGATGATTATACTAAGTTTCTTCTAGACAGTCCAACATACTCAAAGGAGAAAACCTCTGAAACTCCTAAGGACGAAGTCTCCTCATGTCTCCTCATCGATTCTTCATCTCACTCATCACCACCACCATCAAAAAGATCAACAAAATCATCATCCAAATCCGTGAAGAAACCACCTCGATCTTGGATTTCTCAAGCTCATAAACGGATTCACAAAGCCGTCAAACAAGTCGAAAGAAAACGCGCTCATCAAAAAGCTAAATTTCTTTTGCCGATCACATACAAAGATATGTATGACGAGCATGACAAGATGGAGAAAGAAAGGGAATTTGTTCCGAAGTTCATGAAGAGTCATCGTAAAGAGGAACTGAACGAAATGATCGAAGGTTACGCTAACAAGTACCTTCGTGATATCGCTCCTAAATCCTAAAGGAACTGAAAAGACAAGAAGAGATCATACTCACAAGTTTCTTCGACACCGTCCCCGTGTGACTAGAGAAATATTTTCCGGATAACTCACCCCTAACATCGTAGCATTGGTTAAAAATACAATGGCCAAAGAAGCCGATCTCTCAACTGAAGTTAATCGCTAAACTTGTGATACAAATGTCAAAGCGATCCGAACGCTTACTTCGGATGAAGCTAAATTTTTCGAAAATCTACTTGATTTTCAACTCAGATCATCATGCAAGGAGTCAACCGATCAACCCAAACGACCAAGAGATGACGATGATAAGGATAAGGAATCGCACCTAAACGCCGGGCGCCGTAAATCTACCTCTATGCCACCTCCTCCACCACGAACTTCTTCTCAACAAATGTCTCATCCACCTCGGTCTTCTAATCGATAAACCTCGACGATTCCGAAGTTACCACCCCGACTCATAAAAGGTGATTACTTTGAGTATACGGTGGTGACGATGAAGAGGTCCTTGAGCCCCGACAACAACCCACCTCACCCAAACAAGTGCGAAACCAAGATCATCATCAAGGCCTTCCAAAAGAAGAAGAAGACGACTCACCGAGTTGTCTCATGGCTAGATGACGATAAAACCGAAGAGTTTGAATGGTTCTCCACACTTGTCAATCAAACTCCCTACCCTGATGAAGGTCAAGAATTGGTAGACGGTTCTACATTGGAGCACGCAAAACTTTTGCAAGAAAAGTTCCATGTGAAGAAAATGACGAAATCTGAATTGAAGCGAATCAAGAATGAAGCATTCCAACGTCTTAAAGACAGCTCAAAGCCGCCGAGGTCGAATATCATCTTGAGAACATCGCTCGAGCTATGTCTAACGACATGGATTGGCTCAATCCCGAAGCAAACATTGACTTCACACAAAGGGACAACCCTCCATACTACACCGATTGGACCAAACCTCTACCGACCATTGGCCAAACAGACGAACCACGGATTCCCTTCCGATAATTCTTTAACAGAGACTGGATTTTCTTACACGGTAGCGATGGTTCGCGAAAATACGCTACATCATTGACTCTTCCATTCCCAGCTGCTATTTACTCAAACTGCATAGCTATCGAGGAACGTGCAAATCACTTGTTTTCTCGACAACGCAAGCATACGACCAAGATGCATTGTATGGGATTCATCATTGGCCCGAATTTAAGAATCTACTACGTAAGCTGCCCGTTCGTAAGTCTCAACATGCAGTGTATAGTTCTAAGGACATCGTGGCCATCAAACACATTGATCTCAAGTCTAAGTGGGACTATTCATTCTTAAAGAATATCATAGTCAAACGACAAGATGAACAGTACTATGGATTCTCCGAGGCTGACTTTGAGAACTTGTCCTCAACGACATCGAAGACATGTACCTTGCCAAGGTCATGGTGGTCGATGAGACAATTCTCATCAAGTTCAACGTGAATTTATCAAGTCGGGCTCATCTTCATTAGACGATTGTGATCAAAGAACGTGTTGAAGATATCCGTGATGGCGTTGAATCTTATCGACGCTGTCAACCTTACTCCTCCAACGCTTACTCTTCCCGATCTCAATCAGCTACCTCAATATACGCTCATCGAAACCTTTCGAGTTGTTTACCAAGTGAACTTCAAAGAAACGCTTAATGGCGTGTAGTGATCTTCACAAATTCGGGATCATACTTTGAAGCTGGTTAGGGACGGATTAGCATACGGTTGAAGGATATACTGAAAGTGGGTCTCGTAGTTACCGGAATTCTCGTGAGGAGGGATGTGAGAAGGATCATCACCATGATTGATGAACGGTTGTTCAGGGACGGATCGCCGCACATTGGAGAGCTATGTTGGTCGCACCCGTGAGAAACATCACCGCTTTCAACGCCTGCAGCGCACTCTCGAACATCATCGCACTTCCCGTACCCTTGAATTGTTTCCTTCATAATTTTGGATGTATGATTACATATATGTCTATGGCTTGTGCACATAACGCTGTACAACCCGTAATTGTCAAGAAAGGACCCCGTGGTACGCCTGCCACAATCCTTATAAAAGGAGCGAAAGCTTCTTACTTTTGAGTAAAACCTATCAAACCTTTCACTTTTCAAGGTTTTGCTCAAAAGAACAAGTACTTTCCCTTAAGACTTTCAAAACCTCAACCGCTTATATCACTTGTTGAGGGCGAGTATTTGAAACTTTGTTCACAAATTGTTCACAAGGGTCATTCTTCCCGCAACACTTTAAATGGTCATATTTATTCTCAACGCTTCAAAAATAACACTTTAATATGCCATTTTTGAGGGGAGAAAATTGTGTGATAAGAAATATGTTGTACAAAATGCAAATGAATCTGTACCTCAGACTTAACCAACGAATTGACGATACTTAATCAAGTTAGTAACTCGAAAAGACTTGTCCTGGACGGGTAATAATTTCAAGCTAGTTCGCTAGTGATGTAAACGGGTCTCGCAAAGGACTTGTCTGAGTAGAATGTACCATTCGAGAAACTTTTGATAGACATGAACTCCGACGGGTTTGACAACCTTCCAAGGTTTGTCTACACCTTCAAGGTAGTTATTAGAGCTAGTTGTCACCTAAAAGCCGACAATGTAACTCTTTAACTATGCAACGTAACTGGTCTCAGGGGATTGTCTATCTTCAGTGGATCAATTCAAAAGTGCGCTTTTCCTCTCTGCATTTTAACCATTAAAACTATTAAGCACATGTGGAGGGGGAGTATTTATGCAAAATCTTATCTCAACAATGGTTCTAAAATGTTTTTCATTCACAAACACTTTGAGAGACATTTTTCATACATGGTTTTAATGGCAAACATAGGTTAGTCATGGAGTTATACGGTGACTAAGGTTAGGAATAACCGCTCCTATGATCCAGAGTCGGAGGGATCTACCCAAGGACACTACAAATAGTTAGTATTTAGAAGTCCTTAGGTATGATTGTAAAAAGGAGAAAATGAGAATCGGAGAAAGAAGGAGTTGAAGAATTAAAAAGAAATGCAAAGAAAAGGGTGAAAAGAAATAGGCCTCCCGATTATTCAACTTAGGCGCATAATCGGGTTCAATTCATATGCTACCGTTGTCACTTAGTGACGCCGGTATTGAAGATTAAAAGTCGCCATGGACCCAAAGGACGATGCACTAAACCTTCTTAGCCACTCAAGTTTCTCTCAAAACAAGCTTGTTTCATTCTCACAGGGAACCCTACGTAAACTATCGGCTTTCTCCTAGAGATTGCCGGTATTGAAGAAGGAGACCCTCTCCCTAGTCTCCGCTCCAGAAAACCAAAACGCACTATTGAGTCTAGAGCCACGAGATTCATCAAAAGATCTCTTAGGAACACTTGACATTTAATCACTTGATGATCAACTAATAAGATCATCGGTGGTTCATATCGAGTCCTTCACAGATCTTAGCAACTGTCGAGAACATTTATGAGAGGTTCACATCTGTGATCCTCGCGATTGAATGGAAACTCCCGCCGTGGTCAACATCAAACGTACAGGTCGCCAGTCATTTCGTAACTCCCCGTGGATTACGCGGAGTGTGTCTCAAACGGTCTACGGTCGTGAGGTGATGCTTCGTGTACCTCAACGACTCATCTCAATCGTAGATGTACTTCGTACATCGCGTTATCTCACTTGTGGGACTCCGATTCAGAACGCCTTTGTAAGAATTAGAGTTGTGTCCTCACACTATGTGTTACACTCTCGAAGTTCAAACTTGTAAGTGCCGGAAACCGCTATTACTAACCGCTTTGAAATGTTTTCTTCTTATGGAAGCTCCGAGCGGGATGATCGGTCGATTCTTCTCATGCTCACGCCAACATCATCACTAATGGAAGTTCTATTCAAAAGCAACACAATCATTTAATGATTCTTCACAAACCAAAGAATCTACAAAGTTAAAGACTTAAAGAACTTCATCAAGATTGAATTCCAACGCCAAAGAGCGCAGTGAGCATGTTGAAGAATGACGGAGACACCGGAGCAACGGCGCACTGAGGCGAATCCGATGCGCATAACAACATACTATCACTCTCACCACAAAGAACAATGATCAAAGAACAAAGTTAAAGATGACGCCAAAGCATAACTGTTCAAAGATAACTATCTCTACACCGGGAGATTGTTCAATCAAGGCAATTCTTCTCACAAGAAAGAAGAATGTCGAAGACGCCATCGCTACTATTACATCAACGCCTTCACCGCTTTCATTCATATATACTTGAGGGGGAGATTGTTGGAATCACTCCTAAACAGGATTTCAAGTATTTATATTTCATATGTAATAGGTAGCTTTATTATGGCCTTTATGTTTGTTTAAGGTCAAGCTTATGTAGAAGGCCCATAAGCTTGACCCAAGCCCAATAAGGATAGGTAGGGAACTAGGAGTGTTGCCCTAGTTTCCCTCCTATAAATACTCTTGTAAACCTTCATTTGAAGGTTGGTTGTTCAAGTTTTTCTCTCCATTCACTCTCTCTTTGCATAACCGTCATATTATACGCGTGTGTGGTGTGTTTAGCTTGTTCATCCTCATCCTTCTCTTATAAGCTTGTGTTGTAAAACTAGTGACCTAATGTAGATTGTCAAAGCTAGCCCTTGGATCATTTTTGAAATGGACACGAGGTCCCCAAGTTTCGAATCAGGTGCCTTTTAGCCCTAAAGTCTCATTTGATTATATCTAATCCTTATTCTAGTTAGTCGCTTCTAGTCCAACCAATAAAACTACCCAATTATCTCAAGCTCAACCCAATTCTATGACCTGGCCAAAACCTAAAACTACCTGAACTAATATAAACCAACCCATCTCCTTTCTTCCTGTTTTCCCGCCAAATATCATAAACCCTAGAACACGTGACACTAAGTCCCTTTCTTCTCAAAACACCACCTTTTACCTAAATCCTCAAAACCTAAACACTCCACTCCACCCTCTTACCAGTTATCTTAACTCTTTAACCGCATTCAAGTTCCTACCCTTCCCCATTGCCACCTCACTAACCATGTCTAAAAAAGACCTTGACCAATGGCTCGGTTCATTTAAAGCTGCATCTAACTATTCAAGGGTAAAGATTAAGCTCAAGAAAAACACAAGACAATATGAGAAGATTTTTAGTTTTAGTATATATAGAGGATGAGGAAAGATGTAAAAGTGTGTCTAGAAATCTTGTTCTAGTCCGAATTTTAAATTCCTTTGTCATTTACTTTTATTGTAACCTTTAATATCCAATTAATGCATTTCAGCCTGCTTTTAAATTCAAGTGTTGCAAATTAATTTTTTGGTTCAAGTAACTTGCTTTTCGTATTTTGAGGTTTGTAGAATTTGATTTGGCTAAAACTTTTAGACAGGATATCTTATTTTCTTATTTTTCTTTGATTAAGATTTTATTCTTTGATTTTAGTCAAATTCTTTTAGATAGGTTTTACAAAAAAAAGTTTAGTTTTTGTTTTGATAAGTTGTGATGTGACGTTGTACTTATCTTTGTTTCTTGGGCATTTTTCTTAGTTTATTTGATATTGAAATTGTGTTAATTTGGTTGTTATTGCTTCCTGCGATGCCCAACTTACTCTAGTGTCAGTTTCTAGCTTTCAAGTTGCCTCTAGCTTAGTCAAAACTTAACTTAAAAACTGCCCTCCAGGCCTTTTTCTGTTCTGTACAACGGTCCCCACAGCCTCCTTTGCGCCTTTTTATTAGCTTGTTAAAAGCTTGTAACTAGGTCTTTGTGGGGGCAAAAGCTTGCCCCCCCAGCTGTCTTCGAGAACCCTTAAGCTCGAAAGCTAATTTCCTCTGTAGCTCTTGTAGGATTGGCTTAAACAAAGCCCCATTGGGTCATTGGAGACAAGCACAGTGATCATGCGGCACATTGGTTTTGGTGCTTATTAGGAGCTCCATTTAGCTTATTTAGATTGTCTTTAGTATCCTTTAGTGTAATTAGATTAAGTTAGACTGTTTTCAGCTTATCTTAGCTTATTTTTTGTCCAATTGCTAATCATTAGTTTAGCTTATTGTATCTTTAGCTTAGGAATTCCCGAATTTATGCTCTCTTGTTTTGCCCATTAGATTTCTTAATGATAGCTTATTTGTTTGGAGAGTTAATGTACAGATTACTTGCACTCATTTCTTAATCAAATTTCGAGTAGTGCTTAAAATAGGCTTAGAGGTGTTTAAAGTGTGGTGCTTGGGGTGAATCAGTTAAACTGTTGGAATAAGCTGTTCTAAACAGCTTATTTCAAGATTTTCATTATTCTTGTCTTTACAAAAAATTCTTTCTTTTTATCTATTAAACTGATCTCAAAAAGAAAATCAAGAAGAAAAATAAATAGTAAGGGGTAGGAGGCTGTTCGAACACTGAGACCTCCCACCCATTGAGAGTGACATAATGTGTACCAAACCAAATGCTCTGTCTTTTGCTTAGTTATGCAACTTAATTCCTTTTATGCCATTCTAGTACTTATACTTATTGTCTAGTTAGCTTCTTATGTACTTATCTAAATAATTTGGTATTTCCATTTTATTTTCTTAGTTCATTATCATAAAGTAGTTTTTGAGAAATTTTCAGATTTTTCTATATTAGTTTAGTATTTTTAATCATTTAATTGGATTAAAATAGTTTTAATTCAGAGAAAATAATTTAAAGGTCGAAAAAAATTCGCTTTTTTCTAAAAATTATTTTGGTCATGTAGAAGGAAAATTGTTTTTACACTGTGACTTAATTGCATTATTTTTCACTTTCGGCTCGGTGTGTTTAGATTTTTGCCGCTTTGCATTTTAAAGCACCCTGGATGTAGTTTAAGCGTAAGTCTTATTGTTTCATATGCTTAGTGGTAGTTTATTTAGTGTTTATATAGTTTTACATGCTTTATTTTCATTCTCGTTATTTAATTTGTAGATTAGTGCAATCAAAATCCAAATTTGTTAAACCAATTTCAAGTCCTAATCACGAAACTCATCGACACCCGTCAATTTCACACCTCGTTGGGACACGCACCCGGAAATCACTTTCCCGTATCACTTTATTCACATTAGTGAGCTTTGGCAAGTTGACCCTCTTTCTAAAAGGTTGATTTGTCGAATTTCACGATTAATTTGATAAATTGATATTGTGTTTGTTTTCACCACTCACATTCACAACGAATCACTCACCTCCACCACCATTTGATAGATCT
>OU343222.1:275146195-275290580 GCA_910596185.1 Chrysanthemum makinoi
CTTTAACATGGAATTTTCTAATTCCTAACAATCTCCCCCTAAGGGAGGTCACCCCATGTTTTACATTTCGAATCCTAGCATTCTATTTTGTCTTCTGTTCTGAACTCGTAGACTTCAATTCTTCAATGTTCGCATTCTTTGTGCTTTTGTAGCGATTCTTCAAAGTCCGTATGCATTGTACTTTCAGTGGAGGTCTTTGAACTGATCCAAATCTTTGATGATCTTCGAGCTTTCATTGAGATCATCAGCCACAGTAAATCTCTCTGGATCATCCATAGTAGTGTTGCCTTCATGTGATGTTGTGACATTTGGACCGACATGCTCACACTTATGGATCATGAAATCTTTCCATCAGAGTAGCGGAAGCTTTACTGGTTCAAGATATTTGCAAAGGCGGCGTAGCGAGAAGCATAGTATAAAAATATCTGATCCAGGTTCTGTAGATATGCACAAGTCATGATTTCTTCAATTAAGTGTGGATGCAGTGAGCATGCGGCTTTGGATTGACTCCTCAATTACGATCGGTACAACCGCCCAAATGTACCGCAAACAACAAGAAGTTAGCAATAAAACACACGAAAGTGTCTTTGATCACTTTCGTTGAATTGAGGTACACAACCCACGGTTCCCAGGTTGATCAAGTACAAGTACTTCCTGTGATCGGTATAATTCGAAGAATCTCCTTGAGGGTTTCGCTGTTCTAGCCGTTCTCAAACCGGGAACGTCTCAAAGACAACACGAGTGAGTGAACCAGCAAATTGAGATTCACCGATTGATGAAAAATGATTTGAAAAACAATCGTGTATTGCTTGAAGAAAGAGTTTTGCAATACGACGAAGGTTTTATGAGAAAGATCAATTTTCAATCAAAATACTTTTTGTATTAGAGAATGAGTACACATTCAATGTGCTAGTGAAAAGAAGAGATTCGCACATCGAATGGTTTTTCCAAAAGTATTTTTTCAATCAGAGATACTTTTTGAATTTGAAATATGAATACACATTCGACGTGCTAGAGAAAAGAAGATTTGCACATCGAACGGTTTTTCCAAAAGTATTCGTCAATTCCATTCCTGGACCAAGGTTGATTCAAGATTGAATCTCCCCATCATTTCTATCTAGTTGCCACAAGCTTGATCTTACGAGAAGATCTCACATGTCACCCACCATGAGCTTGTTAAATGTTGGCTCTAGAAGGCTTTCCATCTTCATCGTGAATATTTTCATATCACTCGGATGTTCTGGCAATACCACAAGGATAATGCGTAGGACTCTTAATATATAATCTTACTTTCCACATTGTGTGAAACAGTAAGTCTTCAAGAATTTAGTGTCCTAATGAGATGTTGTGGATGATCTCTTGGCTCTAGACTCAATTGTGCACATTTGGTTCCTATGCCGGAGACTAGGGAGAGGGTCTCCTTCTTCAATATCAACAATCTCTAAGAGAAATTCGATAGATTATGTCGGTTCCCCGTGAGAGTGAAACAAGTCCTTTTAAGAGGAACTTGAGTAGCTTAGGAAGTTTAGTGTAGTGCATCACTGGGTCTATGATGTCTTGTCTTAAATACCAATGTTACCTTAGTAACCACCAGTAGCATATGTATTGAACCCGGTTTCTGCCCTAAGGTTGAATTGAGGGAGGGCTATTTCTTTTCACCATTTTCACATTAATTTCTTTTTCATTCTTCAACCCCTTCAGTGCTTACCAAGACTTCATTACTAGAACCTTGTTGGGTTTATTCCAGTACTAGCTCTGTCTCAATCGGCACTCTTCCCATATTATCATTTTTCTCCTTTTTTCAATATACCTAAGGACTTTACACTATCTAGTGGATTGTCCCTGGGTAGATCCATCCGGCTCTGGCGGGATCGTGGGAACGAATACCTAACCTAACCATCCTTATAACACCATGCATAAAGTAAGTTGGTCGGTCTTTTGGTATTGTTCTTTCCTTCATGAAACCAATCGAAAAATCATTTGGAAAAACAATCAAGGTACTTGTGATACGAGATCAAAGCATTTTGTACCTTAATAGTTTTGATCATTTTAGAAATGCTCCCCCTCAACATGTGCATATGATATTGAAATTGTTTGGCACATTGAGGCAAGAGTTCTTTGAAATAATTTCTTGATCACAATTTCCTTAGAAAAAGCCATTTGAATTTCTTTGGTAAATTCTCCCCCTCAATATGTGCATAGGATATTTGAAATCATTTTATCACATAGAGGAAAGAGTTCTTTTGAAACACATCCACGATCACAAAAACCATTAAGAAAACCATTTGAAAACTCAATCAAGGTACTTTATGTTAAAACATAAAAGCTTTTGTACCTCGATAGTTTATTTTCCTTTAAAATGCTCCCCTCAATATGTGCTTCAAGATTCGAAAGCGTTTAGCACATATGAGAGCAAACTGCACAATTGAATCAAAATGATCAGCATTTATCAAATTTCATTATTAAATCACAAATTCTCCCCGATCAAAAATATCAAACCCTTTGAGATTTTGGATCCCAAGTGATTTAATAAGGTTTAGAAAACATAGGAGAATATGTGGCCAGGTTTAAATACTCATCTTGTTTTTGGATAAATGCTCCCCCTCAACATGTGCATTATGTATTAGAAATCGTTTGGCACATGGAGGCAGGAGTGCCTTTAAATGACTAAAACCAATTCCATTTAAACAAATTTGAGATTTAAATCACGATCTCTACCCCAATCAAAAATTTCAAACTTTTTGAGATTTGTGATCCCAATTGATTTAAATCATTTAAAAGATTTTGGGGAAAGACGTGGCTTGATTTAATTTGAAAAAAATGATTGATACAGATCAATTTTAGACATTAAAGATTGTTAGTGTCAGGTATGATAGTTTTTAAGAGATCTTTAAGTAAAATAAAACAATTTCACAATCAAACAAGAACAGAAAAAATTTCATTTTGAAAGACCTTGATTCAAAAGGAAAATCATACCATGACATAACATTAAATCTTTAGATCACCACTTATTATCGTACAAAACGGAACTTTTGTGAAGAAATATCGTTTGAAAATATTTTATTTTAAATCACTCTCCCCCTCAATCCATGACAGAAGTCAATAATTGAGTGACTTAGGTTTTGTTAAAAAGAAGTCCGGTGATTTTCAAAATTTAGTCCAATTTATTTTCAAAACAATATTTTTCCATTTTCAAAAACAATTTTATTCAAAGTTTTAGAAAATGTTTTTAAAAAAATGGTATCCTGCACAAAGATACATTAGTGGTTGAGAAGCTTCCGTTGTTGTTGCTGTAGAGTTTGGAAGAAAAACCATTTGCTAATGCAATGAGACTTCGTCTTACGTTGCATTTTGAATGCCAACTGAGGTCAAATTAAGCTCCGTTTCTTCAATCACTTAGAAGAAAACCATCTGCAGATGCAGGGAGACCTCTTACGTTGCATTTATGCCGACTCTCCATAGAAGTCCAATTAAGCTCCGTTTCTTCATTTGTCAACCCAAGATATAGTTACCCTTTCCTTTCGGCATCCAATCATCTTCAATTGTGGGATCCGGATCGGGAACATTCTTATATACCAATATACCCGCATACGTTAGTGAACACACATACAAATATATGGTGGTCGACATCACCCAAACAACAATCGACTAATAAAAGTCAATGCAACATATCAATCAGATCATATAAATGTATGGGAATATTGTGTTCATCAAACTCTAATCATCTAATCCTAGCAATCATATCCTAGGCACCTAGTCCTTCAACATAGGTTAACATCATTTTTAATTAAGCATATTAGGATAATTAAAAAGCCCGTTAGATGATGTAGATTTGAAAAACATTATCCCCTCAATCCATGACTCATTTTATGAAAAGTTTAAAAGCGCTGAAGTCATTGATTGAGTTTTCAATCTTACAAAACTCTGAATCTGATTGTTTTTAAAGCAACTCATTTTCCACCATTTAAGATAACAACAAATATTTTTCTGAAGAATTTTAGACGGAAAACATTTGTGTAGGAGCAAAGATCTTTTTGACGACATGCTTTCCTTGTTTAGTTTTAGGATAAGTGCACGAAATATTTTGAAAAAGTTAGTGCAGCACTTTCCTTTCTTTAAAAGAGCGGGTTGCTATCAGAAATAATAGCAAACCATTTTTGAAGCGCGGGTTACAGTCTGAAATAACTGTAAGCCATATTCTGAGACATGTTTTGAAAAGAATATTTACACCTCCTGCTCGAACTTCATCTATGGTCCCGTGCCATTATTGAATGACATTTCTAAGACCGCAGATGTTATCGATACCAGAAGACATGTCATGAGAAAACAATATTTTTGGTATTTTACAAATTTTCTGATTTTTATGGGTTTTTGTTGGTTTTATATTTTTCTATTTTCTTTTTCTTGGTTTTATATTTTTGTATTTGGTTTTTGATAAATATTTACAAAGATAGAGTAGATGATATAGATTAAGAAGATGATGATATCGAAGTACCGAAAGCGGCCCGTTGTAGAAGATAGAAGTCATCATCCCTAAAACTTTCACCACCAAAGCTTCCGAGGCTCTTGAATTGAAGAAAGAAATGAACCATCTGAAAGTGAGACTTTGTCAGCTTCCCCAAACCGAAATCCTTTAGCTGAGCAGATTCAAAGCTTTCTTTCAAGCTTCCCTTAGCCAAGTGCACAAAGAAGCACACCATTATCATCGATCTTGCTGCTCCTTTTAAGAATGATCATTGATTCTTCGTTCGGGGTTATATCATCAAATAGAACAACAACGTATCATCCCACTCATAAATAATCTTCTCAAATTCCTTTTCCACTGAAGTCTGAAGCGATCCATTCCAAAAGGTGTCAAGAGAACAATTCCCCCAAGTAGTTGAATTGATGCATTCAGTCTCTTTGTATAATGCTCAAGAACTCTCCCGAATACACATCATGAGGGTAATGAAGAGCACCTCCCCAATGTTCACATCTTTTGTCCCTGATGATAGTGTATGAAGCTCAAGAACCCGAAGTACACCAATATCCAAGAGCTCTCCCGAATACACATCATGAGGGAATGAAAACACCTCCCCATGTTCACATTTTTCTTCCCCGATGATCGTGTATGAAGCTCAAGTATCCGAAGTATACCAATACACAAGGAATGAATAAGTGATAACATTGAAGAAGCAGGCCAAGTCACTGATTATCTCTGCGGCGACAATATCTGCGGATGTCAACACGGAATAAGTGATTATATCTCTGAATCACGATTAAGCACTCAAGTGAAACAGTGAGCATCCCCAATGTACACAATCTCTCTCCCTTGAACATTGCGATACCATCGAAATCACCACACACTTGTGTACCTCTTATATCTTTAGAAACTTTCTCTAACCTCTCTTTCCCTACATAGTTGGAATAAACACTAAACGCCATGAGTCAAACCTTGAGTTTCTCTGCGGTAATGACATTTGTCTTCCCGGGATATCTTCAATCACTTAGAAGTATTAAGTTCATCAAGTTTACTCACGTTTAGATGCTTGTCTCCTTTCCCATTTCTGGTTTTGATACTTTAGAATCAGCAACAAATAATAAGCCCGTATACTAGAAATTTGTTAAGAAGAACACTTGAACTCTTGTGAGAATCCACTTGCTGAAGAATATGAGCAAGTCTAATTGAGGATTACATCGATTTTTCACTCTCCTCAATTAGTGCTCTCCCTAAACCGACAAACTGTATGATAAATGCCCAGATTAAGAAGAAGTCTTTAAATAATCAAATGCAACTCGTCTTTAGTCTTCTAACATGTAGCAGAAAATGTAGAACCGACTGTAGACTCGAACTACTTCAAGATTGTCTGAATGGGGAATAGAGTGTTAACATCTTCAACTCACACCAAAAAGCATCTCACCAAAAAGCATCCCAATTAACTTTACATCTTGCAAATCCCCTTAACTAAAATCCCTCCCAATCAAACAAGAACAGAAAGATGTTCATCAAGGAAATCAGCAATCAGGCCGCAACAAACACACAAGATGGTAACACCAAACTACCAATCACATCAAACAAGAACAGAGAGATTGTTCGAATCATCATGTTGATGTATACGTGAAGCATTAACCGGAAGCACTTTGTCGATAAACTCATCAATCCAAGTGAAGATGTCAACCAACGGCTCTTAGAAGAAACTACATGTGAAGATGATCCGATAAGAAGAGTCTCGGTTCTTACATGAGTTAGGAGCCGTTTTACCATATATTCTCAAATATCAATCAACCATGCAAAAAATTCACACTTCTTCTCTCCCTCAAGAATTGCATACGGAGATGCCATTCTTGATTAAGTAAGTGAATATCATCCAAAAGTATTCAATTCACACTTCTCCCCGCATAAAATTTAGCACGTGATGTCGCCATCTTCATTATATTGAGCAAGTGGAATATGAAAACAATCAATGGTAGCCTGGTTCACTTGATGACCGAAGCGCATGAAAAAGCATGAAGCATGTTGATGAGAATGGTCATAAGTGAGAAGATTTCTCTTCTTTCGAAGATAATGCGACCTGAAGCGTACACATTTCTTTTCTTTAGGGAACGAGGCTTGAACTGTTGTGTTCAAACGTCATAATGTTGAAGTACGAGGCCTGAACTGATGTGAACAGACGTCATAAGAAGATTTCTCTTCTTCGGAAGATAAAGCGCACTGAAACGTACACTTTTCTTTTCTTTAGAGTACGAGGCATGAACTGTTGTGTTCATACGTCATAAATCTCTCACTTTTCATCTACTCTTGGCAAACTTGTAATCAACCCCATTATCATTCAGTAGGCTATTTGTCGTGACAGTTGATGGGGAAAACCCAATATGATGAATTTGACCCTCAAGTAAACTAACCCGAACTCGTGACTTATACTTGCACATATGTAACAAAGAGCGGTGCCGATTTCCATTAGCATCTCTAAGTACTCTCTATGTACTCTATACTCTTCAACCAACCAACCATCAAGTATAAGACGTACATTACCTCTTGAAAATCCACAATTGAATGTGACACTGAGCACTACAACGTAACTCCTTAAAGTGATAGTTATTTTGTGGTGGTATGAGCCCAATTCCCCCAAGTGGTAAAACAAAAGGTAAAAGACACCCAACAATAACTAGATTTCCAAGTCTTTGTTTTTAATAATAAGCTCGAACAAGGATCTTGAAGAATCTTCATCCATCCATCCCCGATACCTTCAGATACTAAGTACACTCGCCCGTGATATTTCACTTCAACCTCAAATAAATAATAGTGAATTCACCCCGTTGTCACATCTTCTGGTTAAAAGCTCAACTCTAGCCTCCTTTAATGTTTTAAGTGAACTCTGATAATGGTTTCATCCCGACCATGGTTAAAAGCACATAAACCCGTAAAACCATGTAATAACCAAACTGCCATGACGATATCCAATCACACATCCAATTCATGAAGTACACTCTTTTATCTCTTCTTTGAAATAGAAACCGTAGCACCAACATCAAAAGAGATCTCGAAATACACTTTCCTTTCTCCAAGATGGTTCCATCATTACGGGATTTTACAACTCTATGGTTTAAACTGAGAAATAGTTTCTTTCACGGGATTTTACAAAACCAAGAGTAAACCGTAAGATAGATCCGGAAATGCACTTTACAATTACCAGAGTGTTTCCATTGTCACGGGATTTTACAAGTCTATGATTTAAACCGAGAAATAGGTTCTTTCGCGGGATTTTACAAAATCAAGACAGAACCGTAAACAATGTCAGCTTGAAGGTGTTATGACAAATTTGGTTTCGGTGAATATCTGTTTTAGGGGAACATGCAGTGGTTCACAACGGTTCATTAACCAACATCAACAATATCATCAACCATCCAATAAACACTTTGGTAAATACATCAATCACGCATTCCGTCGGCTATTGTAGTGACCACATGGAGAAGTAAACCCGATATGCCAAACTTGAGCATGAAGTAAAATTCCCCAGTTTTGTTACTTAAACTTGTACTAATCCTTGTGAAGAAGAAATGGTGTACCCAATGTACAAAACCTCTTGACATATCCTCAACTGCGTGAGACACCGAAGTGATAGCTACGCTGTGGGTTAAGCGAGAAAGAATCACAACCGTAACTAAATAGCCAAGTCTTTATCACCCTCTATAAATGCCCAAACAAGTCATCTTCGCGGAAGGGTAGAAAAAAAGAAGACGAAATAAGTAAATGCGCCCGGAAAACCTCACTTCAAATTCAAATAGGAAATATCGTCCAAACAACTCCGTAGTCACCCTAGTTCCAATAGAAATTCAAGCCGTGACAAAATATTCTTTGTGAAAATGCATAACCCAAAGTATCAACCCTCATTCCACAACATCAATCATCATCATACCAAATCACATCATTGGATCTCATTATCACAAATCTCATATTAGTACCATTCAATTTTCAGAAGCCCATCAGATCATCAACCAAGTCCAAGAAATCACATAAACAAATACATACGGTTTACGTTAAAGCCCATATATGGTGAAACTCCTATTCAAATGCAATGCCTGATCAATTTTTGATATTTTACCTGGAATCAAATCTTCTCTTGATCCAATAAAGTAGAATGCGACCCGATCAATTAACCACATAACACATATTACCACAAAAACCCTTATCATTAAAAAGAGTTCCCTAGTTCATAATGATTGAATTACGCTTATCACGAGTCATCGAAAGCATAAAGCCCAACACATATTCAGCCCAACAATCAAATTTTGATCCAATTTTTGTTTATCATGAAAATATCATGTGGTACTAAAACGTGATATATCATAAGTGCTGGTTTCAAACTCACACCTCACCTCGTTATACACAATTAAAATCCCAGCTTCACACTCGTTTCACACATGCCCGGGCCCAATACAATTTAGCTCACACCTCATTTTATAACACGGCCCATCAGACGATCCAGATCAATCAACCCTAAGAATCCGGGTATTAATACTCATTATATCACACCAATACCCTAAAAATTCTCTCACTAACCCTAGAACCAAATATTATTCTATCCGCCTCCTATAACACATATCTGCTTCTCACACGAAAATAATCCACCTCCAAACCCTAAATACTCTCTCCAAATAACCGCCCCTTTTAAGTTGTAAATCCAGAAATCGCACGCCTCCATCTCATTCATTCAGAACATATATAGCAACTACGATTGTACCTATCCTAGAAACGGATAGCCTTGCCACAGGGATGGCTCGAGAGAATTGATGGCCACAGGGATGGTTTCAAATGATGAAATAGGCTTCACACCCTTTTGGCCACGGGTAAGATCATGAATTTCATTGATTTGAATTGAAATAATACACGAAGAAAATTAATGAAATAACATAATTGTTATGTTCATTTATTTAAGTTCGTATAGTATCAGTGCTTGATCAATGAAGATGAAAATCGTGTGTTGGACCTTGATAAGTTTTGATGTAATCATGAGTAGCCACGATGATATCTGAGATCTTATTAAATAAAATTAAAACCGTAGGAAGGTAAATATGAAAACAGTGGTTGTTACTTGTTTTATCCAGTAAGATCTGTGATGTGTTCTAGTTCACACTAAAGATGTTAAATGATTCGTATCAAGTGAACAGTCAAAGAGAGACTGAGATCTTATTGTATTCAAGCGTTTTTTTTTCTTTTAAAATCCTTGTCGATTGAACGAAAGAGAGCAAAAGATCATATCTAATTTGGTTTGGTCTTTCTTTGTATTTCGAATATTGAAAGATTGATGAATCTGAGATGAATAGTGGTAATAGTCATTGTTTTGAGTCTTTTCAAAGGATAAAGAGGTTAGTATAAATGGTTTGAGAGATGTATGTTGATGTTTGAATTGGTTGAGATGTTTTTGTTTTCTTGTTGAGATGTTGTTAGAAGACTGATGTTGAATGAGATTAGTGTTGAAATCATGTAATGGTTCAAGTGCATCATCAAATCAAAACTCGCATACCCCAGTTAACTTCTCAAGTCAATAAGTCGCTACATATTCATCCCCTTATCAGTCAACTCACATGCTTTTCAGTTTAGATAACTTGCTTTTGACTTTAGGCAACTCGCATTTGACCATTCAAAAATGACAGATACAACTCGCATGCTCTTCAAAAATGTTTTAACAACTCGCATTAAAGAATGCAAGCACACACAACTCGCACAAGGTACATTGAATATGGACAGATTTAGCAACTCGCATATGTATTTTCAGTCAACTCGTAAGATTGTTAACCCAACACCCAGCTGTGACAACTTGCTCAATAGCAAGCTGCAACCATACCATATGCGAGTTGAATAACTCGCATTGAATCTGGACCAGAAACACAACATGCATCCATGAATAGAGCAACTCGCATATATGAAATAACTACACGAGCAGATTCGCCAATAACCAGTTAATTGTTTTTCTTTAAAAAACCATATTCAAATATGTTTTTCATAAAAAATAACGTGTATAACTAGTTGACTTAAAACCAGTATACAAAAACAAATTCAGCACAACATAAGCAGATTCATCAAAGAGCATGACCAAAACATGTTACCAAAGCAGAACCATAACGTATGCAAGAAGACCATACAAACCGCATCAAAACAAGTGTAAAACCATACGAATCATCAAGGAACAACACAACCTGGGCTCTGATGCCAATTGAAGGATCGTGAATATTATGTTGTTTAGATGATTCGGGTGGTCTAGGATGATGATAATATATGAATGCCATGGTTAGAGAGATGAAGAGAGTAGAGAGGGAATTCTAGAGAGATAAACAAAAGTGTAAAATGTTAGATTAGAACTTCCAACCCTCTACCTTGCAAGGTAGAGGGTATTTATAGGTTACAAACTAAACGACCTCCTGACAGCCTGTGGATCAGGTATACAGTGGGTAAAGACTCGTCCTTCCTCCACGGTGTTGCACTAAACTAAACTACACTACAAACTAACTAGTTAACTACTAAATAATGTAAATAACGACACGTCTACGAGCTAACATATGCTAGACCATAATTGGGGTGACCGACACTTTAACATGGAATTTTCTAATTCCTAACAGAAAGTAGCATACAAGGAGAGGATTCTAGCCTACGAAGAAAGTACGGATACTTGCAAAGACGTTACCCACGCCAAAAAAGCCGGAAGAATTGCATGTGGATGTTAATCAAAACAAATTTATGTAATACAAGAAATCTCCCAAAGAAAACAATGTTTGCCATTAGCAGAACTCTGAAGAGAAGCACGGCATGCGTCGCCACGGAAATAAAAGAGTCAAGTTGATAGCAGGGAAGTATAAAATGTATTTGAATTTACCTATTTCTGTAATGTATTTAAAAAATATGATCAATTAATAAAAAAAAATGATGAAGATAAGCTACCTTCATTATTTTATTCTTTAAAATGTTTTTATCTTTATTAAGTGCATAATACACCCAAGCACACGAATTGGGTACGACCCAAAAATATGTTATTTCCGAATAACATAAGGTTATCACGAATAACACAACTGGTGAACAACTGAATCAGCAAAGTACGTAAGAGGTATTGCAAACCCAGATCTTGGGAGGATAGCCCAAAATTATCCAAAGACTATTACAAACGTGCATATCCGTATAACGTTAAAAATAGCACCGCACAAACAAAAAGAGTGCGCAAAAGATTATTACAAACGTGCATATCCGTATAACGTTAAAAATAGCACTGCACAAACAAAAAGAATATGTGCGCAAAAGACTATTACAAAACGTGCATATCCGTATAATGTTAAAATAGCAAATGAAAGTGGAAGACAACACGCACCAAAGGCATCAAGAACTCGAATATAAAGAAAAGTTGCAGCATAAGATACAAAACAAAAGGAAAAAGGCTGGAAACAATCATCGCAAGTATCACAAAACAAACACAAGCATCGTTCAGATGATTACAAAAAAAAATAAAAAAAAAAAATAACTAAATCCGCACTAAGGCGGTAGTATTTGCTTAAGGCTCGGACAGCATAGTGGAGACCTCGCTTACTCCAGAAGATGGGTCATTGGCAACTTTAGCAAGGGTGTTAGACACACCAACATCATAATCTTCAACAGAAAGGGGTACCACGGAAACATCTGAAGTACTAATAGGAGGAGGAACAACTGGCACAGAAGTAGTACAAACAGAGGCTAGACCACCAGCTGAAAATGTTTCCACACCCATTACGTTGTGAGCAGATAAAGGATCAACGGAGGAATTGTAAACATCGGCAATGGACAACCGATAACCATTAAGGCGTTTTCTAACCTGATCAACCCTCCTTTGAACAACCTCCAAAGAGCAAGACAAAGCGTTGTTCCCGACAATAACATTGCTACCCTTATCATAAACAGGAACAATGAGTTGTTCAAGATCCGGCTGCAACCCTGCAATCATGGGAGCATTCGCGGAAGGCTCATCAACACGGAGAAGATCCATAACCTCAGCAATGCCGGCATTCTTGCTAGACTTAAGCACGACAAGCAAAGAAAACTCCACATTCTCAAGGGCTCTCACAGCGGAAACATAGTGATCTTCTGCGCAAGGATTATATGCAGCAAGCTCCTCAAGCTCTCTTTTCTCCTTACCATGAATAATACCCGCAGTTAAGCCTTCTTGCATACCCTTTTCAACGGCACGCTAAATAACCTTTGCCATTGCCGCAGTATACTCTGGAGAGTTTAAGCACTTAAACACAGCGAGACTCATACCATTCGTCAATAACCAACGACGGCTAGGTAATAGTGTGAGGAATCGAGGATAAAACTCCTCATCAAGATGACTAGCCAGGGCATACAAGTCAGCAACGGCCGCATCAACCTTCCGCATAAGTCCGGCCACCTTAGCATCTTGAATCTTACAAAATTCCTCCTCTAAAGCAGAAAAGGATGGAGCTCGACTGCGGAGCTCAGAACATGACTCTTCCAATGCCCGTATCTACAAACAAAACAAAGTTTAAAAAAAAAGAAGAAGAAGAAAAAGAGGAGACACGGATGCATACCTGCCCGGAAAGACTAGAATTCTGAGACTTAAGAACAATAATCTCAGCTCTCAAAGCGGATGACTCAGAATCCTTGGCATCAAGGGATGAGTGAAGTGATGCTACCTCGGCTCGAAGAGAATTTCGCTCTCCCTCAAGCAAGGAATTTTGGTCCTTTAGGGACGAAAGCTCAGCAGCAGAAGCTGCTATGGACGCAGTAGTAGAAGATGCCTGAGAAGAAATAGTATTGGCAACCTCAGACTTTAGAGTCGAAATTTCCTTATCCTTACTCGCCAACAAAGACAATAAGCATTTTCGCTCCATAGCATTATACTCTAAACGCTGACGGACTTCAGAACTAAAGCTCAATTGTTGTGCCACGACAACATTAAACTCACCTAGGAGGCGCTCATACCCCATATCGCGGATAGAGGAAAAAAAGGCAGGAGGAGCAAACTCGTCCACCATAGAACGACACTCATCAACATCATCAAGAAGGGAACTCTTGGCAACATTCCACCTCGGAATATGAACACTAGACAAAGAACTAGAATCCGGGTCATCAACAGTCCAAATATCCTCTACCGGGACATCAAGACCTGAAAGGTCATCAAGAATCGGATAAACACTACCAACCGGAGAAAGGCCACCTGGAAGGGAGGAAGGAACATTAACTTGACCCTTCCTCTTCCCAATAGAATAAGCAGCAGTAATGACAACATCCGTCATAACAGGCATAGGAGAACTACGAATAAGCAAGTAAAGAACAAGTAAATAAAAGGAAGAAGCGACAAAAGAATAAAGGAAAATAAAAGCGTAAACAAACAAACCTGGAAGGAGAACCATCAAGATGAAACAAACCAAAACCAGATTCAGTGGGCATTCCAGATTCATAAAGGGGAGTAATTGATAGTAAAGGAGAAGAAGAAGAAGAATGAGTGGGCAAACCATTTAAACAATATTCAAGAGATTGCGAACTTTGAGCTAACAACTTCTTAATAGATTCTGAAGACTTACCACCAGTAGAGGCCCTACTGGAATCGTTAAAGTCGCTCCTTGCCTTCTTAAGGGGATGAACAAGGTTGATACCAACTTTCCTCCTCTTCCTACCAGAATCAGAAGCCACCGCACTATCAAAACCAATATCAGAACCTAAATAGTCAGGTCGCGGAACAACACCACCCGATGATTGAGAAACCCCAATTCCCGAACAAGCAGCTACATGCTCAACTCCACTGGAGGAAGGAGGAACAAGAGGGATAGTACGACCTTCGGTCAATTTTAGCAAAGGAACTTCATCATCCTTCCAGGGCCGAGTATCAACAAGCAATTCCAAAGGGTTTTTAATCTTAACCAACGACAACAAATCCATAGCTGTAGCAAACAGACAAAAGAGAAACATAGATCAGAAGAAAATCAAGATAAAGCAGTAAAAGGAAAAAACATAGATACGGTATACCCACCCCGATTCTCTTGATCATAAAACACGGGATAAAAATCACTGCCCAAAGTATAATTACGGCTCAACCCAACCAAACAAAGGAAAGGTTCCGGAAACTTAACAAAAGAAGAAGCATTGGTAACAAGAGAGGCAACATGTTTGGCATTAAATTCAGTATCCCTAGGGGTGGAATCCTTAGGAACACGTCCACTAACAAAGAAAGGATGAATAGAAGGACAAGCAAACGAGTCAATCCAGAAAAAGTGGTCGTTCCAACTCTTAAGGCAATCAAGGGGCTTGGTATAGCAAACACCAAAGCTATCAGCAAGTTTACTAAAAGAAAGCCAGCCATGGCTGCAAGACAAAATATAAAAACACCTAAACAAACCAATCGAGGGTTCAATACCAAGTGCAAAACAAAGAATTTCAAATTGAGAAACCTTAGCAAAGACTGATAACGGAAAGCTGTGAGATATGAATGCGATAATAGTCAAGAATTGAAACAAGGAAAGAGGACAAGGGAAGGCGGAAATTAGCAAATTCAAAGAAACGAGTGTAAACACCAATCTTTCCATCTGGTGCTTCATGAATACTTTTGTCAGGATCAGGCAATTTTGGATGAACAAAGCTCGGAATTAAGAAATCGACACAGAAACGATCAAGTGCCTTCTGGGATAATTTAGACTTAGGAGAAGAAAAAGTACCCATAGCGGAAAAAAAAGGGAATCAAGAACCTAACCTGACAACGGAAGATGGAAAACGGACACAACCAAGAGTAACACCAGATTGAAGAATAGCGTTCGCAACAGAAGAACAATAAAAAGAAAAATGGCGAAGGTCAAAATGTGGGGTATTTATACAAACGGAATGACGATTAACCTAGAAAACACTAAGAGAGGACACGCGTCCAAAAAACAATCTAATCCAACGGTCAGAATCAAAGCCACACAGATAAGGATGGTACAAGACCAAGGGCCCACGGAGTCAAATCAACCAAAACATGAAAAGCTGTAAAATGCCCACGTTGTAAAAAAAACACTTCCCAAGGAAAGGAAGCATCGAAGGAACGCTTCATGAATGCGGAAGAAAAAATGACTCACGAGATAAAGTCAAGTAAATCCACCGCATGCGACAACATCCGCACGTAGTGCACATACTAGATTGGGGGGACTGGATGGTATAGCAGTCCCTAAGGGTAGAAAAAAGTACTTCCGGAAAAGAAAAAACGCATGACGAAATCCTTAGTCAACTCAATTCTAGTGACATCCACCGCATGCGACAATATCCGCACGCAATGAACATACTAGACTGGGGGGACTTGATGACGTATAGTATGTACAACAGGCCCACTAAGCCCAAAACATACTCTACATCCACTCTAGGCTCATGCCCAATGATTGCAAATCCCAGACTCAGGTCCAACAATCACAGACCCTGGGCCAACAGTAAGCCCAATGACTAAATTGGCTACGGCCCAGGCCTTGGAACGTGCGCAAGGTACATAACAGGCCGAACCTTCGACCGTTAAACCTCTCACGTCTGCATCCGTGATTAACACGGAACCCCTTGTCCGTCAAGGGTCCAGCTCCGGCGACTAACCACTATATGCGATAATCCAGGAAGCCCCAGCGGCAAACCTCGCCTATAAAAGGGGAGCTCTAATCCCAACGCAAGGCACATCAACTTTCTCTCTCACAATTACACACACATACCTCTACTTTCCCTCTCAAGAATGTATACTTACTCTCACGCCGGAGTCTAATCGTGGGGTCCGTCCCCACGGTAAGACTAACGGTTTACCTTTCTTGTGCAGGGATCTCATCCAAACTACTTGAATTAGTACAAGATCAACCCATCAAAGGCTTGCCGGCCCAGTCCAGTAAGCTACATCCAGGCCTTCTATAACCCATCGCACAAATTGTACTAACATCTGGCATGTTGCTAATATGATCGATCGACATGGTTTTGTTGGAAGTTGGGTTGGTCTTTTGAGTTCTGGAAATGACGATTTAGATTCGGATTTCGATTTGCAGGGTTCAATCGTTTCTGGATAATGGTGTATTATGATTGGTAAATTGTTTGTTGGGTGGGTGTATTGGTTCGCGCGAAATTAAATGCAAGCGTATCAGGGAAGAAACGGCTAGTAAGCATAATCACAATTGGTCCCTGGGTTGAAGGGTGGGTCAAAAATATGAGTGGTCTATTATACCCTCGAAGGAAATCAAGAAAATTAAAGTTGACTATGTCAATCCTGGTCAAGGGACGAGTTTTGCCTTTAAAGGCCAAGGTTTGGACCTCCGGCGATGATAACGCCGAGCTTTGTCCCATCGCGAAGCGGATTGACAAGTTTAGAGACCAACCGTGTATTTTAGTCTTTTTAAAATAAACTAAATTTTATTAATTTAAATAAGAAACTTTAAAAATACGAAGAAAAAAAACGTACAAAAAAAACATACAAAACTTAAAAACATACAAGAAAAAGACATACGACACTAACCGGATCAACTCCGATTTTAAAACATTAGTAAAACTAAACCAAAACACAATACAACACTAATACAAAGTCAAACCCTTTGTTATAATTGAATTGTCACTTTTATGACTTGTAACAATGTATACTTCCATTACAACTGAAAGACAAAATAATAAGGGGAAAAAAATTACTAACCAACACTAATGTTAGGATTAATACATTAGGTCTTAATATAAAACTTTAATGGCTAACTATTTCTTTTTTGATTAAGTCGTAGAATAGCAATATATTTTTTAAAGTGTTTTGTTTTTGTACGTGTACTTTTTTAAGTTGTAGAATAGCAATGTACTTTTTCAATGTGTTCCAATTTGATTCGTGTACTTTTTTTAACCTTGTTTAAGTTGTAGAATAGCAATGTACTTTCCATAAGTGTTTCAATTTGGTACGTCATCGCACGTACCAATAAGTACATTGCTATTCTACAACTTAAACAAAGTTAAAAAAGTACACGTACCAAAACAGAACACTTTGAAAAAGTATATTGCCATTCTACAACTTAAAAAAAGTACACGTACCAAAACGAGACACTTTGAAAATTAGATAGTTATTCTACGACTTAATTTACTTACTTGAGGAGAATCATAGCTAGGGACACAACTCTTGAATTGAAACATTTAGACACCCTCAATTGACTCCAAGAAATCTTGATCTTCCCTCCCTTTTTGCTAAGTCGCGTCACACACACACCCCCTCCCAAAAATGGAAGCTTATATAATGTGGTGGATAAGTGGTAGTTGCCACCAGTTTGGTAAGAATTGTCTCTCAAGTCCATTTTTATCATATTTGGGTCACATTGTATTTTGAGTAAATTACACCGTTCGTCCTTGTGGTTTGCGTTGACCGCAGGGTTTCGTCCTTTGACCAAAAAAGTTGCACCGTTCGTCCTTTGACCAAACGACGTTAAGTTTGACCGTTAAAAACCCCATCATGTGACTTGCACACGAGGGTAAATTCGTCATTTCAACACCATAAGGACGAATGGTGCAAGGACGAACGGCGTAGTTTATGTGTTATTTCCATCATCACCACTTACCACACACACACAAACATAAAACACACATCATCATCATCACCATTTCTCTCTCTCTTTAACCCTAGCCACCGACCACCTTAAACCACCACCACCACCACACCGCCGCCTACCACACTACACCACCCACCTCAAAACACTCCCCACTCTCCCCTCTTTCCGATCCACTAGGTCACGCGCCTAAAAACCCTCCCCCACCTCTTGGTATACACTCACGTGCCACCACCACCTCACCACAACGCCACCACCCGTTTCTCTTTTGTGTTATAAGCAAAGGTAGGTTAAAACCCACGAGTTTTGACTCGTGTTTCTTGGTAACTCGTTGATGAGTCACGAGATGACTCGGTCACATGTCGCATCACGATCTTTATTGAAGGTCGCGGGTAAGATTAGATATTTGTATTCGATTTTGTGTTTTCAGTTTGTAAGTGATCGAACACAAAAGGAGAATGAAACCTAATGGTTTTGTTCTTTCTTTTAAGTGGTTCGGATAATGATAAGAAGTTTTGCTTCTAACACGGATCGGTGAAGATGAATCTCTTGTGATTTTATTTTTTGAACGAATCTAAGATTACACAACGAGATAAACTGAGATCCTCTTTTGTTTTTTTTTTCTTTTGTTTCATTTATTTTCGTTTATCAGTTCTTTGAAAGATAGGAAGTGATAGTGAGATTGTTGATGTTGGTTATATGACTTGATGTGGTTGGCATTTAGGATTAGATGTAGGTGGTGGTATATGTTGTTTGAGATGGGTAATTTGTTCTTCTGATCTTCATCACCTTCTCGTTTCTTCTTTTTATTTTTCATTTGAACTGTTTTCGACCAGTGAGGATTAGATCTGAGGTCAAACGGTTTAACCCGAACTGTTGATGATTTGATATGAGGTAATAATGAGTCAAACTGTTTGGTGAATAGATTTGAGGTTGTGAGTCTAACTCGCAAACTTTACATACTTGCAAGTATTCAAATAAAAGTGAACAAACTCGCAAGTTCTCAGTTAAAAGATGAGCAAACTCGCTAATCTTCAACTGCAGAAAATTAGAAACTCGCACGTTTTCAGTTAAAGAGAGAAAAGTGGTGAGGATGATGAATGGTTGTGTTTGTATGTGTAAATGATGGTGGTAATGGTTAAGAGAAGAAGATAGTGAGGGTATTTTAGTATTTTTACCCGAGTTTAACGGTCAAACTTAACGTCGTTTGGTCAAGGGACGAACGGCGCATAACGTTTGCCACTTAAGAACGGACGGTGCAACTTTTTTGGTCAAAGGACGAAATCCTGCGGTCAACGCAAACCACAAGAACGAACGGTGTAATTTACTCTTGTATTTTCTATAACCATGTTACATACATTTTGACTTATGATTTGATTAATGAGTTTGATTTCAACTTAAATCATTTGACTAATCAATCAAATGGAGTCTTTTAACATTTAAAAGCCATAGTCAACTAGTCAAAGTCGCTTTAACTAATAAACATAAAAATTGGTTTTAGGTGTAAGAGCATAGTTAAATGTGCCAATCATCCGAAGAATATGCTACTTGGGAACTATATGCAGATTTGATTCAGTGTATTCCTGATACGGAATTACATGCTTGAGGACAAGAACGTTAAGGGGGATGGATTGTTATAAGCTGAAATTAAGATCGTTCAATGAGTTCATTGATCAGCGTGAGTTCATGCTTCAGGTTTGTGCATTACACGTGCTGATTAGTTATAATACACACATGCCAAGCACGTGTTCTCCAAAAGAATTAGGCGCCAACTCTCCTTTAAATACCTTCATTCATTCATTTCATCATTTTATCATCTAGAATTTGTAATCTTCTCTCTTTTGTAATATGTAACAATTTCATCATCAATATAACAAATCATTAAGTATCGATTTCGTGTTTCCTCCACTTTAACTTGGAATGCGTAATTGATTTCAATTCTATCTAATTTCGTCTCTAAATATTTAAGCCCATATCACATATGTGATTGGGTAATTAATAACGTTGCTAAGCTATTTCTCAAAGAAGTTCAAAGCATTATAAAAAAAAATGGATAGTAGGTAGTTCAAATTTTTAAAACAAAGTTTAAGTGATTTAGATGAAAAAAAATAAAAAAATAATAAAAATCGTTTACTTTAAACTAAACAATAAACACTAATCACCAAGAAAAAAATTATACATGTATGACTTTCCTCCCAGATGGCCAGATAAATGTTAACCTGCGATAGATTTAGTTTTGAATATGAAACTCAAAAATAATAAATTATACCCTAGCTTGCACCCAAATGTTACTATGAGATAAGTTTTCTTTGTTGATAATTGCTTTATGTGAGATCGGAATATTTTTCTGCATAAATAGATTGCATAAAACTGGCATAAACAAGTATTTCATCTCTACCTCCTAAAAAATAACCTTTTAAAACCACCCGCCAAACACGCGGGCAAACATCCTCATTAAGAATGTTACATGATACAACAATTGTAATTTATATGTTAACATAAAATCTCGTACACAATTTCGTTACAAGATATCACATCCTTATGAAAATGTGAGCATACCTGATATCAGAATATCATTGTTCCTAACAATATAGAGGTAAGAGGCACCATGAGATTGTCGTCAAACTTAGTGCTTATGGGGTGGGACTCAATAATTGCACTTGCAACAGACAGCACCAAGAAGCGAAACACCATTCCATAGCTTTTCTCAACAAATCCAAAGCTCGAAAAATAATACATGTACCTATATATACATATGTGATATGACAAACATTCTGTCAGAATTTTACAAGTAGCTAGGTTCTTCATCTTACATAATCCCATTGGCTCATACCCTACCCACAGATATGCTCATACCCTACCCACAGATATTCTCAATTTGTCACAAATAAGATGTTTGAGTTCAAAGATAACGTTTAACTGTTGATCAAGTACCAAAGAATATGAACGAGAGGACTCTTATAGACAGATATTAATGATATTATATCCTTTTGTGACAAGTCTTGTATCCCAACAAAGGGTTGCATAATTTTTACAATCTTAAAGAAGATTGTTTGCCTCACTAGCCGAAAGAGTCAAAAGAGATTGCAAACAGCTTACCCGATGGACGCAATGAAACCAGCTATTGCCATGGCAATGGACCCCGCAAAAGATTTACTAGTATTATAAGGGATCTTCTTCTTTCCAAACCGCCTCCCAATTATGTCAGCAATGCCTTCAATTCAAAAGAAAGACAGTATGTATATGCTTTAATATATAATGTTAATGCTTGATAACTTTGAACCCATAACTATTAATATAGGTAAAATAAGATACCAAATTTGTCAATGTAGTGCACCGCTACTTTCTTGCTCATCAAAAGATAGCATAAAGTCAAATTTGATGAAAAAAAAAATGAAATGTTTACCTTCTGACCAATGAAGTAGTGAAAGTCAAGTTAGACAAATTGGACCCAAAACTTATTCAATTTTAACAGAAATTCACTTTTAAGCCCCATTGTCAAATTTGATATTTATTTCTTTCTTGGAACTTTTCCATTTCAGAAAGAAATCATTACCGTCACCAGCACAAAGATTGCAAATTGCAGCAATGGCGATCGGCGATGTTCTCCAATAGATTGAACAACACAAAGTGAGTGTAATTGCATAGTACATTGGACCCTTAATAAGTTCCCTAATACAAAAATAAAAAATAAAAATTATCGATCTTTGTTCAATTGGACGGTACACCGGCAAACATTACATAAACTAAAAATAGAGATAAAAACCTATAGTCTCCAAATCTGCTCATAGATTTGACAGTGGCCTCGTCTTTAACTAAGCCTAGTCCTATGAGAAGCACTTTCACTATATTGACACCGGGAATAAAAGCTGCCATAATTGCTCCTCGACTGCCTGAGCTACAACAATAACATGATCATCACACGACACATATATAACGAAAATGACTTGTAGTTCTTTTTATTCCGTCATGTAAGTGTAATTACCTGAAGAGAGGCCAGAATAACATGAATACCATTCCAAATGTTATATGCAAAAGCTTCCTGTTCAGTTTCTGATAAAGATATATAATAGTTTTATTTCTCCCTTTGTTAAAGATAGCAGCAGTAGGATGGCAATTCGGGTTAGGGTCAGGTTGACATAACCCGAACACAAGTCCCAAACACAACCTATTTAAGTGATGGGGTCAAAACACTAATTCGAAGTTCAAACACAACCAAGAACCTGTAACTCACTTATCTAAACGAGTTGATGGGTCACTCCATTTGGATATCAACTATTAAAAGTATAAATTTGCAATTTTACTCTCCCTAAAAAACATAAAAGGGTTGGTGGGTCGCCCTAGTGTGGCAATTCAAGTTTGGTTTGGATTGGCGGGTCATAGAACCTCAACCCGAACACGATTTGCTTTACTAATTTGGTCAACAGTGACAACTCTAACCCGTTTTCACATAGCCCAGACACGCCCTATATAACCCGTTTATCTATATGAGTTGGTGGTTAAGCATGTTACACGAGCTAAAGGGTCAGCAGGTCAAACAATTAAACCAAAAAATTGCCATGTTACAAGGTTTAAACAAGTTCAACGGGTTGGTGGTCAACCATTCTAACCCATTTAACCTGTATAACCATATATAGTATATTTTTTACTCTGTAGTATTATTTGAAAGTAATCTTAAACGGGGTTGGCGGCCGACCCATTTAACTTACCCCTGACCCAAACACGACTTGTTCAATAAAAAGCTTAAGTGGGTCAACCCAAACACAGCGTAAAACCTATTTATACCCAACCCAAACCCGTTTACTTTTAGGTCAGCCTCGGTCCTGTCGCGAATTTCCGCGCCTAGGCTCCCCATTCCCAACCCACGCCCCCACTTATTTAATGGGTTAGACAGATTACCCGGTTTATACCCAAAACCCCAAACCCAACTCAAACTCAAAGTCAACCTCTTAAAACATACTAGAAATCATCAAGAACTTATAATCAAACTAGACCCAAAACAATTTTTTAAAGAACATGCAAAAGGGGTAACATAACCCATTAGTATATATAAGTAGGACCCACCTGAACAAAAATCCCTCTTTTTGCAGTTTCTTCATAGAATCTTAGCACAAGGAGAGAAACACACGTGCTGAAACCCAATGCACAAACATCTCCAACAATAGTAGTACCCATGATGTTTTTCCTCAGGAACTGCAAATTTTGAGGTAAATTATTAGATATAACATGTCATTGTACTTAAAAAAAAAATTTGCCATATGGGGTGGGGTTGGTTTATAGAAAATGAAAATGAAAATCTAATATATATTATATTATTGCTACCTTTTTTTGAAGGGGAAATTTCATATATCCCCACATACACACATATATTTACATATTTTCTCAAACACAAGTTTTTTATGCATGATGTACAAGCCTGTTAAAGCACTGTTTGGGGAAATATGTAAATATAGATGTGTATGTGGAGATATATGTAAATGCCCCTTTTTTGAATTTGTGGTTACCGGTCAATGTACGGAGTAGTTAACTAGATGGGTGTTTTAGTCTATTTTAACAGGCAAAGAGATTTTTCTTTTAACAAAACAGGCAAAGAGATTGCAATATAATTGTTGAGACTTGAGAGTATTTGCTTGCAGTTGGGTGGTTTGACATGCCTAATCACAAGGTCTCATTATCTACGAGTGAGGAATGTGATGTGTCACATGATAAATTAGGTCTCTTTATCAATATTTTATATTTAAAAACACCAGCAAAATTAAAATAAATAAATAAATAAATCTAAAAACGTATTTCTTCAACTAAAATTTTAGGTTTTTGTAGCAAGAATTACAACACTCATTCTACCTAAAATTCTAAGAATTCTTTGATAGTTAGATTCATAGACCTTGCTAACCGTTTTTTTAATATCAAACAATTAACTTTATATATATATATATATATATATATATATATATATATATATACACACACATATATATATATATTACTAGCGAGTGCATCTTGGCGTTACTTGCCATGGCCGTGAGTCTTCGAAATAAAAATTTCGATGAATCATGTATTTTAGTTTATTACGTTCTTTTAACAATAAATTTACTGATATCCAAAATTTTGTTTAGCACATGCTGTTCACTCACTCGTTTGGCCACGTGCTCGTCGAACTCGACCCCGTTTGGACCGCATCTGCCCGTTCGGCCCGTTATTTAGATTCAAGCCAATATTGTATAATGTACTTTATTATTTGTATTAGTGACATTTAATGTAGGAATTATGTTTAAGTTGGTTGTACATTATGCTTGATAATTTGTATTTCTTGTGTAAGGGGTGTTTTAATAACTAAATTAATTGTATTTATTAGGGGTGAGCATGGTTCGGTTTGGCTCGGTTTTTGTATAAAACCGAAACCGAACCGAAAAATTTCGGTTTTTGATTTTTAGAAACCATTCGGTTTCGGTTTTGTGTCGGTTTGGTTTTTCGGTTGTCGGTTTTTTTTCGGTTTGGTTTTTCAGTTTTTTCGGTTTCTAAACGACTTATCGAGCTTTGCTTTTTCAAAGTAGATTTGACATATATCATAAAATAGAATCATATCTTAAACCGGCACAACGGTACTAAAACGGGTAAAGAATCGTCTTAAATCAAGTGCCAATATTCTCCAAGTTCTAAGGATTTGTTAGAGCTTGAAAGGTACATTGAAACAATTGAAGGGTGTGTAAACGAAAAAAGAATGATGTTGGAACAAGTTCTTCAATCTTTTGATGTGATTCCACCATCTTCAACAAGAACAACCATTAACATTCAAACTTAATGTGTTCTTGTGACATTTGTAATACCATTTTTTTACCTTAAAGCACATTTTTGTTATGTATATTGTTATGAAATAAAATATTAGTAGAGTTATCACACATTTGAAATCATCATTAATCCGGTATAATGTTAAAAGAAGATATCAAGATAAAGATTTATATTATTTATGAACAAGATATATTATTTTGACTTTAAATGTCGGTTCGGTTTCTATTGGTTGGTTTTAAAGTTAAACCAAACCGAACCAAAAACTTCGGTTTTTTCAAAATATAAAAACCGAACCGTCGGCTTTTCAATCGGTTTCGGTTTTTTTGGTTTCGGTTCTTCGGTTTTTTTTTTGTTTAGGTTCGGTTTTTCGGTTTCGTGCACACCCATAGTATTTATTGACCAGTTAATTAATTGACTACATTAAATATCTGGACCACATTAATAGTGCTTTGTATTTTGTACATTAAGCTTTAAGACTTGTAAGTCTTAAAATTAAATTGATGGGAAATATCATTAATAGTGCATTGTGTATTGTACAATAAGTTTTGTATTTTATAAGTCTTAATTTTAAAACAACGAGGAGAGAGATTCATTCATCTATTATAAGTAGTATAGATTACGAGGAGAGTTATTTTACATACCAAACTTTTCTCACATACCAAGGGACTCATCTCCACCATCAATTTAAAAAGAAATCAATGGTTGATATTAAAAGCATTTTATTATTTCACATATTTTATATAATTTAAATATCTTAACTGTTAATCGTTAAGCGAAAATATTTACATCAGTTGAGAGTTAATTATCTTTCATAGACGGCACTTTGATATACTTTCGAATAAAGAAATAAAACTTTTTTTTCAAGTTTTTTTGTTTTTCGTTCTTGAAATTTCGTGAACAAAATCATATATGATAAAACACTAAGTTGATTATCACATGTGATATTAGTGTTAAATCATATATGATATGTAATGTCATATGTGATATTACACTAATATCACATGTGATATTACATATCATATATGATATTACACTAATATCACATGTGATATTCAAATTAGTGTTTAATCATATATGATTTTTTTCAAATTTCAAGAACGTAAAAAAAGCGATAAAACTTAAAAAAAACGTGTGAAAAATAATTGAAAAATTTTTTTGTCGAAAGTATATCAAAGTGTTTATCTATAGAAAGATAATTAAATGTTCGTCGCAATGATATATTTTTTTTCGCTTAACGATTAATGGTTTGAAAGATATTTGAAAAAAAATGAAAGTGGGTTTTTTAAATTGTGGGATTAATCTCATCAATTAGATCAAATAAAAATGAAGAGCGGAGATCGATCCTGTAAACAATCTTTTGTCCTCAAATGATCAGTGTAACGTTAAATGAAAAAGTAAAAGCGAATATGCATTAGCTAGGGACCGTAATCTGGTCTAATTATTAGTACCAAGTACGAGTAATATGTTATGGTAAAAAATAGGCTAATAACCTACATATTTTCCATATTGTTGTTCTTTTTGTTGAAGTCCACTTAATATGCCGAAAATGAAGATGGGGTATGTTAAATTTTAAATCTTCATTTTAACATACTTTTTTGACCTTGTTTTCCCTCGATCTTCTTGAACTATATGAAAATATCATTTTTACACGCATACTTTGATTTGAGTACTGCTAGTGGGGCTAGACAAATAATATCAGGAAATACTCTCGTATTCTTGTTGTAAGTACCCGAAATGTAGTGATAGAGTTATGGCGTTTGTGAATAATGGGGTGAATAGACTGTTTGGGAGGATGTTATCAGTTAGCATTTGAATGTATTTCAGCAATGTATTTTGGTTGCTTGCAGCCTTGTATCTGTTTTTGGAGGTTTGGGCATGTCCAAACCCTTCCTTTATTTGTGTATAGTTTTGATATTAATATATTGTTCAACAAAAAAAAAAGTATTTCATTCCCACCATTTTTTTTTTACCCAAATCATAACCTCTTCTAGACCTTAGGCTTAGCTTTTTCGCTTGTTGTTCAGTTCTCGTTTTGCCTTCTTGCACGAATATATCAGTGGGTGAAACGTGACAAACGCATCTTCTATTCATTCTTTTTCTGTTATTTGCCTTACTTTGTAAATGAACTGCTGGAATTTTGAATTATTTTTGGGCAAGCCTAATCACCTGATGTATAATCCTGTGTTCTTCTTAACCTGGAGTTATTGGCAGGTATATACCAAATACTTGCATCAAGGATGCATTTTTTTCCCCGTAAGAAGGTATCTTCCACCCATTAGTTCATCATTTTTCCACAGATCTTGTATAGAAAGGTATCAGACAAAAATTCAAACTGAAAACGCAATTTTAGTTCGACTAGCAGATAACAGATAGTACCATCCCCCTCGCTTCCTCATAGAATCGATTTAAACTGACGATTGTTCCACACTTTCATTGGACGACCTAGAACCTAGATTATTATTATCAGAATATTATTGGACGGCCTGGACTAAATGGAATTAAACGAATATTGGTCAATATTTCACTCAATCACAAAATGTATATATATTCAAATGACTTGTGCAGAAGCAATTACTTGAGTAGTTGAGTGTCGTCAGCAACATATCCATCAGTTAATCCCAATGTGAAAAACGATGACGTATAAACAATCTTCTCAACCATCCCAATCTCCTTACATGCTCCACTCAGTAATCACTTTCGTCAATCCACCAACATCTACCTCGCAACAAATCACAAATTTCACAGTTCAATTACTTAACAAAAACAAAAGTAACTTAACCTTAAACCTTAACTAACTCGCAGTATTAAATCTAGAAGCATCTGGTATCCACTGTTCAACTAACGCAGCCACATGATAGATGACGCAGCCACAGATACTTGATGACATCACCGCAAGCAACTTTGATAGTCGATGAGGGAGAAGGCAGGGAGCTGAGATCGGTGGCGCGCCCTTTAAACGCGATGATGGTGTTGTTGTAATCAAGGAGTGCGTGTATGAGTTTTCTGTTGGTGATTTTGCATCACCGATATTATTTAAGTGTAATGGATTAATTTAGGTGACCAATGTGTAATCATGATAAATGTTCAACAAGTCGGGGTTGTGCGGAGTGCACACTTGTATGACGCAATTATGATTGCTATTGAGGCCAGCCGAATGAGGGGTCCAGGGCGCCTGCAGCGTGGTCCGGCTGAGCCCTGGCGGGATCCGGCACCGCTTTGCTTGGTCGTCAGCTTGGAAAAATTTTATTTGGTATAAAGTGCTATGTTAAAAACGCACTAGAAAATAAAATTTCCGGTATTTTGTCCCATATTTTAACTGCTTCGGTTGTTAAGTAACTGCTATAGCAGTTACAACCGCTATACAGCGATTTTTGGTCATGTAATTCGTTTCTTGGTTACGGTTCATAACTAACAAAACATATTCTCAAGTTTAAAATCTGAGTTTTATCCGATTAGAGATTTCGGTAGAACCATCGAAATACTTCAATCTGATAGTGTTTACACGACTCTCGGATCTGTGATCATAATTTCCTAACAAAGATTGAAGTATTCTGTGATCATGACGAACGGAGAATCTGTGAAGGACATGACGAGCAAGTTCGATAAGTTGGCAAAGTTTGAAGGCGGGACTTTCGTCATTGGCAAAAGAAGATGCACTTTCTTCTTACCACCCTGAAAGTTGTGTATGTTCGAGTACACGGTCGGAATGGGATGAGAATGAAGCTTTGGAGGCGACCGGAAGAGGATGAAGTGGGAAAACGACGACTACATATGCCGTGGTCACATTCTGAACGGTATGTCTGACTCCTTATTTGATATCCATCAAAACGCTGAATCTGCTAAGGCAATTGTGGAGTCTAGAATCCAAATATATGGCGAGAAGATGCTTCGCAAAGAAGTTTCTTATTAGTAATTTTATGAATTACAAGATGGTTGATACCTGTCATGGAACAATATCATGAGATGTTAAGGATTCTGGGACAGTATACCCAACATAATTTGATGATGGATGAAGCCATCTCGGTTGCAATTATCATTGATAAACTGCCTCCTTCCTGGAGAGATTTCAAACATGATTTGAAACATAAAAAGGAAGAGTTAAATTTGGTTCAACTCGGTTCTCATCTACGAATTGAGGAAGGATTACGTAATCAGGAACTTGATAATAATCCTAAAGGAAAGAATCAAATTGGATCTTCTTCTGTTAACATGGTTGAAGGAGATGGAGTCAAAAATTCTAAAAACAATTTTAACAACAACAAGAACAAAAGAAAGTTCAAAGGTGGTGATGATAAATTTGCCAACAAAAAGGGTACTTTGACTTGTTGGAAATGTAACAAGCCTAGTCATATGAAGAAGGATTTGTCGCTCAAAAAAGGGCAATAATGGCGCTGGTCCAAGTAGGTCTAAGGATCCTGATAAGCAACAAGGTTATAATTCTGATTTTGTACAGAATTTTGATAATGTTTTACATTATGTTTCTGTAATTTCTGATGCATTTTATATTCTGGATGATCAAGTTGCTTGGTGGGTTGATTCGGGTGCGACATGTCATGTTTGCAATGATCTTCGTTGGTTTCAAGTATGTAATCCAATTGAAGATGGCTCATGTGTAAAGATGGGAAACGTTGCAACCGAACCAATCAAAGGAATAAGGCGTGTTATGTTAACTTTTACTTCTGGAAAAACTTTATGTTTAGATAATGTATTGTATGTACCCGGGATTCGCAAGAATCTTGTTTGAAATTGTGTTGAATAAGTTTGGCTACAAACAAGTGTTGGAAAGTGACAAGTATATCTTGTCAAGACATGGTTCCTTTGTTAGATTTGGTTATGTATGTAATGGAATGATTAGATTAAATTTGAATTATCCTTTGTTTAATGATTCTGCTTGTATGGTTACTTCTAGTCATAGTAATGGTTTAAGTAAATCTGAATTATGGCATGCTAGACTAGGACATGTTCATTACAAGAGAATGAAAGATATGTCTAGAATGAGTTTAATACCTGCTTTTGATATGACACATGAAAGTTGCAAAACTTGTATGTTAACAAAGATCACTAGACATCCATTTAAGAGTGTTAACAGGGAAAGCAAAGTATTAGATCTCATACATAGTGATTTATGTGATTTTCATGCCAATCCTTCACTAGGACATAATAAGTATGTTATTACTTTTATTGATGATGCATCTAGATATTGTTATGTCTATCTACTGCATGCTAAACATGAAGCTCTAGATAAATTTAAAATTTATAAACAAGAAGTAGAACTTCAAAGACAAGATTTGATAAAAGTATTTCGTACTGATAGAGGTGGTGAGTATTATGATCCAGTTTATTTTCAATCGACTGGAATAATCCTTCAAACCACGGCTCCTTACACACCACAACAGAATGGTGTGGCTGAAAGGAAGAATAGGACTTTAAAGGAAATGGTGAATTCCATGTTATCCTATTATGGACTAAGTGAAGGGTTTTGGGGTGAGGCTATGTTGACAGCCTGTTATATTCTGAATAGAACTCCAAACAAAAACAGCAAACAAATACCTTATGAAATTTGGACCAAGAAGGTACCAAATTTGACTTATTTAAGGGTTTGGGGCTGTAGAGCAATTGTAAGATTGACTGAACCCAAAATGAAAAATCTGGGTGAGAAAGGTATAGATTGTATCTTCATTGGGTATGCTGAGCATTCCAAGTGTTATAGGTTTTATGTTATAGAACCTAATGATTATGTGTCGGTGAACTATATAATAGAGTCAAGAGATGCAATATTTGATGAAGAACGGTTTACGTCTATACCTAGACCAAGAGGTATGATTCGTATCTTCTAGTAAGATAGTTGAAGATGATGTTGAAGGTACTGATGATGTACCTGGTCCATCTATTCCTAGAAAAAGCACTAGGACAAGAAAAGCTAAGTCTTTTGGGTCTGATTTTCAACTTTATTTAGTTGAAGGAACAAGAGATACGACTTTATCTCAATGTGAATATTGTCTCATTATTGAGGAGGATCCAAGGACTTTGAGTGAAGCAATGGCTTCTAGGGATGTTGCTTTCTGGAAAGAAGCAATTCAAAGTGAGATTGATTCTATCATGCAGAATGATACTTGGGAAGTTACTGATTTGCCTCCTGGATGCAAAGCATTAGGAAGTAAACGGATCCTTAAAAGGAAGATGAAAGTGGATGGAAGCATAGATAAATATAAATCCAGATTGGTTATCCAAGGTTTTAGACAAAAGGAGGGCATTGACTTCTTTGATACTTATGCTCCTGTTGCTAGGATTTCCACTATTAGATTATTGTTAGCTCTTGCAGCTATACATGATCTAGTTATTCACCAAATGGATGTAAAAACTGCATTCTTAAATGGTGATTTGGATGAGGAAATTTACATGAAACAACCTGAAGGGTTTGTGATGCCTGGACATGAAAACAAGGTATGTAAATTGAAGAAATCATTGTATGGTCTGAAACAAGCACCAAAACAATGGCATCAAAAGTTTGATGATGTGGTCTTGTCTAATGGTTTTTCTTTAAACCAAGCTGACAAGTGTGTCTATAGCAAATTTGATGCTTCTGGTAAAGGAGTGATAATTTGCTTATATGTGGATGACATATTGATCTTTGGTACTGACCAAGATCAAGTTGATAAGACAAAGGATTTCTTGTCATCTAATTTTGATATGAAAGATCTGGGAGAAGCTGAGGTGATTCTTGGTATTAGAATCAAAAGAGGAAACAAGGGTATCTCTATTTCTCAATCACACTATATTGAGAAGATACTGACAAAGTTTAACTTTGCTAATTGTTCTCCTGTTTATACTCCTGTAGATCCTACTGTGAAGTTTCGACCTAATAAAGGAAATTCAGTGTCTCAACTGGAATACTCTAGAGCTATTGGATGTCTTATGTATGCCATGATTAGCACTAGACCAGATATAGCTTTTGCTGTGGGAAAGCTTAGTAGATACACTAGCAATCCTGGTGCTCTACATTGGCAAGCTCTGGGTCGAGTATTTCAGTATTTGAAAGGAACCATGGATTATGGTTTGACTTATAGTGGTTATCCTTCTGTTTTAGAAGGTTATTCCGATGCCAGTTGGATAAATAACATAGAGGATCATTCTTCTACGAGTGGTTGGGTATTCCTTCTTGGAGGAGGTGCTATTTCTTGGGCTTCAAAGAAACAGACTTGTATTACAAACTCAACTATGGAGTCTGAATTTGTTGCTTTAGCTGCAGCTGGTAATGAAGCTGAGTGGCTGAGGAATTTGATTTATGAAATTCCTTTGTGGCCTAAACCGATATCTACCATTTCTATCAGATGTGATAGTGCTGCTACCTTGGCTAGGGCTTATAGTCAAGTGTACAATGGCAAGTCTAGACACTTAGGTGTTAGACATAGCATGATTCGTGAGCTTATCATGAATGGTGTGATATCTGTGGAATTTGTAAGAACTCAACTGAATTTAGCCGACCATTTAACCAAAGGGTTAGCAAGAGATCTCGTACGCAAGGCGGCTATTGGGATGGGTTTAAAGTCCATCTAATTAAATCCTTGTATCAAGATACCCAATTCCCATCTAACGTAATGTTAAATGCTGAATTCAATGAGGAAAGCTTGATATCTTTGGATTGGAACACATAATTACATCATCCCACGGTATGTGTTCAGAACTGCAAGATAAAGGAGGTTGAAATTATATTTCTTAATGGTTTTTTGACAAATTGCATGTGCAGGTGCAAGAGTAAAGAACCACCTATATAAGCATGAAGTTTAGCTGCTTCAAGAAGCTTGGGACTTGGCTTTGATATGCTTATTGAAGGATAGGACACAAGCTAGTAAAACATAGTGTCAAGTGGAACATGTGAATGTGTAAACTGTTGTGTATATTATCTTCATGTATTCACTATGAATAGAAGGAGTTCAATCCTTAGTGACACTCTTATATTCGAATATTTGGAATGCTAATGTACTAATGTGAAATTCAATCGTCTCGACATTTCATTTATGCATCAGTTTGTTGTTTGTTATGAGTTTGTTTTAAGTTAATCAAGATTACACTTAAATGGGGGAGGATTGTTGGTGATTTTGCATCACCGATATTATTTAAGTGTAATGGATTAATTTAGGTGACCAATGTGTAATCATGATAAATGTTCAACAAGTCGGGGTTGTGCGGAGTGCACACTTGTATGACGTTATTATGATTGCTATTCGGGGGCGAATCCCCGAATGACGGGGGTCCGGGGGCAGCGCCCCTGGTAGCAGGGTCCAAGGGGCGGCAGCCCCTGGCAGGGTCCAAGGGGCAGCGCCCCTGGCTGGGGTCGTCAGCTTGGAAAATTTTTATTTGGTATAAAGTGCTATGTTAAAAACGCACTAGAAAATAAAATTTCCGGTATTTTGTCCCATATTTTAACTGCTCGGTTATTAAGTAACTGCTATAGCAGTTACAACCGCTATACAGTTTTTTGGTCATATAATTCGTTTCTTGGTTCTGGTTCATAACTAACAAAACATATTCTCAAGTTTAAAAATCTGAGTTTTATCCGATTAGAGATTTCGGTAGAACCACCGAAATACTTCAATCTGATAGTGTTTACACGACTCTCAGATTACTGTGATCATAATTTCCTAACAATTTCCGCCTAAGTAACTTGAAGCCCGGTGACTAATATTTTCATATTTTAGTGTTTCCGGTGGTGGTCAATGAGGTGTCTGTTTTGAATTTGAGTTTTCAGTGACGAGATTGAGTGACGACGACTTGTTTTAGTACATACTAAGTTGATTGAGTGACGTTTTAGTCAAACCACATGGATGATTTCTATAATTTACTCTACGTATTAGAAATGTTTTGGTCGAAAACAGCCTAACTACAGTATTCATATATTTCCAGATTGCTGTGTTCTTATGATAGTAGTAGCCCACCATGTCCACTTATGATGTTGTGCCTAAACAAAATTTGGTTCCACCTAACAAATATTGAGTTATATATACAATTTCTTGCTTCAATTCTTAATGCTTTTCATCACTCACTAGTCAGGTGTCCAAATAAGTAAGGCTTAGAATCATCCATGTTCATTTTTAACATGTAAGGGCCAAGACAGGGTTCTTATCACTAAGACTTTAAGAAATAATTGACATATCCCAAAAATGGAGCTTGTTTATTTCAATCTGTAATATAACTAAATCCTGCCATCCATAATCTTCTTGCTAGTATTTAATTTAGCCCAAGTTTTTCAACAAAAGAACATCTTGTAAACCTTCGGTTAAGCTCCGCGGCTAGTAGTTCAGTTCTCTTTTCGCTTTCTCACAAAAATAAGCCCACTGGTGTCTTTAGAACATCAAAAATCTGTCTCAAATTAAAACAAATGATTGTCACACTGCAAGCAAAACGCAAAAGGGGGCAAATGGGTCAATAGTGGTCCGACGTGTAATTCTCTGCTTAAAACCTCCTAAATCATTTGATTTCAAGAATGTATTAACATTATATGTATTTTAAAATTTTATTTAAACACATCAAGTATACAGCAAACAAAAGAAACGAAAAAAGTGTTATGATGTCGGCCTGACCAACCTGTTTGCACACGAATTAAAAACTCCGTTTTGACCCATTACCATTTGTGACCTGACAGTAATTTTATTCTTAAAACCTCAAATTGTTTGATTTCAAGGATATATTAACAATATGTGTATTGTAGAATTTTATTTAAACACATTAAAGAGGTCGGCCGGACCCACGTGTTTGCACACCGTACACGTATAAAAAAACCCTATTTTGATCCGTTACCATTTGTGAGCTGACAGTAAAAATAAAGCATGGAAAAATGAGAATACCAGGGGGCTGATTAGCGGAAGTTTTCCAGTTATTCTGGATATTAGCACGGATAACCAGCCATAAACGCCAATTATGAACAAAGGAATGTTAAACCAAGGTTTTTTTTGTGTTGGTTATAGAAGCAGCTATATCAAAAACTTGCATGAAGGATGCGTTTTCTCCCGTAAGAAGGTATCTTTCACCTATTTGACCTTTATCTAAAGCTAAAATGTGACCATCTACCACATTGTCTACATGACTGAAAGAGAATTTATCGTTTCCATCACCTATATGTCCAGACAAGCGTCCATTAAATCGTTCAACAATCTGATAATAAAGAATAAAGGATTTTTAGATGTTAAGCACATGTTAGAGCCATCAAATTCTATTTCTAAAGGCACTCTTACATTCTAAAGCAGCATAATTAGTATCGAGATTAAAGCATAGGCGACAGTGATGACATTGCATTTATGTGAAGATCTAAAATCTTGATCACATGTGAATGTATAATATATCACTGAATTTGATCAACTTACCACTAAATATCTTTGACTTATTTACTTATAGATTAAATCTAGCAAGGGATCACAAGAATCTAAAAGTGTTTTATTGCATCAAAGTGTGAAACAGAAAGATACATGTAATCTAATGTGAAATCAACACTTTACCTACAATCTTTTTAAAATACATAATGACACACTAATTCAGTTATTGTCAAGGATGATAACCAGTAGACCTTCACTCTATCCATAAAAAAACATATCTACTTATTTAGTCTGAGTAGCGGTGGGCTTAAACTCCATGGATTAGTCAGCAAAAAGGTCGGAAATCATGGTTACCCAAAAAAAACACGTACTTATAGTTATTTAGTTAAGATAAAGAAACACACACGACACTGCACATTGTCAGAACTAATATAATATCATCTAGTCCCAAGTTTGAAAGATTTTTAATACTATAGATTATGTTACCGGTCTCTTCAAAGATTTAGTTACACTTGATGGAGATAATATAGTTCTTAGTATGGGATGCAATTTATCAAGTTAGTAATGAATTACACTACAAATCACATAAGAGCACCCGGTGTGGGGTTCGTCTTCGACTTCGTCGTCCACCTCAGCGCCTTGCCGTCCTTCGTTGTGACACCGGGGATGCTCGCCGAGCTTCGTTGTTGAGTTCCAAATCGTGGTGACGACGAGCAAAGCTTCTGACAGAAATGATGATGCTGTTTGTGTTTGTTTTTTTATTTGTTTTGAATAAAGTGGTAGCGGTGGGCCCCAAATGAAGAGGTTGAGGTTTGTTATGAGTGAGGAGGGGGTTTGTTGTGGTTAGTTGTGGAAAAATGGGATGCTGATGTGGCGCTGAGATGGCATGACGACGGACCTAATGCTTGTTTTGACACCTAGTGCTCTAAGTAAGTCAGCTTTTCGAAAATTACCATTCGGGCCACGATTTTTCCTGAAGTGACTTTACCAGGTCCATATATAACTCCAGGATAAACAGCCACTATAGGTACACCTTCTTTTGCAGCTTCCAGTGCAACCTGATCACATTCTTCGCTACAATCACATTCTTCGATTCGCCAACATTCACCTAACAACAAATCACAACTTTCACAGTTACAATCACTATAACAAATACAAAAGTAAATTAAACGTAGAACTTAACTAACTCACAGAATAAAATCTAGAAGCATCAGGTACCCACGGTTCAACTAAGGTAGCCATGTGAAAGATGATGTGCCAACGGAGCAAGCAACGAGTAGACAGCACCATATGCAAATTCGAAAGTAGACGCGGGAATAGGTGAGAGGAGAAATCGCTGGCACGTTGGACGAATGCGCATACACTGTGGTTATCATTGAGAAGCGTGTGGGGATGCACCGGTGACCAATATTTTTTTATGGTTTAGTGTTCCCAGTGGTGGTCAATGAGTGTCTAATTTGAATTTGAAGTTCCAGTAAATATATTGAGTGACAACCACTTGTCTAATACATGGATGATTTCTGTAATTCACTCTGATTATGAAAAGGTTTTTGGTAATAATAATTAAAAAAAAAAAAAAAAAAAAAAAACTACAGTATTTGTATTTACTCCACATTCTTGTTCTCTTATGGTAATAGTAGCCCACCATATCCAGTTATTAGGTTGCCGACGTACTTACATAGTGCAGCCTACCTAAGTTGATGTAGCTTCAAAATAGTGTTCCACCAAACCATATTGTATTATTGATGCTATTTCTTGTTTCAATCTTCAATGTCAGCCAAATAAGTTGGGACTAAAATCATGCCAACTGTTATTTCATCAAGACTTCAAGAGAAAAGTGACATATCCCATCATCAGGATTGTTTAATTGAAATCCATATACATGTGCCCAACATACTTTTTGAACCTTCCCCCACCTAAATGAATAAATCAAAATGCATTTGTTACACGCATAATCATTTTAGTACTGCTATCGAGCTTATACAAGTAATGTCAGGAAAGTACTCTCATTTGTCTTCATGTTGTTAGTATTTAATATCACCCATGTTTTTCAACCAAGGAAGAACCTCTTCTAGACCTTCGGTTAAGCTTCTTGGGTTGTAGTTCAGTTCTCGTTTTGCCTTCTCGCACGAATATGCCCACTGGTGTCTTAAAACGTCAACAGCCTGTTTCAAATTAGAACAAATGCTCGTCAAATTGCAAGCAAGGGGCAAAATGGGTCAAGCGGGTCCAATGGGTCAAAGATGTCAAAGTGATCTAAAGTATAATTAAATGCATAAACCTCCTGCATCATTTTATTACAAAGATATTATACCATTTGATTTATATTTTGTGTATTTTTATGTCTAATTTAACTAAAGAAATTATACATAACACTAAAAAAAAATAGATAAAAAGGGTTGTCACGTCAGCCTGACCCGCCCGTTTGCACACGTGTAAAAAATCCCCATTTTGACCCGTTATTTTTTGTGACCTCTATCCGTAAAAATATAGCATGGAAATGGATATACCGGGGGGCTGATTAGTGGAAGTTTCCCGGTTATTCTGGAGACTAACACGGATAACCAGCCATAAATGTTGATCATGAACAAAGGAATGTTAAACCAAGGCTTTTTTGTGTTGGTAATAGACGCAGCTATATCAAATACTTTCATGAAGGATGCATTTTCTCCCGTAAGAAGGTATCTTTCGCCTATTTGACCTTTATCTAAAGCTGAAATGTGACCATCTACCACATCATCTACATGACTGAAAGAGAATTTGTTGTATCCATCACCCACGTAACCAGGCAACCGTCCGTTAAATCGTTCAACAATCTGATAATAAAGAATAAAGGATTTTTGGATGTTAAGCAAGTTTAGAACAATCAAATAATATTCCTAATGAATGGTGGCTAGTATCTAAATACCAGTAGCTGTGAAAATGATAACGTTGAACGCATGTGAAGATCTAAAATCTTAATCACAGGTGATCTCATTAATCAAGCATGACTAAATTATTTGTCGACTAATAAAAAAAGGGATCACAAGTATCTACATTCTAAAATGTGTTTCTTTCCCGTGTCGAAGCATAAAAGAGAGACATACAAGCAAAATATTTAGCATCCATATTGAAACAAATATACTAAGTACACCACACAAAATTGATCACCTTTACAGTTTTCGTTTGGCACTATCAGCTCACGCAAGAAAAACATTGCACTTGATCATGGTTGTCATAGCTGATTCAATTCTATGTGCAACTAATTTTGAAAATACAACTTTTTGGTCTAATTCTACACTCCAAAATCAGAAAATCACAATTAATGCAGATAGTATAGCACTAGTTGGTGTGATATGCAAAATTATCAAGTTATAAACAACTAACTAGCTCTACAAAGCACATAAGCTAGCCAGTTTTTCGAAAATTACCATTCGGGCCACCATGTTTCCTGCAGTGACTTTACCAGGTCCGTATATAACTCCTGGATAAACAGCCACTATAGGCACACCTTCTTTTGCAGCTTCTAGCGCAATCTGATCAGAAACAGCCTTTGATTTTTCATACTCGGTGCAAAAATACTTAGCTGGATGCATCTATCACAGAAAACAAACTATATTTTAGCAAAAATTCCTTGGTAATCAAAAAAGAATACATTAGCAAAAGCATATGACCTTTATGGCTATATACAAGTGATTATGTGTTTAGCCACAAACTAATTACCAATATAATGCTGATTATAGATTCTAACTAGCTTAACAATCACTTCCGAGGTTACTCCTTGCCAAACAAAAGGAGCACTTTGAACAGGAAGTGAAAGAGTTACGTACATAAGCAGCATAGGGATAACGACGATTAACATTTGTATTGGTGATTACTTCCATGTTCCAAGGATATTCAATTTCACCGAAACTGGATTTTTTATGTCAAATACATTTAAACTCGATTACAATCCTAGTTAAACAAATAAATATGTTCAATTCATTTGATCATTTCCCCTTACCAATTCTTCATTAGTCCGCATATACTAGGAATAAAAAAACCACAATTAAAATTTAAAACTAGTGCAAACATAAGATTAAGTTACCAAAACCTATTTCAAATTTCAGAAACTAATAAATCAAGAAACCAAAAAGCTCAACTCTAAATCAACCTCCCCAATCACTATATATAATCCCGTCAGTTTCCACATATAACTGGATCATGATCATGATCATAATTAATACGCATCTAGATAAAATAAGCATTATATAAACAAATCATGATCATAATAGTATTCTACGACGATAAGACCTAGACTAAATAAACACAATCATAATTATAAAATGCCTGCACTATAGAAAAGGTATTTCAACAAAACGTCTACTAATTTAATAGTCAAACCGCTATAAATATATTCCGCTCAAATGAACTATTATCTGGTCACTATCACATATAATCTGATCATGATCAGTAGATTATTACTTGAGTCTCATCAGCAACATATCCATCAGTCGACCCCAACGCGAAAAACGACGACGTATAAACAATCTTCTCAACCGTCCCAATCTCCTTACACGCCTTTATCACATTCTTCAATCCACCAACATTTACCTAAAAACAACAAAAATATCACAACTAACTTAATCTCAAACCCTAACTAACTTAACAAACTTAACTAACTCACAGTAATGAATCTAGAAGGATCAGGTATCCACGGCTCAACTAAAGCAGCCACGTGGAAGATGACGTGGCAACCGGCGCAAGCTGCGAGGAGTGAGTCGTAGTCGGTGACGTCACCGTAGGAGAGTTCGAGAGAGGGTGAGGGAGGAGGTAGGGAGGTGAGATCGCTGGCGCGTCGTACGAACGCGCGGACGGTGTGGTTGTCGTTGAGGAGCGCGTGGACGAGTTTTCCGCCTAAGTAGCCTGACGCGCCGGTGACTAGTATTTTTTTCATGGTGGTGTGGTCAATGTAGTAGTGATATATTGGTGTTTGGTTTGAATGTGTTTGGTTTGAATGTGTTTGGTCCTCCTATGCACGCACCCCATGGGTAGGGGTGGCTGAATTTTTGTCTCGGTTTCCGTGCCAATCATTGGTATCCAATCATTGGTATCAATGATTGGTTTCTCGATTTCCGTGCCAAGTTTTTTCACAACTTATTTTTTTACCACTTATACCACTTATTTATTTACAAGTTTTTTATACACTCTTTTTACATAGTTTCTTTTTACAGTTTTTGTTACATGTTTTTTTATAAGTTATACCACTTTTTTACAACTTCTTTGGTTTTACAATTTTACAAGTTTTTTTTTTGGTTATACAAGTTCTTTTTATGTTGCGAATTCAGTTTTAAAACTTTTTAAAAAACCGTAGTCAGGAAAATTTTTGAGGCTCAGTTCGAAGGTTGCAAAAGTGAGATTTTATCCCACTTTGCCGTCCATTCGGTTTTCATCATCGCCTCGGAAAGTTTTTAGGCTCAAAAATCATCATCGCCTCGGAAAATTTTTAGGCTCAAAACCGAAGGTTGCAAAGTGAGATTAGATCTCACTTTACCGTCCATTCGGTTTTTATCATCATCGCCTCGGAAAGTTTTAAAGTTTTAGGCTCAATAATCATCATCGCCTCGGAAAATTTTTAGTCACAAACTGTACAAAGTCACCAGTTCACATGAACTGCACAAAACTGCACTCACAAAACTGCACAAGCCTCACATCTGCAAAGCCTCCAAACTGCACAAGCCTCACAAAACTGCACAAGCCTCACAAATCTGCACAAGCACAAGACTCACCAGTTTCACAGGTTTCACAAGTTACACGTTTTGAACAAGATTCTCACAAGTTACCACTGCAAAAGTTCACATTCGGTACTAAGATTCTCAAAAGTTCACAAGTACTAAGATTCTCACAAGTTACCACCCCATATGAAAGCAACAACACCAACAACAATCCCATGTGATAGCAACAACACAAACAACAATACCAGGTGAAAGCAACAACACCAACAACAATACCAGTGGTCCAGAAACAACACCAACAACAACATAATCCTAGGCCAACAATACCAGGTGAAAGCAACAACACCAACAACAATACCAGTGGTCCAGAAACAACACCAACAACAACATAATCCTAGGCAGGCACCCATATAATCCCAGGTGAAAGCAACAACAACAATCAAGTGGTCCAGATCAACAACAACAATCAACCACCATGTCTAATTCACCATTTAACACACAAGAGGTAAACAACTTATCAAAGGCTCAGATTATTATCTTTATAGCTCATGTTGGCTGCAAATTCAGTTTTGCCTCGCCAAAACTCTTTTTAAGTTTTTTTTAAAAAAAAAATCATCATTGCCTTTTTTATTTCATTAAAGTTGCAAAATGACCTTGAATGGTCACTTTACCATCCAGTAATGAAATTTTTTTATATAAAAACAAAGTTTTTTTCATTACAGTTGCAAAGTGAATCACTTTACCATCCAGTAATGCCAAGGAAAACGTGGGGTGCCTGCCAAGTATAACATGGGCTTTGCCCACAAAAGGGTCCTCCTATGCAGGCAAACCTGCAAAAAAAACCCAACAAACAATAAGCAATGATTATTTTTTTTTTTAAAAAAAACTTAAAAAAGAGTTTTTTTTTTAACAAAGAAACATACGTAACCAAAACTGCATCACCAGTACATCATCACCACAAAAAAAAGTTTAGATCAAAAAAATTTTAGATCTAAAAAAAATTTTAGATCTAAAAAAAGTTTTAGATCTAAAAAAAGTTTTAGATCTAAAAACTTAACAACGTACAAACGTAAACCACCACAGCCTCACAAGTACCACCACTTACGTAACCACCACATCATCACCAACATCACAACATCTAATTATTTTTTAAGAAAATAAACAAAGATAACCTTTTTTTTACAAAGGTTTAGATTAAAAAAAATTTAGATCTAAAAAAAGTTTTAGATCTAAAAACTTAACAACGTACAAACGTAAACCACCACAGCCTCACAAGTACCACCACTTACGTAACCACCACATCATCACCAACATCACAACATCTAATTATTTTTTAAGAAAATAAACAAAGATAACCTTTTTTTTACAAAGGTTTAGATCAAAAAAATTTTAGATCTAAAAAAAGTTTTAGATCTAAAAACTTAACAACGTACAAACGTAAACCACCACAGCATCACCACTACCCAAAAAAATTAGCTTTTTTTTAACAACGAAGCATTCTTTTTAAGAAAATCACAAAATTTAACGTTTTTTTTTAACAAACCTCATGATCTTTTCAACAACGTATACGTTTTAGATCTAAAAAAAGTTTTAGATCTAAAAACTTAACAACATAATATACGTAAACCACCACAGCCTCACCACTACAACCACATCATCAACAATCTAACAAGTAAAATACTTGTTAGATAGAAATTTTAGATCTAAAATGTTTAGATCTAAAACTTTTTAGAGAGAGAGATTGTTAGATGCAAAAGTGAGAGTGAGAGTTTACGTTTGACAGAAGTGAGAGAGAGACAGGATAACTACTGCCAAAGCATGTGGGATGAATTGGTAGAGAAAGAAACACGTAGTACGTTCGAGAACCACACACGTATACCCACAAAAAACGCACGCGTTTAATAACGCGTTTTTAAAACGTAAATAAACGTATTAATAAAGTAAAATTATTAAAAACGCGTTTTTAAAGTAAAATTAGTAAAAGTTTTTATATGAAAACATGTATTTACAAAAAAAATTTATTAAAAGTATTTTTTAAATATTTACACAAAAAGAATTTATAAAAAAAAGTATTTATAAAAAAGTTTTTATAAGAAACGTTTTTTATAAAGTTTTTTTAAGAAAATGTATTAATAAAAAGGTTGTTGTGTTTTTATATTGTATAGGTTTTCGGTACTGAAGTTGATTTAATTAATTGGGTGCGATCTACTGCTGAATCGATTGGTTTTGTTATTGTTATTGGAAAAAGTAAAACAGATAGGGGCTATAAGTACTCTATCGAATTTTTGTGTTCTAGACATGGGACGTCTTCACGTGAAGGTTTAGAAGATGAACTTCAACGGCAGACTAGTACCGACAAATGTAATTGCCCATTCAGATTACTAGCGAAATTTATAAAACGTTTTAATGGTTGGATATTGAAGGTTAAGTGTCCGGGGCATAATCATAATTTTCCAGACTCGTTGCATGGTTTTTCACAGGCCATGCGATTAAAAGATAGTGAGTTAGTTTTTGTGAGGCAGATGACAAAACAGCGTGTAGCACCACGAATTATACTTTCTTCAATAAAAGAGATGGATCCAAATAACGTGTCAACCATTAAAACGGTGTATAATGCACAAGAAAAGATACGTCGCGACAGTCGTGGTGATTTGACTCCGATACAACTGCTTTTAGTACATTTGCGACGTAAAGGTTATACATATTACCCTAGGATAAATGACCACACAAATGAGCTCGATGAAATATTTTTTGTTCACCCGACGTCATATGCCCTGTGGACAACATATCCGAAAATCATGCTGATGGACTCCACATACAACACCAACATGTTTAAACTGCCATTCTTTACAGTTGTTGGGGTTACTCCAACAAACACAACAATCTCAATGGCGTTTAGCTTTTTGGACAAGGAAAAAAAGCCAAATTTCAAATGGGTGTTGGAATGTGTTAAGTTGGTGATACAAGAACAATACTACCCGCGGGTTATCGTCACCGACAGAGATTTAGCGTTGGTTGGGGCATGCGCAGAAGAATTCCCAAACGCTAACAGATTACTCTGCCGATGGCATATCAATCAAAATGTGCTAAAGCATTGCAGAAACAAATTTGATAAGTTAAAGGAGTATGAGTCCGTTAGATTGACATGGGATTCGATGATTACAGCTCCGACCGAAGAAGTGTTCAGGCATTATTATCAGCACCTACGTGGTTTATTGGTCCAAAAAAAGGGTACTCGAATTGTTATTTAATAATACATTTTTTTATTATTATTTAATAAATAACTACTCGGATTGTTTTCTCACTTTAGTAATTCTTTGTTTTCTCAGATGTTTTCCAGTATTTTCGTAACTGGCTGCGAGATTACGATCGCATGTTTGTGTCGTACATTACCGATCAATATCGCAGCTTCGGCCAAACAACAACATGTAGAGTTGAGGGTCAACACGCGCTGTTGAAGTTATACTTGGGCTCCACACAGTCCAACTTAGACACGTTGTTGTGTTCGGTCGACAAGATTATAGCTGCGCAAGAAACTGCGATACGAGCCTCTTTGAATATAAGCAAAATCAAGAAACTGCATGCTTGTAAGAGCACTCTATTTAACGAATTGCGGTATAATGTTTCAATGGATGCTTTAAGGCTCATACTCGCAGAAAGTAAACGGGATGTTGACCCACATGTGTGACAACTCGTATTTTCAGGTCATATTTCAAAACATTATTCATGCTTCACAATTTCATCATTTATCGTAAACGAGGTTTACGAGTTTCAAATTCACGTAACCGTAATGGTTTAGCTGTGAATTCATGATCATATCATCACGAACATTTCATATAGACTAAGTTTAGTCTACACATCATTAGCATCATTTGCATTATGATAGTTCATTCATGATTTTGCATTTCACATTAAACGCGTAAATTTTATATTAAATAAACGTTATCGCGTAAGTTATTATTTTGAACATTTAATCCGATACTTCCAAAAATGATCCCGATATATTTTATACTTACATTTAGTTTATAAAAACTATATTTTGAGTTTACCTAGTGTTATAAATTTATTTTGTATATAAATCGTTATATTTATATTATTACGACGTTTTCTTAAAAACTACACGATAATTATTATATCACTCAAATTTTACAAGGAATGTATTTTTACAATTTTTATGATCTCATTATACTTTATTTTGATCTATTAAAAATTACTTTTACCTAAAATTTCCTTAAATACACTAATGTGTATACAACTTTCAAGTTACCTATACTTAGCTCTTTTACTTACATTATTACACAAGTATATACAATATAAGAAAAAAAAATTATATTTTGACAATGCTTCCCCCCTTGGCCGACCAAGGGGGGGTTGCAATTAATGTTTGGTAAGAAAAATTTTACTTGTATAGATATGCACACAACCTTCATTCAATTCATTCATTCACCTCAAATAATTCATCAAGTGTTAGAAAAGTTTTCTTCCTCTTTGTTTCTTCTCTCTAAACCGGTCATACTAAGGAGTAGCAAGGGATCATCAAATTTTTCCAAGATCAAGTTTAAACACTCTAGATTACACTCTTATTAAAGGTTTTGAAATAAAAACCTAGGGTGTTTAGGTTAATCCTTGTTCTAATCACCTCATCATAATAGCTTGTAAGCATATTACTATCATTTTACATCTTTCATTTTCATTTCATATTTATTTCTTCATATTTTGTGCAAGCATGCAAGACTTATTGTTATATATACCATTTTTCCATTGATTTTTAGAGTTTGATATATAAAAGTCATCCTATAATTACTCCTTGTTATATATTGGTCTTGATGATGTCTAGGAACCCATGACACCCTAAGAAGGTGTATGGTAGGATTAGAATAGCTTTGGAGTTGATTTGAAGGGATTGGAATAGGTTTAGTACGAGAAAAACTATTTTCGACAATTAATAAAAGTGTTCTGATCTTGTTTTGTTTTTCTGGAAAATCCGACAGTAGACATGAGTTCTTGGCCTTGATATTTAGAAAATATACTTTAAAACGAATCCGTGGCGCTTGAACGGATTAAAACGGAGTTATAACGAAGAAGTTATGAATTTTTCAAGTTTGACGACGAAATATATAATTTCTGAAATTTTCAGCAAGCTATTTTTATTTTGTACGAGTCAAAAACGAGTCCTAAGCTTTACAAATTATTTCGACTTATCAAAAATATATTAGTATACTTTGATACGAAGCTAAGGACGTATAATACGTAGAAAACGGATTTGAAACGACTAAGATATACACGTTTTCATAAAATTGCCGTAACTATTATTTTTAGAAAAACTATATTATTTTTATGAGATAAGTGTTACGGTAACTAAAGTGACCATATTGAAGGCTGTTTTTAACAATGACGTAGAACTTTTTGTAACGAAATGTCTTCTAATAAAATCGAGATCATCAAGCATATTTTCCAAAACGACCAACCGTTTGTATAGCGGAGTTGTAATAAATTATTTACGGTTGCTTAAACTTTGCCGAAACTCACTTTTAAACCACATTCTAGACAAAATCACCATATTTAACCCCTATTATCCTTATGTTCGAGACCTCTATGACGAAAACTCATGTACTAAAACTTCTAGATTTTGATACAAGCTTTCCAAAACCGTTGAGTTCGTTTCCTAACGTTCGACGTACACCATTTTACAACTAGTTTTTCGAAGCCATTTTTGTGTCTTTCATAAAAATTCCGACGACATTATTTTACGACGAAAAGTGATAAATTCACTATAAATCATTACGAAACCATTGTAGGATGACATTTTGACGTAAATACTTGTAAAGTGATTTAAGAATGGTCAAGACGTCAAAAGAGTATTTTTCGACGATAAATATTATTTTCAAAACTCACAAATGGTATAAATAACATACGAAATGCATGCATAACATTACATCATAACTCATTATGTATCATATCATTCATAATAGGTCATTTTCGAGATTCACGCTACATTTCAGTGTATCCACTTTTGCCATCGCATTATTGTCCAAGTGAGTTCATAGCCCCACTTTTACTCTTTTAACTGTTTTACAAACTCTTGGGGGAGATACATGCTACATTTTTAATCGAACACAAATGTTTTGAACTGTATGCTATATCCGAATGTTTTATTGTCACTAAGTATTTGCCATGTTCGAAGTCCCTACATCATGAACCAGTAGTCACTTGCGAGTGGCGCGAGAATATTGTGAATAGGCCTATTGGAATTAACACTCCGCTCTTATTGACCCAGTTAGGAAATCGAGCGCACTATAATTGAATCATTAAGGTAAATTGGCAAGTTACCTATTAGGGCGGCGATGAAACGATGATTACCAATTTTTATTGGTGCGATGTTTACGCTTTGGTGTCATGAACTTAGTGAAATAAATACGATTTTGTTTTCAACGATGAGTGTGAACCATTTAACTCACACTACGATGATTGTGTTCAAACGAATTAATTAAACCTATGGATTTCACTCAACCTTTGTGTTGACCTTTTTAGCATGTTTATTCTCAGGTATCTAAGGCATTCACTTCATGGCATACATTTGGACACATCATGGAGTCGCGGTGACGACGCGTCTCACTTGGGTTTTATGAACTTTAAAAACATCGTTTGACTTGTACTAAACTTATTTTCCGTGCATAGTAACTTTCATTTGGGACCTACACTTTGTAACTCTGATTATTTTATTAAATCAAACGATGTATTTTCCAAACGACACTTTAGGTCGTTCAATATAACTGTGATTGTGATGCTATGACAGTCAATCCCCAGGAATTCCATTCCGCTGCAAAACAGGTAATTTGGGGGTGTGACAGATTGGCATCAGAGCTTCGGTTATAGAGAACTAGGTTGCATCATTGACCCTAGACTATAACTACATCATCATAGCATCTCATCATTTCATCATAAGTGCATGTTCACTTTGCATGCGATTTATACGTACATTTTTCGAGTTATTTACTTTCATTTCAAATCGATTGTCACATGGATGCTCTTAAATACCCATCCCATTATCATTTCCTCATACTCTAATGTGGAGAATTCCTTGTCATTCCCTATCATAATTTTTACATCAATTGACTCATCACCGATAACGTCGAATGCCGAGGTAAACCTTTAAGTACGGCAAAGTCACTCTCACTCCTTTGTTTCACCACTAACATGTCGAATTACACGTTATTCACACACTAAGTCACTAAACCATCATACATTTGAAGCACTTACAACATCTCATAACCCATTTCTTAGGAAACCGTCGATCGTTTTGAAAAATAACCTCAAACTTATCACCTTCTATCTCATCTCTTTTAAGCGACACGGTTTAAATCCTTGTAAACATTGAGAGTTATAACAACTAAACCGAACGTCACGTCATCGTTCCTTAATTATACATAGCCTAGCTAACTATGTCTAATTCTGGAGGGATCATGTTATGTTGGGAGCGGTTATTTATAAATCTTAGTGCAAGCAAAATTTTCACATGTTCCAATTCAAAGTGTTACTTATGAGAGATTCATCCGATATTTTCTTTACTATGATGTTTTATACACTCTCAATCATCGATAACCGTAACGACACTTCTCCATGTCTTCTCTCCTCGATATTCATCACAAACTCAAAAATTCGATAGACTAACACGAACTGAATTCAGGGACTGAATTCCTTTTTGGATGGGCGAATGTGACAACTCGTATTTTCAGGTCATATTTCAAAACATTATTCATGCTTCACAATTTCATCATTTATCGTAAACGAGGTTTACGAGTTTCAAATTCACGTAACCGTAATGGTTTAGCTGTGAATTCATGATCATATCATCACGGACATTTCATATAGACTAAGTTTAGTCTACACATCATTAGCATCATTTGCATTATGATAGTTCATTCATGATTTTGCATTTCACATTAAACGCGTAAATTTTATATTAAATAAACGTTATCGCGTAAGTTATTATTTTGAACATTTAATCCGATACTTCCAAAAATGATCCCGATATATTTTTATACTTACATTTAGTTTATAAAAACAATATTTTGAGTTTACCTAGTGTTATAAATTTATTTTGTATATAAATCGTTATATTTATATTATTACGACGTTTTCTTAAAAACTACACGATAATTATTATATCACTCAAATTTTACAAGGAATGTATTTTTACAATTTTTATGATCTCATTATACTTTATTTTGATCTATTAAAAATTACTTTTACCTAAAATTTCCTTAAATACACTAATGTGTATACAACTTTCAAGTTACCTATACTTAGCTCTTTTACTTACATTATTACACAAGTATATACAATATAAGAAAAAAAAAATTATATTTTGACAATGCTTCCCCTTGGCGACCAAGGGGGTTTGCAATTAATGTTTGGTAAGAAAAATTTTACTTGTATAGATATGCACACAACCTTCATTCAATTCATTCATTCACCTCAAATAATTCATCAAGTGTTAGAAAAGTTTTTTTCCTCTTTGTTTCTTCTCTCTAAACCGGTCATACTAAGGAGTAGCAAGGGATCATCAAATTTTTCCAAGATCAAGTTTAAACACTCTAGATTACACTCTTATTAAAGGTTTTGAAATAAAAACCTAGGGTGTTTAGGTTAATCCTTGTTCTAATCACCTCATCATAATAGCTTGTAAGCATATTACTATCATTTTACATCTTTCATTTTCATTTCATATTTATTTCTTCATATTTTGTGCAAGCATGCAAGACTTATTGTTATATATACCATTTTTCCATTGATTTTTAGAGTTTGATATATAAAAGTCATCCTATAATTATTCCCTTGTTATATATTGGTCTTGATGATGTCTAGGAACCCATGACACCCTAAGAAGGTGTATGGTAGGATTAGAATAGCTTTGGAGTTGATTTGAAGGGATTGGAATAGGTTTAGTACGAGAAAAACTATTTTCGACAAGTAATAAAAGTGTTCTGATCTTGTTTTGTTTTTCTGGAAAATCCGACAGTAGACATGAGTTTTTGGCCTTGATATTTAGAAAATATACTTTAAAACGAATCCGTGGCCGCTTGAACGGATTAAAACGGAGTTATAACGAAGAAGTTATGAATTTTTCAAGTTTGACGACGAAATATATAATTTCTGAAATTTTCAGCAAGCTATTTTTATTTTGTACGAGTCAAAAACGAGTCCTAAGCTTTACAAATTATTTCGACTTATCAAAAATATATTAGTATACTTTGATACGAAGCTAAGGACGTATAATACGTAGAAAACGGATTTGAAACGACTAAGATATACACGTTTTCATAAAATTGCCGTAACTATTATTTTTAGAAAAACTATATTATTTTTATGAGATAAGTGTTACGGTAACTAAAATGACCATATTGAAGGCTGTTTTTAACAATGACGTAGAACTTTTTGTAACGAAATGTCTTCTAATAAAATCGAGATCACCAAGCATACTTTCCAAAACGACCAACCGTTTGTATAGCGGAGTTGTAATAAACTATTTACGGTTGCTTAAACTTTGCCGAAACTCACTTTTAAACCACATTTTAGACAAAATCACCATATTTAACCCCTATTATCTTTATGTTCGAGACCTCTATGACGAAAAATCATGTACTAAAACTTCTAGATTTTGATACAAGCTTTCCAAAACCGTTGAGTTCGTTTCCTAACGTTCGACGTACACCATTTTACAACTAGTTTTTCGAAGCCATTTTTGTGTCTTTCATAAAAATTCCGACGACATTATTTTACGACGAAAAGTGATAATTTCACTATAAATCATTACGAAACCATTGTAGGATGACATTTTGACGTAAATACTTGCAAAGTGATTTAAGAATGGTCAAGACGTCAAAAGAGTATTTTTCGACGATAAATATTATTTTCAAAACTCACAAATGGTATAAATAACATACGAATTGCATGCATAACATTACATCATAACTCATTACGTATCATATCATTCATAATAGGTCATTTTCGAGATTCACGCTACATTTCAGTGTATCCACTTTTGCCATCGCATTATTGTCCAAGTGAGTTCATAGCCCCACTTTTACTCTTTTAACTGTTTTACAAACTCTTTGGGGAGATACATGCTACATTTTTAATCGAACACAAATGCTTTGAACTGTATGCTATAACCGAATGTTTTATTGTCACTAAGTATTTGCCATGTTCGAAGTCCCTACATCATGAACCATTAGTCACTTGCGAGTGAGCGCGAATATTGTGAATAGGCCTATTGGAATTAACACTCCCGCTCTTATTGACCCAGTTAGGGGAAATCGAGCGCACTATATTTGAATCATTAAGGTAAATTGGCAAGTTACCTATTAGGGCGGCGATGAAACGATGATTACCAATTTTTATTGGTGCGATGTTTACGCTTTGGTGTCATGAACTTAGTGAAATAAATACGATTTTGTTTTCAACGATGAGTGTGAACCATTTAACTCACACTACGATGATTGTGTTCAAACGAATTAATTAAACCTATGGATTTCACTCAACCTTTGTGTTGACCTTTTTAGCATGTTTTATCTCAGGTATCTAAGGCATTCAATTCATGGCATGCATTTGGACACATCATGGAGTCGCGGTGACGACGCGTCTCACTTGGGTTTTATGAACTTTAAAAACATCGTTTGACTTGTACTAAACTTATTTTCCGTGCATAGTAACTTTCATTTGGGACCTACACTTTGTAACTCTGATTATTTTATTAAATCAAACGATGTATTTTCCAAACGACACTTTAGGTCGTTCAATATAACTGTGATTGTGATGCTATGACAGTCAGTCCCCAGGAATTCCATTCCGCTGCAAAACAGGTAATTTGGGGGTGTGACAGATTGGCATCAGAGCTTCGGTTATAGAGAACTAGGTTGCATCATTGACCCTAGACTATAACTACATCATCATAGCATCTCATCATTTCATCATAAGTGCATGTTCACTTTGCATGCGATTTATACGTACATTTTCGAGTTATTTACTTTCATTTCAAATCGATTGTCACATGGATGCTCTTAAATACCCATCCCATTATCATTTCCTCATACTCTAATGTGGAGAATTCCTTGTCATTCCCTATCATAATTTTTACATCAATTGACTCATCACCGATAACGTCGAATGCCGAGGTAAACCTTTAAGTACGGCAAAGTCACTCTCACTCCTTTGTTTCACCACTAACATGTCGAATTACACGTTATTCACACACTAAGTCACTAAACCATCATACATTTGAAGCACTTACAACATCTCATAACCCATTTCTTAGGAAACCGTCGATCGTTTTGAAAAATAACCTCAAACTTATCACCTTCTATCTCATCTCTTTTAAGCGACACGGTTTAAATCCTTGTAAACATTGAGAGTTATAACAACTAAACCGAACGTCACGTCATCGTTCCTTAATTATACATAGCCTAGCTAACTATGTCTAATTCTGGAGGGATCATGTTATGTTGGGAGCGGTTATTTATAAATCTTAGTGCAAGCAAAATTTTCACATGTTCCAATTCAAAGTGTTACTTATGAGAGATTCATCCGATATTTTCTTTACTATGATGTTTTATACACTCTCAATCATCGATAACCGTAACGACACTTCTCCATGTCTTCTCTCCTCGATATTCATCACAAACTCAAAAATTCGATAGACTAACACGAACTGAATTCAGGGACTGAATTCCTTTTTGGATGGGCGAATGTGACAACTCGTATTTTCAGGTCATATTTCAAAACATTATTCATGCTTCACAATTTCATCATTTATCGTAAACGAGGTTTACGAGTTTCAAATTCACGTAACCGTAATGGTTTAGCTGTGAATTCATGATCATATCATCACGGACATTTCATATAGACTAAGTTTAGTCTACACATCATTAGCATCATTTGCATTATGATAGTTCATTCATGATTTTGCATTTCACATTAAACGCATAAATTTTATATTAAATAAACGTTATCGCGTAAGTTATTATTTTGAACATTTAATCCGATACTTCCAAAAATGATCCCGATATATTTTTATACTTACATTTAGTTTATAAAAACAATATTTTGAGTTTACCTAGTGTTATAAATTTATTTTGTATATAAATCGTTATATTTATATTATTACGACGTTTTCTTAAAAACTACACGATAATTATTATATCACTCAAATTTTACAAGGAATCTATTTTTACAATTTTTATGATCTCATTATACTTTATTTTGATCTATTAAAAAATTACTTTTACCTAAAATTTCCTTAAATACACTAATGTGTATACAACTTTCAAGTTACCTATACTTAGCTCTTTTACTTACATTATTACACAAGTATATACAATATAAGAAAAAAAAAATTATATTTTGACAATGCTTCCCCCCTTGGCCGACCAAGGGGGGGTTGCAATTAATGTTTGGTAAGAAAAATTTTACTTGTATAGATATGCACACAACCTTCATTCAATTCATTCATTCACCTCAAATAATTCATCAAGTGTTAGAAAAGTTTTCTTCCTCTTTGTTTCTTCTCTCTAAACCGGTCATACTAAGGAGTAGCAAGGGATCATCAAATTTTTCCAAGATCAAGTTTAAACACTCTAGATTACACTCTTATTAAAGGTTTTGAAATAAAAACCTAGGGTGTTTAGGTTAATCCTTGTTCTAATCACCTCATCATAATAGCTTGTAAGCATATTACTATCATTTTACATCTTTCATTTTCATTTCATATTTATTTCTTCATATTTTGTGCAAGCATGCAAGACTTATTGTTATATATACCATTTTTCCATTGATTTTTAGAGTTTGATATATAAAAGTCATCCTATAATTACTCCTTGTTATATATTGGTCTTGATGATGTCTAGGAACCCATGACACCCTAAGAAGGTGTATGGTAGGATTAGAATAGCTTTGGAGTTGATTTGAAGGGATTGGAATAGGTTTAGTACGAGAAAAAACTATTTTCGACAAGTAATAAAAGTGTTCTGATCTTGTTTTGTTTTTCTGGAAAATCCGACAGTAGACATGAGTTTTTGGCCTTGATATTTAGAAAATATACTTTAAAACGAATCCGTGGCCGCTTGAACGGATTAAAACGGAGTTATAACGAAGAAGTTATGAATTTTTCAAGTTTGACGACGAAATATATAATTTCTGAAATTTTCAGCAAGCTATTTTTATTTTGTACGAGTCAAAAACGAGTCCTAAGCTTTACAAATTATTTCGACTTATCAAAAATATATTAGTATACTTTGATACGAAGCTAAGGACGTATAATACGTAGAAAACGGATTTGAAACGACTAAGATATACACGTTTTCATAAAATTGCCGTAACTATTATTTTTAGAAAAACTATATTATTTTTATGAGATAAGTGTTACGGTAACTAAAATGACCATATTGAAGGCTGTTTTTAACAATGACGTAAAACTTTTTGTAACGAAATGTCTTCTAATAAAATCGAGATCATCAAGCATATTTTCCAAAACGACCAACCGTTTGTATAGCGGAGTTGTAATAAATTATTTACGGTTGCTTAAACTTTGCCGAAACTCACTTTTAAACCACATTCTAGACAAAATCACCATATTTAACCCCTATTATCTTTATGTTCGAGACCTCTATGACGAAAACTCATGTACTAAAACTTCTAGATTTTGATACAAGCTTTCCAAAACCGTTGAGTTCGTTTTCTAACGTTCGACGTACACCATTTTACGACTAGTTTTTCGAAGCCATTTTTGTGCCTTTCATAAAAATTCGACGACATTATTTTACGACGAAAAGTGATAATTTCACTATAAATCATTACGAAACCATTGTAGGATGACATTTTGACGTAAATACTTGTAAAGTGATTTAAGAATGGTCAAGACGTCAAAAGAGTATTTTTCGACGATAAATATTATTTTCAAAACTCACAAATGGTATAAATAACATACGAAATGCATGCATAACATTACATCATAACTCATTACGTATCATATCATTCATAATAGGTCATTTTCGAGATTCACGCTACATTTCAGTGTATCCACTTTTGCCATCGCATTATTGTCCAAGTGAGTTCATAGCCCCACTTTTACTCTTTTAACTGTTTTACAAACTCTTGGGGGAGATACATGCTACATTTTTAATCGAACACAAATGCTTTGAACTGTATGCTATATCCGAATGTTTTATTGTCACTAAGTATTTGCCATGTTCGAAGTCCCTACATCATGAACCATTAGTCACTTGCGAGTGAGCGCGAATATTGTGAATAGGCCTATTGGAATTAACACTCCCGCTCTTATTGACCCAGTTAGGGGAAATCGAGCGCACTATATTTGAATCATTAAGGTAAATTGGCAAGTTACCTATTAGGGCGGCGATGAAACGATGATTACCAATTTTTATTGGTGCGATGTTTACGCTTTGGTGTCATGAACTTAGTGAAATAAATACGATTTTGTTTTCAACGATGAGTGTGAACCATTTAACTCACACTACGATGATTGTGTTCAAACGAATTAATTAAACCTATGGATTTCACTCAACCTTTGTGTTGACCTTTTTAGCATGTTTTATCTCAGGTATCTAAGGCATTCAATTCATGGCATGCATTTGGACACATCATGGAGTCGCGGTGACGACGCGTCTCACTTGGGTTTTATGAACTTTAAAAACATCGTTTGACTTGTACTAAACTTATTTTCCGTGCATAGTAACTTTCATTTGGGACCTACACTTTGTAACTCTGATTATTTTATTAAATCAAACGATGTATTTTCCAAACGACACTTTAGGTCGTTCAATATAACTGTGATTGTGATGCTATGACAGTCAATCCCCAGGAATTCCATTCCGCTGCAAAACAGGTAATTTGGGGGTGTGACAACATGCATGTGGTCATCAGATGCGGTTAGTGTATGGTTTACCATGCTATCACCAACTGTATTGGCTTCAAGCAAACGGTATGTACTTTAAAATTTATGCCTATCAAGTTACTCTTCCCGTCAATACCGATAATTTTAACTATTTCATTTTTTCGAATACAGGATTGCCAATTCCGCTTGATTTTGTTGATAATTTTTGGAGAACACTAAGCGTTTCCTGGCCTGTTGATAATTTGACTTAAACGAAGGACCTAACGAAGGACCTAGCGAGGGTGACTTAAGACACCACTTGTACGTTCCAGATTACTTTAGCGAATATTGTATGACTGAAATTCCAGCTCTTTTCCGACGCTGGATCATGGGGATCTTTAACGTGGAGGGTGATGGAAATTGTGGCTATCGAGCTCTTGCCATAGGTCTTGGCCATCAGCAAGAAATGTGGCCCAGAATTCGAGCTCTTGCCAGGGAAGAGGTAGACAATCACGAGGAAGTTTACAGGGATTTGTGGGGTAATTTATTTACATCTACACGTAACTCGATGAATTGGTTTAACGGTGCAGCACCCCGACGTTATTGGATGAGTATGCCAGAAATGGGAGTGGTTATTGCTACAGCTCTTAACCGTCCTATTGTATGTATAACCAATTCACAATCTATTTTGTGTCTTCCGCTGAGAGGTTCTCCCGATTCAGCAGAAATATTGTCTTCGGTTGTGATTCTTCGTGTGGGGAACAACGATTGTGCTCACTTCGTTCTTGCGGTTCTTGATGAAGACTCACCACTCCCGTATAATCACCCACAATGGAGACATTTTAGAAATGCCGAGGCCGCGCCATGGGAACATGTGTTTGCTCAACGACAGAGGATGTTTAGACATGTATAGACGATTACTGATTTATATTGTAAATGACAAAACATGTATAGACGATTACTGATTTATATTGTAAATGACAAAACATGTATAGACGATTACTGATTTATATTGTAAATGACAAAACATGTATAGACGATTACTGATTTATAGCAAACGACTCGTCATCTTTTGTTACAGATTTCTGCTCCTGCTCCGGTTCTTCCTCATGTTTTGTTACAGGAATCGGATGACATTCAGTGGAGGGACATTCATTGTGTCAACCACACACCCGCTCGTGTTGAGAGTCCAGATTATGTGCTTTCTTCACAATCTTATGTGCCTTCCTCTCCAGCTGTAGATGAGGAAAATTTTATACACCGTCCTCCGGTTCTTCCTCATCTTTTGTTACAGCCGTCTCGCGTTGACGAGTACGAGCGAGAGATTGACGGATTGAGGAGACTCATTTCAGAGTTACAGTCTCGTGCGGGACAGATGGCAGCATCATTGGAGCGACTACGCCTCGAGCGTGATTGATCTTAGTTTCTAGTTATATTGTAATTTTGTGAACCATGTATCAACTATTAATCTATAACAAGATTGGTTATTTATGTATTCGAAGCTTCTAATTTTGTGAACCATGATATTACTAATTTATGTTGTGAATAATTGTACAAATTCTTTTGGCCAGATGCAACAAGAAAATCCTTACTTGTGTCGTTGTCAACGTGGATTAATAATTGAAAGAACATCTCACAAGCCCAAAACTTGTCGTCTGAAGTATTATGCATGTCCTTTGTCAAAGGTAAATAATTAAACGTTTGCTTATTTGCGTAAATATATCAATAACTTGTTTGTTTAGAATACATTTCTTATAATTGTTTCGTCATGTAACAGCCAGGGACTAAAGACTATGGGTGTCGATACTTCATGTGGAAGGAAATATTTCAACAAAAGTACTTTGGTGAAGCCTCTTCTTCAACGCAGTGCTCAAACTGCCAATTCCGCTTGATTTTGTTGATAATTTTTGGAGAACACTAAGCGTTCCCTGGCCTGTTGATAATTTGACTTAAACGAAGGACCTAACGAAGGACCTAGCGAGGGTGACTTAAGACACCACTTGTACGTTCCAGATTACTTTAGCGAATATTGTATGACTGAAATTCCAGCTCTTTTCCGACGCTGGATCATGGGGATCTTTAACGTGGAGGGTGATGGAAATTGTGGCTATCGAGCTCTTGCCATAGGTCTTGGCCATCAGCAAGAAATGTGGCCCATAATTCGAGCTCTTGCCAGGGAAGAGGTAGACAATCACGAGGAAGTTTACAGGGATTTGTGGGGTAATTTATTTACATCTACACGTAACTCGATGAATTGGTTTAACGGTGCAGCACCCCGACGTTATTGGATGAGTATGCCAGAAATGGGAGTGGTTATTGCTACAGCTCTTAACCGTCCTAGTGTATGTATAACCAATTCACAATCTATTTTGTGTCTTCCGCTGAGAGGTTCTCCCGATTCAGCAGAAATATTGTCTTCGGTTGTGATTCTTCGTGTGGGGAACAACGATTGTGCTCACTTCGTTCTTGCGGTTCTTGATGAAGACTCACCACTCCCGTATAATCACCCACAATGGAGACATTTTAGAAATGCCGAGGCCGCGCCATGGGAACATGTGTTTGCTCAACGACAGAGGATGTTTAGACATGTATAGACGATTACTGATTTATATTGTAAATGACAAAACATGTATAGACGATTACTGATTTATATTGTAAATGACAAAACATGAATAGACGATTACTGATTTATATTGTAAATGACAAAACATGTATAGACGATTACTGATTTATATTGTAAATGACAAAACATGTATAGACGATTATTGATTTATAGCAAACGACTCGTCATCTTTGTTACTGATTTGCTCCTGCTCGGTTCTTCCTCATGTTTTGTTACAGGAATCGGATGACATTCAGTGGAGGGACATTCATTGTGTCAACCACACACCCGCTCGTGTTGAGAGTCCAGATTATGTGCTTTCTTCACAATCTTATGTGCCTTCCTCTCCAGCTGTAGATGAGGAAAATTTTATACACCGTCCTCCGGTTCTTCCTCATCTTTTGTTAAAGCCGTCTCGCGTTGACGAGTACGAGCGAGAGATTGACGGATTGAGGAGACTCATTTCAGAGTTACAGTCTCGTGTGGGACAGATGGCAGCATCATTGGAGCGACTACGCCTCGAGCGTGATTGATCTTAGTTTCTAGTTATATTGTAATTGTGTGAACCATGTATCAACTATTAATCTATAACAAGATTGGTTATTTATGTATTCGAAGCTTCTAATTTTGTGAACCATGATATTACTAATTTATGTTGTGAATAATTGTACAAATTCTTTTGGCCAGATGCAACAAGAAAATCCTTACTTGTGTCGTTGTCAACGTGGATTAATAATTGAAAGAACATCTCACAAGCCCAAAACTTGTCGTCTGAAGTATTATGCATGTCCTTTGTCAAAGGTAAATAATTAAACGTTTGCTTATTTGCGTAAATATATCAATAACTTGTTTGTTTAGAATACATTTCTTATAATTGTTTTGTCATGTAACAGCCAGGGACTAAAGACTATGGGTGTCGATACTTCATGTGGAAGGAAATATTTCAACAAAAGTACTTTGGTGAAGCCTCTTCTTCAACGCAGTGCTCAAACTGCCAATTCCGCTTGATTTTGTTGATAATTTTTGGAGAACACTAAGCGTTCCCTGGCCTGTTGATAATTTGACTTAAACGAAGGACCTAGCGAGGGTGACTTAAGACACCACTTGTACGTTCCAGATTACTTTAGCGAATATTGTATGACTGAAATTCCAGCTCTTTTCCGACGCTGGATCATGGGGATCTTTAACGTGGAGGGTGATGGAAATTGTGGCTATCGAGCTCTTGCCATAGGTCTTGGCCATCAGCAAGAAATGTGGCCCAGAATTCGAGCTCTTGCCAGGGAAGAGGTAGACAATCACGAGGAAGTTCTACGGGATTTGTGGGGTAATTTATTTACATCTACACGTAACTCGATGAATTGGTTTAACGGTGCAGCACCCCGACGTTATTGGATGAGTATGCCAGAAATGGGAGTGGTTATTGCTACAGCTCTTAACCGTCCTAGTGTATGTATAACCAATTCACAATCTATTTTGTGTCTTCCGCTGAGAGGTTCTCCCGATTCAGCAGAAATATTGTCTTCGGTTGTGATTCTTCGTGTGGGGAACAACGATTGTGCTCACTTCGTTCTTGCGGTTCTTGATGAAGACTCACCACTCCCGTATAATCACCCACAATGGAGACATTTTAGAAATGCCGAGGCCACGCCATGGGAACATGTGTTTGCTCAACGACAGAGGATGTTTAGACATGTATAGACGATTACTGATTTATATTGTAAATGACAAAACATGTATAGACGATTACTGATTTATATTGTAAATGACAAAACATGAATAGACGATTACTGATTTATATTGTAAATGACAAAACATGTATAGACGATTACTGATTTATATTGTAAATGACAAAACATGTATAGACGATTACTGATTTATAGCAAACGACTCGTCATCTTTTGTTACAGATTTCTGCTCCTGCTCCGGTTCTTCCTCATGTTTTGTTACAGGAATCGGATGACATTCAGTGGAGGGACATTCATTGTGTCAACCACACTCCCGCTCGTGTTGAGAGTCCAGATTATGTGCTTTCTTCACAATCTTATGTGCCTTCCTCTCGGCTATATCTCCGCTGTAGATGAGGAAAATTTTATACACCGTCCTCCGGTTCTTCCTCATCTTTTTATTACAGCCGTCTCGCGTTGACGAGTACGAGCGAGAGATTGACGGATTGAGGAGACTCATTTCAGAGTTACTGTCTCGTGGGACGAGATGGCAGCATCATTGGGCGACTACGCCTCGGCGTGATTGATCTTAGTTTCTAGTTATATTGTAATTTTGTGAACCATGTATCAACTATTAATCTATAACAAGATTGGTTATTTATGTATTCGAAGCTTCTAATTTTGTGAACCATGATATTACTAATTTATGTTGTGAATAATTGTACAAATTCTTTTGGCCAGATGCAACAAGAAAATCCTTACTTGTGTCGTTGTCAACGTGGATTAATAATTGAAAAAACATCTCACAAGCCCAAAACTTGTGGTCTGCAGTATTATGCATGTCCTTTGTCAAAGGTAAATAATTAAACGTTTGCTTATTTGCGTAAATATATCAATAACTTGTTTGTTTAGAATACATTTCTTATAATTGTTTCGTCATGTAACAGCCAGTGACTAAAGACTATGGGTGTCGATACTTTATGTGGAAGGAAATATTTCAACAAAAGTACTTTGGTGAAGCCTCTTCTTCAACGCAGTGCTCAAACTGCGAAACTAAAGGTACAACGATCAATATGCTATTGGCTGAAAACAATTTGTTGCAAGCAAAAATAAAGGCGTTGGAGGCATCACTGGAATTGGCAAGAAATCCAGTTGATCACGCATGTCAGCCGAGTGGAATACTCTATGAGCTTATAGATGACATTAATAATCTTCATGTGGAGTAGATTTCGTTGTAATATTGAAAACATTGTTGTTTTACTTGTTTAATGTTTTATTGTTATTGTTTAATTAAATGTAAACAAACACACAATTAAAAAGCATAACGTAAAATAAATATCATATAAAAACACTACACAATAAAATACACTATACATATAAAAACACTACACAAATTAAATACACTATACATATAAAAACACTACACAAATTAAATACACTATACATATAAAAACACTACACAAATTAAATACACTATACAATATACCTAAATTAAACACTACAAAAAAAAAAAAAAAAAAAAACCTGCCGCCGCCTACGGAAGGGACCCACTCTACTTTGAGGTGCCTGCCAAGGAGAAGGTGGGGTGCCTGCATAGTTTAACCCATGTGTTTTGATACCTTTGGCATTTAGGGGATGTTTGGTTTAGCTTAGACTAAGGTGGTGTTTGTTTGACTCATTAAGACATGATAAGATATTTGACTTAAATTTCTCTCTCTCATTATTATTATTTTTATTTTTATTATTATTATTTTTTTTAAGATGGGTAAGAGGCTGTAACTTAAAAGCGTTTGTTTCTTTTACCGTTAAAAAAACATAAACCTTTTTATTGAATTAGATGGAGATTAGGTGTTTTTACAACTTTTAACGTCTTTTATTTTTTTATTTTTTTTTCCTTTTATACTTTTTATTTTCTATTATAATCTTTTTTTATTTTATTTTAGAGTAAATTACACCGTTCGTCCTTGTGGTTTGCGTTGACCGCAGGGTTTAGTCCTTTGACCAAAAAAATTGCACCATACGTCCTTAAGTGTGAAACGTTATGCGCCATTCGTCCTTTGACCAAACGACGTTAAGTTTGACCGTTAAAAACCCATCATGTGACTTGCACACGAGGGTAAATTCGTCATTTCATCTACACCGTTTATATACTTTTGTCAATGCTAGTTATGGGAGGGTCTCATTCATTTTTCTTCAAACCCTAAAGTCTCCCACACCTCCCTCCTCCTGTTACTTCCCAGCAGCCGCCACCATCCGGCCACACCTCCTCCAGCCGCCGCCCTTCTTCCGGCTACTCCTCCGACCACAGTAGCCACCGCCCTCAAGTTGAAGTTCAAGAAGTGATAGATCGGGCTTTAATAGTGAGTTTGTAAGGGTGTTTGTGTTAGAGTTTTGGTGCGAGTGTTGCTAGGATTTTATAGGTTTGTTCATTTGGTTCGACTTAATACTCCAACCGTCACCACCGTCTTCGTCTCATCTCTTTCTCTTCTAATCCATGGTATGTCGAAAATGAAATCTTGTCTTTTGTTGATCTATTTCTTTAAAACCGAATGTAAAAAGATCTCGTTTTGTTTTTGTGGATAATAAAACGGGTCGGACATTTTGAGCATCAAATCATGAGGAACTGATTTTTAATAAATCGTTTTTTTTGTTTCGTGTGGCTTTGAATAGAATCGTTTTTTTTTTAGTTTCGTGGATAATAAATGGTTGTTTTGGTTCTCGGATTGGAATAGAATCCGGTTGTGGCCACGGGTCAAACCCATGAGGTCACGCATTAATAATTGTCGTGTACGGGTCAAACCCATGGGGAGATAGTAAAAGTAGAAGTTGATGGATCAATCTCCTTGTTTCTTGATTGACCAAGTATTGATGGTGATAGATGATAGTGTAGGCTGATTATCATAAAAAAATTAGTTGGGGTTTTTGAGATGCAAAGGGCGAACAGATCAAAAGGAGAAACAGAATTGGGAAAGGGAATAAGTGAAGGAGGCGGCATATTTTTAGGGTAGAGAGATAGGTTAGAGATGTTTTTTTATTTTTTTGAAGAGAGAATAGCAGGAGAGAGAAGCAGGATGAAGGTGGTGATGATTGAAGATTGGGTACTTGTGTTTTATTTATAAAAGAGTAAATGACAGAATTTATTTATCCTTGCACCGTTCGTCCTTATGGTGTAGATGAAATGACGAATTTACCCTCGTGTGCAAGTCACATGATGGGTTTTTAACGGTCAAACTTAACGTCGTTTGGTCAAAGGACGAACGGCGCATAACGTTTCACACTTAAGGACGTACAGTGCAATTTTTTTGGTCAAAGGACTAAACCCTGCGGTCAACGCAAACCACAAGGACGAACGGTGTAATTTACTCTTTATTTTATTTTATTTTTTTTCATCAACTATGTCTTTTGTATTAAAATTATTAGATGACAAAAGATTATTTACATACCAAATGATCAATCTCCACCATCCTTTTTTATTTGATCTAATGGATGAGATTAATCACAACAATTTAAAAAACCCACTTCGATACTTTTTTTTAAATTATTAATAACTTTCATACCGTTAATCGTTAAGCGAAAATGAAAATATCATTGCGACGAACATTTAATTATCTTTCTATAGATAGGCATTTTGATATACTTTCGACAAAAAGGTTTTTTTTTCGTATTTTTCACGTTTTTTTTTAAAGTTTTTTCTTTTTTTTACGTTACTGAAATTTGCATTAAAATATCATATATGATTTAACACTAATTTGAATACCACATGTGATATTAGTGTTAAATCATATATGATATGTATATCATATGTGATTTATCATATATGATTTAACACTAGTATCACATATGATATTACATATCATATGTGATTTAACACTAATATCACATGTGATCTTCAAATTAGTGTTAAATCATATATGATATTTCATGCAAATTCCAGTTTCGAAGAAAAACGAAAAAAAGACGAAAAAACGTGAAAAAAACGATTTTTTTTTCTTTTTCGAAAGTATATCAAAGTGCCCGTCTATAGAAAGATAATTAAATGCTCGTCGTGATGGTGTAATTATTTTTGCTTAACGATTAACGGTTTAAGAGATATTTAAATTATAAAAAATATGTGAAATAATAAAATGCTTTTAATCTCAGCCATTTATTTCTTTTTAGATGGATGGTGGAGATGAGTCCCTTTGTATGTAAGAAAAGTTTTGTATGTTAAATAACTCTCCTCAAACTATTATTAAATAGAATTATTTCATATTTCCTGTTAGATAAAGAATGTAAAATATGATATTAATGATGTGAAAATTTTTATATAGTTCAAATTAGAGGGTTCGGTTTAGTGGACTCTTTATTTCAACTTAACCTATTTAGTTAATCGTTTTAATAAGATCAATCTAAACCGTGACATTTTTTTATTTATTTATTTTTGTGTCAAATACGCATGAAATTAAGCTTAATAGGTTGCAAATAGGTTGCAAAAGCGACTGATTCATCCATTTCTCCCAGGGTGAGACGCGTCGGAGGTGGGTTGTGTAGCAGTGTGGGACGCGTCAGAGGTTACGCCACATAAGCAGGAGGGACTCGATCGCATAAGCCTTACTACTCCCAATCTTATATTTGGGTTTATAAGTATACGCACAATGATTTTGAACTCAACGTTATTGTCGAACACGTGTACTGCATTACTTTTTCTCTTTATATATAACATTAATCTTTCTAGATCTATAATATTTATGAAGCATTTACACCATTTTCCTTAATCCTTAATCTTGAAAACTTAAAAAATCATTTCAGTTACTAAAATACTCTTGATAAAAAATGGTAACAATATCACTACTAAATTAATATTTTAAATATTGTTTAATCCTCAGACTTTTATCATTTTTCGTTTACAACACATAAACTTTTTTTTCTCTTAAATTACATATTGAACTCATAAGTTGCATCAAGGGTCACTCCAAAACACAAGTTCGCAAGTATAATTATTTGCTGCTACAAATGTCATTTTGCGCGGATATTCATCTAGTGTATCATGATTCTTGTTATGCATAAAATTAAGCATGTCAAGTAAGAATGCAAATCACTACTTCAACTTTATTTATGTTTTTGAACGTCGAATAAGGGTGTGTTTCTTTTTATTGTTAGAGGTTCTGAGTGTGAAAACCAATGGGCCCAACAAATAAATTAATGTTTTTTTCTTGTTAAATTGTCTAAAGAGAGAAGGTAAAGAAAGCTAAGTAATGCCCATTCAGATGGAATAAGAGAAGAGGGGCCCATTCACTTTTACATTTACTTATTTCAAAAGAAAAATGAGACAAGGCCTTAGTTTGTTTTGAAGATCTTAATAAGCTTATGGGTTTAAATAAACTATAAGGGTCCGTTTGGTTGGTGGGTTTTGGGATTTTGGATTAAAGCCAAAGTAAAAAAACATTGTTTGTTATGAAGAAGCAGATTTGGATTTTGTCATCATAGCCAAAAATAAAGGGATATGTAAAAGCCACCCTTTGCATCAGGATTTGAGAGTTTCAATAAAAATGTGGGCCCTTTCAAATATGAGCCACTTATTCTCTTATTTTGGTTTGCAACTCTATATAAGAGAATTTAAAATAATACATTTAATTATAAAATAACATTAACATATATGTATATGTTTAAAATAATATTTAGTTTTCTCTCTCCTTAACCTTATGTCAAATCCAAATTTTAATCCAAATCCAAATCCAAATCAAATCTTAAACCCATTTACAAACCAAACGGGCCCTAAGTTTGCAAAACTTGAAGGTGAATGTGTTTGGTTCAAATTTCAATAAATTGACAAGCTCAAAAGAGAATTGAACTCAAACACTATGTAAAACGTAGGAGCAACGATTAGTACATTAATCACAAGTTTTAAGCTGTCCCAGTAATAGAAAAAAGCATCGATCGACCAATGGTCCCGATCGATCTCCATTATTGTATCATGAAGGTCGCGATCGATCAACAGCTTAGTTTTTCTTTCAATCGATCTCAGGAACGACCGATATAATGTGTTGGTTGTGTATTTAATTATATATAAAACGTATTTTTGTGGGGTATATTTTTTTTTAGTGTAGGTCGTCTTGGTGTAGTAAAAAGTCATCTATAAGTAATCGGAGAGAGAAAGTTGATGTGACAGAGAAAATGAGAAGGATTGGGATCCCTTACTAGGGGCAGCCTAAAACCCTTCGGATACATATATGATGTAACTAAAACGCTACATGTCAAAAGCGCTACATATCAAGAAAAAAAGTTCACAATTACTTGAGTAGATTACTTTTCAGGTTGTCCAATTTAGTCGAGCTTCTTATGCTATGATATACGCGACTCAATCTGTTATATCAAGATGTTCACTCAGAAGATTAGAACATTGGTCTCTTATAAAACTTTGGATCGTGCCTTATCAGTATTAGAATTGGAATGTTATCAAAGTAAACAAATATTATCAAGAAGTTAAAAGTAAGATATCAATCAATATAAAATGCACAAGCTAATACAAGGTTTATCTAGTCATAAGGTACTAATATGAACTAACATGGTGTTGGTACGATGTTTAAAATAATGGGATTGTGGATTGTCAACTAATCAGAACTCATAGGTCAATCATAATGAAAGGGCGTCAAATATCAAACAAATCCGTGAGACACGTCGAACGAATCAAGTAGGCATCCATACAGTTGTTACAAATAATCACATACAGTCGTCACCGTTTATGTTATATACAATCGTTAAGTTTTCCTTTAATGTCAAGTTGCCCATTTAAACATTTTGTAGAAGAATGGTACAATACTTTACCTAAGAAATACTAGTAAGTCGCAATGCCCCAGATAGAATTCTGCTTATAGAACAATGATCTTTATTGCAATTTCCTAGATCTTACTACGAGAATGCATCACATAGTTATGAAAATACATACTTTAAACATCCGAGAGAGTAAAAGCAATAGCAAATACGAGTACTGGCTAACAAATCCAGCATGGTCTAAGGCACACAAACACATCCAAGTTCACATAAGATTTGAAGTGAAGAAGTGAAAACTGTTGGTCCATAGTCGGGTACTGTTACCATAAGGAATATCACATCTTTCCGTCGGTATTCAATCGTTAGTATTTTACAGCGCCCATTTTCTTCAACCAAGGAAGAATCTCTTCTAGACCTTGGGTCAAGTTTCTCGGCTTGTAGTTCAATTCTCTTTTCGCCTTCTCGCAAGAATAAGCCCATTGGTGTCTCAAAGCATCCACAGCCTGTCACAAATTAGAACAAACAATTCTTACATCATAGACCAAACAAGGGGCATCAGTGAAGAATATATGAATCCTTCTACATGGAAGTGACCATTTTAGTCAATTTATATTTAGAATAAAGGCGATTTTGAGGTTTTTTTTTTCTTTTTTTTTATTTTTTTTCTTTTTTTTAAAAGGGTCAAGATAGCTAAATAAATAAAAATCAAAGCATAAAAATGGAAATACCTGGGGAGAAATTACTGGAAGTTTTCCTGTGATTAAACAGAAAAACACAGATAACCACCCATAAAGTTCGATCATGAACAAAGGAATGCTAATCCAAGATCTTTTTGTGTTGGTGATAGTGGATGCTATATCAAAAGCTTCATTGAATGATGCATTATCACCCGTAAGAAGATACCTTTCGCCGATTTGACCTTTTTCCATAGCCGAAATTTGACCATCCACCACATCATCTACATGGGTGAAAGAGAATCGATCGTTTCCATCACCAAGGTAGCCAGGCAAGCGTCCATTAAACCGTTCAACAAACTAATATGAAACAAAATACAAGATTTTGCATCAATATTACCCATTTTGACTTTTTACCTGACCCGTCTAGTTTTAGACTTTGAGTAAACTATTAGGAGATTACCGTTCGGGCCAACACATTCCCAGGAGTGATTTTACCAGGACCATACATAACTCCAGGACAAACAGATACTATAGGTACCCCTTCCTTTGCGGCTTCACGAGCAATTTTATCAGCAATAGTCTTTGACTTCTCGTACTCAGTACAAAAATACTTGCCTGTATGCATCTATTATCAAATACAAACTATAACTAGTCAAAAATATTTGGGAATCAATAATGCAGAAATATAAAGGTAGAGCAAGTTGACAGTATGTATAACAATTAACCATCTTTGTTTTAATTTATTTACCATTTTGGCATTACCAGTTAGGTCACTAGACTAATATTATCGTAAAGAAAACGGGTACTTAATTGTTTTGTTAAGATTTGACAATGCCTGGAACTTAATTTATCAGGCTGCATATCCTGATTTCTTACTTATTTTTTGAAGATTTCATTTTTGTTTTGGTTTAGGTTAATCTTTATTTAAATTAAGAACATTCAACTGTTAATTTCTTATAGGTTTATTTTTCTTGTTTAGCTTAGAAAAACAACAGTTCTTCAAGTGTTATTAATGACCAAGTGATTTTTTATGCTGAAAATGTGATCTCTTACAAAATCTGAATATAAATGATTTTTGTAGAAGTACTTACTTGAGTCTCGTCCGCAATATAGCCATCAGTGGATCCTAAAGCAAAAAAGGACGACGTATAAACAATCTTTTCTATGGTATCCGTCTCCTTATAAGCTCAAAGTACGTTCGTCAAACCTCCAACATTCACCTAATGATCATTTCAATCACCTTAGATGTTTTTTTTGTTAGAATAAAACACATAAACAGTATTTAAGGTGTTCAAAGAACACATAGCTTTTAATACATTGACAATGACATTGAACAACACAATCTGATCATTTTACATTAAAGAGCGGCGTGGTTCATGTGAATTAAACAACGGGTGGTTGGTTGTGATGTAATTTTTTATCCCATGATCACATCAAGTCATATAAACTGAAACTATAAAACGTAAATTCCTAAAAATGTTAGACTTGATTTTGAGTAATTAGCTTATTGTATATTTGTATAGGTTGGAGATTTACTCATCTACTAATGAACAGGACGTGTGAGTAAAATAAAGGGTAAAAGCCATAAAATAACAACGTACTTTTCAAATTTTGCCGACTTGAAACACTTACTTTTTTATTACCTTAGTTCACCAACGAACTTTCAAAATTTGTTAAATTCACCCATATGACCCGTTTATATTAAAATAATAACTGAAATGACTATATTACCCTTGACATATGGGTGAAGTCAGAACAAATTTTGAAAGTTTGTTGGTGAAGTTGGAACAAATTTTAAAGAATAATAGGGTAATATAGTTATTTCAGTTATTATTTTAATATAAAATGGTCATATGGGTGAATTCGAAACAAATTTTGAAAGTTCGTTGGTGAACTAAGGTAATAAAAAAGTAAGTGTTTCAAGTCGGTAAATTTTGAAAAGTACGTTGTTATTTTATGGCTTTTACCCTAAAATAAATTAAAACTTAAAAAAGGAATTGAAATGGGTGAGATACATCCAATTATTGTAATTTGTTAAACGCGTAATATATAATCTTAACACATAAAAGTCGCCCACGAGATATGAAGTGCACCCTTGTTCCCTATATTTGAGAACCATTGAGAGCAAAATCATTGGCATCACAGCAAGTAATTCTTCATATCATAATAAAATTTAAATATACTGCAACTTTCTAGGAAGAAGAAAAGCAAATGTGACAGGTCTAAAGCAGAGACTCTCCATCGAAAACAACCGAGGCACTCGAATAACTTCTTACTCTCGACAAGAACAACCTACAAAATCATACACTGAAGATAAGTCCAAGAGAAAATCTAGATTACATAACACACATATGTCTATTAGCATATCTAGTCAACCATAATGTTCACTTAGTCACAATAAAGCATGGTATTTGTTGAAGTGGCCACACCAACCTCCTGAAAAAGGAGGGCTTTACTTGGTTTAACTTTGTGTAGCGGTGGATTCAAACCTTGTGGATTAGTCGGCCAAAAGGTCGGAGATCATGGTTACCCAAAAAAACATGGTTTTTGTTTATGTTCTTATACACGCTCCGTATCAAAAAAAATACAGATTTTAAGTTGCAACTAGATGAAAAACAAAACAAAAACATAACGAACAAATATATTTGATGGACTTTCGAGAGGTTGATTGGCTCTACAACCATTTCTTTTGGAGAGCTAAACCAACTTAATTTAAAAAAGGACTAACATGCCCAATTTTAAAGAAGATAGAACTTACATGCATACATAATACCTCAAAACAAGTTGAAATGCAACGTCAAGTGCATCTTCCGTGCCTGATATATGCTAACAAGAGATCGACAAAATCGAAATAACACACTAAAAATTGGATATTTGACATTAACCTAACCCAGTCTCAAAGGACTAAAGAACAGTCCCAATAAAACAGGATATATTGTATTTACTGATTCAACATTAAATAATCAGCAAAGCATGAAACAAGCTAACCCATTCAAAGATTAAAATTTACCTTATCCAACTATTGGCTATCATCAGTGAATAATGGCACGTAGAGTTGGCGGCCAAATGAGACTGTCAACATACAGAACAACTTTGGTAAAGCTATGTGGCGTATTCATTATACCATTAAATAATTTAACAGCGGCTGCATCAGGATCGTACAAAGCAAGATGACGACCAATTCCAAAAAGGAAGAGATTATTTGGTGTGAAACCAATTGGCATGATTTTACCATCAAAGGGTGGTAATACATGGTGTTTGACCCATTCATGATCCATGAGTAGCCACACCTCACAATCACCATTATCAATGCATGATATGACACAAAGCTTTTGTGAGAAAACTCCCAAAACATTCAATCGATCAATCCCTGTATAAACTTCCATAGAGTTTGGAAGTGATATCTCACGAAAGGTTTCATGAGCCAAATCAAAAGCAACGATTGTTTGTCGCATAAACCTGGCATCAACATAACAAAGCCAATACGCGTGCCCATTTACACAAACTTCATCATTGTTGCAAATCATTGACACGTGGGACGGAAACCCAATAACTAATTCCCAAAAACCTTTTCTCAAACTATACACCTCAACTTCCAGCGACCCTTGAACTATATTTAAATGTTCATCAAGAGTTAAGGAAATTTTGACAACCTTATAATCATCATTTAGGGGATCAAACCCGAACCTGAAAAGCATGTCATCGCCAATAGTAGTATTAGTATATGATGGGAGAGGTGTTAAGGCTGAGAGAGATGGGTTCCATATGTGAATGCCATGATAATCAGCACAGCATATTAAACCGTTAACGGAACCAATAAAAATAGACGAACCACATGATGGTGTACTATTAAGGAGCTTAGGGAGTTGGATAATGGAAGATCGAGAGGGGTGTGTTAAGAATGGGTGACAAAAGTCAAAATATCCATCTCTGAATACCAACAGAATTTCATCATCGTTCATGCGGCGAATTGAACGATGATCAAGATGGAATTTGACGAAAGACTGTTGAGATAAGAGAGCATTCCAGGGTTTAGAGACGCACCTCATCTGAGCAACCTGTTTTGCGGGTAACCGGATAAATATGTTCCACAAAACATCATCAGGGACGTTGTTGTCCGCATTGGCGGCTGCACATGCTCGTTTTCTTGAGCAAATTTTCTCAATGTTTTTTTGTAAACTCATATTCTATAGTTTTTCTTCTTCTTGAAACAAAGGAAATCGATGAAATTAATTATGTTCATGTTTTTCGGTTTTATTGACCCAATTTTCCTTCTAAAACGCATTGTGGACAGGGAGAGAGGGAGTGAGTTATCATATTATTATAGATTTACATAAGTTAGACATTCTAGATAAACCCACCTCTCAAAGTGATTTGAATTAATAAGCGACTCATTTTAACATATTTTTCTATTATAACATTAAACTTTTAAATTTCGACCTTTACATGTATTTTGTTTATGTGCAATGATCATTATACCCGTCGCTGTTAATAAGTTGGTTAAAAGAGACAAGAGTAAAATAGTTACAAAATACACATATAAGTTGAAATTCAAAAGTTTAAGAATACAATTAGTTAAAAAAAGTTAACTAAAATAGGTTCAGATATTGTACAGTTTATCACTAGGAACTATTATTTCGTATAAACAGTGTTGATCACTCCTAGAGGATTTTTGTACAGTTTATGAACCCTACACATCAAACATTATGCATTTAACTGCGAAGATTGGCATTGAAGTAGAATAGTAAACGCATCTTTTTATCCAAGTTACATATGACAATAGTCTCCACAAGGTCAAGTTTTTGTGTTCGATTAAATATGCGCGCCGAACTGGCCTAAGTGATCATTGACGCGGATAAGAAGTAACAAGTGATCATTTAAGTGGTTCTTCTTGAGTACAGGACTAGCCCTTTTATAGGGAATAGATATTTCTTTAAACGTTTAAATAAAATAACGTACTAAGTATTCCTCATCAAATGTAGTTTTATAAAGGCACCGAATAAATTAAATGACTTGAAACAACTTTCTATTTTAAGAAATGCGCGTAGAAGTAATCGTTTCGTGTAATAATTAAATGCTTTTTAATACTAACAAGAATAAAAAGTCTTTATAAATACTAAGTTTTCAAGTTCAAAGGTGACAACATAAAATTATCTACATCTTTATTACTCGATCTTAAAAAATATAAGTTCCCGATGGAGAAAAATACCATGTGTTTTGTTTTCATTTGCATGTTATTAACCATTTTCACAAGCAGGGTTGTCGCTAACGGTGAAGAAGTATGCCAAAATATCGGTACTATATTTTACATGCATGTTCCATTTTGTTAATTTCTAATCTCTTTCAGTTCATTCATACTACATATTAAAATGTTGAAAAGACAATATTTTTTACTATGTTTTCTCTATTAAACATTTTTACAATATTAGTGCTGTCAAACATGTAGGTGCCCATATAAGGTCATATGTTTATGATTTTTATCCACGAGCTTGCACAGATGTTGCGTGCATTAAGACCTGCAATGCTCACCAGCCTAAAGGAGAACTAATAGCAATTGCAATGTGTCGTGCAACTTCTTGCATTTGTTGTATGGGCCATAAATGAATCATCTGAGATGGAACTAAGTCTCTTGTAATTACTCTTTGGAAGTGTTTGGTTCGATGAAATGTAATAAGAAATGAATTGTTGATTCGATTCTTATGTCAAAAACATATTTGTTTTAATTGTATAAATTAATTATTGTGTTAGCATATGGAAATAAACTAGCTGTGTACAATTCAAGACATATGTACTTATGACCTTATGTAGCTCTAACAATGGGCCTCAATCATTTAATTTCAAGTAGAGTAATCCCGTTAGAAATGGCCCAGAATCTAGTCAATTCATTGGGCTGATCTTGTATTCTGATTTATGTAGAATTTCTTATTGCTGAATAAGTTTGGGATGTAGATTAAGGGTTGGTCGGGTCTATTTGTTTACCGGACAAGGATCCTCTCAAGTTGTAAGCACAACTTGACTCAAGTTGGTGCATTGTGAGCCATTGGATCTCCAATGGCTCAAATCAAAAGAAGTTCTTTGATTTGAGCCATTGGATCAAATCCAATGACTCATATTTCCCCAACTTGAGTCAAGTAACTTGAGAGGATCCCCACCCTTGTTTACCCAACAAAACCTTCTCAATCTTAGTAATTAACGAGTAAGAAACTCGCCGCCGCGTTGCGGCGGCTTTCTAAATTTTTTTTTGTTTTTTTTTTATAGATGTTTTGGAAAAGAAAATTGTAACCGTATTTGTAGTGCGTGTTTGTTTTTTGTTTTGTTTTTTTTTGAAGTCCGGTATTTTTTTATTTTTTTTTTGGTTTTCGATTTGACCAAAAATTATAATGGGTATTTGTTATTATCAATGAAAAGTTATTTTATATGTGTAATCGTGTTACGCAGTCATATCTAAAAATGAACTACACCATATTCAAATTTTTTGTAAAATGCAAAAATCGAACTGAACCAAATTCATTATAGTTTGGTTTTTAAATTTAGCGGTTGAATTTTTTCAGAGCGGGTGATTTAAGATTTCTCGGGTTTTTTTATTCTATTTTTGGAAGTTATTGAAGTGTATGGTTTTTTGTGCCATATTTTTTTCTGATGCTACAGCTCATAGTGCAAGAAGTTTATATTGCAACTATTTAAACTTTCCTTCGTTTCGTTTTCAGTTATGTTTTGTAACAATTCTTTTGCCTCACAGTTTTATCATTTAAGTAATTTTTTTTGGAGTAGGTATGAAAGGATTTGGGGTATATATACTGACATTATTGGTGAGATCCCTAATTATCATTTGATCGCCGATCGTTCTTTTATCTTCGAATTAACTGTGTGAAAAAACGATGACGACCTCTCGTAACATTGATGAGTTGAAGCAAGCAACGGGTTCGAGTGATATCGCCACCTGTTTTAAATTCCTGTTTAAGAGTGAGGTTGTGTAAGGTCGTGGTTTATTGCTAAGGTTGGAGGAGGAATGTAGGCAGCTTAGGGATAAGGTTTAGAAGCGTGAACGTACAGCTAGGGAACTTCATTTTCTTGGGTCGTTTCATGAGAAGGGGGTTGATGCTCTGGGATGTGTTGTGAACACGAAAATGGCTGAGCGTGACATTTTGCAAGGTTTGGAAGAAACGCTTGGTTTGATCCGTGATGCCATTGCCCAAAGAAGAGGCTCATGTGACACTCATGGAAATCAATGAAGAACTCTCATATGGTTAGTGGGGTTGGGAGCTTTTCTTTTGTGTTTTGGGTAATTTGTAATTAGTTGCTGTTGTTGGCTGTGCTTTGGGTTGGTTGTAGTTATGTTGGTGCCTTTGGTCTGGTCATGTACGTAGTTGTTATGTACATAGTTTGGTTGTGTAGTGGGTGACGTCTGTTAAGTTTGGGTTGTCAGAGGTTCATTTTTTGGTTTAGTGTTATCGAGCTTCATGTCGTTGTAATGGGTCTTTTTTATTATGAATGGAAAGTTATTTTATATGTGCTTAAGCTATGCAGTGGTATTTTTTTTCTTTCATAATGTTGTTTGCTCATGTCATGTTTAACTGTTTGTCAGAAATTTTGAAGGCGAGCAACTTGAATAAAGACACCATTAGGTTAACATGTTACGATTTCGTTACCACCACTAAAGGGGTATGAAACAGCTGCAGTAACAGCTTTTACATATGCATATGATGCTAATTATGTTTATATAGTTTAAGATGGTTAGTGTGTTCTCGTTCTTCTTTCGTTGAGATTAGATGGTCAGAAGTTTTGGGCGGTAGGAGTTTGAAGTCGTTGGTGGGTGGGTTGTTTTTTGTCGATAGTCAGAAGTGTAGTTATTATGGAGTTATTATGGTGAAACTGTGTACGTTGAACGGGTGGATGTAATCTCTAACGGATATACAGATACTTAGATGTGGAGCATATTCATAATCTAAAACTGCATATTTGTAATTATGGTTTCGTTGCTTTGCGAGTTTTTTTAGTGCCTTATACTCAGATGTTATTTATGTTTACTGTAACAATTGTTGATCCTTGCATGAGTGAGCATATATTTTTTTTGGTTTTTGCACGTTGTTGGTGTAGTCATCATATTTTTTCTGCTAAAGCGTGGGTAGTGGTGTGTTAACTGTTTGCAGCCTTTTTTGTAGTGGCATAGTTGTCTTTTGCTATTGCGGTTTTAGGCACTGTTTATGCTTGGTATCGCAACTGTTGGCTTGTGCGTGACAAACCATATGTTTTTTTTGCACTTTCTATGCTTTCGAGGGACATGTGGCTGGCCCTTTTTTTCAAACCGTTAGTAGTGCCATATTGACTGTTAGCAGATTTTTGTGTAGTGCCACAGTTGCTTTTTGCTGTTGCTGCTTGCACGCTTTGGATGATTTATTGAAGTGCTTTTATAGTAGTGTGGGTGATGTTGATAGTGGCAGACGTTGTGCAATTTTTTATGTCTATAAGTTTAGGCTCCAGCATATGTGTATGTGTGCGTGCTTTTATCTGACCCTGAAAATTTCGTTCTAAAGATGTCGCGTACTGATTGCTTAGCTGAACTTGGTTTTGCATGCGATAGCGATGCTTTGCAAGATCAGATGGTTTTGTTTTTTGAAAGGGAGGTGATTGCAGCGCGCGAGTGGGAAAGCAAGGTACGCGCTCGTTGTTTTGAGATTGAAGCACGCATGGCGTATTTGGAAGACCTTATCCAAGACGTTTTGCGGGAACGGGATAGTTTGGTTGTTCTTGATTCTGTTAGATTTCTCAGAGAGGTTCAGGTATCTTGACTAGTTCCTCTATCAAGCCCTCTTGTTGCGGTTGCTGCTCTAACGGAGGCAACAGCAAGGGTGCATCAGTTCCCACCATCTCTGCGTAACTGATTAAACATTATGTTAGAAAATCGACTTTCAAGTGTTTATGAAGTAGGCTATAGGCGTTTGCTAAATATAGAGAACTTACACTTGTCGTATCTCATTTGCTTCGAGCACATTGGGGTTGAAATAGTAGCTTGTAGCGGGGGTTGCTGATAACTGCATATTACAAGCGAAAATCTTCACTAAGCATGAGCTAACCGCGATTATGATAGGCTGCTCGAGCGGAATGCTTATTTCTATTTCAAACTTTGTGGCCATGTCATTCCACAGGCTGAGCGTGAAGGTATTCCCGCTGTCATATGAATTAGATTAGTGTAGTTTTAAGCGCATATGAATTTATTTTTAGACGTAGCAGCGCTGGCACACGTACTTTAGGTTTTGTATATTGACATTCTTTCTGAGTATTCGGTTTATCGTCGTGCTTCCAAAGGTCTTAATCTTGCCCACGCTACGAATAATGCCTATGTAGTCTATGTACATGTAGGAATATTTTATACGTAGTTAAAAAATGGTTGTTTTATTTATGCAAACGTGGATACGTATATGAAGCTAATACCTGTTAGGATCGCATCGCGTACATTAGCTCTTGCAGCTAGCTGGTTATAAGCTATAAAATTGAAGTGGTGGTCTGGAAAACCTTCTTCAATTGGGCAAACCTCGGTATACTTGCCGAATAACAGTGTCGTGTTATTGATGAGCGTGCGTTGCCATGAATCCGTATTTTTACAGCCAAACCTAGTAATTTTATAACATGAGCCGATTTGCAAAGCTATTTCAAATTGGTTGATATCTCTAACGTCTGCATTCGCTTGTATTGTGTTTCCCTGCAAGAAACACATGTTATGCATAGCTTCAAATATTAGTTTCATGGAAATGGTAATGTTTTGCTATTGCAATACTTACGCGTTTGTCTAATAGTATGAAGCATAGGCCCGTGGGATTTGGATCCGGGACATTCCTGGAGTTCCATTTACAATGAACTTTCACACGTAGTTCTTTCAGCAGATCTTGTGGCTGAACGTTTGCAATGTCAACAATGCCGGTCTCTACTACTATAAGCTTTCCCTTACCTTCAGCGGTAACGGTTATGGCAAGCTTGGCTATTCCGGTTTCTGCGTTGTCTTGTTAGGGTTCAAAGAATCTCGGGTATTATAAGTGTTCCCTTACCTTTGGTATCAGCTGTGGCACTAACGCCTTCTGCATCGCTTGTATTTGGGTTAACGCCTTCAACATCTAGAATCGGCGGTTCTGGCATTGTAATCATTTCCGGCCCTACGGTATGAGTTGTAGCACTGACTTCTGGTGCGGTAGTCTGCGTTGCACTGGTTTCTAGTGATTCGCCCTCGCCTCTGTCAGCCATGGTTCTGCAATCAATATCTATGGTTATGAATGAACAGATAAGAGTGTCCTGTGATTCCATATAAGAATTATGAGAATTACCGTGGAAAACATTCATGGGGATGCAGCAGTCATCCTAGAAAAGTACAATTACAACTAATACACAATTACGCTTGCGGACCTAAAACTTACGGAAAGCATATACAAAAAGTGTAACGTAAGGGCATACCTACATAGAAATTATCACATGAGGGTAAAAAAGGAATGCAGGCGTGACAGAAGTACTTCTGACACACTAATAATACTAAGACTATTGTTTACGAACGCGTTAAGCTAAGGAATTCTTTATTTTTTTTTCAGGAAATCCTTGTAGACTATATTTTTGGTTGTGTTTGGTAGTTGTTGCGGTTGTGAGTCTATCACAATTTTTAAGCCCTGTGGTGATGTAGCCCGTGACATTGCGACGTAAAGCTGCCCATGTCCAAATATAGGTTCCAGTAAATAAACCCCAATCCTGGCTAGCGATTGCCCCTGACTTTCGTTTATCGTCATTACATAGCATAGTTTTATCGAGAACTGTTTACGTTTGAAAACAAAAGGCACACTCTTATAATAACAAAATATAAAAACATTTGACACAATATCACTTAAGGTATGAACAATGAATATTAAACTAGGTTAGTAATGCTCAAAGAAATAATTTTCATGCACTTTACATCTTTACACATATTTAAATGTGAAGTAGACATTTTTACAAAAGAATTATACAAATCATTTTTGTATATATGAAAAATGTTTTAATAAAATAAAAAGTTTGAATTAGTCTTCCGAAGGATAATCTTGAAAGATTATAGAAGATTATGGTGATATTTGCAAGTCACCACAAAAGAAAAAGAACCGGTTGTCCAGACATGAATAGTTCTTTTAAATAGGGACTCCCCTTAATAATTAAGGGAACTGTGGAACCGTCTAGGCGCAGGTATCTATTCTCTTGCCTATCAATAAAAACTAATTTCTCACATTTCAAACCACTATTTCTAGCCAAACTTTCCGCATACTTTCTTAATCTACATTTCTCTGATCATTATACTTGTATAACTTCATTTAAAGTGATACAAACATCCATCCATTTAAAGTGCAAGTCAAGAACAAGTAATCGAGAAGATATGAAGTGTTATAGTGTAGTTCTAGCTTTCGTAACATTTGTTTTCAGCTTTCAGTTTTCAAGAACACGTAATCGGTCCGGTTTTCAGTTTTCGTTTTATTCAAGTATTACCCGAACAATGAACACCCCTATCCTCACCTTTATTTTGGTCAACTAGGTCAAATAACACATTTGGCGAGGGCATGTCCTCGCCAAATGTTATACTGTTTTAGCAGCACAATGCTGCAATCTGCATATTTTTTCCGGAAACTTTTAAGTAAAAAAATCTACCTATACACACCCAAACCTGAACCTATACACACCGAAACCAACATACCAATTCGGAAAAACACTTATAACCGCTAAAGCACATTCAAATTCGCTAAAACACTTAATTAACTGCTAAAACACATCCGAACGTCAAACAAGTACAAAACGCTTATAATATCCGCTAGCTACAACCTACCTTCCATCACACAACAATTGTAATATCCAGCTACAATTCGCGAAAATAATATACAACATGTTCAAAGGAGACAACACTTACTAACATACGCCAAAATAGTCTAAAAACCAAAGTCACACAAAATCCGCTAAAACGCATACCTATCCGCTGCCATCACCATTATGGATGGAGCATTACAGAGGCAAGGGTGGGCCCTAGCCCTTCCAAAAAAATTTGCCCTCTTTGCAATTTAATTAGTGACCTAGTGTTAAAGTTTTTGATTTTACTGTTGGCCCCTTTTGAAATTGAAATTTGTTATTTCGGCCCCTAACAATTCGTTCAAGCTCCATCCCTGATCGCCATCATGTTCGATGATTCACAAACTAGACAGATTAGACATCTTTTTAAGTTTAATTTGAAAAAAGAAAATGCACAATACACATGCCAAATGATTCACATATTAGACATCTTCTTAAGTTTAATTTTTGTTTAGGTCCAAGTATCATCACTCTTTTAGCAAATTAGACATGCATGGGCTAAATCTCTATAATTTCATGGTGATTTGCACCGACTAAACCCATACATATTATCGTCTAGAGTAGTAATAGTACGAATGTCTAGAAATGTTCTTTGTTCCTCGTCCTCTACCTTCATGGTAATCGACTCGGCCGGTAACAACAACATGGTCATGTTCATATAAATCGTCTCGATTCTTGATTGCTCGAACACATCCTAACAAATCTATATATATACCAGAAACTACACATCCTCGTATATTAACCCAACTTGGACGCTAATACTTAAAAAAAAAGTAAAGTAACGCCCAATGCCGTCTTTCACGGGTTATGGGTACCCAATACCGTTTCCGGTGTTTGGAGGAGGTTGAGATGTAGACCTTACCCTACCTAAGGTAGAGGCGCTTCAGGTTCTACCAAAGGTAGAAAGGACCTCCGGCCTTTTTGTAGGGAGTGAGGATTGGTCTATGACTCTGGTATATGTGTACAATATTTTGAATGAGTGTGGCATAAATTGTAATGTTCATTGATATATTAGCTACTACATTCAGTCCCATAGCAATTTTAGTTGCGACAAATTAAATCAGATTGGGCTTGAAAAAAATCGGTTTAAAACGGAAACTACTTTAGCCAAAAGGGAAATTACTATAGCATCAACTTGCAATCAAAAGTTCGTGAGTCGTGACTCATGTTTAGTGAGGATATACAGTTTTGATAATCTATATCGCTAAAAGGTTCTTTACGTAACTTGTGTTTTTTGTTTCATGTACAATGTCTAAGTAATTGTTGTAATAGGTCGTCTAGGAGTGTTATTTTACAGATTTATAGCACCCTGTTTTATTCTAATATAAGAGCAAAGTGGATCCTTATTCAAGATTAAGATTGCATAACAAAATGTAGACTAGCTATCATTTTTTTCATACTATCACTACAAGAAAAATAACTTTCAGCAACCTCCATATTTTAGCGACGAAAATTTCGTCACTAAAAGATGAATGGGCCACTAAATCAACTCAAAGCTTTTGTCAAACCTTGGCCAGGGACCACACCTTTAGCGACGATATTATCGTCAGTAAAGTGTTTCCAAATTATTTTACTTATTAAAACTGCTTATTTTTATTTTAATTAGCGACCATCATGTCGTCGCTAAATGTATATACTAATCAAATTCTTTTTTATTTTTGTTATAAAAACATTTTTGCAAAGTAAAAACAAAAAATCAAAAAAAGTTTTTTTCAATAAAGATTTTTTGGTATGTGTCGTCGCTAAACCTGTATTCCACTTAAATTTGTTTTCTTTCTGAAAAAACATTTTAAAAGAGATTAAAGACATTATCGCTAACTATGTCACGAAATTTAAAAAGGGCTATTTAGTGAGATTATTGACGTTACTGTTGCCCAATATTCAAGTAGGGAGCCTTAAGTTTTATATCGTGTTTCGATAATATAATGGTGGTTTGGTGCTCTTAGGGTGGTGGCAACCCAAGTTGGTATGCCTTCGGCATCAAGGACACCGATCGGCATGCCCATTGCCTCTTGTTCGGCTTCAATCGGTGTGGGATGAAAATGAAGATAATCGGCATCCTTTGCCGATTCTACATGGAAACCAACTAGCCGTTATGCTAGTCAAAGTTACCGTTAGGTTTTATTAAAATAAAATAAAGAAATTCATTTTTTTTTCCTCCCTATTTAAACACTATCATTTAACATTATTTCACACACAAAAACATCTCTATTTTTTCTCAAACAAAAACATTTCTATTTCACAAACAAAATGGATTCATCTTCATCTTCTTCATCCGAGGACGAGTTAGATTTTCTATCCGACTCTTCCGAGGACATGTTTTCCACCGGTTCTACCATAGAAACCTATTTAGCCGCGTGCGATGCCATTGAAGATATAAATGGTTTAGGCATGGTTGCCACCACCCTTATGGTTTTTGTCATGCCGTATAACTTAAAGCCTTTATCGATTAATTCAATGGTGGGAACTTTTTTTAAAATAGGAAACGAGCTAGCATGATAACTATAAGAGTAAATTACATGGATGGTCCCTGTGGTATGTCAAAAGTAACAACTTTCGTCCCTGAAAGTTTAAAGTTGCACTGATAGTCCCTAAGTTGGTAAACAAATAACACTACCGGTCCTTTGGTTTAACTGGCGTTAAGTTAGTTTGTCATAATTTACACGTTAGCCCCTTTGGTTGAAGATCGTTGCATCGTCTATCCTTAATAGTAACGGATGTTTAAAACTTACAGTTTTTATACGTTTATATCCGTTTTCGTCCATTTTTATACATTCTCGTCCGTTTTTATTACGTTTTCGCCCGTTTTCTTACATTATCATACGTTTTTCTCCGCTTTTTTACGTTTTTGCCCGTTTTATTTCATGTTTCATACATTTTTGTCCGTTTTTTATGTTTCACCCGTTTTCTTACACCTTCATACGTTTTTATCAGTTTTTTTTTACGTTTTCGCCCGTTTTCTTACATTTCCATATGTTTTTGTCCCCTTTTTTTTACATTATCGCCCATTTTCTTTCTTTTTCATACGTTTTTGTATCTTTTCTTACTTTTTTATTACGTTTCCATACGTTTTTATTACGTTTCCATACGTTTTTATCCGTTTTATTACGTTTTTATCCATCTTTATATGTTTTCGTCCGTTTTTATACGTATTCTTACGTTTTTATCTGTTTTCTTCTCTTTTTATCTGTTTGTATACGTTTTTATCCGTTTTTATTCGTTTTCTTACGTTTTAATCAAACTTTATACGTTTTCGTCCGTTTTTATACGTATTCTTACATTTTTATCTGTTTTCTTCCGTTTTTATACGTTTTTATACGTTTTTATACGTTTTCTTACGTTTTTATCCATCTTCATACGTTTTCGTCATTAACTGTATACGTTTTCTTACGTTTTCATTTGGACGAAAATGAATAAAAACATAAGAAAACAGGCGAAAATTTTTAAAAAAAGGGGAAAAAACGTATGTAAATGAAAGAAAACGGGCGGAAACGTAAAAAACGGACAAAAATGTAAAAAAATGTATGATAATGTAAGAAAACGGGCGAAACATAAAAAAAGGACAAAAACGTATGTAAATGAAAGAAAACCACCGGAAACGTAAAAAACGGACAAAGACGTATGAAAATGTAAGAAAACGGACGAAAACATAAAAAAATGGAAAAATGTACGAAAATAAAAGAAAACGGGCGAAAACGTAAAAAAAACGTATGAAAGTGGAAGAAAACACGCGAACACGTAAAAAATGGACAATAAAGTATGAAAATGAAAGAAAACGTACGAAAACGTAAAAAAATGGACAAAAGGGTATGAAATTTTAAGAAAACATGCGAAAACGTAAAAAAATGACAAAAATGTAAGAAAATGAAAGAAAACGAGCGAAAACGTAAAAAACGGATGATAATGTAAGAAAACAGTCGAAAACGTAAAAAAACGTATAAGAATGTAAGAAAACGGGCGAAAACGTAAAAAAAAACGTATGAAAATGAAAGAAAACGGGCGAAAACGTAAAAAAATGGACAAAGACGTATGAGAATGAAAGAAAACGGGCGAAAACGTAAAAAACGGACAAAATCGTATGAGAATGTAAGAAAACGGGAGAAAACGTAAAAAAAAAAAGGACAAAAACGTATCATAATGTTTGAAAAGCGCAAAACGTATAAAACGTAAGAAAAATGACGAAAATGTATAAAAATTGACGAAAACGGATAAAAACATATGAAAACTTTAAATTATAAACAACCGTTATTATTAAGGATAGACGATGCAACGATCTTTAACCAAAGGGGCTAACGTGTAAATTATAACGAACTTACTTAACGCCCGTTAAACCAAAGGATCGGTGGTGTTATTTGTTTACCAACTTAGGGACTACCAATGCAACTTCAAACTTTCAGGGACGAAAGTTGTTACTTTTGACATACCACAGGGACCATCCATATAATTTACTCTAACTATAATGAGTGAGACTTTTATCTTATTTAGGAAATAAGCATCAAACTTGTTTTCACAAACTTTGTGCAGGTCACTGTAAAACATTGGCTATTATTTCAAACAAAAATGTCAAAACCAACTATTTACAAAGTCATGTATATTGTATCTCATTTGTTTCCTTCAATATATAGAAATATAGTTATATGATTTCAATTATGTTAATAAAGTATGATTGTATAGTGTTGTGGCATTGTATAATAAAAATGATGAATATATTCGCCCGAAACATACTCGAGCCCCCACCTTGTTAGCGAGTGTTTGAAGCCACTTGTAGGCAAGCGCCTAGGTCAACACAAAGGAGAGGCTTGCAATCGCGTTTAGCCAATTAGCTCATACTAATAACCATCTCTCGTTTTCTACCGCTCGTCCTCGTGAGGATTATACAATTTTTATATCTACTTTTTCATTTAGAGGTTCCTACAATTGTGTTTTCTTTTCGTGTACAATGTCTAAGTACTTGTTTCTAATAGGTCATAAATGAGTGTTATTTTACGGATTTATAGTACCTTGTTTTATTCTAATAATAGGACGGGGATCTTTTTCCGAGATTAAGCTTGCATAATAAGATGTAGAATAGTTTTAGCTGTCATTTTTTTCAGTTAGAGTTACCTTTGTTGTTGACTAATTTTGTGAAGCTTGCAGATAGACTTGGTGCGTTTTATATGTACGTGATTTCATCTAAGAACTGGTGACTGGTTACGAAATACAGAATTTGGTCCAGATCGTTTGACAATCTTTTTTATGCAGTTTAACATATTAGACAATGGGGTTTCAGCCTATTTTATTTGCCCTCGATCTGTTTGAGATCATTACCGACCACTCATTTATTAAAATAGAAATTTGTGTTAATCGTTATTTAGCTAGCTAGGGATGAACACGGTATCAGATTTGTACCGAACCCGTACCGAATTGGTGGTACCTTTTTTTCCTGAGCATGAAAGGGGGGACCGGTACCGTAACTAATTTGGGAATCATTCACGGGGCATTCTGCACGGGAATCGGTACTTATGTTGTGCTTCCCCTTTTTTGTTAAACAAAAAGAATTTCGAGATTACATACTAGTCAATTGGCACAATATAAGAACCATGTTAACTCATTTGACAAACAATAGAAGTCTGGACTTATTACCGATTGTCCTACAAGTTTAGAAGGTGACATTATTACAGTTTCATATGTTGGCATATCTACATTTTCTACTTCGTGCAACTTGTAATTACGTAAGCATCTTGGACGAAAATTATATATGACAACTGTACCATACTACTTGTAAAATGCCAAAATGAAGAAGAGATTAGTTTCATTTATTTAGTGTTTGCCAAAATTCGGGTATTATCTATCCACTTCCAAATTTTGTGCAACTGCTGTTGATGGAGAATTTATTAATGCAACTAGTCAACACATTTATGTAACACCATGATCATGTCAAGCAAAAATACAAGCAAACATTAGACACGCATTACTTTAAAATTGATTTGGCGAACCAAACCCATGGCAAACAACCTTAGCTAGTTTGGCTCAGTTATGAAACAAGTTTAATAATCACATGTCAAAACATAGTTCGCTAGATTAGTTTGAAAATAAAAACCTTTTAGATTTCGGTACCGAACCGGGAATTCCCGAATAAGCCCCGTACCGTTTTTGAAAGGTATTGTTTTTTTTCACCTTATTTTGTAGTCTCGGTACCGAACCGTGTATCAGAAATTAGTACCGTTTTGATACAGTACCGGTACGGTTCCGGTTCAGTTCCGAGATTCGGGTCGAAATGCTCATCCCTATAGCTAGACGTGATTGAGTGAGATCTAAAGTTCATAAAGGGTTGATTTTATGCGTCGTGGAGCAAAGTCTCAATTGTCTTACATGTGTCTAGCTTGTGTTCATACTTTTGGTGTGATCATATTGAAAATGTCATTTTGTAACTTGTAATTTTAGTTTTTTATTCGTAGTAATAATTTAAATATCATTATTGAAAATGTCATTTTCTCCATCAACTTTTCAATTCCTAGAAGAGGTAAAAGAACAAAGAAAAAGCTACCATATGTTTGGATTGGAAAACTATGTTTGTATTATGAAGATTGCAATTTAATTTGGTATTGGTATTGGTATGAGCATCCAATTAATTAAATGCCTCAAATTGCTTTTTTTGTATGGCAAGTATGGAATGAACCATGAGTATTTTATCATTTATATAGTACTAGACGAGTACCCGCGTGTAGCGGCAGCGGCTTCTAGCGGCAGATAATTAACAATATGCGATATTGTGGTAAGTGTTTCGTAACATGCGATAATTCAATTGAAGCAAAAATTCTTAACATGTATCAAATAACATATAAAAATATTTATTGAAACTGAAAAAAAAAAAAAAAAAAAAAAAAAAAAAATTACATCAATTATGAGATAACTAACAATGCGTTACGTCGTGTAAAATTTCTTAGTACACGGCATATGAGGTGTTGAATCCTCTTTGACCGAACTCTTTGATTGACTTCACTTTGTAGTTATTATCCATCAAGGCATGGTATTTGACCCAATCAAAAAAAACTTCAAACCTAAGAAACTTAACAAAAATATATACACCGGTTGTATAATGTATTTTGACCAAATTATTTCAAAAAACTTTGTATATCTTTGAAATTAATGCGCCAGAACAATCAACGATTAAAGCACCAATCTATAACCATCATTATAGCAATATTTGGAAACATATTGTATTTAACGTATTTAACGCGCAAGAACAAGAACAAAAAAATGAACTCCGTGACTATATAATAAATCGATACAATGTTTTGTGATTGTAAACATTCAAGTTATTTAATAACTGAGATCGCATATGATACACACACTATAAAGTAACATAACAATAAAAAAATAAGTTGTAATATGGTGCCTTATAAAATAAAATATATTGATAAAATTTTAGAAATTATTAGTTTTAAGATTAAATAAATTAAAAAATGTATATATTTTTTTGGAAAATTACATTAGTAAAAGTTGTCAAAATTTGTCATACATTTCTTTGAAATTTTAGGTGTGAATTATTATGGTAGCTATTTCATTAAGGACAATTTATTGAATTTTTATGTAGAAATTTTAGTGTTAAAGGAATTTTAGAAATTTAACATTACTCACTTTTTAAGTTTCAAAAACATGGATACATGCTTTGTATGTATAATAATAATAAAAAAGTTGTATTGACTTTCCAACATTGAATATGCCAAATCAGTTTTCATTTAATATTAGTTTGAATTTTTAATGGTAATTATATATATAGTTAAAGACGAGCAAGTGCATAAAGAACGAGATTTTATAGCGACAGATCGTTTAGTGATAAAAAAATGTTTAAGGTTATAAACAAAAATAATAAAAGTTTGAATATTTGGGTATTAAACATAATGTTTTGAAACCCGGGTCGACTGGGTGGTTCAAGTGGTTGAACCGTTTTGGTCGAAAAACGGATCGATTTAAACCGGGTCAAACCGACGGGTTTGGTTTAACACGGGTGAAATTAAACCGGGTCAACCCGTGGGGTTTGAAGCGTCCCGTGTCAACCCGGTTTTTCGATGTGTATTAATAGTTTCCTTTTGAAATATATGTTTTCAACATTTCTATTTTTAGTTTCAACATTTCACCTTTTGTGTTTTCCTTTATATATAGTATACGCGGGTATCCTGTGACGATTAACTGGAGAAATAGATCTCGATGAGACCTGATTTACCAGTTTGTATTGGTTTCAACGGGTCCTCTCTGGTTCATTTTCGGATGACTTTTATCGGTTAGTCGAACCAGTGGCGAAATCGGTTCCCGGTTGAACCCGTTGGTCCGGTCCGGTCCAGTTTTCAAAACTATATGTATCATCAACTTGTTAGCTTGTATGACACTTTATGTGTTTTATTAATTTGTATAATGTGTATAATAACACGTACTTTTCATTTTAGGGTGTTTTAAAAATAACATTAATTAGTGTGTGTAATTATTTTATATTCTGGATTTTGTTGAAGCTTGTTTAAATTGTGTATTGTGAAAATTGTTGTTTTAATTGTTTGTATTTAATTTGATGGATATGCTTTTAGTTGGTTGTACAATATGAATAAATTAATGTATTTTTAAGTAATAGGGTGTTTTAATAAGAATATTAATTACATTATACATTTCTCTCACCTTTGACTTTCAACTTTCAACTTTCAATTTTCATTTTCACCTTTGACTAATGAACCGTCATCAATCGCCATTGCGTGAGTTAGTTTTTCAGTTTTTACTTTTTAATGCCTACAAAAGCACAAAAATTAGAGGTCGTTTAGTTGGTGAAAATTTTTCTTGTTTTTTCGTTCCTAAATTCCTTGAGAAGGGATTGATTTTTCTTCTCTAGAGAAGAGTTGATAATTTTAAAAACCAGTTTAAATATAATTATATTTGTCCGTTTTTATCCGTTTTTATCCATTTTATACGTTTTTGTATGGTTTTATACGTATTCATTAGTTTTTTTCCCGTTTTTGTACTTTATCATTTTTTTTTATCCATTTTTATACGTTTCATCCGTTTTTATTACGTTTTACCCGCTTTTAAACTCTTTTCACCCATTCTCGTGTGGTTTCTTCCGTTTTTACGTTTTTGTACGTTTTTAAACGTTTTTATATGTTTTCGTCTGTTTGTATACGTTTGCGACCGTTTTTTTTTTAATTATTTTTTTTAATGTTTTCGTCTGTAATTTTTAACGTTTTCGTCTGTTTTTACGTTTTCATCTGTTTTTTACGTTTTCGTCCATTTTTTTTACATTTTCGTCTGTTTTTTATGTTTTCGTCTTTTTTTACTCTTTAGTGCGTTTTTTACGTTTTCGTCTATTTTTTTAACGTTTTCGGCCGTTTTCTTACATAAGAAAACATACAAAACTCATGAAATAATATGAAAACGGACGAAAACTTAAAAAAGGACAAAAACGTACAAAATGGACGCAAATTTAAAAAAATGGCCGAAAACGTAAGAAAACATATGAAAACATAAAAAGGCAAACGACAACGTAAAAAATTGACGAAAACGTAAAAATCGGTGATAACTTAAAAAACGGATGAAAACGTAATAGAACAGATGAAAACGTAAAATAACATACTAAAACGCAAAAATCAGACGAAAATGTAAAAAAAACAGACGAAAACGTAAAAAAAGACGAAAACGTGAAAAAACAAACGAAAAAGTAAAAACCAGCGTAAAAAGACAAACGAAAACGTAAAAGAACAGATAAAAACGTAAAATAACATACGAAAACGCAAAAAACATGCGAAAACATAAAAAATCAGATGAAAACGTAAAATAATAGACGAACACATATAAAAAGGGATGAAAACGTTAAAAAAGGACGAAAACGTAAAAAACAAACGAAAAAGTAAACAAAACGGACGAAAACGTAAAATAACAGATGAAAACGTAAAATAGCAGACGAAACGTAAAAATCAAATGAAAACATAAAATAACATACGAAAACGTAAAATAACGGACGAAAAAGTAAAATAACGTACGAAAACGTAAAATAACGGACGAGAACGTAAATAAATGGACGCAAACGTAAAAAAACGGACGAAAGCATTAAAAAACGAATGAAAACGTAAAACTTGGAAAAATACGTAAAAAACTGAAGAAAACGTAAAAAAACAGACGAAAACGTAAAAATAGGACAAAACGTAAAAAAAAAAGGGACGAAAACGTAAGAAAACTGACGACAATGTTAGGAAACGGTAAAAATGTATAAAAATAGATAAAAACGTATTAAAATGGACGTATAAAAAGTGAGAAGAGTAGAATGGGCTTTTCGAATTTGTAGTTAAATTTTGGAGAATGAGAATTTCACATTTTTTGAAAATTGTTGAAAAAAATGTATCTAAACAGATTTTCAATTTTACCTTTTTTATATAAAAAATTTTCCTGAAAAAATGAAATAATTTTCACCAACTAAATGATCCTTCAGTGTTTATCATCTATTTTTTTGCTTTTGATAAATTAAATCACTTTAAAAAACTGTTAATATTTTGTTGTCACTTAGGAATGAAATTTTTTGCTTATAGAATTGCGTTTGAAATATGACTTCGCAACATAATTCCACTTTTTCCGTTTGAAATATATATTCATTATGATTGATTAATCTCATTATATACTCGAATCTATAGTTTAAAAACGATTAATTTTAAACGTGAAAACAGTAAAATTGTTCAACTCCCTTTTTTATTTTTTCACACGGTTTACATTGCTAAAACCATAATCGAACCGAAAGTCGAATAAGTTGGTTCGGTTCGGTTTTGGCAAATTCGGCTCGGTTATTTTCGGTTGGTTTGGTTTTCAATTTTCGGTTTATTCAAGTATGAACCGAACAATGAAGGCCCCTTTCCTCTCCTTTATTTTGGTCAACTAGGTCAAACAACACATTTGGTGAGGGCATGTCCTCACCAAATGTAATGTTGTTTTAACAAAGACAATGCTGCAACCTGCAAATTTTTCGATTTTTTTCAGGAAAAATTTCCGTAAAAAAGTTCTACCTGAACACGCCCAAACCTGAACCTATCACACCGAAACCAACATACCAATTTGGAAAAACACTTATAACCGCTAAAACACATTCAAATTCGCTAAAACACATCCGAACGTCTAACAAGTACAAAACGCTTATAATATTCGCTAGCTACGGTTCGCCAGAATAATACTCAACATGTTCAAAGGAGACAACAGTTGCTAACATACGCCAACATAGTTCAAAAACCAAACTCAAACAAAATCCGCTAAAGCACATGTTGGATATTTTAGTGTAATTGGATTAACTTGTTTGACCAATTTCATCATAATAAGACATCATTTAGGTTTGGAGGTGCGGAGTGCACACCTACTTGAATTTGTTATGATCTTAGGGGCGAAGCCCCTAAGGGACGGGGGTAGCAGGGTCCAAGGGGGGCATACCTGGCAGTTCCACTAAGTTGCTATGTCAAAATTCCTCGAAAATTAATTTTTCGGAAATTGAGGGACAAATTTTGACAAGTTGGAAACCCTAAAACTGCCTTTGGCAGTTATCCCGTTTTGCAGTTATATTCGGTTTTATTTGGTCATATCTGATTCTCTGGTTCAATAATATCTTATACCAAACATACAGAAAATTCTAAACTCTGAATTGTATCCGATTGAATAATTCGGGAGAACCACCGAATTGATTCGATCTGAAAGTGTTCACACGCCTTTCAGAGATTTAAGCATATCCAATTGTGTTCGTTATTACTGTATATCCCCTACAAAGATCGAATCAATTAAGATGACGAACCCCGATTCGTGGAAAGATATGAATAAGACGTTTGCAAAGTTGGAGAAGTTTTCTAGGCATGATTTTCGTAGATGGCGTAAGAAGATGCATTTCTATCTCACGAATTTGAAAGTGGTATATGTTCGAAAGTACCCCGTGTCCCGAGGTCATTGAGAATGAAACGCCGGAACACTCGTAATCGTTCAAAGTGGGAAAACGCATACTACATATGTCGTGGTCATATTCTTAACGGTATGTCTGATTCCTTGTTTGATATTTATCAAAACGTAGAGTATGCAAAAGAATTATGGGATTGCCTAGAAGCCAAATATATGGCGTAAGATGCGTCTAGTAAGAAATTTCTTGTTGGTAATTTTAATAACTATAAAATGGTAGACACCGGCTCACATGGAACAAGATCATGAATTGCAAAGGATTTTAGGACAGTTTGCGCAATATGATATGAAAATGGATGAATCAATTTCTGTCTCTAGTATCATAGATAAACCGCCTCTTGGAAAGATTTTAAAACAATCAAACATAAGAAAGAAGAATTGAATCTGGTTAAACTTGGAAGTCATTTCCAAATTGAACAATCCATACGCGATATGGAGAAGGGTTCTGTTGGTGGTACTAAAACCATGGTCGGTTCTTCGCGAACATGGTGGAGGAGGGTGAATCCTCTAAAAGGCCGGTAAAAGGAAACGAAAATGGCAAAGCAATAACAACAAAGGTTCTCGATAAGAAACCAAAAGTAACCCGTTGGAAGTGTGGAAACCCGGACACTTTAAGAAAGATTGCAGGTCTAAGGGTGGAGGTAAAGGAAAAACAAGGTGGTTCTAGTGGATCCAAGGGTCCCGGAAAGCAATCAGTTTGTTTTGGTACCTCTTGATCATTCTGTTGAGAATTATTATGTATCAATAATTTCAAACATTTTATGCGCAGGATGATGATTTATCATGGTGGGTGGATTCAAGAGCAACATGTCATGTGTGCAAAAATCTTCAATGGTTCAAGGACTTTAAGCCAATTGAAGATGGATCTTTATTAAAAATGGGCAATGTTGCAATCTGAACCGAAAGGACTAGGATCCGTTAATCTAGTCTTTACTTACGGAAACTCTTTACTTTTAAATAATGTTGTGTATGTACCGAATTCGTAGAATTTAGTATCCAGTATTGTATTAAATAATTGTGGCTACAAGCAAGTCTTGGAAAGTGACAAGTATATCTTGTCAAGACATGGAACCTTTATTGGCTTTGGATATTTGAATGGCATGTTTAAATTAAATTTGGATGTTTCGTTTATTAGTAATTTTGTTTGCATGGCTGTAACACCCCCAAAATGGCTCAGCGGAAGCATACAAGTATTGGGGTGCTACTAAACTGGTATCACAACATAAGCATAGAACAATTGGTTTTTCATAAATAAACTTTTATTCATTCTTAAAAACAATGTTTACATTATTTATTAGTGCGGAAAACGTCCCATTATAAACGAGTGGTCCCAATACATAAATCGTAGTCGCTACATTAATGCCATGCCTTTGCCTTTGCGCCTCCAAAGATAAGCTATCACCTCAAAACCCAAGATACATGCTAAAAGAGGTCACTTACGCCGTGAGTTCATAGGTTTATTTAAAAAAGGGATTTCAAGATATCTTGTTTCAAATTTGGTTTTGATGATCATTACGTCTTGCATAATGTCATAAAGTTTATGGTTTCAATTCATAAAAGAGATTTCATTAGTTGACCATAAGTAGGGTATATGTACATTACAACGAATATAATGTCATATATTGAATCTATTACGCTAGAACTAAGTTCATGCAACCGGTTTACGCTTTATGTATGCACAAGGAAGTCATACAAATAAGGAGCCCATGACGAGTGTTTATCCCAATACACTCGGTCCCGACATGCTATATGCTTCGCCTTTGACCCAAGCGGGTCAACCGAAGCAGGAGTCACCCTCAATAGATCTATTTATAACATTCGCTTCTGCTAGAATTGACTTCATGAAAAGGCAATTTGGGATCTAAAGTCTTAGGCTAAGCTGCGTAATATTCTAGGTCAAAGGTTTTGGTGTGATCCCAGTATCTTAAAACATATCAATCAAAGGGCATAGTATGCATAGAATGCAGAATTTTAGTAATTAAATCATTTTAGTAAAAATGAGCATGTATCTTCCCCAACAGCTTATAAAACAAGTAAAGTAGGGCTATGAAACTCACCTTGGCAATGTGCAATAGGAAGTCTAAAGGGAATTAAATCAAGGAGTGATTAGTGCACGGCTCCGACACGCAACCTAATTAATACGGCAATTTAGTCTTTACTCATGTTTAAGACTCGATAAAGTTTAACTAACCTTTATAAATTCTAAATGTTTATGTTGTTGTTGTTGCTTGTGTGGCAAAGATTTAAGTTTAGAATGGTTTTCCAATTGTTTTTAAGTATTGGCTTTTGGAAGGGTATACGCAGAAAAGGATTTCAAGGATGAACGAGGCTTCGGTTTGATGGCAACCGAACGGCGATGAACGGGAAAATAATCTTTTATAGTATTAGACGTTAATGGTTCAGATTAAAATTATTGACAAGGTATATATATACAATTTAATATGCACATGGGTATACATATTTTGTATATCATTAATTAAATATAAAGGTACCCAAAATGTAAGTGTTAAATATATTAGAAAAATTCAATGTATGAAAGTTATGGAATAAATCTTTCCTTGTTAGTTATTACAAAAATATAATAAGTTTAAAATATATATTTTGTCAAGATCGGCATGACCCGTATACAAGTTTTATTTGTTCGAGGTGACCAAATGTCAAATTTTCATATTGGAAAACTGACTTTTTTATTTTATTCGCATAAGTTTGTAATCAAATAAGTTATGTCATGTATAAATATATCATATTTGTAAATCGTTATCTGTCGTGTATCCTTTTTAGTTATTTAAACGTATAGCTTTATATTGTTGAGAAATACTCAGTTTTGCTCCATAGTTATAAGTTAGTACTTATTTATAGAAATAGATTTTGTGTCAGAGAAAATATTAATCTTGATTAATAACTATAATTTAGTATCCGGTTATAAGATGAGTCACGTAACTTTTAGTATGTCGAGAAGGGAAGTTGCGATTGATAAGTTAAAATAAGACGGAAACTAAGCTGAAACGACACAAGCTAATCAAACGCACCCTTACTTCGGCCTGTTGGGCTCACAATTTGGCTATGGGTTAGACCGGCCCATTTAGAATTAAAAACTTAACCATTTAAGTTATCAGTGTTTGTTTACGAAGTAGGCAAAGAAAGCTGAACTCTATTCTCTCGTTTCACATTCGGACCCCGGGCACCTCAACCACGCCTTGTTTGACTCAAGTGACCAATCAATAAGAAGTCCGGCACTCTCTACAACAAAACACAACACAACACAAACCAACATGACCTTATGGTTAGTCGGACTCGCGGAGTGGCTGCGGTCCAGCAAACTCTCGGCTAACAAAACCCGACTCGGCACGACCCATTTGTACCTACGTTAACCCGGATCTAATAAGTTCAAAAGTTAACCCATTTTGACCCATAGTGAGCAAAACCAAACACACTTGTTATCACACTAACGCACCATGGTTGGCTTGAATCTTGACACACACATACACAGCACAAACCAAACACCATTTTTGGGTTAGCTGAGTCTCGACTCAGCAGCCTCTTGGCACCAAACAAAACACAAACCAAAACAAACTCTTTTAGTCTTAATATAGTGTGTTGAGGAGAAAATGGGCAAGCTCTAATACTCACTGTGGATCTCGACCCATAGCTGTACTCGAACAAGGGCACCTCACAAGGGTCTTGATACAACCAAAACGACACTCCAATGTGGTTCGACCATAGCAAATTCCAATTTTTGAGCCAATCTAGTTTTATTTATGATTATTAGCCACACAAGCTTAAATTAACAACAAATTCCAATCAAACTCATAACCAATATATGGATTGATTTAAGTGTTTCGAGCAAGATTACATTTTGTAAAAACCAAATCATTATGACAATCCTTATAATAGTAAATTACAAGATGAAAGGAAATCAAAATAACCTTAACAATAGAGACGTATAAGAATTGATTGGAGGAGGAAGTTGAAGGCGAGAAACCCGAATACCTCCAATCCGAGGCCGAGCAGGAACCCACCACTAAAGCTCCACCACAACTCTTTGAGATATTGAATTTATGATGAGTTGAAGGTGTGTGATGTGTGACTACAAACTGAAATTTGTGAAGCTATAAAAGAAAATAAGAGGAAATATTGAATTTCACTTTCTTGGTCTTGAATAGCACCAGGCCTATTCTTGGCTGTGGTCTCTTCTTGTCGGAAAACGTGAGGCATATGAGGGGGGTATAGGTCGGCCTATCTTCTCTTTTTCTCAGTTGAATTTCAGGATTGAGAGTGATAGATCATGAATCTTATCAAGAGGATGGAAATTTTTTTTTTTGTTGAAGGAAGGAGAGGTCTGCGTTTGCCAGAAGGAGGAGGGAGAAATAATTTAGGTAGTGTAGATGGGATAGCGTGTAGCTTTTGTTTTATTATAAATTACTGTGTAATCTGTACCCCGTGTTTTGTCGAATCTTCGAGTAAATGTACCTTCTCGATACCCGAAAAATATAGAAATTATGTTTTTGGAAACGATTTCTTAGACGTAATAATAGGACATTATTATTTCATTGAAATTTGATTATTATTGTTTGCCGTTATTAATTTGGTGTCGGTATGCGTGCGGTGCCGAGACTTTCTAAATTTATGAGATAACCTCTCGTTTTCTTTCGTAAATTATCCTTGAGTGATAAAATGTATATATTTCAATTATCTCATTATTTATTTTTAAATATTGTATGCTTCAACTGCAAAAGATCGGAATAACTATTGGATTAAGCTTATGTATGCTTAAATTTTAACTGGGATAATAATAAATTTCACATTTATTATACAGATACTTAGTGGACAAGCGGTGTCTTATTTTTAAAGAAACGAGGTGACCTCTCGTTTTTAAATTTTTGACATCGGCATCTGTCAGAAAATAATCAATTTAAATTTTCTAATGTGATAAATATTATTATAATAATCCGAAATTTTACGGGTTGTTATAATGGCTTCTACTAGTTCTAGCAATAATTGTGGTAAATCTGAATTATGGCATACTAGACTAGGACACGTACATTACAAGAGAATGATAGACATATCAAAAATGAGTCTAATACCTGCTTTTGAATTGAATGGTGAAAAGTGTAAAACTAGTATGTTGACTAAGATTACTAGACAACCTTTCGCCAAAAATATCATTAGAGATACTAAGGTATTAGAACTTGTACACAGTGACTTGTGTGATTTTCATTCAACACCATCACTTGGTAATAAAAAGTATGTAGTTACTTTTATTGATGATGCTACTAGATACTGCTATGTTTACTTGTGTCATACAAAAGATGAAGCTCTTGATAAGTTTAAAATTTATAAAGAGGAAGTAGATGTAACACCCTCAAATTTACGCAGCGGAATGGTATTGAGGAGCGTTACATATGTAGCACACAACACAAGATAATAAAGAACGTACTCTATATGAGACGTTTTGAAAACAGTACATTCAGGTTTTTGAAATAAAATGGTTCAACATAGTCAAGTTACACTTCATAAACTAAAGCATTTATTTTAGTAGTTCCACTGAATGTACTCGAACATAATAAAGTCTTGAAAGGAGTTGCCATGCAAGTGATCACCGTGGGTGGTGCTACATATACTTCCATCTTAGTTACCTGAGAATACATGCTAAAATTTGTCAACAAATATGTTGGTGAGATCATAGGTTTAAAGTAATTTATTGAACCACAAGATTTGCAAGGTGTGACCAATGTAACCCAATGGCACGAAATAAAGTATTCTACGGTCTAAGCTCATGACACCTAAACGTTAACTAAATAAATGCCCGAATACAAGTGCATAACCCACACACTTGTGACTTACACAAATAATATGCGTCCGTCCGACTTCGTACTAATGGTCGTGAGAGCTTATCCTACTATGGACGGCGGTGTCAACCCCAATAGATCTATTCATAGCATTTGCGCTTACTCACAAAAGAGTAACTAACGGTTCATGATAATGGGCGTAATAATAGTAATTGTGTTATCGGGACTTAGACCAAGATGCAACAAGTAATTTTGTACTGCGCTCAATCGTAAAAATAAGCATGCATTCTCCCCTAAAAGTATTTGAAAACAAGTAAAATATGGGCTATGAAACTCACCTTAGTGAAGTAGTCCAAATCGAGTAAAGTCAACTAGTAGTAGGGTGAAGTCTGACCACGCGACCTATAATGACATGGCAAGTCTTAGCTAGTAATTTAATTGAGTTTAGAGTATTTATATTATTTTTACTTATGTGGCAAGTGTTTTCATTTAAGCAGTTTTGGCAAATTATTGGCTATCATTGGCTTTCGGAAGTGCATAAGTATATATGTACATATGATAAAAGTATCACAACGATAAGTCTTTGGTTCGTCGGTAACCGGAAGACGATGTACGGAAAATATCAAGTATAAATAGTAAACGTATTTAAATTATAGAAATGTCGCTTAAAGTATATATATTCATATTTAACTAATATTAATTAATAAGAAAATTTTAAAAGTAATAGTTACATGATAAATGTTTAAATAAAAATAAATTATGTTTATAGGTTATAATAGTTTTTAGAAAATTGGGTATGACCCGTATAAATAGGTTTTAAGTTTTATGCGGCGTCTAAGTGTTACAATAATTTTTAACCCGTTGTTATGAAAACAAGTTTTTGCTTAGTTTAAATAGAGTGTCTTAATGATGTAAAAGCTAATTCTTGTTTATAGTTATAGTTCAAAATATGTTTATAAAATATATCTAGTAATTTAAGGTATGTTGTAAATAAACGAGTGGTGAACAAGTAGATGATCGGGTCTTGAACGAGACACGAGACGGACCGAGGAAACAAATAGCCGTGACTTAAATGAAATGACAATTCGTGTACATGTTATGCTACCTCATTTTACTTGGCTCACACTTTGTATGTTATTTTATTTTCCAAAAGATTTCATATGCCGCCAAGGTTTTATACACATTTTGCTCGCTCAATTTCAACTCAAACGCACCCTTATTAATATGAAATGGGCTTGTGGCCCGATTTGTAAATAACCCAACCCACCCTTTTGGTGGATTAATGGGCTCGTCATACCCACCCAAGCCCATACAAAGTACTACTCTTGCCATTTAAATGTGAAAACAGTTTTACCAAGAATACTTAACAAGTTATCATTTGTTTTTAAAAATAATACATATGTGTTGCCTAGACCTGGCATTTAAAACCAGGTAGAAATGAAATATTAGAGTTGAGATTGGCCACTTTGTGGTTCGAACTCGAGACCTCTCGGAGTGTCGTCAAGAAGAAGGGGCAAGAAATAAAAACACTCTCATCCTAGCAACTTCAAAACGCAGGATATTAAGGGCGTGTTTGGCCACATTGAGACTCGAAACTGAGATCTCAGTGGTGTGGGATGTCGCAAGAGCAAGGAAAAACAAAACTAACCAAAACTCACAAACAAGCAAATCTCCTAAGCACAACCTACCAATAAACCAACCAGTCTAAAGAAAGAGTTTATACCAGATTTAGATTAACATTAACAAAGAGTTTCACATCTTATATATACCCGTTTATTAACAAGCGGTCAATCGATTCTCAAGAAGAAAAATATATATTTGAAATCGACTAGTACTTGTCTATCATAACCGATTCATGACAATACTCCAAACCAACATCTTTATCAAGAATTAACATCAAAATACAAAGAAAGAAAGATTCATGATCTTACAGCTTAAAAGTCGATCGGTGTGAAAACAAGAGACCAAAACATTAACCAAGCCGAATTCCACAGGCACCACTAACACTCCAAATACCCTTTTGATTTTTGATATGTGTTAAGGAAGATGTAGTGGTAACTGTGGATCGGAGGTGGGTATAAGAGAAACAAAAACGAATGCTTTGACTTCTTCTTTCCCCTGTGTCGATTCTCAAGCCTTCCATCTGGGAAAGGTAGCTATCCATCCTCCTCTTCATAGTGGTCTCGTGACCCTCGTTGGACTGAGATGAAAGGGATAGATCGACTTTCTTGTCTCTTGATTGACCAAAGATGATAGTGATGGATGAGGTTGAAAGTTGTTTATCATCAAAATGTATGTGGGAGGTTTTTGGAGAGGAGGGAGGCGTGGTTCTGATTTACCAAGAGTAGAAGAAACATTATCTGTGGAAAGAGTAGAAGGGGGCTAATATTAGAGGATTGGGTAGGTTAGGAGCTTTTATGTTTATTAGTAATATTATTATTAGTGTATTATGTGTATCACGTGTTCCGTTGTAACATAATATAAATATTGTATTTTATCTCGAATAAATGCCCGAATTATATTTTTGGAACCGTTTTATTAAACGTTAGATAGTATAAAAATAATTATTCGCATTAATAATTATTCGACTTAAATCATATATACGCCATGTCTGTGACGCTGCGTGGACTCGTTTATCGAGATAACCTCTCGTTGTCATGTTTTGTTCATCAAGAATTATCAAGAAATAAATAACTTGCATTATTTGGTAAAAATAAATATTTTAGCTACGAGTATTGACCTAGAAATTACGGGTTGCGATAGTCTGCCATCCTTAAAATAATTCCGTCCTCGAATTCAACTGAAGTTAGATGTAGGAGTGGTATCGGTGAAAAGATGTGGGTATTTGGAACGAAATTGGTCTTCACGTTCCCAAGTAAACTCTGGTCCTCTCTGAGAGTTCCATTTAACTTGACGATAGAACGCGACTTCGCCTCAATTGTTTAACTTCACGATCCATGATTTCTATTGGTTCCTCGATGAAGTTTAACTTGTCGTCGATTTGTATCTCGTCTAGCGGAATGACTTGAGTTTCGTCCGATAGACACTTCTTTAAATTTGAGACGTGGAACGCATCGTGTACACTCATCGAGCTCGGGCGGTAGCTCAAGCTTATAGGCTAGTGACCAACTCTAGCAAGAATCTTGAATGGTCCAATGTACCTCGGGTTTAGTTTTCCTCGTTTTCCAAAACGAACAACACCTTTCCATGGCGATACTTTCAGCAATACCTTGTCACCAACTTGGAATTCCATAGGTTTACGCTTACATCTGCGTAGAACTCTTCGGACGATCTCTTGCGGTTTGTAAACGTTGCTTGATTTGGACGATCTTATCGGTTGTCTCCTGGATGATTTCCGGTCCAAGAAGTTGAGCTTCTCCAACTTCGCCCAACAAACGGGTGATCGACACTTTCGTCCATAAAGTGCTTCAATGGTGCGACCTTTCTTTACGCCGGAGTGATAACTATTATTATATGAGAATTCTACCAAAGGTAGGTGCTCATCCCATGCCTTACCAAAGTCAATCACACATGCTCGCAACATGTCTTCCAAAGTCTGTATGGTTCTCTCACTTTGACCGTCGGTTTGAGGGTGGTATGCGGTACTCATATCTAGACGCGTGTTCCCATGCCCTGAAGCGATTGCCAAAATCTAGAAGTAAATCGACCTGCTCTTGGTCGAAATAATCGACCGGCACTCCGTGTCTCGTAACTATTTCCTTGAGGTAGATTTCGGTCAATTTATCCATTTTGTCGGTCTCTTTGATTGGTAGGAAGTGAGCAGATTTAGTGAGTCGGTCAACGATTACCCAAATCATATCGTGACCTTTTGATGTCTTGGGTAGCTTAGTGATAAAGTCCATGGTGATTCTTTCCCATTTCCATTGAGGTAGCTCGGGTTGTACCAATAGTCCGGATGGCTTCTGGTTCTCAGCTTTAACCTTCGCACAGGTTAAACATTTGCTGACATAGGTGGCAATATCGGCCTTCATATTCGGCCACCAATAAAGTTTCTTGAGATCTTGGTACATCTTGTCCGAACCTGGATGAATGGAGTACTTCGACTTGTGCGACTCGTGCATGATCAAGTCTCGTAATCCTCCACAAATTGGAATCCAACTTCTGTCCTTGAAGCATAATATCCCATCTGATCTCTTTACAAAACCGTTTTCACTTTCAGGCATACCGTAGAGGTTTTCGCTCGGCCGGTTCTCTTCTTTAAGTGCTTCTACCTGAGCTTCAACGATTTTAGACGGGAGGGGTGAGCGAATAGTCATTCCCAATGATCTGACTCTTAGCGGTTTAATTCGCTCTTTTCTGCTGAGAGCATCTGCTACTACGTTTGCCTTTCCAGGGTGGTAGCGAATCTCACAATCGTAATCACTGAGCAACTCAATCCATCGTCGTTGCCTCATGTTCAACTCTTTTTGATCAATAATGTGTTGAAGACTCTTGTGATCCGTGTATACTGTACATTTTGTACCGTATAGATAGTGTCTCCAAATCTTAAGAGCAAATACTACTGCTCCTAATTCTAGATCATGGGTCGTATAATTCTTCTCGTGAACCTTCAGTTGTCGAGAAGCGTAAGCGATAACTTTCTCTCGTTGCATCAACACAACACCTAAACCATTGTGTGATGCATCACAGTAGACTACAAAGTCATTGCTCCCATCTGGCAATGCCAAAATTGGAGCGTCGCAGAGTTTCTGTTTTAAGAGTTGAAATGCGTCTTCTTGATCTTCTCCCCATACGAACTTCTTGTTCTTCTGGGTTAGCTCGGTTAAAGATTTAGCAATCTTTGAGAAACCTTCAATAAATCGGCGATAATATCCAGCAAGACCTAAGAATTGCCGAATCTCGGTAGCTGAAGTAGGAGCGGCCCAATCCTTGATGGCCTCGATTTTTGCAGGGTCAACGTGAATGCCTTGACTATCAATCACGTGCCCAAGGAATTGCACAGTCTGAATCCAGAAATCACATTTGGAGAATTTCACAAACAATTCCTCCTTCTTAAGTAACTCCAGAATAGTTCTTAAGTGCTTCTCGTGTTCTTCTTTGTTGCGGGAGTAGATGAGAATATCATCTATGAACACGATCATGAATTTGTCCAAGTATGGCTTGCACACGCGGTTCATGAGATCCATAAACACAGCCGGTGCATTGGTTAGACCAAAAGGCATCACTTGGAACTCATAGTGGCCGTAACGGGTTCTAAAAGCTGTCTTGGGGATATCTTCTTCCCTAACTCTTAGTTGATGATAACCCGATCTCAAGTCAATCTTCGAGTACACACTCGATCCTTGCAACTGATCAAACAAGACGTCAATTCTAGGTAGTGGGTATCGATTCTTCACCGTAAGTTTGTTCAACTCGCGATAATCGATACACATTCTGAAGGACCCATCTTTCTTCTTGACAAACAAGACCGGAGCTCCCCAAGGTGAGGAACTTGGTCTAACAAATCCTTTGTCCAGAAGTTCCTTCAGTTGGTCGGATAATTCTTTCATCTCCGCCGGTGCTAACCTATAAGGCGCTCGTGCAACTGGTGCAGCTCCAGGTACCAATTCAATTTGGAATTCTACTTGACGAGGTGGTGGTAGTCCTGGCAAGTCTTCGGGAAAGACTTCCGGGAATTCTCTCACGATAGGTACATCTTCGAGTAGCTTCTCTTCTGACTTCTTCTCCGTTACTTGGATTAAGAATACAGGACATCCCTTATCTATGTACTTCTGGGTTTTGATACACGAGATGAGATCCAATTTTGACGTAACTCTGTCTCCTTGGATCATTAAGGTTTCATTTTCATACGGAATTCGGACGAGTTTCTGATGACATACAATCTCCGCTCGATGCTTTGACAACCAATCCATTCCAATTATGACGTCGAAGCTTCCGAGTTCGATAGGCATTAGGTCGATGTTGAAAGGATGGTTTTGTAGGTTAAGAGTACAACCTCGTAATATGCTATTAGTGATTTCGGTTTTTCTGTTGGCTAACTCAACATCGTATTTGGTATCTAGAGTAGTGGGTGTGATATTAAGAAGAGCACTAAAGGCATGCGAAGCAAAACTCCTATCGGCACCCGAATCAAACAAAACTGAAGCATAATGGTTATTGATGAGGAACGCATGCTGACAACGTTGTGATCCCTGCATAGCCTCCTCAAAGATTCGTGGCATACACTCGCCCGTGCTCGTTCCCATCCGGTTATTTCCTCCATTGTTGTTTCCTCCGCCTTGGTTACCACGGTTCGGTTTCCCGATTCTGATTTCCTCGGATCTGGTTACCACGACCTTGATTTCCCTGATTTTGATTCCCAGCCTTAGGACATCTGTTCTTGTAATGTCCTTTCTCTCCACAACCAAAACAAGTAGGGGTGTAGTCCTGGTTGTTCCGATTTGCTTGGTTGTTTTGTTGGTTATGGGCTCTCTGGTTAATTCCTCGAGTAGGGGCTCTACAATCCTTGGCAAGATGGCCAAGTTTGTTGTAGTTCTTGCAAGTAGGTGGACAATCTCCATAATGGTGTCTGTTACACTTGTCGCAGAGAGGAAGATCTCCAAAGATACTTGCCCTTGTCACTGGGACCGGTGTAAACTTTTGCCACTTCTTGGCGCTTGTTCCGAGTGAGGTTATTGTTTCCTTGGTTACCGTCCCATTTCCTCTTGTTATCCATAGCCTTTTTCTTCATATCCAATACCACTTGATCCATGAGACCATGGGACATCCGAATAGTCTCATGAATGTTAGTTGGCTTGGAAGCAGTTACATTTCCCTTGATGTTCGTGAGGCAATCCTCCTACATAGCGCCGATCATTCGAGATTCCGGTGACCATCTCCGGACATAGCAATGCTAACTCGGAATCTTTGGGTGTAAGCAATCTCAACACCTTTCACTTCTAGATTCCACAATTCGTTTCCATCTTCGCGACTTCGCGAGGGCGAATCATTGATCGCAATCTTTTGAACTCAACCCAAGGTATTGCATAAGCTACATTCGTCCCCGCTGATCGGAGATAAGCATTCCACCAAGTTAAAGCTCCTTCCTTTAGCGTGTAAGACGCATACATGACCTTACTGCCTTCTTCACATTCACAAATACAAAAGATTGTTTCCAACTTTTCAATCCAGTGCATGAGTCCAACTGCTCCTTCTTTTCCATTTGAAACTTTCGTGCCTACGCTTTTGAATTCCTTGTATGTGCATCCACGAACCGTGCTCTTAGGCTGTAGTATCGCCATTGGAACTTGACTCGTTACATCGGCGAAGTGCGTCGACCACCTGGCCGAGCCACGAAGTTCAAGAAGAGTCCTTCGGCGAGGGGCATTTTCAACAGTGCCGGTTGTCTTTGGGTAGCTTGTGTGCAGCTCGGCGAGCTTATGGGGCCGCTTGAACAGTTCAACTCGGCGAAGTGCGATTGGGCGAAAGTACCGCACTGCTCGGCGGTTGGATGCGCTCTTCGTGGAGGCATGTTCTAAAATACAAACGTAAATGAGCCCGTAAGATTGTAACGATACTCCACAACGTGTATAGGTAGAATGGATCGTGACGTAATCAACCAAGATAAGATATGAATAGAGGCGTTGGGAAAGATGATACTAGAGGTGCTAATGGCGAGATAGTCTCGTGATAAGTGGGTGAAGGTGATGGTAGGACGAGGGAGAGGATAAAGCATTCCATCTAATCGAGGTAATGATGATAAGGTATAAGGATGAAGACGATCTTTGTAATAACCCAAGATAAAGTAAAGGTCAATAACTCATATAAACTAAGTAAGTGAAAGTGCCTAATAATTGTGTCATGGTATAGTGGTTATAGTCTAGGACTAAAATGCAACCTAGTTCCCTATAACCTTGGCTCGATGCCAATCAGTAACACCCTCAAATTTACGCATGGAATGGTATTAAGGAGCGTTACATATGTAGCACACAAAGACAAGATAATAAAGAACGTACTCTATATGAGACGCTTTGAAAACAAAGACATTCTGTGTTTTTGAAATAAAATGGTTCAACATAGTCAAGTTACACTTCATAAACTAAAGCATTTATTTTAGTAGTTCCACTGAATGTACTCGAACATAATAAAGTCTTGAAAGGAGTTGCCATGCAAGTGATCACCGTGGGTGGTGCTACATATACTTCCATCTTAGTTACCTGAAAATACATGCTAAAATTTGTCAACAAATATGTTGGTGAGATCATAGGTTTAAAGTAATTTGTTGAACCACAAGATTTGCAAGGTGTGACCAATGTAACCCAATGGCACGAAATAAAGTATTCTACGGTCTAAGCTCATGACACCTAAACGTTAACTAAATAAATGCCCGAATACAAGTGCATAACCCACACACTTGTGACTTACTCAAATAATATGCGTCCGTCCGACTCGTACTAATGGTCAGTAGAGCTTATCCTACTATGGACGGGGGTGTCAACCCCAATAGATCTATTCATAGCATTTGCGCTTACTCACAAAAGAGTAACTAACTGTTCATGATAATGGGCTAATAATAGTAATGGGTTATCGGGACTTAGACCAAGATGCAACAAGAATTTTGTACTAGGTGCTCAATCGTAAAAATAAGCATGCATTCTTCCCCAAAAGTATTTGAAAACAAGTAAAATAGGGGCTATGAAACTCACCTTAGTGAAGTAGTCTGAAATCGAGTAAAGTCAACTAGTAGTAGGGTGAAGCATCGACACGCGACCTATAATGACATGGCAAGTCTTAGCTAGTAATTTAATTGAGTTTAGAGTATTTATATTATTTTTACTTATGTGGCAAGTGTTTTCATTTAAGCAGTTTTGGCAAATTATTGGCTATCATTGGCTTTCGGAAGTGCATAAGTATATATGTACATATGATAAAAGTATCACAACGATAAGTCTTTGGTTCGTCGGTAACCGGAAGACGATGTACGGAAAATATCAAGTATAAATAGTAAACGTATTTAAATTATAGAAATGTCGCTTAAAGTATATATATTCATATTTAACTAATATTAATTAATAAGAAAATTTTAAAAGTAATAGTTACATGATAAATGTTTAAATAAAAATAAATTATGTTTATAGGTTATAATAGGTTTTAGAAAATTGGGTATGACCCGTATAAATAGGTTTTAAGTTTTATGCGGCGTCTAAGTGTTACAATAATTTTTAACCCGTTGTTATGAAAACAAGTTTTTGCTTAGTTTAAATAGAGTGTCTTAATGATGTAAAAGCTAATTCTTGTTTATAGTTATAGTTCAAAATATGTTTATAAAATATATCTAGTAATTTAAGGTATGTTGTAAATAAACGAGTGGTGAACAAGTAGATGATCGGGTCTTGAACGAGACACGAGACGGACCGAGGAAACAAATAGCCGTGACTTAAATGAAATGACAATTCGTGTACATGTTATGCTACCTCATTTTACTTGGCTCACACTTTGTATGTTATTTTATTTTCCAAAAGATTTCATATGCCGCCAAGGTTTTATACACATTTTTGCTCGTTCAATTTCAACTCAAACGCACCCTTATTAATATGAAATGGGCTTGTGGCCCGATTTGTAAATAACCCAACCCACCCTTTTGGTGGATTAATGGGCTCGTCATACCCACCCAAGCCCATACAAAGTACTACTCTTGCCATTTAAATGTGAAAACAGTTTTACCAAGAATACTTAACAAGTTATCATTTGTTTTTAAAAATAATACATATGTGTTGCCTAGACCTGGCATTTAAAACCAGGTAGAAATGAAATATTAGAGTTGAGATTGGCCACTTTGTGGTTCGAACTCGAGACCTCTCGGAGTGTCGTCAAGAAGAAGGGGCAAGAAATAAAAACACTCTCATCCTAGCAACTTCAAAACGCAGGATATTAAGGGCGTGTTTGGCCACATTAAGACTCGAAACTGAGATCTCAGTGGTGTGGGATGTCGCAAGAGCAAGGAAAAACAAAACTAACCAAAACTCACAAACAAGCAAATCTCTTAAGCACAACCTACCAATAAACCAACCAGTCTAAAGAAAGAGTTTATACCAGATTTAGATTAACATTAACAAAGAGTTTCACATCTTATATATACCGGTTTGTTAACAAGCGGTCAATCGATTCTCAAGAAGAAAAATATATATTTGAAATCGACTAGTACTTGTCTATCATAACCGATTCATGACAATACTCCAAACCAACATCTTTATCAAGAATTAACATCAAAATACAAAGAAAGAAAGATTCATGATCTTACAGCTTAAAAGTCGATCGGTGTGAAAACAAGAGACCAAAACATTAACCAAGCCGAATTCCGTGCACCACTAACACTCCAAATACCCTTTTGATTTTCGATATGTGTTAAGGAAGATGTAGTGGTAACTGTGGATCGGAGGTGGGTATAAGAGAAACAAAAACGAATGCTTTGACTTCTTCTTTCCTGGTCGATTCAAGCCTTCCATCTTGGGAAAGGTAGCTATCCATCCTCCTCTTCATAGTGGTCTCAGTGACCCTCGTTGGACCGAGATGAAAGGGACAGGTCGACTTTCTTGTCTCTTGATTGACCAAAGATGATAGTGATGGATGAGGTTGAAAGTTGTTTATCATCAAAATGGATGTGGGAGGTTTTTGGAGGAGAGGAGGCGTGGTTTTGATTTATCGTGAGTAGAAGAAACATTATCTCTGGAAAGAGAGAGAAGAAAAGGGGCGGCTAATATTAGAGGATTGGGTAGGTTAGGAGCTTTTATGTTTATTAGTAATATTATTATTAGTGTATTATGTGTACCCGTGTTTCGCTATAACATAATATAAATCGTATTTTATCTCGAACAAATGCCCGGGTTATGTTTTTGGAACCGTTTTATTAAACGTTAGATAGTATAAAAATAATTATTCGCATTAATAATTATTCGAATTAAATCATATATACTGCCATGTCGGTACGCGTGTGGACTCGTTTATCGAGATAACCTCTCGTTCTCATGTTTTGTTCATCAGTAATTATCAGTAAATAAATAACTTGCATTATTTGGTAAAAATAAATATTTTAGCTACGAGTATTGACCTAGAAATTACGGGTTGCGATAGTAGAGCTTTATCATGGTGTGAAGATTAAAACACTTCGCACTGATAGGGGGAGGTGAGTATTATGATCCAGTATATTTTCAATCTACTGGTATAATACATCGAACCAATCGCTCCATATACACCACAACAAAATGGTATATCCGAAAGAAAAATAGGACATTAAAAGAAATGGTTAATTCCATGATATGCTATTACGGCCTAAGTGATGGATTTTGGGGTGAGGCTATGTTGACGACTGTTATTTATTAAATAGAGTTCCTAATAAAAGGAACAAGATAACCCCTTATGAACTTTGGTATAAAAAGGCACCAAAACCGAAGTTATCTCGAGTTTGGGTCAGAGAGTAATGGTAAGATTGACTGGTCCTAAAATAAATAATATAGGTCAAAGAGGTATAGATTGTGTATTCATTGGCTATCCTGAGAATTCTAAGTGCTATAGATTCTATGTCATAGAACCTAATGATTATGTATCCGTGCACTCTGTTATTGAGTCACGAGATGCTGATTTTGGCAATGAGGATAGGTTTACATCTTTACCTAAACCTGCAGACATGATTGCATTTCTCTAGTAATTTTGGTACATCTGACCAAGTGACTGCCTCTCCTCCTGAGCCTAGGAGGAGTGTAAGAGCAAGAAAAACCAAATCTTTTGGTGGCGATTTCCAACTATATTTGGTCGAAGGATCAAGGAATGAAATTCAATTTCAATATCAATATTGTTTCAATGTTGATGAAGATCCTAGGACCTACAGTGAAGCTATGGCTTCAAGGGATGCTGCATTTTGGAAAGAGGCAATCCAAGATGAGATTGATTCTATAATGCACAATAATACTTGGAAACCGTCTGATTTACCACCTGGTTGTAAACCATTGAATAGTAAATGGATCTTCAAAAGGAAGATGAAGGTGGATGGAAGCATAAACAAGTATAAAGCCAGATTGGTTATCCAAGGCTTTAGACAAAAAGAAGGTATTGATTTATTCGATACTTATGCTCACATGCTAGGATTACCACCATTAGATTATTGTTAGCACTTGCGGCTATACATAATCTTGTAATTCACCAAATGGATGTTAAAACAACCTTTCTGAATGGTGAATTGGATGAAGAGATTTACATAAAACAACCAGAAGGTTTTGTCATGCCTAGTAATGAAAATAAGGTTTGTAAATTGGTTAAATCTCTTTATGGTTTGAAGCAAGCTCCCAGCAGTGGCATCGAAATTCGATGATGTTGTATTGTCTAATGGTTTTGCATTAAACCAAGCGGACAAGTGTGTATACTGACAAGTTTAATGCTTCTGGTAAAGGAGTAATCATTTGCTTGTATGTTGATGACATGTTAATCTTTGGTACTGACCAAGATCAAGTTGATACAACTAAGGAGTTCTTGTCCTCTAAATTTGAGATGAAGGACATGGGGAGGCTGATGTGATTCTTGGCATTAAGATCATACGTGGAGAACATGGCATTACTATCTCTCAATCACATTATATTGAGAAGATGTTGGATAAATTTAATCCGAAAGATTGTTCTCCAATAGGTACTCCTATGGATCCCACAACAAAACTTGTGTCTAATAAAGGTGTTGCTGTGAATCAACTTGAATATTCAAGGGCTATTGGATCTCTCATGTATGCCATGATTAGTACTAGACCTGATATAGCCTTTGATGTTGGAAAGTTGAGTAGATATACTCACAATCCAGGTTTAATACATAGGCTAGTAAAACATGTGTCAAGATAGAACTACTATGTATGTAAACTTTTGTGTACATTATCTTCGTGTATTCATATTGAATTCCCAGGGTTCAATCCTAAGCGACACCCTGGTATTCGAATATTTGGAATGTGTAATGTACTAATGTGAAATTCAATCGTCACGACATTTCGTTTATGCAAAAGTTTGATTGTTTGAGATTACTTGTTTTAGTTAATCAAGGATTGCACTAAAATAGGGGAGGAATGTTGGATATTTTAGTGTAATTGGATTAACTTGTTTGACCAATTTCATCATAATAAGACATCATTTAGGTTTGGAGGTGCGGAGTGCACACCTAATTGAATTTGTTATGATCTTGTGGAAGCCCCTGGGATTGGGTCCGGCGCCAATACCAGTGGTCCAAGGGGCAGCCCAGTCGGTAGCGTGGTCCATAGGCAGCGGCGTGGTCTGCGGGAAGCTCGGGGTCGACTAAGTTGCTATGTCAAAATTCCTCGAAAATTAATTTTTGGAAATTGAGGGACAAAATTTGACAAGTTGGAAACCCTAAAAGCGCCTTTGCGCTTATCCCGTTTTGCAGTTATATTCGGTTTTATTTGGTCATATCTGATTCTCTGGTTCAATAATATCTTATACCAAACATACAGAAAATTTCTAACTCTGAATTGTATCCGATTGAATAATTCGGGAGAACCACCGAATTGATTCGATCTGAAAGTGTTCACACGCCTTTCAGAGATTTAAGCATATCCAATTGTGTTCGTTATTACTGTATATCCCCTACAGCACATACCTATCCGCTGCCATCACCATCATGTCCGCTGATTCACAAGCTAGACAGATTAGACATCTTTTTTAGATTAATTTGAAAAAAGAAAATGCACAATACACATGCCAAATGATTCACATATTAGACATCTCCTTAAGTTTAATTTGTGTTGTAGGTCCAAGTATCATCACTCTTTTAGCAAATTAGACATGCATGGGCTAAATCTCTATAATTCCATGGTGATGTGCACCGACTAAACCCATACATATCATCGTCTAGAATAGTAATGCTACGAATGTCTAGAAATGTTCTTTGTTCCTCCTCCTCTGCCTTCATGGTAATCGAATCGGCCAGTAACAACAACATGGTCATGTTCATATAAATCATCTCGATTCTTGATTGCTCAAACATATCCTAACAAATCTATATATATACCAGAAACTACACAACCTCATATATTAACCAAACTTGAACACTAATACTAAGAATATTTTTTAAGTAACAACAACATGGATATGAACTTCATGTGTCGGATTGGTCTATCACTATGGCATATGTGTACAATATTTTGAATGAGTGTAGCATAAACTGTAATGTTCATTGACATATTAGCTACTACATTCAGTCCCATATCAATTTTAGTTGCGACAAATTAAATTAAACAGGGCTTGGAAAAAATTGGTTTTAAAACGGAAACTACTTTAGCCAAAAGGGCGATTACTATAGTATCAACTTGTAGTCACAGGTTCGTGAGTCACTCAAGAATAGTGATGATTTTATTATACGGTTTCGCTAAGAGGTTCTTTACGTACTTGTGTTATATATTTTTCGTGTACAATGTCATAGTACTTGTTGTAATAGGTCATCAAGGAGTGTAATTTTATGGATTTATAGCACCTTGTTTTATTCTAAAAAGAGTAAAGGGGATCCTTATTCAAGATTAGGCTTTCGTAATAGAATGTAGCTTAGTTGTCACTTTTTTCATACTAGCTAACCGTATCTATTAAAAAAATAGAAAGTGGTGTTAATCGTTATTTCGCTACTTGTATTCGATCGAGTGAGATTTGAGTTTCGTAATGGGTTGGTTTTATGTGTCGTCGAGTTGAGCCGGTGTCAACTCGATCATTTAACATGCACGTGTCTAGCTTGCTATGATTAGTGGGTCTAATTTGCCACACTTCTTCCAATCGTCTATAAAATCCACAGTTCATTCTCTTCAATACCGAACTCAAAACCAACACTGAAGCTTCATTCTCTTCAACCTTTCCTTTTCTAGAAAACGAAAACTCGAAATCGTTTTTCTCTATCAATGGCATCCACCAACATTGAAATGCAAGACTTAACACAGCTGCCCACCCAACAAAACACCACAACCACTACCACCGCCACTAACATCGAACCCCACCAACAAACCACCACCACCGCTACCACTGCTAACGCCACCGACACTGAAACCCTGCCGGCAAACAGAGGAATCTGGACAGTGAAAAATATCATAATATTGACAATCTATTTAGTTTTCCTCGGGTTTTTGGCCTGTTTGCTGATATTTCATCTGGCTATCAATGTAGGTACGATGAAGGTGTCCGTACCTGACATACAAGATACTTACATCAAGCATCGAACTATAACTAACACAAGTATCGCACTTGAAGCCAATGCGACACTTGGAGTCAAGTTTAAAACCACTAGAGATGTCAACCCGACCCCGTACATGGCATTCTTCAACTTGACGATGGTTACCTTCAGGAACTACACTCTCAGCACCTATGGGAATTCCAACTACTCCATCTACGAGAAGAAAGAGCTGTTTCTCGTGGTTCACTTCGAGCGACATGTGAATCAGTACGCCGAAGAGAAGTGTGGGTCCTCAATAGAAGGATGGCGGAGGAGTATCCGCAAATGCTACTAACGATGTATTTCTACTAGAAGCTGAAGAATGAAGAGGCTCTGGTCATACCACCATCTCCCTAAGATGTCGATTTCATATGTAGTGTCCCATATGCACGTACTCGTGCTATTAAAATATGCTTGAACTATATCAAATCTTTCATCTAGAATAAACAAACAATAACATCTATACAAAGAAACGAGGTTTTGTTGCCCACGTGATGTGGCGTTTAATTTCGGATGTTTGAATTTATCTTCTGCAGAAATACAATATCGGATTTTCAACTTTAATTTCGGATGTCCAAAATATTATTATACTCGGTATAAAACAATATTCTAAAATTTTGTATAACTCTAATCACCATCATAATAATATTCTCTTTTCAAATGCATAATAACTTTTTTATAAAAAAATTATGGAACAAAAGTAATGGTTATCGCGTCACTTTTCAAATACCTATTGATATAGGGGATAGCAACAAGCTGACATCGCAGTAAATAATTGTTTAGAACTCGCTCCCTCAACAAATGGAACATCTATATGTATACTTTAATACGGCAACTTTGAAGTTTGTCTTTATTTATATACCTTTTCTTTGAACAAATGTTTTATTTATATTATTAATTGCTTTTCCAAAAGGGCTTGGAAAAAATCGGTTTTAAAACGGAAACTACTTTAGCCAAAAGGGCGATTAATATAGTATCAACTTGTAGTCACAGGTTCGTGAGTCACTCATGAATAGTGATGATTTTATTATATGGTTTCACTAAGAGGTTCTTTACGTACTTGTGTTATATATTTTTCGTGTACAATGTCTAAATACTTGTGGTAATAGGTCATCAAGGAGTGTAATTTTATGGATTTATAGCACCTTGTTTTATTCTAAAAAGAGTAAAGGGGATCCCTATTCAAGATTAGGCTTTCGTAATAGAATGTAGCGTAGTTGTCACTTTTTTCATACTAGCTAACCCGTATGTATTAAAAAAAATAGAAAGTGGTGTTAATCGTTATTTCGCTACTTGTAATCGATCGAGTGAGATATGAGTTTCAGAAGGGTTGGTTTTATGTGTCGTCGAGTTGAGCCGGTTTCAACTCGATCATTTAACATGCACGTGTCTAGCTTGCTATGATTAGTGGGTCTAATTTGCCACACTTCTTCCAATCGTCTATAAATACCACAGTTCATTCTCTTCAATACCGAACTCAAAACCAACACTGAACAGTTCATTCTCTTCAACCTTTCCTTTTCTATAAAACCAAAACTCGAAACCGTTTTTCTCTATCAATGGCATCCACCAATATTGAAATGAAAGACTTAACACAGCTGCCCACCCAACAAACCACCACCACCACTACCACCGCAACTAACATCGAACCCCACCAACAAACCACCACCACCGCTACCACTGCCACCGCCACCAACATCGAAACCCTGCCGGCAAACAGAGGAATCTAGACAGTGAAAAATGTCATAATATTGGCATTCTGTTTAATTTTCCTCGGGTTTGTGGCTTGTTTGCTGATAATTCATCTGGCTATCAATGTAGGTATGATGAAGGTGTTCGTGCTTGACATACAAGATACGTACATCAAGCACCGAACTATAACTAACACAAGTGTCGCACTTGAAGCCAATGCAACACTTGAAGTCAAGTTTAAAATCACTGGAGATGTCAACCCGACCCCGTACATGGCATTCTTCAACTTGACGATGGTTACCTTCGGGAACTACACCCTCCGCACATATGGGAATTCAAGCTACTCCATCTCCAAGAAGAAAGAGCTACTTCTCGTGGTTCACTTTGAGCGACATGTGAATCGGCTGCCAGAAGAGAAGTGTGGGTCCTCAATAGATGGATGGTGGAGGAGTATCTGCAAATGCAACTAACAGTGCATTTCTCCTAGAAGCTGAAGAATGAAGAGGCTCTGGTCATACCACCATCTCCCCGGCATGCTGATTTCATATGTAGTGTCTCATATGCACGTACTCGTGCTATTAAAATATGCTTGAACTATATCAAATCTTTCATCTAGAATAAATAAACAATAAAATGTATATACATAAATGAGGTTTTGTTGCCCACGTGATGTGGCGTATAATTTCGGATGTCTGAATTTATCTTCTGCAGAAATACAATTTCGGATTTTCAACTTTAATTTCGGATGTCCAAAATATTTTTATACTTGGTATAAAACAATATTCTAAAATTTTATATATCTCTAATCACCATCATAATAATATTCTCGTATCAAATGCATAATAACTTCTTTATAAAAAATTTATGGAACAAAAATAATGGTTGTCGCGTCACTTTTCAATGCCTATTGATATAGGGGGATAGCAACAAGCTGACATCGCAGAAAATAATTGTTTAGAACTCGCGTCCCCCAACAAATGGAACTTGTATATGTATACTTTAATACGGCAACTTTGAAGTTTGACTTTATTTATATATCTTTTCTTTAAACAAAGTTTTTATTTATATTATTAATTGCTTTTCCCTTTTAGCCAACTTGACATCAAAAGGTAAAGATAAAAACACTTGTTTTATTTAGCTTCGGGGAGGATCTAAGTCGTGACATTTTACATAAAGAAAAATGTCATAATATTGGCAATCTGTTTAATTTTCCTCGGGTTTGTGGCCTGTTTGCTGATAATTCATCTGTCTATCAATGTAGGTACGATGAAGGTGTCCGTGCTTGACATACAAGATACGTACATCAAGTACTGAACTATAACTAACACAAGTGTCGCACTTCAAGCCAATGCGACACTTGAAGTCAAGTTTAAAACCACTAGAGATGTCAACCCCGACCCCGTACATGGCATTCTTCAACTTGACGATGGTTACCTTTGGGAACTACAACCTCAGCACCTATGGGAATTCCAGCTACACCATCTCCGAGAAGAAAGAGTTGCTTCTTGTGGATCACTTCGAGCGACATGTGAATCAGCTGCCAGAAGAGAAGTGTGGGTCCTCAATAGATGGATGGCGGAGGAGTATCCGCAAATGTTACTAACGGTGTATTTCTACTAGAAGCTGAAGAATGAAGAGGCTCTAGTCATACCACCATCTCCCTAGCATGCTGATTTCATATGTAGTGTCCCATATGCACGTACTCGTGCTATTAAAATATGCTTGAACTATATCAAATCTTTCATCTAGAATAAATAAACAATAACATATATATATAAAGAAACGAGGTTTTGTTGCCCACATGATGTGGCGTATAATTTCGGATGTCTGAATTTATCTTCTGCAGAAATACAATTTCGGATTTTCAACTTTAATTTCGGATGTCCAAAATATTTTTATACTTGGTATAAAACAACATTCTAAAATTTTATATAACTCTAATCTCCATCATAATAATATTCTCTTTTCAAATGCATAATAACTTCTTTATAAAAAAATTATGGAACAAAAGTAATGGTTATCGCGTCACTTTTCAAATGCCTATTGATATAGGGGATAGCAACAAGCTGACATCGAGTAAATAATTGTTTAGAACTCGCGTCCCTCAACAAATGGAACATGTATATGCATACTTTAATACGGCAACTTTGAAGTTTTTCATTATTTATATATCTTTTCTTTTAACAAAGTTTTTATTTATATTATTAATTACTTTTTCCTTTTAGCCAACTGGACATCAAAAGGTGAAGAAAAAAACACTTGTTTTATTTAGCTACGGGGAGGATCTAACTCGTGACATTTTACATAAAGAAAAATGTCATAATATTGGCAATCTGTTTAATTTTCCTCGGGTTTGTGGCCTGTTTGCTGATAATTCATCTGTCTATCAATGTAGGTACGATGAAGGTGTACGTGCTTGACATACAAGATACGTAGATCAAGCACCGAACTATAACTAACACAAGTGTCGCACTTGAAGCCAATGCGACACTTGAAGTCAAGTTTAAAATCACTGGAGATGTTAACCCGACCCCGTACATGGCATTTTTCAACTTGACGATGGTTACCTTAGGGAACTACACCCTCAGCACCTATGGGAATTCCAGCTACTCCATCTTTGAGAAGAAAGAACTGCTTCTCGTGGTTCACTTCGAGAGACATGTGAATCAGCTGCCAGAAGAGTAGTGTGGGTCCTCAATATATGGATGGCGGAGGAGTATCCGCAAATGCTACTAACCGTGTATTTCTACTAGAAGCTGGAGAATGAAGAGGCTCTGGTCATACCACCATCTCCTCGGCATTCTGATTTCATATGTAGTGTCCCATATGCACGTACTCGTGCTATTAAAATATGCTTGAACTATATCAAATCTTTAATCTAGAATAAATAAACAATAACATCTATATAAAGAAACGAGGTTTTGTTGCCCACGTGATGTGGCGTATAATTTCGGATGTCTGATTTTATCTTCTGCAAAAATACAATTTCGGATTTTAGGATGTCCAAAGTATTTTTATACTTGGTATAAAACAATATTCTAAAATTTTATATAACTCTAATCACCATCATAATAATATTCTCTTTTCAAATGCATAATAACTTTTTTATAAAAAAGTTATGGAACAAAAGTAATGGTTATCGCATCACTTTTCAAATGCCTATTGATATAGGGGATAGCAACAAGCTGATATCGCAATAAATAATTGCTTAGTACTCGCGTCCCTCAATAAATGGAACATCTATATGTATACTTTAATACGACAACTTTGAAGTTTGTCTTTATTTATGTATCTTTTCTTTGAACAAAGTTTTTATTTATATTATTAATTGCTTTTCCTTTTTAGCCAATTGGGCATCAAAAGGTAAAGAAAAAAACACTTGTTTTATTTAGCTACGGGGAGGATCTAACTCGTGACATTATGCATAATTGAATTGCTAACGTCTTAACCGTTGTTCTTTCACTCCTTTTAAGTTGATTATGATGTTGGCGTACAAAAATAACATATTCTAAATAAAATACAACTATTCTGAATACTGGTAAGGTTAGAAATGTGGTAAACGAGGTGGAAACCCCCTGCCGCGTTGCGGCGGAGTTTTTGCAGGCAGCTAAGAACGTACGCAGCAATTGATCTGACAAATATCGATCTCCAATTAAAATTTCACTTAAGACTAATATTTTTGAATAATAGATAGATATTTGAGAAGCACAGGTCATGTATTATTACAAGATATACATCACTTCAATTAAGTTTGAGAAAGTGAAATCGGGATATACAGTTGTAGAAAAGCACGTAATTACATTATAGTACATTTCCATTTGTTTACACAAAACCGCATGTTTTAAGCCCACCATTGGGGAGCATACTAATTGACGACCCTAAGAGGCAAGCGTGGCAAGATACTAAAGTATTGGGTTAAAGTAGCTTACATCCTAATAAATGCATTTCCGTCTCCAAACCCGAATATTTGAGCCCCTAAAGCCACGCATTTCAGACCCAGTTCCTTCCAAACGCAGCCGATCGAAACCCCCATTCCAACACCCAAAGGTCACCCATTTCAGCCCCTAGTTGAGTCCCCAAACTCGCCCATTTCAAAGATCCAACCAGCGGCAACATCTGCATATTTCAAAGACTGAAATCCACCCTTTGAGTGTTGAGTTCTTACCCTAGACCTACCCATTACAAATGCCAAACGCACACCCATTTTAGGCCCCAAACCCGCCCATTTCAGCCTCTAAATCCAAGTGTTTTAGCCCCCATTTTAGGACCAACACGCGAACGATTTAGCGGCGGTTTCATCACCTTAAACCCCTCATTTCATTTCCTACTTGAACCCGATCGCACCCTTTTAGTATACAAACGCACCCACAACGACCCCCTTCTTAATGCCAAAGATTATAGTTAAACGCGGCGACAAAAATGCTCGCATCACGTTCAGGACTCGTGTTAGTCACATGTATGTATACCATCAACGATATCATAAGCTGCAGAGTATGAATACGGCGTGGTTGCCATTGATGTTCAAGAACGTTCTTCGAGGTAGAAAACCCGACACATTTTTTATCACCCCGGTCAAAATAAGATTACCCTATTTTCTCGACGTATCACTAACTGACCTAAAAAGATCCTTCTTATTTCCCCGCAAAATTAGAAACATCAACATATCAGATAATCAAAACCCCATATGAACAACAGTAAACAACAAAGGATCAAAAACCCGTATGAATTCCTTCAAGAAGGCATCAAATTTTACATAAGTATATTTTCGAAAAGTATTCGCTACTCAACTTACGTGTCTAGCAAAGTCACGATACGCGAGAAGTCGAAAGATCGCCAATGCGATGAATCCCTTTTGCGTTATGCAACTGTTCCGTAATCTGTCATTCAGATGAATAAATTAGCAAATTTGTTCCATTAAACAAACAATGGAACTTTTTAGTACTGAATTTTCTAGATACCCGTTTCCTGCAAGTTTGCAGTTGATAATTATATAATTGTATACTGCAATCTCATACCAAAACAGCCTACATTCTTCGCAACTCCCATTCTTGGGACACTTTTTATATGTTTGAAACATCTTATCAATGCATACCGTGTCGCCAATTTTTTATAAGTTTCACGCTTTCAAGTTCATCACCATTTCCACCATCCTCACCCCAAAGGTGATAATAAGCTGTAAAGTTATAAACAACCCTAAAAAGTCAATATATTAAATTAGAAAACAGGTCAATATTTACTGATAACAAAATGTTTTACTAACCTTGACTTTGATCCATGAATTTTTCTTATAACTTAACTTTTAACTCTGAATCATCTCAACAAACTAATGTGGTTTCCTAGTTTGGAAATACTATACAGAAGATATTAATAGCTCACCTACCATGAATTTCCATAGTGCCTACTGTGAATTTCCATAGGGGTTGTACAACACGATCAAGAATGGTTGTCCAACAAAACTAACCCGAATTCGAAAGTATGGAAATAAACATTAATGTTAGCGTAAGTCGTTGTAGAACCCCCAACAACAAATAAATACAACATTCAATTAAAAATGAAATCAAACCAAGATGATTTTGATGAACGCAATGTCATTGCCTTTAAATAAGTAAATATTGATGGTAAGCCTCAAGATCATAAAGGCTATGCAACAATTGCAGATCCAACAAAAAACAATTATGAATTATTCATAAAAAAACCTACCTGATGGTGAACCATACCCACAAAATAAACTTACATATTTGTTGGTACTTAAACCACCACGCCAAGCTTCTCCTTTGGTCCTAATAACAATATATTTATGATCATCAGTCAAAGTTTATTCATAGAAGATGTTCATATAATAATAAAAAACCATAATAGAAAAGCGTATAACCTAAATAATCGAAAAGCATAACATAATTAAAAACGATACCTGCTTAAAAATTAATTTTATGGCACAAAATCAAAATATTAGCAAATGTTAAGAGTATAAAAAGCGATTCCCCAACATCAAAAACTCCAACGTTGGGTAAAGGCGGTGTTATTTCTCAACCATGCATGACAATACTTCGTGGTTCCAAATGATGCCCTATAAAAAAAAGAAAAATTCAAAACCTACACGTACGACAAACCTAACGATTTGTAGCCATCTTGTTGGTTCATATCAGCCGCACCTCAAATCAACTTGCACCTAATTACAACCACCAATCAATACCACATCATCAAATCATCTTAATTTCATAAGAACCCCAAAAAAATAATAAAAACCCAATTTTTTTTTATATCTTTACGACAACAATCACAAAGGGAGAAAAATTGAGAAACTTGATATTGGAGATGTACAGATAAACAAACCCGCAAACAATAATCTGTTGTACCAACTCCTCGAATACCAATTGGCCAACCTGAAAATAAGACATAATCATACAAACATGGATAAATTGACCATTCACAGATCCACTAATTAAACAAAAACCCATACCAAATATCACAAAATATTGAAACCAAAAAAGAAACAAACAAAGCAACACCTCTTAAAACCCTAAACATATCGCTACTACTTTAATTATCAATAACACAAAATAAATAAAAAATCTCACCTTGGTGTTTCATAAAACTGAGGCGGTGCTAGTCGGTGGTTAGAGACTCAAGTCGTGTATCCCTATCTCTCTTTCCTCCTAGATGAACCAACCGGCATATATATGACTCACGGAGTCTATCACCAAATCCGATCGCGGGCTCAAAACTTCAGCCCAATGTTAGTAAACCCAGAAGCCCAACAAACCATTTATTAGCAGAAAACTGACAGATGCATGTCACGTACCACGGAAAGAAATTTTTTACGCCACCGACCTAGCGGATTAGTATATATATAGAATAACACTTTAAGTATAATATTTGTGTCGTATATATGTTTAAACTATGGTGGTCCGAAATTAACTCCTTTCATTACAAATGCTAGAACTTGTCACGGTCCTAACTTTAGTGTTCGATCAGACTACATAAAGAATAACTTCTAAGTTTAGTACTCTTCCAAAAGCTGCCGAATTCAGTATTTCAACTTAAAATGCATGGTTTCTGGTAGCAATATCCCATTTCAACAAACTTTAACACGCGTTTCTTCCTTTTTTCCTTTTCTTTTTTAATATCTTTATTATATATAAAGAATCTGAATAAAATTTAAGATTTTCTTATTTCAGTCACTTCCTTAGTTAAGTTATACTCCTTTGTTATTAGTGTGCGCTTGGTATACCGTAATCCATATAGGAATGAATGAAGTATTACAGATAATTCGAACCCTTGAGAAGAAAAATTAATCCCCCATTGGCCACGGAGGTTCACTTGCGCCGACTCCGGGCTATCCAAAATGGTAGTCGTCCTGGGATTAGTCGGCTCGCAATGTCGAGTCGGAAACCTAAGTAAAAAAAGTATAACAAATGAATGAATAAAATCATGTTTGGTTACACTTTATTTATTTATTTTTATTTTTCGCTGGGCCGTTTCCATTCTCCCATTCTCTATCATATCAGCAAAAACCATATTATCTTTTAATCTTGCTTCATATCTTGCTCTTTTTTGGTATTAAATCATTAAGAGGCCACCATTATCCCGTTTATCCTTCCATATTTGAATAGCAGTAAGATGTCAGTTCTCAATTACACAACTTTTAGATATATATTGGTTTTAGTTTTATTGTCCCATATGTATTTATTCTTGTTTTTGTTAAACGGGTTTGATATACTTGATAACAAACGTACATGCCTTCAATTATTTTTTTGTATCTTTTAAAATATGCTTCAACTATATCAAATCTTTTCATCTGCAATAAATAAAAAATAACATTTATATAAAGAAATGAGGTTTTGTTGCCCACTTGATGTGGCATATAATTTCGGATGTCTGAATTTATCTTCTCCAACAATACAATTTCGGATTTTCAACTATAATTTTCGGATGTCCAAAATATTTTTATACTTAGTATAAAACAATATTCTAAAACTTTATATAACTTTAATGACCATCATAATAATATTCTCGTTTCAAATGCATAATAATTATGGAACGAAAGTAATGGCTATCACATCTCTTTTCAAATGCCTATTGATATAGGAGCTAGCAACAAGCTGACATTTAGGATGGTTTATCATGCCTCTTTTAATATAAGCCGTGTCATTTACAATCAATTTTATTTTTTATATACTTGAATGATACTATAAATGCTCGTCTCACCATTCACCAACCAAGACAATTGCATCATTTTTATTTTTCATATACTTGACTAAGTATCGTGCGTGAGTTTAGAATAAGTTAGCTATGTTAATTATAATGGCATCAAGAATCGAAATGCAACACTGACAATAAACCACCACTACCACAAGCATCGCCACTAACCCCCCCATTTGAACAATGAGAAATGTCATAGTATTGGCATTCTCTTCCATTTCTTCGTGTTTATGGGCGCTTTGCTAATAATTCACCTGCTCATCAATGTGGGTACCATAAAGGTTTATGTGTTTGGCGTACAATATATGTACGTCAAGCACATAATTGTAACTAACACAAGTGTGTTTCTACTAAATAACATAAATATAATCACGATCAAGAATATTGTGTTGAACTACTAAAGATTATTTGAGACTTGAATACAATCTCTATAATACATGCATGAACAAAAACTAGTAAAGTAAAACATTTGCGCTACATAACGTGACACAAATGAATAAGTAAAATATCAAGTTAAATAATTTGCACTTCTGCAATACATAACATCACATAGATGGGCCTTTTCTAGTTTTCGGTCCATCATGTCCAAAACCGAGGAAGAAGGGTAGACAAAAAATAGTTGTGTTCTTTTAAAAAAAATGGAAGGAAAGAGAGAGGGAATGGAAGAAAGTGAGTAGGAACTTGTGGTTTTGCTACTTTATCCGCCTAAATTTGCGATGTTTTAGGAAGTAACGAAAACATTGTCTTTTCAAACTCTTTGAATTGACTATTATTTATTATTATTATTATCATTATTATTATTATTATTATTATTATCATCTGTATCTATTTTCACCTTCTTCCCTTTCATTGTTGATAGTCAATTTTTCACTACTGTTTATCCAGAGAAATACTTTGCATACTTCTAATTACTTGCATCTAAGTTTAATATGTCTAAAGTGCAGTTTTCATGACATTATAATATCAGATTTGGCCTTTCTTTAATTTCAATCACTAGTTTATTAGGTTACCTATTCCACCGTATGCAATGAATTGTTGGGGAATTTAGCTTCTATTTATGATAAATTTATCCATAATAAAGTGCATACATTATGACAACTTATAAAGCGCATTAGAGGGTATCTGAGTGACTACATTTCCTCAATTGTGTGAGACACAAGTGTTACCAATGTTCAGCTACTTCCTTTTATTGTGTGTAAATTGTAATAGTACATGGTCCCGGAACAAAGTAAAAGAACTGAGGGCAGTGTCCTTGATGACATGATGTTGATTTTGTTGTTCTTGGTGTGCAGGTAGGGCCTTTATTAGATATTTGATAATTCTATCATGCATCTGTGAGTCTATCGCTTTATTGACTTAGTATTTTGAGGCTAGTGTACTTCATGTTGGTTTTGATGTTAATCTAAAACTTCAAGCAATGTATGCATACTAGTAAAATGATCCACTAGAAGCTAAAGAACAAAGAGGCTCTACTCATATCACCACCATCGATATATATACTAGTTTTAGTTGTACTGTCCCATATGCATTTATTCATTTTTTTGTTAAACGGGTTTGATATACTTGATAGCAAACCTACATGCCTTCACTTATTGTTTTTGTATCTCTTAAAATATGCTTGAACTATATCAAATCTTTCATCTACAATAAATAAATAATAACATCCATATAAAGAAATGAGGTTTTGTTGCCCATGTGATGTGGCGTATAATTTTGGATGTCTTAATTTGTCCTCTGCATAAATAAAATTTTGGATTTTCAACTTCATCTTGGATGTCCAAAATATTTTTGAATTTGGTTTAAAACAGTATTTTACAATTGTAAATAACTCTAATGACCATCATAATAATATTCTCTTTTCCAAATAACTTCTTTATTAAATAATTTATGGAACGAAAGTAATGGCGTATTGCCTATTGATATACCAGATAGCAACAAGCTGACATTTAGGATGGTTTATCACGTCACATTTGATATAAGTCGTATCATTTTCAATCATTTTTTTATATAGACTTTACCGAGACTATAAATGATCATCTCACCATTCGCCAAGACACTTGCATCTTTTTTATTTTTCATATACTTGACTGAGTATCGTGTGTTAGTTTAGAATGAGTTAGCTTGGTTAATTATAATGGCATCAAGAATCGAACTGAAACCCAGCTAAGAAACCACCACTACTACAACCACCGCCACTGAACCCCCGCTGTCAAACAAAATAATTTGAACCATGAGAAAAGTCATAGTATTGGCACTCTATTCCATTTTCCTCTTGTTTGTGGGCGCTTCGCTAATAATTCACCTGCTCATCAATCTGGGTACCATGAAGTATGGATGGCAAAAAAACTAGAACCTGAAGGGGAAATCCGAAACCCGAATTAAGTGGGGCGTGGCGGGCATGCTAATCGGGTTATGGGGCCGGTTAGGGGCTTAAACGAGGAGTAGGAAATCCTCGCCCCGCCCCGCCCACCCGAATAATTATACACATATACAAATATATCTATATCAATATATTATTTTGTTAGTATTTACATAATAAAAAAATATTACTCTAATATTGTTAGTTTTTTATATTTGTAAGATTGCAAAATTGTGATATAGAAACTCGTTTATTGTCAAATTTTTAAGTTTTACCTTTTGGAAGTGTAATTTATCATTTCAAGTAATTGCTAACGGTTTAAAAATAATACTAAATGTGAAATGGTGCGGGTTTGGTCGAGAATTGCAACAATAGAGGACACCCCGATAAGATCCCCGATTAATACGGGGGCGGGTTTGGGGGAGCATCCCGCCCCAACGGGGCACCCCGATTAGATCCTTGATGGGGATCGGGGCTGGTTTGGGAAGAACTTTGGTAATCGGGTTTGAGGATGGGGATGGACGCCCCGTTGACATCCCTACATGAAGGTTTATGTGCTTGACGTACAAAATATGTTCGCTAAGCAAAAGAATTGTAACGTACACAAGTGTCTCACTTGAAGCCAATGCGACACTTAGAGTTAAGTTCAAAACAAGTAGAGATGTCAACTCGACCCCAGGCTTGGTATTTTTCAAATTGACAATAGTTACCTTTAGCAAATCCACCATCGTCACCTTTGCGAATGCCACCTACTCCATCTTTGAGAAGAAATAGCAACTTCTTGTGATTCACTTCAAACCACATGTGAATCAACTGCCGGAAGAGGAAGTATGGGTACTCAATAGATGGATGGAGAAGGGGCATATGTACATGCTAGTGACGGTGGATTTCCACTGGAACCTAAAAAACAAAGAGGCTCTACTCATATTGCCACCTTCTAGATATACTGGTTTTAGTTGTAGACTTGATAACAAGCGTACATGCTTTTAATTATTGTTTTTGTATCTATTAAAATATGTTTGAACTATATCAAATCCTACATCTACAATAAATAAACTAAGGATGAGCACCAAACCCGATAAACCGACCCGAAAAAGCTTAACCGAAAAAACCACCCAATTGATAAATGATGGGGTAGTTTTGATCCTTCCATATAAATACCAAGCTCTAGATCATTCTAACTAAGGTTTTTTCACACATATACACTGATACTACTCCTTTTAACTCTGTTAAACACACTCGAACATATACCTACTCTCACACCCAAGGTTAATCGTGGGATCCCCCTCTCACGGTGAGACTAACGGTGTTTTATCTTAGCAGGATCATTCGCGTGATTCCTATCCCTCTCAAGAAACAAGCGGCGTGCGTACATCTAGTGTGCAGTGGAACTAATACGGCTAAATTTTGTATTATCAATAATTCACCCTAGTATGGGTTAAATATCGGTTGCATAAGGAGATGGGGAACTTGAATCATTTTATTGAAGGGGCCACAATGTTAATGATTAATTTTTAAACTATACATAGAGAAAGATTATACTGTAATATGAAGTTGTATATAGAAAATAAAAATGCAGTTACTAACACAACACAAAATTAAGCCAAAAAATCTTAAAACTATGAATCATCTTGAGTTTAAAAAAAAAGGATAACAAAATAGCTCCCATACCAATGAAACTACACATAACTCTATAAAAATGTATCTAACTTGACATTTTTTCAATTTTTATATAGCTATATTTTGTTATCTAACTATATTTTGTTGTTATAACCCAAAAGTTATAAATCAAGACTTTTGTATGTATTAAAGTTTGATTTAAGATCATTTGAGGACAATATATTATTTACATATCAATGGATCAATCTCCACCATCTATTTTTATTTGATCTAATGAATGAGATTAATCCCAACAATTTAAAAACCAACTTTCATCATCTTTTTTCAAATATTAATAACTTTCAAACCGTTAATCATTAAGCCGGAAAAATATCATTTCATAATTTAAACATTTAATTATCTTTCTATAGATAGGGCACTTTGATATACTTTCTAATAAAAAAAAATTTTTTTTCGTATTTTTCTAATGCTTTTTAAGTTTTTTTGTTTTATTACGTAACTGAAATTTGCATTAAAAAATCATATATGATTAAACACTAATTTGAATATCACATGTGATATTAGTGTTATATCATATGTGATATTAGTGTTATATCATATATGATATGTAATATCACATGTGATTTTTTTTTGAACGGCAACGATTTTATTAAAAAACTAGCAAGACGCTAGAAGAACATTACAAGGAAATAAGGTTAGGATTTTTAAACCAATAATCCCATGAAAACGCCCTATTACATCTACTAGAGCACCAATTAAAAGAGAAAGAAACAATATCATGAAAAGAACCGATCTTCTAGGAGATGTCTCATCGAAAATGGTACGGTTCCTGAATCTCCAAATAAACCACCACGCAATGTAGCAAACACCCTCCAACAATAACTTAACTTTGATTGGAAGCCGAATCGAAGAAAACCAAGAATCCCAATCGGAAAAATTCACCAAAACCTGCCAATCAAGATCCCACCAACGGCATATCCAACGGAAGATGCTATGAGCCAAATCACACCCGAAAAGAATATGATTGATGTCTTCCTCAGCAGCAGAACATAACGGACACAAATAAGATTCCAATTCAATTCCTCTACGAGCAAGATTAACTCTAGTAGGAAGAAAATCACGCCGTGCTTTCCAAGCAAAAATATTAATCTTAATTGGGATGCATTTCACCCATCTCGTTGGTTCTACATGAGAAGGAAGAAATAAATTATCAAGGAAATTACGAACCTCTTTTACCCGAAATACCCCATCTCCAGTTAAGTCACAAATCCATCTATCATGTGATTGAGATAGAGTCACCAAATCCAATAATGAAGATAAATCCACCATCTGTTGGTGTTCGGTCCCTGCCCTCACAGGCCGTCTAAAAGAAACTGAAGCCACATTTTGCATTTTATCAGCAACCACCACCTCCTTATCCATCTCGAGCGCGAACAAGCGAGGAAAACGAATCCTAAGAGGCTGATCTCCCAGCCATTGATCATACCAAAACCGAGTATCACCCCCATTACCAATTCGTTTCTTACAGTGAGCTAGAAAATTAAAATCTTTGCCTTCCAACATATGTAATTCACGAATAATAGAACACCAATTAGAAGAAAGATTTACCGGATGCGATGTGATCGAGTTACCATACAAAGCTTTAATAACCCGGAACCACATCGAACCGTCTTGGGAAATAAATCGCCAAACCCATTTTAAAAGAAGGGCTCGATTAAGAGCATGAAAACTAGAAACGCCCTATTAGTGTAAAATCACATATGATATACATATCATATCACATGTGATATCACATATCATATATGATTTAACACTAATATCACATGTGATATTCAAATTAGTGTTCAATCATATATGATTTTTTTCATACAAATTTCAAGTAACGTAAAAAAAGACGAAAAAACGTGAAAAATACGATTTTTTTTTCGAAAGTATATCAAAGTGCCCGTATTAACGGTTTAAGAGATATTTAAATTATAAAAAATAGGTGAAATAATAAAATGTTTTTAATCTCAACCATTGATTTCTTTTTAGATGGATAGTGGAGATGAGTGCCTTGATATATAAAAAAAGTTTAGTATGTAAAATAACTCTCCTCTTAAAGTTTTGAATTCGAACTTTTGTGTGTAATTCGTTGGTGTAAAATGACCAATTCATTTTTCGTTGTTAATAGGGTAGTAAAGTAAAATAAGGATAAAATGATCACAAACACGCACAAAATCCGAACTAAAAATTTGATGTTATAATAGCAAAAAGAAAAAGTTAACCACACAACATTAGAAAATGTGACAAGTTAAATATTTCAAAAAAATAAAAAGTATGTGAGCACAAAAACCGAATAACCAAACCGAAATTGAAAAGACCAAAAAGACCGAACCAAAAAAAGTGAAACAAAGGAATACCAGCTTCGATACGATTGCACATTTTTCTATGGTACAAGGCTGCTGCTGGGTTTTCGCTACACCTCCAGTTAATCACATTGAGCGTTTAGCGTTATATAATTTCACTAAATTGTGGCTACTTGATTTAATGCTCGGTTAACCATGGGTGTTTTGGCTGTAGCGTAGTAGAGGTTTAAAATACATTTTAGAGGGAATCCTGCCACGATGATAAAAGGAATTTGTTCAATGTTGCACTATTGTTCATAGTTTGGATGATTTGCGCTGATGTTTGACTTTTTTGCATGATTTTTTTCAGGCAAGACATTCTTTTGCATTTCGAAATGCTCGTTGATATGAGGACGATCCCACTGTTGTTCACGATTGTAATCAAGGTTACTATCGTGCTGCGCGTTTTGTTATTAACACACACTGCCATTATTAATGGTCCCATACATTTGCCTGCAGGTAGCCTAATTTTTTTTTATAAGCGGTTGTCATTTTACTACAAGGATACCCATTTGAGGATGCAGCAGGATTGGTGATTAAAGGCGACGTGGATTGCACATGAGCCGATTGAAGAGGCCCAAACTCAGCTCTGTGTAGCCGATGGAAGAGCATCTAAATATACTGCATCACGTGTTTCTGTTGTCAAAATCCGTAGTCTTTTTCGAAGGCTATAAACCAGTGTTTCGTCAAGTGGTGTGGCTTCTTTCTTGGAGTCTTTACGTCCTTTATCTCACTATCTCGCCAAGTAATTTCTTAAAACCATGTTTGATTCTTTACAAGCGAATTAACTATTAACTTGATTTTTTTTATTCTTTTTTGTTGTTATTTTGTAGGTCTGCAAGTGAGGCTGGAGATGACGGGACTATTGAGTTCCTCAAATGTAGGAAGAGGAAATGATTACAGAAGTGGTAAATTTTATGTCCTTTGAATACTTATATCCGCTTTTGTATTGTAACACTGTATAGTTAGTATTTTGAAGCGTGTTTTAATGGTGATTATGCTATAGGAAAATAGGTATAGTGGTTAGTTTATAAATCATCAAATATGCTTAGCTATGTTAGTTAGAAAGAAACATATCTAAATTTGAGCTGTTGTGTATAGAAAAAAAGGGTCTTGCATGCAATATTTACTTTGTTTTTTGTTTTGCTCAGATAAAGCCATGTGTTTAGACACACCGCGAGTAACGGAGCTAGCTATTTTGTGAAAACATATAAAACCCGATTAACGTTTGTTTCGTCGAAGTCATTATTGAATCTCCAAACTAATTTACATAATCTATATGTATCGGCATTTCTAATGATTTATTGCTGCTTTTTTGGGTTTTCTAAATGGTTCTTTTTTTTTTGTGCAGTTTTGACAGAAAATCAGTAGTGAATAGATTGAGGTAAAAGGCTATTGTTTGTGGGGATTTCTTAAAACAGAAACCGGTTGATGTCAATGGTTTGCGTGCTCCAATCATGGATCACAGGGTCACAGTGGTTTGCGGAGATCTCAATGATATCTTGAACACCTTCAGGGCCATTGTAAGTCATATATAGTCATTATAAGCTTATTGAAAGTTTGATAAGCTCATTTTTGTGTCCTTATGAGCTTATAAAGTTCTTAAGCTCAAGTGAATAAGATCATAACCGTGAAAAAAGTCTTAATTATGAGCTATTTAGGTTTTTGAGGGAGGTGTTTGGTGTACTTTGAAACAGTTTATTGTGTTATGAGAATGAAATAAGCTAAGCTTAAGACTTAAGAGGGTGTTTGGGATTTTACGCTACTAGGGGTTTTTTGTTTTAGCTTATTATTGGGTTTATGAGATTTTTTGGTTTGGTTTGGTTTATATGTCATAGGCTCATATTTTTTGGATTTTCAGCTTATTATAACTTTAGAGTTTAGGGGGTGTTTGTCTAACTTATTTTAAGGGATTATAACCTTATTGAAAATTTGATAAACTCAATTTTTTTTGCGCTTATGAGTTTATCCACTTGAATGTACGAGCTTATACAGTTCTTAATCTCAAGTGAATAAGCTCATAAGCAGGAAATGGTGAGTTAATGAGCTTATCAAACTCTCAACAAGTTTATAAGCCGACCAAATAAGCTATCACAAACACCTCAATAAACATCAAAATAAGCTCATAACCGGAAAATAAGTCCAAAACTGGGCTTACGATATATAAGATATATAGGTCGCCTCCAATAAGCTCATAGGCCTATATATAGCTTAAACAAACACCCTATAAGAGTGTGTGTGTCATTTAAACCGTTGCGGCTTATTTGCTTTTTTTGGGGTTAAATAGATGGTAACTGGTAAGTACGGAGCCGGTAATTTGGTATGAAATAGAATTGTTTTTATACATTTGTATTTAACCTAAAACCTTTTGTAAATGGATTACAACGTATAACTGTTGTTTTACAAAATAAGCAAATCCAAACACTATCTCTTGGGCTACTTATTTGTATCAGCTTATAAGAAGTAATCCCAAACACCGCCTTAATGTATTATATGTGCGACTAAAGTGAATTTGTAATCTGGTTTTGCGATTTAGTTGAATTACATTGGCTTAACAAATGAGAGATGAATAACTGAAGTGGTGAGTCTGCCTTTGAGAGTAAAAACAATCTTTTAGTTTAATATTTTTATGGGATTGTTTTGCATAGTCTCATGAAGGGCGTCTCAAGTTTTTCTCACTCTAAGCATATGCAATAGTATTTAATTGGTGGTGTTTAGTTTGAATTTCAATTTTTTACCAACTGTATGATGTTAGGGCTGTTATTTGATCTGTCGTCTGTGACAATCGATTACCAGCTAATCCAATAGCTAAACCAATGTGAGATTTAGGTAGGCCACCGCAACTAACTACTGTTGCATATGTTTGAAACTGAATAAACTTTACTTGCTCTTTATGATACTTGAGAAACAATTTCATGACTAAATACGATACAAGTTTGCTTTTACTCCTACATAAGCCACCACAACAGAATATTAAAATGCAAGCTATGTATGCAGTTATTTAGATTTTAGAATAATAAGCTCAATACTTCTGATTGTTTTTACATTTTTAACACAGTTGATAGATTAGGCTGAAGCAAACATTGTTATATCTGTTTTGGTCTGCAATAAAATAAGCTCATAAGCCTATAAATAAGCCCAAACAAACGCCCTGTAAAAGTGTTTGTGTCACTTAAATCCCTGCAACTTTTTGGCTTATTTTGGGGTTAAATATATGGTAACTGATAACCAGGGAGCTGCTAATTTAATATGAAAGAGAATTCTGGGATAAAAGCATTTTATTGATAAGAGAGAAAATATCGTTCACCTATTTTCTGGTCACAGTTTGGCTTTATTCAGGTGGAACAATTGAGTGCCATTTTCAAATTATAGCAAAAATATGAATGGTAATTACAGTTACATGTAAATTTAATGATTAGTAAGCCCGTATGCCACACAAATTCATAATAGTAGTCTGAATTTAATGTGGTAATTTATATAGATAACTTTATGTGTTGCCGTTTTTTGCAAATCAAGTAAAACTTATAAAAGTTTCTTCTGATGTGAAGGTTCATCAAATCTGTCATATTGCTTTGAAAAGAGATCATAAATATATCAATACGGTTGAAGAAGGCAGCGAATAGACTCACACATAGGTACGGTTTTTAGACATTCCGTAGAGATTACATTCCTTTGTTTAAAAAAATCATTTTAATGACAAAAACAACTGACATGTAAGAATTAGTCAAATCTTTTTGAAACAACCTTGATAAACTGATAGTCAAAACCCTTAAACAAAGTATTTCTAGTGTTTATTGTAGATTGGGCACTAAATAGTAAGAACTATAAGCATTAAGGACACTCTAGCCGTTTGAGTAGTATTCTTTTTGTCGGATAAAAGATTGGTTACAAAATATATTGTTGACAAACTTAGCCAAACTTTATGATAATGCCTGTGGACCATAAACTTTATACACATTAGAATTTGTCCAGTCATGCTGCTTACACATTTTTTTGAACTACTACATCCTTAGTTTTAATGAGTTGTTATTCATGTACTGCAGTATAAGTGTTAAATATGTAATATAACAGTGTTATTATGTTCGCTTGTATGGTATCAGGGAACTGCACTTGCTGCTCAAGAAGGAACATGCAACATCATTGGCACCCTCTACAATATTGGCGAGCGAATTGCCTAAGATGAAGTAACTAGCGCCTGGAATTACACTTTTTGGAAATGACTGGATCGAGTGCACTTATGTATTCAACTTCTTGGCTAAACCACTGCTGTTGCATCTTAATATCGTTAAATGTATGTTCTTGGATTGACAGATTTAATACTTCTGTACAGAAACACCCTTCCGCGAAGCGCGGGCATCAAAACCTCGTATTGTATAAATTGCTAAGACTTCCGCTTTATATTTCTATGGACTTTATTTGATAGCTTTAAAACCCATCCAACCACAACATGTCCCATCTGCATTGATGAATATGTCAGATCAAGACAAATTATACGATAACCAAACTGTCTTTATGTCTTCTCCGTACATGTGTGTATCCATGAATGGTTTTCATGAAACACATATCCCATGTGTCGTCATACCGCCTGAAAATCCAAGGCTTAATTCTGCTGTTACAATAACAGACAACGTAGTTGTGTTAGCAGATGTGTTCCTCTGTCAAAACTGGCTGTTTTCTAGACCTATGGAAACAGCAACAATAGATAATGTCTTTATCTAACTTTTTATTTAATCAATATGACACCAACGTATGATTATGACTGATATTTGGTACACACTATACAAAACAACTCCATTTTTTGGCCTAGTCCTTAACACTAATCCCAATCGAGCATGTTTTTAGTCAGGGTTGGTCCTAGATATACCCCTGCACAGTCCTGGTTTGACTTACATACGATCATTCACAGGCTTGGGTCTAACCTGTCGTATCCTAACCAGGTTTTTGTAAAATGTTATGACCTAGATATAATGATCCAAGCTAACCCAGTCGTCCAGGACCGGTCCGTGAGGTACCAGACAAAGTGACGCCGTGTTGTATGATGCAAATGGCAGACTGATGATACAACATGAGAGATACAGAAGAACCAAATTAGTCATCAAAACTTCCTTTTTATTGCGAATAGCTTACAAAAAGTCAGCAACTCTGAATATATGTGTATATACATCTCATGTTAAAACCCTTATTATTCAAACCAACTCTTTTAACTTCAGTAAAATACATAAGTATCCGTAAGTGATCAGAGTCTCGATCTCCGGATACATTTTATTGGATTAAAATGTGAATGTCTTCGACCCGAAGCAAATGCAGAATAGGAAGATGACGATGACTTTAAATCCCAATCTTCAACATTCTTAGGGACACAAACATCAAAGAGAATTTGACCAAGAATCCCATTAGCGTTGACTTTTGGTGGTGATGTTCGTGGGATAAAACGTTCTTTATGTTCGTCTTGAATGGACCCCACGTCTCTACCTTCATGGTACTCGACTGAGCCAGGAACGACAAAGTGGTCATTTAAATCGAGAGTGATTCTATGGAAGCTTTGGTATTGGTTAGAACTAGAAACTGCTTCCCTTAAGTGGTTTAATGGTTCTGAGGTCTGGCTGCGGGACCCACAAACTTGTTGAGTTCTTTGTGAGTAAACTGATACTGCCTTTTTTAGGAGCTCGGACACAGCAGCCTTGTACTCATCCGGATGATCTCGATAATGACCTGCACAAGTGATTGTTAGCCTGTTCAAATATTATACAGCTTGTAAAGGGGGTACTTGGAAGTGGGTTTATGCAAGTGATTATGTCACTATGAATAAGCAGAACCACACAATTGATTGTGAACAGGAGATAAATAGTTATTTACTTGTTTGGCAAATTCTGATATCTAGCGGATTGATAGATAAAAGATAAAAAGACCAAACTAGTTGTAAGACGGTAATCAAGTCTTTCATACCAGGCTTAAAAAAGGGTAATTAGGTAATCTTATTTTACCTTTTTGATAATCCGTTTTGCTGCAGTTAGTATGAAACTGGTTATTTGTCCAAACCAATAAAAAATTCATTTATTCAAAAGACCCTGATAATCAATTTCAAAACGCAATCTAAACATTCCCCTATAATAGTCTCTCATCTCTGGACATCTAAATTGTAGTGAAAGAGCAACTACCAGCGGCGAACAGACCCCTTTTCTAACTTGGTATGCACTATCATTACAGATTCATATATTTGGATAGCATCATTACAGCTTATTTTATAAAGTTTACATGACAACAAAAAACTAACTCAGGTCATGCAACATGAATCCCCGACCTCATAAATAAGTCCATCCTTGGCATATGCACAAGTGTTTTTGCTAATGAAAGCATACTAAGAGTTTATTTGGTTTTACTTATATTTTCCAAGGACCCGGATGTTCTTAAAAACCAATGTGCTTAATTAATCCCTGTGGAAAATTGGTATTAGATAAGGGGGCTTTATGATATTTAATGTGGGGCAGATACAGGGGAATGACTCTCAGCCCCATATTTCTCTTGTTGTCATCTGTATAATGCGTACAATACAAGTTTAAAAATATAAACGGAAGAATCCAGTCAATCAATTAATGAACTTATAATAGCCGTAAAACTACAAATAAAGGGTACAGGGGAGCATACCTACATGAGGGGAGCTACTCCATTTTACAAATTTAACATCACCGCCAAGCCTTTCTAATCGCTGAGCAAAGTTGCACACGATTTGATAAGGGGCAAGATCGTCATCTTCTGAGCAAAGTATTAGATATGGTGCTCTCATGCTCTGCATTATTATCAAAATAAGAAATGGAAAGAATAAAAAAAAGATAAAGGATTAACTTGAGAAGCAACTAAAAGAAACTTACTATACTTGCGTACAAAGTCTGCCAATATTCTGCACGTTGTGACTCATATTTAGTAAGGAACAAAGCATCAAGAATAGACGAGATACCATTTGCAATCCATTTTGCTATTACTGGAGGACTTGACATTTTAAGAATGCTTGGGTGAAGAGCAAACCGGGTGCCTAAATCACTTGTAAAATCCACAGGAGAAGAATCAAATATGTGTCCAGAAAGACACTCTCTAACGAGATGATAGTCATCCTTCACCTAAGAATAGGAAAAAAAACATTCAGATTAGTGTAGCCCATAATACTCGGGGCACTGGGAAATGGGTAAAGTGGGTTCAGTTGGAACGGGTCATATAATAGTAGGCTGAGTTGGGTTATTATGATCACAAACATTTCTTTGTCCTTTATTAAAAACAGAATTACTAAATCTAATGGGGTAAAATGATCACAAAAATACAACATTATCAAAATTATTATTTTAGAATAAAACATTCTAAGAATACGTATATGCATAAGATATAGAGTTTGGGAAACTTTCAACCCATTTGATCTGTCACCTTTTCATCTAACTTCTTTATTTGATCCGTTCAAAATAAGATACAAGATGAATTAACACTCATAAGTAAACGAGTCAAAATCACCACTTCTTGGTCAAACCAAATCGTGGGTGACTGATGTTTTGGCTGAATAGACCTTGTTATAAAAACTACTCCGTAAATTTTGAACTTTGTTCAATCATATAAAGCAAAAAACAATACAAAGGAATACAGTAGAGTACAGGTCAAAATCGTACCAGATTTCCTTGAGATTCACCCATCGAGTCCATTAACTACACCAAAAAGAAGCGAAGTAAAAAAACCAGAATGTATGAAACCCTTTGTGAAAAGGGTTAATTACCAAATAACCAAATGTCATGTGTCCCATTTTATAGTGTACTTTAAAAAATTTATCACCATGACAAATGAGTAAGCTACCACCAAAAGTGGTCACTTCTATAAAAATATTGCCGAATTGGTTTTGACCGTCATCATTTTTATTCAAACTGAAAAGCGGCTAATGGTATGTTTGTTTCTATAGTAGCTAATCCTTAGTAAAATAACACTAGATGTGAGGATGAAAGTTATATTTACCTGCAAAGCTTTATACATGCAAGCTTTTGGACCACCGAAAAAAGATGCAAAGACAACCGGGCATGGCCTTATTTTTAGTTCCTTTATTTACAAAATAACATGAATGAGTACTTAACCTATTTAAATATTTATTTAACGAATACATTATTAACAAATTGAGAAAAATAAATTTTCTAACTTATACAAAAAAAAAAAAAAAAAAAAAAAGGAAATTCAGTAGCCAAAACACATTTTTTTCTGATTAGAAGTCATGGAACAGACCTTAACAAGCTCATTTAGAATTTCTTGTGCCAACATTTTGGCTTTATCAGGGAAGAACCTGCAAATCTCTTCATGTTAATGCATAAACGCAAATGTAAACAGCAATAATAAAGTAAGAAACAGTGTCGACTAATTTATTTTGTTGATTATTGACCATCATTGTTAATTACAAGGTTGATAATTGTACTGATTTCAACAACTTAATTTCAAATTTTAGATCAACATCAGAACTATGAAGCTAGTACATAATTGACAGACTACCAACCATATAATCTATCAATATCCAAGACGCACGCAATATATTACTTCATCCACCCCAAAAAGCAAATTGATTTCTTTCCATATAAATAGCATTAATTTTAGCAACTTTTAAGCAAAAATGACCTACTTGCAACATGTGCGATCCAAACTACCACACGCAAAATGTTATTCCATCTACCTAAAACAGCAATTTCTTCCTATACTAATAGCACATATTTAGCAAACAGACTTTAAGCTAAAATGACCTACTTTCCCCAATGTAATCTTCACAAAGTGCTCATGGTACAAATATTGATCCACAATAATTGCCTTATAAGTTATAATATTCCCTCCATCCCATAATCATCGTTCACAAACAAAACAAAAAAAATCAAACACTTCTTAGCAAATCTTATCTGACAGAATGCCAACTCTACGCTTAACGCATTTAACACACCCATTAACTTCCAATTCTTGCAAAGTTTCACAATTTCGGTAAGGGTAAAATGAGAGTGTTACCCATTATTATAAACCTAGACAAGCCCGTAAAGAAATGCAAACGATGATTTTTGGGACTAAAATTCTCATTAACTTACAATAATAAAAGGGTGTTCTAGATACACTCGCCCAGTCGTATAGAATTAACAATAGTACTAAAACTGTATCAAAATTCATAACACCCATTACAAACCCCAATATCACTAAAGGTCCAAACTTTATAACCGAATAAACATCAAAACAAAAAAATTTAAATCCTCACAACCCCAAATAGCACTAAAGATACCAAATTTACAATCAATCAAATATCAAAAACCATAACTCAAATCCTTACAACCCCCAATACAACTCAAGATTCAAACTTTATAACCAATTTCCATAAAAAAAAAATGAAAAAAAAAAGTCAAATTCTAACATATGCAAACACACAAACAATGGAATCCCCAAACTTTACAGCTAAGAACCCAAGAAACAATACCAAAAACATAAAATCAAGAAAAGGGTATCAAAGAAAACATACAAATTGAGAAATTGAGAATGACAAATAAGTTAATCAAACTCAATTCAAATAGTCAAAATCAAATTCCTAATCTTTAGAATGTTACTAAAGATTCAAATTTTATAACCAATTAGCATCAAAACCCAAACTTCAATTCCTTACAACCCCACAAATTACTAAAGATTCCATCTTTATAACTTATGCAGCAAACAAATCACTAATAAACCAAGACCCAATACTAAAAACATAAAAACAAGAAAAGGGTATTAAAGAAAACATACAAATTGAGAAACTGAGAATGACAAATAAGTGAATCAAAACCAAGTGATTCATAAAGATGAACATAATTCCTCAAATGTTTATCTTGGCTTGACATCCATGCAAACACAACCACAATTCCACCTTTATTCCTTCTTTTCTTATTACCCCAATAAAATCTGCCCCCAAATCCCCACATTTTTTTTTACTGTTGGGTAAAAAAAAAAGTCAAAACTGAAGATGAAGGATAAAGAGTGTTTGTGTGTGTGTATTTTGGGAGATGAGATATTGAGGTGCGGGTGATGTGATTGTATTTATATTTTTTGTGGAAGGTGGTAATAATGATGATGATGATGATTGTTTGATTTGATGATGGAAATAATAAGAAGATGGGTAGAGACAAAGAGGGATTCAAGAGTTTGATTTTTTCTAACAAAAATCAAGACTTTTTTTACTAGAAAACTACAGTAAAAATAAAAATTAACAAAGTCATCATCAGTGAAATATTTGAGTTTTTGACAGTGAAAATTCATATGGCTTGGCGCAAAAAGAAAATATCGTTTAATTTTTTATTTATCTAGTAACTTTTTTTTAATCAAACTAGTTTATAACCTCGTGCACACACCGGTCTATTAAAAAAGAATTTTGTATAAAATTATATGTTTACATAGTTACAACATTACTTGTGAACGTGCGAAATTTTACATATATTTTCCATTATGATCCTATTAATATTGTGTATATATTTTTGTTGAAGAATGTATTTGACTTTGTTTAACTGATATGATGTTAGATTTGATGTTGTTTAAACTTAACTATTGATATCATGTTTTATACATTATGTGTGTTTAATATAAAGTAATGACCCTTGAAAAGTTGTTTTCAATATATCTTTATTTAAACTATAAAGAGGAATTACATGTTCGTTGCTATATGTATAATCTTGTGTAATTATTTTCATCTCACAATAACTGATAGGGTCGTGCCTTCATTTTGATATTTTATTCATGTTAATAATAATTTCAGTCATATTTGATATTTTAATCCATATATGTGGGGGTTAAATTTATAAAGAAGGATTTAAAGGCTCACCATTAGTAACCACCATAGAGAAAAAATTGTGGATATCCTTACTTATCTCTAAAAGGGAATCACTTGTCGTTCGATATGTACACTATCGTGTTCTTACTAACTGTGTTTCATTTTGATAATTATAATTTTGTTCATACATATAAATTTAATACATAATGATAATAATATATAGTTTTTCTAATGTATGTTTTTCTCTGTTTTTTATTTATTAAATTTATAAATTTATTAAAAACATGAAAACTGATAAATTTATTTAAGTTTTTATAATTTATTTGACATTTAGAAAAGGTTTTATTAATTACTCTCTAATTTTTATTTTTTTTTATTTTATTTTTTTAAAATAAAAATCAACATGTGTGTTTTTATATTTATTTAGTTTGTTTTATAAAATTATATGTGCATGATCAAATTGAAATTAGTCAATCAAAAGGCTCGATTCAAAATTGAGCTTTCTCATTGTTTAATTTTTCTATTTTGTATAATTCTCTTGTTATGTAAGAGATGCATAATTGTAATGTTTTGATAAAATTATGAGTAAATTGCATGCGCGTTTTTTAAACCTTTTAAAATTTAAAGAATGCAAGTGCAATGTTTGTATAGAATTTTTGTGTGCACTAATTTCTTAACAGGACTTTACAAAGGATAATAGTTGTATCTCCTACAAAGATTGCGCTTACGTCCGCTTTTGATACATGCACTTTTGAAGTTATAGAGACTTAACTTACAATTTGACCAAACCACAAAGCGGGCTTTGCAATTTTCATTTATTTATTACTCCGTATTACTCTAGCATAAACACTTTAAATAAGCTAGTTGACACCAACTTTTTAAGTAAAACAGTTTAAAATAAACAATCACAAGTACCTCACATTTAAATGTCCCAAACATAAACATATTATCAGAAGCCCTCAAAAAGTGCCATGGGCACAAGTAATTGCTACGCAATTATTGATTGATCAAAGATTTGCGCAACTTGCTCAAAGTTGGCGAGACCTTAATGTGAATTCACGAAATAGGGTCTAAAATTGTGTAATGGAGAGGCAAATTATTGTTTGCACGGCACATAAATGATTAAGCAAGTAATTTATTACGGATTTTAAGGGTGAGTCAAGAAAGTATATGGTCTATAAGCACTTTGGTGTACTTCCATGTTAAATGCTCTCTCGTCATTTTCATTCATTATATCGTCTATTTTTTTTTTTTAAATTGAACGGCAATTAAGTATTTCATAATACATACATCACAAATATATTTAACATTTTCTAATAAGAACTTGAACTTACAACCATTTTTTAAAGAAGCTTCGTAAACAACATAGGGTTAGAGTACCATCAAAAATAGCACAGTGCTCGAGTGAAGCGACAACAACGAATACTATATACGATTTATTGTTTTTCTTTAAGTTGCGGGCAGAACAACATAAGTTAACAAACTACAAGACAAGGACGGCTAGTATAATTAGAAACTGTTAAAACATTCATAATTTCAGTAGTACCACGATGACGAAACAAATAATTTATTCATCTAAGTATGATTTTTGATAGTCTTGTTGTCGATCATTATTTTGTATCAAGTATGAGAAGCATCAAATGAGTCGTTTCGACAAAACTGATGTTTCATAATAGTCGAAATTACTTCTTAATAAGAATGTTAGCCCTTTTCATAGCTAAGTATAAACGTTATGATTTTTGATAGTCTTGATGTCGATCTTTATTTTGTATATGGTATGAGAAGCATCAAATGAGTCGTTTCGACAAAACTGATGTTTCAGAATAGTCGAAATTACTTGCTAATTAGAATGTTAGCCGTTTTCTTGGCTAAGTATAAAAGTGATTTCCAAACATCATAATATAATCACTATAAAAAGACATTTTGGGTTCAATCATTTTTCAAAACACTGTAATTATTGTCAACTAATAGTAATGTCAATATATTAATTTGCATACTAAAACATGATTGACAATGGGGCGCTATATTTAAATGAATTAACCATTGATGTAATGGTGATACTTGACTTATGAGATCATTAATATATCAATAACTAGTTTCAACTTGTCCATTAAGCTTGGTTAGTTTCATTAAAAATAGAGCGTTTGCATTATTTCATATTGCTTAGAGTAGAAGCCATACACTCGTAGGTTTGCTCAAAAAAAAAACTTCAGAATCACACGTTCGGACATAAAGAGAGGTTAAACGACGTTCAACGTGAATCATCATCAGTTTAGTAATTTTGGCCATCCACGTTATAAGCCGCGGTTCTTAACAACGGATAACTAAACTCAACTTATGCATATTAATTAAAACTAGAGTTAATGCATGAACTAAGTAACGCTTACTAAGACCAAAAGATTTAGGCATAACCTAGCCTCGTGTAACCTAACCTAGTGGTTCGGTTCTAAGCTGATCAATCCTAGTCCATAAGGTTCGGTGACGTCTTTAAGCGAATGGATAGAATTAAGTGGTTCAAAGTAGCAATGTAACTAACTAATGGTCCCTCTAATGCTCATATGATGTCAAAAGCTGTATGAAATAGTACAATAAATCTTACTCAAATAATGTACCAAACATCAAACCTAACCATTACATCATCTTTTATGTCACAAGTTCTACCTGCCAACATTTTTGCTCAAGATGGTTACACATGGTCGGCTCAATAAATGATGACAGGTGAATTACTTGTCTTGCCAAATTTGGCCCGACGGGTCATATAAGCCGAAGTGATATGCTGATTAACTTTGTTGTGTTAGGAAAGGGAGCCACGTGAACACATGGCAATCTCCTATTAGTTCATCTCTTGCACCAGTTATTTCACATGGCCGTCTTCTAACTTTGACCAGTTCGTATCTTTTCATTCAAGAGACCAGTCTCCAGAAACCACTCTCTACGTACAGTTTGTGAACAAGACATCAATGGGTATTCCATTCCTGAAAGTAAACAAACAAAGGCTTTCAGTTTCATGTACATAAGCAGGTTGGTAGCATGGACAAAAACAAGGCATTTTTAGTATGGGTCGACCAGCAAACACTTTTATCCATTTCTCAGATATCTGATAATAATTTAGATAAAGTTGATTAAACTGAAGTCGTTCAATCAAAAAATCTAATTTTGTCACTTTAGATGCGCAATTTGTAATTCCAGGGGTAGATTACTTTCTGCGGGTAAAACTCATGATGACCAAATTTCAACTGAAAAAGGAGCACCTTAACACAAAGACTAAAGAAAACAAATTTAAATTCTATGACAAATTATAATCTGGAGATACTAGGTTTAATGCATTTTTTTGTTTAGTAATTAAACTAATTACACATTTCTTGAGCAACTAAATAGGTATAACTTGAACATAAAACACCACTAAAGGTGGAAGTTTCAGCCATTTACCTATAAATGGACCATTCGGCGTTTTACTCTAATGGGTCAAAAAAGTCAATATAATTTGCTAGAAAGGAAATAGGAGGAACGGTTTAAACGTCATCAAAGTGTATTGTTTACTGCATAAAACATTAAAACCTCCAAAATCTATATTGGTCATGTCCTTATCTCTTATCTAGCAGAAACTAATCATGCTTCGTTTAATCTCATTCTGTTAAGGACCTAGAGTATTATTCAAATAACATAATAGCTGTAATTTTATTGACTCACTTGTTTATGAAAAAACTACTATTTCAGGAAATAATGTTTTAGGCCAACCCATGCCTTTTGACCGTACCAAATATTTACCATTTGACATATTACCCAACCCGCCCAATTTGCCACTTCTACACTGCTACAAGCTATGGGTTGTAGTCATCTAATTGTGTCCCTTCCTCATCAGGATGGGCTTGTTGATGTTCTGCAAGAACTTGGAAGACGCTTTTGTGTGTCAAACTTTGTAACACTTTTGAAACGGTTTGACACTTTAGGAAGTCCCACCATGTTGAAGTTATATAACTCAACCTGGAATAATAATGTATAGGGACTAATGTTGCCTTTTTCTAATTGTGCAGTTATAGCTTTAAAATAGTTTTCATCCAAAGTTGGCAAGTAGTTGGAACTCTGAGGGCTCAAGTTGGCTAAAGCTGAAAGTTCTATTTGGAGGCTATATAAGCTCGTATCTGGATTAGGGTTTCATTATCTTCCTCACATTATTCACACGCAGTTAAAAAAGCTTCTTGTTATCAGCCAAGTTAGATAGTTCTGATCATTGTGTTTTGATCATTCTTGTTGTTGTGTGTTGAGTGTTTGTATTGATACTATTGGCAAGTTAGTCGATAGATCTGCACAGGTGTAGCAGTGTCAGATTTGTGAGTATTCTTGGTTGTTGATTGTGTACTGATTGAGATCAGTATCTCTCTGATCTTGTAGTTGGTTTGGTTGATAATAAAAGTAACTTGAATTGAGATTCAAGTTGTGTTTACAGTTTTGTTATAAAATTTTACATGGTATCAGAGACAGGTTCTTCGCCTTGCTCTGATAAAATTGATTTCGGGAAAATTAGGGTTTCAAAATTTGGGGGTTTTTCAAATTAGTTTGATTAAAACTAATTAATTGTGATTAACTAGTGTTTTTTGGCTTTAATTGATCGATTCTATAAGTTTTTACAAAACACCTAATTTTTGAGAAAATTAGGGTTTGGGTAATTTTGGGGGTTTGTTCTCTTGCTTCGATTGGTGGTTGGTTTTTGGTGTTCTTGATCCTTTCTGGTAAATCTTGGTGGTTCTGGGTTGATTGAGATCTTGTGGGTTGTGATTCTTGTCTCAAGAATTATAATCATGGTTCTTATTCCGCTGCTTTCTGGATTTACGTGCACTGTAACACCTCCGCACCCTTTATTTCTTTTTTTTATTTCTTGTTTAGATTGACGGGGAGTAGGAGTTGAGATTGTTGGAGGTGATTGTGATTGTTGTTGGAGCGTGGTTTATCTGTTTTAGTTGTAGTTTTTGTTTGTTGAGTGATCTGCCCTTGACCTACCACCTTGAGTGGCAAGGAAGCCTGGGAACTACCTTATTATCTTTACTTGTGTGTTAGTTGTTCTTGCTTATTTTCCAGTATGTCTGTTCATGGTTATACTGATGATGAATATGAGGCTGCTGAGCCTGTTACTTTGATTAGAGATTGGATCTTAGTAATCCATGCATTGAATCCTAATGACTTGATGCCACCTTACTGTTGTTA
>OU343222.1:275290680-275363138 GCA_910596185.1 Chrysanthemum makinoi
CAATAATAAAGTAAGAAACAGTGTCGACTAATTTATTTTGTTGATTATTGACCATCATTGTTAATTACAAGGTTGATAATTGTACTGATTTCAACAACTTAATTTCAAATTTTAGATCAACATCAGAACTATGAAGCTAGTACATAATTGACAGACTACCAACCATAATGTTCTATCCAAGGTACCGCACGCAATATATTACTTCATCCACCCCAAAAAGCAAATTGATTTCTTTCCATATAAATAGCATTAATTTTAGCAACTTTTAAGCAAAAATGACCTACTTGCAACATGTGCGATCCAAACTACCACACGCAAAATGTTATTCCATCTACCTAAAACAGCAATTTCTTCCTATACTAATAGCACATATTTAGCAAACAGACTTTAAGCTAAAATGACCTACTTTCCCCAATGTAATCTTCACAAAGTGCTCATGGTACAAATATTGATCCACAATAATTGCCTTATAAGTTATAATATTCCCTCCATCCCATAATCATCGTTCACAAACAAAACAAAAAAAATCAAACACTTCTTAGCAAATCTTATCTGACAGAATGCCAACTCTACGCTTAGCATTTAACACACATTAACTTCCAATTCTTGCAAAGTTTCACAATTTCGGTAAGGGTAAAATGAGAGTGTTACCCATTATTATAAACCTAGACAAGCCCGTAAAGAAATGCAAACGATGATTTTTGGGACTAAAATTCTCATTAACTTACAATAATAAAAGGGTGTTCTAGATACACTCGCCCAGTCGTATAGAATTAACAATAGTACTAAAACTGTATCAAAATTCATAACACCCATTACAAACCCCAATATCACTAAAGGTCCAAACTTTATAACCGAATAAACATCAAAACAAAAAAATTTAAATCCTCACAACCCCAAATAGCACTAAAGATACCAAATTTACAATCAATCAAATATCAAAAACCATAACTCAAATCCTTACAACCCCCAATACAACTCAAGATTCAAACTTTATAACCAATTTCCATCAAAAAAAAAAAAAAAAGTCAAATTCTAACATATGCAAACACACAAACAATGGAATCCCCCAACTTTACAGCTAAGAACCCAAGAAACAATACCAAAAACATAAAATCAAGAAAAGGGTATCAAAGAAAACATACAAATTGAGAAATTGAGAATGACAAATAAGTTAATCAAACTCAATTCAAATAGTCAAAATCAAATTCCTAATCTTTAGAATGTTACTAAAGATTCAAATTTTATAACCAATTAGCATCAAAACCCAAACTTCAATTCCTTACAACCCCACAAATTACTAAAGATTCCATCTTTATAACTTATGCAGCAAACAAATCACTAATAAACCAAGACCCAATACTAAAAACATAAAAACAAGAAAAGGGTATTAAAGAAAACATACAAATTGAGAAACTGAGAATGACAAATAAGAGAATCAAAACCAAGTGATTCATAAAGATGAACATAATTCCTCAAATGTTTATCTTGACTTGACATCCATGCAAACACAACCACAATTCCACCTTTATTCCTTCTTGTTTTATTACCCCAATAAAATCTGCCCCCAAATCCCCACATTTTTTTTTACTGTTGGGTAAAAAAAGTCAAAACTGAAGATGAAGGATAAAGAGTGTTTGTGTGTGTGTGTTTTGGGAGATGAGATATTGAAGTATGGGTGATGTGATTGTATTTATATTTTTTGTGGAAGGTGATAATAATGATGATGATGATGATTGTTTGATGATGGGAAATAATAAGACAAAGGGAGGTTCAAGAGTTTGATTTTTTCTAATAAAAATCAAGACTTTTTTACTAGAAAACTACAGTAAAAATTAACAAACTCATCAGTGAAATATTCAAGTTTTTGACAGTGAAAATTCAAATGGCTTGGCGTAAAAAGAATATATCGTTTATAGTTTTTGATTTTCTAGTAACTTTTTTTTTAATCAAACTAGTTTATAAATAAGAATTTTGTATAAAATTATATGTTTATATAGTTACAATACTTGTGAACGTGCGAATTTCTACATATATTTTCCATTATGATCCTATTAATATTGTGTATATATTTTTGTTGAAGGATGTATTTGACTTTGTTTAACTGATATGATGTTAGATTTGATGTTGTATAAACTTAACTATTGAGATCATGTTTTATGCATTACGTGTGTTTAATATAACGTAATGACTCTTAAAAAATTGCTTTTCAAGATATCCTTTATTTGAACTATAAAGAGGAATTACATGCATCGTTGCTATATGTATAATCTCGTGTAATTATTTTCATCTCACAATAATTGGTAAGGTCGTGCCTTCATTTTGATATTTATATTCATGTTAATAATAATTTCAGCAATATTGATTTTTAAATCTGTATATGTGGAAGTTAAATTTATAAAGAGGAATAACATAAGGCGTCATTGAACGCCATTAGAAGAAAAAAATTGTGAATCTCCTTACTTAATCTCATAAAAAAGAATAGCATGAGTCGTTCGTATATGTACAATATCGTGTATTCATTTACTAACTTGTGCTTTCATTTTGATAATTATAATTTTGTTCATACATATAAATTTAATACATAATGATAATAATATTTAGTAATAACAATGTATATGTTTTCTAAAACATAAAGTTTACGGGGAATTTATTAAATTTATAAATTTATTAAAAACATGAAAACTGATAAATTTACTTAAGTTTTTATAATTTATTTAACATTTAGAAAAGGTTTAATTAATTTCTCTCTCTCTTTTTTGTTTTGTTTTAAAAGATCAACACATGTGTTTTTATATTTATTTAGTTTGTTTTATAAAATTATATGTGTTTGATCAAATTGAAATTAGTCAATCAAAAGGCTCGATTCAATATTGAGCTTTCTCATTGTTTAAGTTTTCTATTTTGAATATTTCTCTTGTTATGTAAGAGATGCGTAATTGTAATGTTTTGACAAAATTATGAGTAAATTGCATGTAGGGGTGTCAAATGGGTTGACCCGACCCGACCCAAACCCGATAAAGCCTTATAGGGTCGGGTTCAACTCGGCTTATCGGGTCTATCGGGTCAACCCGACGAACCCAATAGCCTTATAGGGTTGGGTTCGGGTTCAACCCGATAAATGTATAAGCCTTCCTCGTAATTTTTTCCATTTTAAGCCCAATAACATTTTAAAGCCTACCTGATATCAGTGTTAGCTCAATATGTACAAATGTTAATGTTTTTTTACTCTACGCCTACTGCACTCTAATGCTCATGTACATTACATATGTTAATGTTATTTTTTATCTAAGCCCACTGCTCATGTAGATATAATGTCAAAATATTACATATTTGTTTTCTATGCCTGCTGCACTCTCATGACTAAATTAGATATGCAAATATCAACTTTCTCTTATATTCAACACTCTAATTGTAATCCACAATTTTTGCTGATATCACATATATATTGGGTAGACAGTAGATGGTATAAATTTTAACTACACTACCTTAATTAATTACCTAAACTTGTAAAAAAAAGTTTTGTTTGTTTCTAACGTGGGCTTATTTTAAGGAAAAAGAAAGATTGATTAGTTTTAAGGATGGTATATTAAAGTAATCTTGTAATACTAATTTCACCAATCCAAGATTGTGTTTTGTGAATCATTAGGATAGGCAACTCGACACAACCCGATAACAACCCGACAACCCAACCCGAATCAACCCGACCCGTTTGGACCCGGAACCTGATAACCCGATAGCTTATAGGGTCGGGTTAGGGTCAAATTTTGAGACACCAAAACCCGAATCAACCCGACCCGATAAACCCGACAACCCGACCCGATAACACCCCTAATTGCATGTGCGTTTTTTAAACTTTTTACAATTTAAAGAATGCAAGTGCAACGTTTGTATAGAATTTTGGTGTGCACTATTTTCTTAACAGGACTTTACAAAGGATAATAGTTGTACCTCCTACAAAGATTGCGCTTACGTCCACTTTTGATACATGCTCTTTTGAAGTTGTAGAGACTTAACTTACAATTTGACCAAACACAAAACTTTGCAATTTTCATTCATTTATTATTACTCTAACATAAACACTTTAAATAAGCTAGTTGACACCAATTTTTTAAGTAAACACCTTCAAAATAAACAATCACAAGTACCTCACATTCAAATGTACCAAACATAAACCTCTTAACAGAAGCCCCCAAAATGTGCCATGGATACAAGTTATTGATGCGCAATTCTTGATTGATCAAAGATTTGCGCAACTTGCTCAAATTTGGTGACATCTTGATGTAGATTCACTAAATAGGGTCTAAAATCGTGTAATGGAGGGGCAAATTATTGTTTGCACGGCACATAAATGATTAAACAAGTAATTTATTACGGATTTTGAGGGTGAGTCAATGAAGTATTTGGTTTATGAGCACTTTGGTGTACTTCCATGTTAAATGCTCTCTCATCATTTCCTTTCATTATATCGTTTACTAGCTTAGATACCCGACACCGGGTTATTTTTTAAAGAAATAGATAAATGAGATGATAATAAAAGTAATGACGTAAATGTGTTAAATTTAAAATATGTGTGAGTCATGACGATTTACAAACCATCGCGTTGCCAATCTAAAAATAGACGCTCGAACATAAAATGATGTGTGATTTTAATGATCAATTGAGTTGCTAACAAACCTTGAAACATTAAAAATAATGAACCATAGTATAATATAACGTGATTACACTAATGATACATACATGATACAACATGAACCTTGTTCAAAGACCTGTTTTCAAAGCATAAATATTCAATCTATTAAAAAATTGAAATGACCCATTTCATATATCAAATATTCAATAAACAAAGACAAAGATTGAAGTCTCCTACCCTTATAGTTCATTGTACTTGATAAACATAAGCATTGATCCATCTTATTACATATTATAGTTTAAAACCCGTGCTTTGCATCATAAATTTGTTTATTTTAACGAAAACAACATAAAAAATGTTACCTAATTGATATTTCTACCAAGTAAATAAAACATCACCATACGTGAAATAGACAATGTTATCAACCATGTGCGGAAAGTTTTCTTCTTTCTTGTCTTGTGGAACTTATTCTTGCAACATTGAACGCACTAACCAACACATGGGAGTACCTTATAAATGGAGCTAATTCAACTTACAATCGAACGAAAATTCATTAAAAGAAAGATATTCATTGATACCCATAAAAATTAAGTGGGACTATCGACAACTCATACATCCACAATGACTCTATATACTAAAATATCTTAAGCTTATATTGTAGTATTTTTCAAGATATTATCATCTTCATAAAAAATTACAATCTTCAAACATCTTTGGCTATTGACCCTTGAAACGGGAACGTAAAGATTGCAACTTTTTAGGAATCATCTTTGAAAAATAGCATGGATGTAATTTTTATATTCCCCTGAAATAATATATTACTCCAAATAAATAACATATCGTGTATTAGTAAAACCAATATTTTAATAACAATAAAAGTAAGAGTATCTTTACTGATACTAACTTTCAAATAAATCTCATTTAATATGTAAAAGTAATTTAGTAGTTCATTTATAAGAGTATCTTTTAGTTTCAAGGCTATATCTCAACCAGGTTATTTTTCTTGCCAAACAGCTTAACAGAGGTCTTGCTCAAACTTGTAATTTCATCAGAAACCTTCATACCTTATCCTACACCTTGAGAGCATTCACACTTTATCAATCAAAATGGAACAAAAATTCATTTATGTTTTTGTGTTTAACAACAATCAAACAAATGCATTAGCTTTAGGCCACTCGGGAAAAAACATTAGAGGCTCAATTAACAACTCAATAATATATCCAATCACACACCATTAGAACTAATATTTCATCATTTCTAAAAGACCTTTTTGACATGCAATCAAACCGACCAGTTCTTCCAAAAGTTTTAACTTTTTACCTACTCCTATCCATTCACTTATCCCATAATTCTTAATCACTTCCAAAATGTACATACAATCAAGATTGGTCTACATAATCCCAATTATGAAAACCCAAACAAATCATCCCAAACATTTTAATATGTACAAATCCTATCTATTAAATCATTAATAGACCCCGATTTATGTACCCCGAAAACCATTTGAATCTTAACCCCAAATAGCAACAAACTTTCATGCCGTAACACAAATAACATGTTTAGGTGTTTTGTAAGCTAATAAGCCTACCCAAACACTTGTGTAGACTTACTTTATTTTTGGCGAAATACGAACATAGAGATCACTGCTAACTTTCCCTTGATCGCTACAATGCGCTGTTTGAGCGATCATATGCACTAAATGAAAATCCAAACTTCAACATGTTATTTCGTTATTTCATAATAGCATTTGTTGACCTTGCTAAAAATAATCCATGTGTCAATTACCTATATACATATGAACTTATATAGCTATAATCACGAATGTAATTGTATTTGAATCTACCTACGCTATACGTTTTACGATGATGGTGGCGTGAATTTGAGTATGACATACAAAGTTAAAAAATCACGATCAATAATTACGTTGGTTTGTCTTTGAACCATATCCCAAACACGACCCAGGTTGACTCAGTAAATGAACACCCACCTTAACAACTAATTTGCTCAATCAAGTGGCTGCTACTCCAAGATCGAACAACATATGCAATCCCGATTCCACCTCATCATTTTTGCTACCTTTGCTTTAAGCTTTAACTCAGCTCGAGCTACTTTTAAAGCTTTTGGAATGTCTTTCTTGTAGATATAGTAAATTTGAGCCACCCTACACCAAAAAATTCAAGTTACTACCCTTGGAATGATCTATCAGTCTCAAGTGACCACAAAAACTTATAAACAGAGATATGAAGTTCAAGTATGATAACAACAAAAATATCGAAAGGCAGAATGTCATAAATTTTAAAGTGTGCCCTTTAGGCTTCCATTGTTTTTTCTTCATGTCTTACATGTCATTTAAGGGTTAAACCCCCGGTTCACATTTTCCTCGTCTCAGACTGTGATATGACATTAACGAAAAGCGGCTTGAATAGCAATTTACATATATATGCCGCTGTAGTTTCCAAATTTGACGGTCTTGAATAGCAAATTACATATATGAGCGCTAATCAATTTGATAACAAATGACCATTTCGTGCACACCTACTTTTAACACAAGTCTGTAGTTTTAGACACCAAGTAGCTTAAAGACCCGTAGAATCACGAGCAATTTTAAAGAAATCGTTCATCAAGGTGTCACACCCCAAATTACATTGCTTTGCAAAATTGAATGGAATTCCCGGGATGTACTCACATAGCATCACAATCATGGTTATATTGAACGACCTAAAGTCGTTTGGAAAATACACGCTTGATTTAATAAAATAATCGAGTTTACAAAGTATAGGTCCCAAATGAAAATCAACTTAAAGGAAATAAGTTTGTTACAATTCAAACGATGTTTTAAAAATATATAAATCCCATGTGAGACGCTGTCAGTCACGACTCTATGATATGTCCACATGCATGCCATGAAGTGAATGCCTTAGTTACCGGAAAATACATTGCTAAAAGTGTCAACACAAAGGTTGAGTGAGTTCATAGAGTTGTTGAAAATGTTTAATACGACTACCACAAGTATAAGTTATGTATGACAATGATGTCACAAAATGATGTTACAATTGCTATAAGTCCATGACACGAAACTAGACCGATCATGATTTCTACCTAACAGAGTGTTTGCCAAACAACTCAAATAATGATATTAAATGAAATGCATCCGCTTAACCAGTTGGAATCCACCAACCCGGATGGAGGAGTCACCCTCGATAGATCTATCCACTCACCCTCGCCTCTATGAAATTAACGGTTCATGTTATATAATGGGGACATTCAATTGGCATGAGGTAACTTAAGCAATGTAATGAATTTGATATACTTGGTATCGTAATAAAATGATGTGCAATGTATTCTCCTCGTAGGTTTGAAATAAAGTAAAAACTTGAATAAATCGGGGCTATGAAAACTCACCTGTTGTAATGATAATAATGATGTAATGGCAATACTGAAATGAGGCGCAACCTCCTCTGACCGGACCTATTATGAATGACATGTTCTAATGTAAATCATGAAACAATATCGTGCATGCAAATCCACATGTAATCTATACCACTTGTACGTTTTTGAAAATAGAATTTATCGTTTTAAATATATGTTTGTGACATCCCGTCATGTTATAAAATACTTTACAAGTATTTACGTTGAAATGATATCCTACGATAATCATTTAGTGATTTATTGTGAAATTATAACTATCAGAAAATAGTGTCGTTGAAATTTTCATGAAAGTGACTAAACGGCCTTGAAAAGCTAGTCAAAATGGTGCACGCTCGAAAGCTAGGAAACGAACTCGAAGGTTTTGGGAAGCTTGTATCATTATCTCAAAGTTTTAGCATTTAAGTTTTCATCCTAGAGGTCTCGATCATGGAGAAAAGTATAGGTGAAGTATGGTACTTGTACCCAAAATATTGTTTAAGGATGGGTTTCGGCAAATTTTAAGTGACCGTATTTTATTCATTACAACTCCGCTTGACAACGGTTGAACATTTTGGAAAATATGCTTGGCGAACTTACTTTTACTAGTAGACATCACTTTATAAAAAGTTCTACATCAATGTTAAAAACGACCTTCAACATGGTCACTTGTTGCCGTAATACTAGTCTAATAGAAATACAATAGTGTTTCTTATATAATAAAGTTACGGCAACTTGTTTAAAATATGAATAACTTAGTCGTTATAAGTCCGTTTTCTACGTTCTTTATATCCACGGAATCGTGATAACATATACTAATATATTTTTGATAAGTAGACACATTTAACAATGCTTAAGACTCATTTTTGACTCGTAAAAAGTCGAGACAAAGCATGTGAATTTTCAAACAAATAGTTTTCGGCGTCAAACTTCAAAAATTCATAACTTCTTCGTTATAGCTTCGCTTAACCCGTTCAAGCGGCCAACGCTGCTTTTAAAGTATATTTTCCAAATATCTAGCCCAAAATATTTTGTTTACTGTCTAAAATTCGTAATTTCAAAATATGATCAGACCTCTAAATAAAGTTGTCGAAAATGAGTTTTCTACAAGAAAACCTATTCTAACAAATTCAAACCAACGCCGAAGCTATTCTAATCCTACCATACACCTTCTTAGGGTGTCATGGGTTCCTAGACATCATAAAAAATGATATATCACAAGAGATTATTATTTGGATAATTAAAACCCATTATATGTACTAAAAACCCATTAAAGTGGTATGGATCATGGAATTCATGCATGTTTTTCTTGCAAAAATAATGAGATAACATAAATATGAATATGAAAGAGTAATAAAAATCATGAAATGCTTACTTGAATGATTATGTGAAAGAAAGTGATGAAAACCTTATTAATCTATAGGTTTTTATTTCAAAACCTATAAATAGATTACTAGTAGAGCTTGATAATACTTGATCTAGAAAAATTTTATGATTTCTTGCTTGATCTTGATCTTGGCCGAAATTTTGAGGGAGAAAGGAGAGAACACATTTGTTTTACACCTTCAATGTGTGAAGTATATGTGTTTTTGAAAATATATTATCTAGTTATGTAATAAATATCTACAAGTAAGTGTATACGTGTACATGAAGTAGAGAAAATCAAATTGGTGACTTGGGATGGCTGGCTAATCAAATGGGGTTTATGTATTTTTGTTGTAAAAATGTATTTGAATGTAAATATAATTAGGTATTAATTGTAGTGTTAACTAAAAATAGATTTTAACGGGACAAAATAAAATGTATTGAAGTCATAAAAATTATAAAAATACATTTCTCACAAATATTGAGTGAAATAATAATTATCAAGTTGCATATACGAAAATCGTCGTAAATATTTATACATAACAATTTATATACAAAATAAATTGAAAATATCGGGTAAACCAATAATATAATTTTTATAGTCTTAAAAGGAGTATAAATTTAAGACTATAAAAATATATTAGAATAATTTTTTGGAAGTGTCGGATAAAATGTTTCAAAATAATGTTTACGCGATAGCGTTTATTTAATAGGAAAATAAACGTTTAATGAAAAATGCAAATCCATGCATGAATCGATATGAAATGATGTTATTGATGATATGTAGACTAATCCTAGTCTATATGAAATGTCTTTGACGATTGTTCATGAATCGCAGCCAAACCATTAAGGTTACGCTGATTTGATACTCGTAAACCTAGTTCACGATAAATGATGATAAAGTGACTCATGAAGTGATTTTCTCCTGAACGCATAGTGTTTCGTGAATAGTAAATTTTGAAATACGCTCGTATTACTCGACAAAACGAATAGTAAAATTTTGAATAGTAACCGGTGAATGGTAAATTCGCGAGATAAATAGTGAAATTTTCAAATTTTGTAAAATGATCTGAAATTACGAGTTGTCACACAAGGATATATGTTCGTGAATAAATCAAATAAAGAAAAATGATCGTAAATAAGTTCTATTATTATTTAAAGGAATGAAGTAGCATGTATTGTGGTTAAAAGGTGTAACTGGGAGTTATTTAATCTAATATTGAAGTATCTTTTCTTCAATTCTCTCTAACAAATGAGTAAAAATACTCACCCAAAAAATAGATAAATCGATATGAAAATAAACCAATCTGATCATACTCGCACAAAATCTAATAATGAAAAATATATGTGGAAATTATTACTACGTCATTAAGTTACATTTAAGAATCACAGTGTTCTTCATGAATCACAGTGTTCTTCATGATTCCGGGTTCATGGTAAAATACAGGAAAGTTTAAGTATAATATAAAATCGTGAACGAAAACACTTATAATTGTAATAGTCTTATCTCTTGAGCATATATTCCCCGCAAGACAACACACCACCTCTTAAGCGACCATATCTGAACAACTAAACATTAGAGTTACCCATATAGTAATTTATAATTGATCCACCCGTTTGTATAAGTTTAGCTGAAAAATGCCAAAGTCTTCGGCCGCGGGAATGAACCGCCCAAACCTGAACCTACATTAAAAATTAAGAGATAAAAGAAAAGAACTAAAGATTTGATACTATTTTAATGAGAGATGAGTTGTAACTATATTACCATCCTAACCATTGTTTTATGTTTGATCAGAAAAAATGAATTGCACAAAGTTTGATGAATATTATATTTCTAACAAAAGTCTAAAACTGGCCATGAGCATTGGATAAAGAATACATGGGAACACAAATATGACCAGTAGATGGATACACTTACAGTTGACTGTGATAATCATCTTGCTTGCACATGATCCACGGACACCCATTTTAGACCCACAACCATGTTTGTTCCCATTTGGAATATGCTTGAGCCGGGTCTCCAAGTGCATACTTCATTGGTCCTTATTCATTCTCATTGCTGTAATCAAGATTAATTACATTAGTCGTTAAAAGCAACAAATTTCGACTCAAATAACTCAAATGGTCAAAAGGTCGAACTCGCTAAAAGCATATATATATGCGTAGAGCGGTTTTATACCCTATTCCTTTAAGCTAATATGTTTTATTCACCCATTTGGTCCGTCAGATATATGCATACATAACCCCGCTTGAACAAAATTTAATAAAGAAGAGAACTTTAATGAAACCGAAATAAGAAAAAAGGAACGATAACAATGCATCAAATCAGGCGTATTGAGAAGAACTTACTTTGTGCATTTTCTCTTCTCGCTCTTTCGTTCCTTATTTGTTCAACCTCTGCCATAAGTGCTTCGAAGGTCATCCTAATTATCATCATCTTCACAAATAAAAATTAAAACATAAACTATTGCGATTATATATGTTACAAACTTTACGCTTGTTTTGTGTTTCAGGAAACAACATGACCTCACTATCACAACGACTTTGGACATACTTGTTAATCAATGGCTCTTAAAGTTGTTCCTCAATGAGTAAACACAATCCAAGTCATCACCAGTGGCCATGATCGAGCTTCTATAATGGATTACCTATTAGTTAAACAAAACCCAAAAATTATCTCCAACGGTAAGATATCAAAGCCAACGCCACATGACCAAATGGTTGAAATTATATTCTCGCTACAATGCTCATAATACACAAACTAAAATCCATATCAATACAACTATAATTTACAATTAAGCAAAGAAGACCCAAATCAATATAAATTAAATCAATTTACAAAAAGTTACCTGCTATGTAGAAACTCCCAAAATCGTCATATATGTATCACAACAACCTGAAAAGAAAACAGAAAACAAAAAAAACACCCAAATGAATTGAATAGAAAAACAATCATATTGATGATTAGAACAAAAAACACATCCGTTTGTATAAGTGAAGACAGCTTTCTTGAATGGTGAATTGGAAGAGGAGGTTTATATGAACCAACCTCAGGGCTTCATCATGCCTGGTAATGAAAACAAGGTGTGCAAACTAATTAAGTCTCTTTATGGACTGAAACAGGCACCTAAGCAATGGCATCAAAATTTTGATGAAGTGGTTTTGTCTAGTGGTTATGTTCTAACCAAGCCGAAAAATGTGTGTATAGCAAATTTGATGAATCTCGTAAAGGAGTCATCATTTGTCTATATGTTGATGACATGTTGATCTTTGGCACTGACCAAAATCAAAGTTGACCTCGACAAAGGAATTTTTATCATCAAGGTTCTCCATGAAGGACATGGGGGAGGCTGATGTTATCCTTGTATAAGGATTAAACATGAAAGTAAATTTTCTATCTCTCTTCTCATTATATTGAGAAGGTGTGAGGAAATTCAATTACTTTGATTGTACCCGTGTGAGTACACCATGGATACTTGTGAGAGTGATGCCTAATCATGGCAAGGTTGTATCTCAACTTGAGTATTCTAGGGTGATTGTCGCTGATGTATGCCATGACTTGTACAAGACCCTATATTGGTTTTGTAGTGGAAAATTGAGCAGTATACTAGTAATCCTAGTGCTCATCAATCGCGCGCCTGTGAGGGTTCTGAAGTATTTGAAGAGGACTATGGATTATAGTTCTCATATAATGGTTACCCATCGTTGAAAGGATACATTGATGCAAGTTGGATCAAGAATAATCAAGACAATTCGTCTACCAGCAATATCGGGTATTCCTACTGTGGAGGTGCAATTGGGCATCCAAGAAGCAAACTTGCATTACTAGTTCAACAATGGAATCTAAATTTGTATTTCTAAGTTACGGTAAAGAAGCTGAATGGTTGGAAAACTTGTGCTTGAGATTCCATTATGGCCTAAACCTATAGCACCTATTTCTCTCGTTGTATATAGTAGACTACATTGGCTAAGGCTTATAGCCAAATGTACAATGGTAAGTCTAGACACTTAGGTGTCGCATATAGCATGATTCGTGAGTTTATCATGAATGGGGTGGTATCTATGAGTTTGTTAGATCTCACAGTAACTTAGCAGATCACTTGACGAAGGGATTAGCTAGAGACTTGTTATAAAATCTGTAAAGGGATGAGTTTAAGTCAAACTTAGTCATCAATGCTAGGACACCCAACTCCCTCCTAAGGAAACTTGGGAGCTGAGTTCAATGTGGAAAGTGAACATTCAAATGGACTGGAGCACATGTTTTATTTACATCCAAAGGTTGTGCTGAGAACTCTTTAAAGGAGGATGAAGTCTTTACTTCTTAATGGTTAATTTTCTTTGAAAAAGTGCTTTTAAGGGAGCATGAATAAAGAGGAACCACCTATATGAAGGTTGAAGTTTTGCATTTTAGAAGCTTTTGGACTTTTAGCTTCTACAACATTTATGAATTTAGATATGGACACATAGTTGTATAGTGTCGAGTCGATAAGTATTTGAAAACTTGTGTGTATTTTATCTTCATGTATTCAAATGGGTTGAAGGGTTCAATTCTTAGAACACCCTCATTCTCGAATATTTGAACGTGTAATTTACTAAGATGAAAATTCAACCTCGTGACATTTTCGTTTATGCACATGTTTTGTTTGACGTTTGTTTTTCATTCAAAGGAAGTGAACTAAATTTGGGGAGGATTGTTGGAAAATTTAGTGCACTTGTGGGATTAGTTCACACCTTGTTATGGGTTAGAGGCAATGGAGTGTACACCCATAAGGTCCCCGAACACCCCGACTCTAATAGTGGTTTGTATTGGTAGTGCCGGCTTCCAATCAAGCAGTTGTTTCCAATGAGCGTGTTTCAACTGCAGTAGTGTTTTCACTGGGCAGGTTTCCAATCGAAGTAGTGTTTCCAATCGGGCGTGTGTTCCACTGCTAGTGCTATGAAAGTACTGATGAAAGTACGCCTGTGAACGGGCTTTGACCTATTCAAGTGGCGCTTACAATCGCATAATGACCACGCTTAATTGGTCATGTAACCACTAATCGGTTATAATGGGGATAATTATGAGCGAAATGGGCGGGAATTCTCATAATTCCATTTGACTAGCTAAGAGTAACCTCCTATAAAATATGAGATCTGATTATGCATGAAATACATAAGTAAAAATGATTAACACTTATAAGCAAAAGGGTTATTGAATTGTGCCTAATTCTATAACTATATTTGGTCTTATCCCAAGTAGATATTCGTAACCTGCATTAGGTCGAATAGTTTACTTTGAAAGTGATCACACGATTCCAAGTGATATCCGTAACACCTAGTGTATTTGTTTCGCTTAACTTGGTATTTGTTTCCGGCTGACATTGATTTATCTAACCCTCGCTCTCAGCGTAATACACCAACAAAGGATCACTTTCCAAAGTAAACTATTCGACCCTAATGCCTGGTTATACCTAATATCTACTTGGGATAAGACCAAATGTAGTTATAGAATTAGGCACAATTCAATAACCTCTTTGCTTAGAAGTGTTAATCGTTTTCTGTGTGTTTTCCATGCATGATCAGATATCCTAATTTATAGGAGATTACTCTTAGCTAGTCAAATGGAATTATGAGAATTAATCACCCCATTAATCGCCTCATAATTATCCCCATTATAGCCGTTAGTGGTTACATGTCCAATTAAACGTGGTCATTATGCACCAGAATCGCCACTTGAATAGGTCAATGCCCGTATAAGCAATAATTTTAAACACTAGCAAGCATTCTCTTACCTCTAGCAAGATTTCATAACACTAGCAGTGGAAACATAGCACTAGCAGTGGAAACCATGCCTATCCATGCTAAATGAGTACTAGCAGTGGAAACACTGCCTATCAGTACCAACTTAGCACTAGCAGTGGAAACACTACTTATCAATACTATCTTATCACTACCAATACAAACCACTATTTGAGTCAGGGTGTTCAGGGACCTTATGGGTGTACACTCCGTACCTCCTTACCCATTGCTAGGTGTGAACTAATCCCACAGTGCACTAAATTTTCCAACAATCCTCCCCAAATTTAGTTCACTTCCTTTGCATGAAAAACAAACATCAAACAAAACATGTGCATAAACGAAAATGTCCTGAGGATTGAATTTTCATCTTAGTAAATTATTCGTTCAAATATTCGAGAATCAGGGTGTTCTAAGAATTGAACCCTTCAACCCATTTGAATACCTTAAGATAAAATACACACAAGTTTTCAAACACTTATCAGCTCCTGACACTATACAAGCCATGTGTCCATATCCAAATTCATAAATGTTGTAAAAGCTAAAAGTCCAAAGCTTCCTCGGCGGCAAACTTCAACATTTACATAGGTGGTTCCTCTTTATTCATGCTCCTGCCAAGCACTTTTCAAAGAAAATTAACCATTAAGAAGTAAAGACTTCATCCTCCTTTCGCAGGTTCGAGCACAACCTTGGGATGTAAATAAAACATGTGCTCCATCCAATGAATGTTCAAATTTCCACATTGAACTCAGCTCCCAAGTTTCCTCATGAGGGAGTTGGGTGTCCTAGCATTCAGTGACTAAGTTGGACTTCAACCCATCCCTTTAGAAGACTTTATAACCAAGTCTCTAGCCAAACCCTTCGTCAAGTGATCAACTAAGTTCTGTTGAGATCTAACAAACTCTATAGATACCACCCCATTCATGATAAGCTCACGAATCATGCTATGTCTGACACCTAAGTGTCTAGACTTACCATTGTACATCTAGCTATAAGCCTTAGCCAATGTAGCTGCACTATCACAATGGATAGAAATAGGTGCTATAGGTTTACGCCATAATGAAATCTCAAGAAGCAAGTTTTTCAACCATTCAAATTTTACCAGCACTGCTAAAGCCACAAATTCAAATTCCATTGTTGAACTGGTGATGCAAGTTTGCTTCTTAGATGCCCAAGAAATTGCACCTCCACCGGGAATACCCAGCCCACCGGTAGACTAATTGTCTTCAGTGTTATCGATCCAAATCGCATCGTGTATCCTTCAAACACCGATGGGTAACCAAGATATGAGACTATATAATCCATAGTCCTTCAAATACTTCGTATTCTCTGAATCTTGCCAGTTGATGAGCACTAGATTACTAGTATACCCGCCAATTTTCCCACCGCAAAACCAATATCGTGTCTTGTACAAGTCATGGCATACATCAAGCAGCCAATCACCCTAGAATACTCAAGTTGAGATACCTGCCATGATTAGGCATCAGCCTTCACAGTATCCATAGGTGTACTCACCGGAGTACAATCAAAGTAATTGAATTTCAGCACCTTCTCAATATAATGAGACCGAGATAGAAATTTCAGTATTTCATGTTTAATCCATACCAAGGATAACATCACCCCCCATGTCCTTCATGGAGAACCTGATGACAAAAATTCCTTTGTCGTCAACCTGATTTTGCCAAAGATCAACATGTCATCAACATATAGACAAATGATGACTCCTTTACCGTGATTCATCAAATTTATATATATACACATTTGTCACTTGTTAAGAACATAACCACTAGACAAAACCACTTCATCAAATTTTTGACATTGCTAGGTGCCTGCTAAGTCCATAAAGAGACTTAATCAGCTTACACACCTTGTTTTCATTGCCGTGCAAGATGAAGCCCCGAGGTTGTTCATATAAACCTCTTCCATTCACCATTCAAGAAAGTCGTCTTCACATCCATCCATGAATAATCGATTGTGAATTGATGCCAAAGCAATCAGCAGCCTTATGGTACCGATAATTTGCTTCATCAAGCATAAGTATCAAAATACTATCCCCTGACTTTTTTAAAGCCCCAATGACTAGTCTAGCCCTGAACTTTTCAATAGTTTCATCTACCTTCATTTTCCTTTTGAAAATCCATTTGCAACCCAAAGGTTTGCAAACTGTGGAGGTAGATCAACCAACACCCAAGTATTGTTCCCCTGATGGAATCCATTCATCATTGATTGCTTCTTTCCGTAAAGCAATATCCCGAGACTTCATTGCTTCTTCAAATGTCTTGGGATCATCCTCAACAATGAAGCATAGGAGTATTGGTCTGAGACCTCATCCCCTGGCTCCTCGGTTTGATTGATGGTTTCACTGACTGATTGATCAACTGATTCATTGAGTTAACTCATAGAACTTGTTCTGAATACAGCATATTCACCACGTATGCAGTCAATGCTCTCTTTCACCCAAAGTTTTCAACTTTGGATCGTGGAGTCTTACAACAGCCTGCATAAACCCTGCACTCGGAGATAGTTCGTTGTTTCCTTTAGTCCGTGAGTTCATGGGGTAACCTTGTTCCTTTGTTGAGAACCCTATTTAATAAATAGCAAGTCTGTTAACATAGCTTCACCCCGTAACCCTTGACTCATTCCTAATAGGACAGCATGGAATTAACCATCTCCTTGCAAGACTTATTTTTCCTTTTCGAAATACCATTTTGCTGAGGAGTATAAGGGGCAAATGTTTCATGGATTATACCAACAGATCTAAAATACATAGTATCCATGTACTCACCTCCCCTATCACCTAATCTTTTGATCAGTGGACCCAAGTTGTAATTCAAATTTAGTTTTAAACACTTTGAATTTATCTAATGCTTCATCCTTGGTATGTAAATATAGACATAACAAAACCTAGAAGCATCATCAATAAATGTCACAAAGTACTTTTTATTCCCCAAAGAAGGAGTGGCATGCAAATCACACAGGTCACTGTGTATAAGCTCCAAGAGCTTAGTCTCACCACTAACACCGAAGGTTTCTTGGTTATCTTGGTCAACATGCAAGTTTTACACTTTTCGTGTCCATGTCAAAAGTGGGATTAACCCATCCTTAGACATATTGCATTCTTTTTATAGTGTACATGGCCAAGTCTAGCATGCCGAGGGTAGAGTCACTATGTCAATGGTGGTCACAAAGGCTATTAACACTACTGGAAATATTAAGCCCTGAACATTTGATTACATAAATAACCAAACCAATAAAACACACCATTCTTAGGGAGAACAAATTTATGAGACTCAATAACTTGTTTATATCCATGATTATTCAAAATACTACTTGAAACCAAGTTCTTCCTAATATCAGAACATGAATAACATTAAACAAAGTTACAATCTTTCCAGATCTAAACTTAAGATCTACACAACCACCTAACCATGCACCAAAGCTGTTGACTCATTTCCCATGTGAAGAATAGAACCATCATTCAGTGACTCATAAGTCTTGAACCAATTTTCTATCTTACACATGAATTGTTGCACCAGAGTCAACCCACCACGAAATATCATCCCAAGCACATAATGAAATGATACATATGTAACATAATAAATCAAAAGACTTATTAACCATATTCTCACCTTCTGAGTTGGAAGAACCCCCACTCCCTGAACCATTAGTGCCTGATCCATTGGCTTTACCACCAACCTTAACACCTTTGCGATCCCTTTTAATGTGACCAGTTTTGCCACATTTCCAACAAGTAGGTGTTGCCTCTTGTTGTGGATCCCCTTGTGTTGTCATGATATTTGATTTGCCTTGTTGTCATTGTACCCGTGGAGTTGTTATGCTCCACCATATTGACAACAGATGCACCAAGTAGCATTGCTACCTTTGGCTTGTCATTATCCTGCACCTTGAGAGATTCCTCATGCGCAGATGATCCCAACTCAAACCAGAGTTAACTCCTCATTTTTATGTTTCAAGGTATGCTTGAAATCTTTCCAAGAAGGGGGAAGTTTATCAATGACACAAGAGACTTGAATAGCCTCATCCATGTGCATATTGTGTTGTGTAAACCTTCTAAGTATACCAAGAGGTTCATTGTATTGTTCCATAATCGGTCTTGAATCGTTTTTTGTAATTTGTGAAATTACTTACAAAGAACTTTACGCTGATGCATCCTCACCATATATTTGGCATCCAAGGAATCCCACAAGATTTTTAGAAGATCCAAAGTTCTGATAATATCAAACAGAGAATCGCACATACCATTGAGGATTAAACCTCTCAGAATATGTAGTCATCATTCTCCCATTTTCTCCTCCTCCCGACCGCCTAATCGTAGCATCATCCCCATCATCGAAATTGTGGTTAGCACATACACCACACTCATGATTGACAAGAAGAAATGCATCTTTTCTCCATCTCCTCGAAGTCCACCCTTCAAACTTATCAAGCTTGGCAAAGTTTGAAGCCATGTGTTTCATTGCAGCAGCCATTGATTATCACAAATAGTTTACTTTGATTGTTGGTTGTTGGCCCTGCACGGGTAAGATAATCAAAGGCAGTAGCAATACCACTAGGTGGTTACCGGATATCACTTGGAATCGTGTGATCACTTTCCAAAGTAAACTATTCAATCCTAACGTTACAATTTAATATGTGACGGATAAGACCAAATGTATTTATAGAATTAGGCACAATTCAATAACCCCTTTGCTTAGAAGTGTTAATCATTTTCTGTGTGTTTTCCATGCATGACTAGATATCCTAATTTATAGGAGATTACTCTTAGCTAGTCAAATGGAATTATGAGAATTAATCGCCCCATTAATCGCCTCATAATTATCCCCGTTATAGCCGTTAGTGGTTACATGACCAATTAAACGTGGTCATTATGCAGCTTGTAACCGCCACTTGAATAGGTCAATGCCCGTTACAAGCAAAGACTTTAACACTAGCGCATTCTTTCATACCCTAGCAAGACTTTCATAACACCTAGCAATCGGAAACATAGCACTAGCAATGGAAACCATGCCTATCCGTGGTTAAATAAGTACTAGCAAAGGGAAACACTGCCTATCGGCATTCTCAACTTAGCACTAGTGCTGGAAACACTACTTATCAGCACTATCTTATCAATACCAATACAAACCACTTTTAGAGTCAGGGTGTTCAGGGACCTTATGGGTGTACACTCCGTACCTCCTTACCCATTGCCAGGTGTGAACTAATCCAATAGTGCACTAAATTTTCCAACATCTCCAGAAACCACTCTCTACAGCTTGTGAACAAGACGTCAATGGGCATTCTTGAAAGTAAACAAACAAAGGCTTTCAGTTTCATGTACATAAGTAGGTTGGTAGCATGGACAAAACCAAGGCATTTTTAGTATGGGTCGACCAGCAAACACTTTTATCCATTTCTCATATATCTGATAATAATTTAGAGAAAGTTGATTAAACTCAAGTCGTTCGATAAAAAAATTTAATTTTGTAACTTTAGATGCGCAATTTGAAATTCCAGGGGTAGATTACTTTCGACGGGTAAAACTCATGATGACCAAATTTCAACTGAAAAAGGAGCACCTTAACACAAAGACTAAAGAAAACAAATTCAAATTCTATGACAAATTATAATTTGGGGATACTAGGTTTAATGCATTTTTTTTGTTTGGTAATTAAACTAATTACACATTTCTTGAGCAACTAAATGTATAACTTGAACATAAACACAATTAGTTGTGGAAGTTTCAAACATTTACCTATAAATGGACCATTCGGCATTTTACTCTAATGGGTCAAAAAAGTCAATTTAATTTGCTATAAAGGAAACAGGAGGAACGGTTTAAACGTCATCAAAGTGTATTGTTTATCGTGATAACACATTAAACCTCCAAAATCTATATTGGTCATGTCCTTATCTCTTATCTAGCAGAAACTAATCACGTTCCATTTAATCTCATTCTGTTAAGGACCTAGAGTATTATTCAAATAACATAATAGCTGTAATTTTATTGACTCACTTATTTATGAAAAAAATAAATAAATAAATAAATAAATAAAAACCTACTATTTAAGGAAATAATGTTTTAGGCCAACCCGTGCCTTTTGACAGCACCAAATATTTACCATTTGACATATTACCCAACCCGCCCATTTTGCCACTTCTACACGCTATGGATCGTAGTCATCTACTCATCTACCACCACAGAAAAAATAAATTGTGTCCTTCCTATTAAGGATGGGCTAGTTGATGTTCTACAAGAACTTGGAAGGCGCTTTTGGGTGTCAAACTTTGTAATGAAAGGTTTTATGGATATTTAAATATATGTATGTTCGGATTCGAACTCGAGACTTCGGGATTGCACACATTACGTATGAGAATTGATGTAAATAATTAATATAAATAAAACGTTATTATTATTAATTATTAGTAGCGAAATAAAACATAACGATAGTTAAATAATTAACGAGGTTTAGCTAACGGTCGTTAAATATATACTATAAGGACTAGAGATGAAATTACAAGTCGGGAAAGTTCTAGAATCCCCTTGGGATGCTTTGGCCGATCGGTTTGGGTTTCCAAACCCTAACCCACACAAACTTGGTCACCAAGTTAAGTTACCTATAAATACAAACCCTTGTATTCATTCACAAATTAATCTTGGATTACCAATAACCTAATTTTCTCTCCTCCTTCTTTGCTTGGCCGATCGGTTCCACCCTCACCATAAGGGTTTCGATTTTCCAAGCTAAAGAAACAAGTATTGGGTTTTATTTGTGATTCAAGGAACTAGCTTTTCCACATCAAATCGCTATTAGTACGCTGTGTACAAGAACGAAAGACGCACGCTTGAGCTTGTAATCTGGTGGTTCATTCTTTGTTGGGTCGAATTACATAAACCCTATAATTAGGGTTTAGGGTTTTGTTCTTGTTTAATCATCGTTTGATTCTTGAATTGCTAAAAGGTACGCGCTTTCTTGTTTGGTTAATTACTTACATATATTATTCCTATTTGCTTCCACGCATGCTTTGATGATGTTATTTGATTTTATATAATTGTTATGAGTATTAAATCCCAACAAGGCATCACGAGCCGTTATTATGATGTAATTAATTACCGAAACACATAAAAATTGAATCTTTATGATTATATGCATTTTTTTTTATGGTTTCTAGGGTTTTGAATTCGAAACCCTAATTTTTATGTATAGGGTCGATTACCATCTATTTATTTAATTAGGTTTTAATTTTGTAAAACTTGTAGAAACCCTAGGATTGCATGTTAATTTTATGTGGTTAATTAATGAATAATTGTTATGTGCCATGTAATATGTGTATCTTGGGTGATAATTGTTATGCGGAATCCATGGTGGAACATGCATGTTTTGCCATGGAGTATTGTTATATATATAAATTGTTTAGTTGATACACACATGTTTTATTTATTTAAAAATTATCAAATTGGGGAAGACCTCAATTATAACTAATAAAAATTCGTTATGTGCTAATTGGTATATTGTTAACTTTGGCTTACGCAATCGACTTGTCGATGTATGTGGCTCATCTACCTTGTAGGTGAAAGCCCTAGTTAATATATGCATTATTTACGCCTAGAATTGTTTATTAGAGTTTATTGAAATAATTATGCATGTGGCTAATTGTTTTTACATATGTTAAATTGTTTAGTTATATGTTTATATTATTTGAGTGTGTTTAATTTTTATTAAAGTGCCTTTTGTTTATAAATTGTTTGACATGTTAGTAAGCAAAAAGGGTTTTTTGGAATAGAAAATTAAATGGACTAAATAATGGCGAAACTGATTTGTTATCTAAGAATTATTCTTGAACTTTTAATCGATTGATGCGATCAGTACTAAATGGTTAACGGCTCACCCACTAGAACAAACTATAAATGTTAATTAAGAAGTGCGCACACTCAACTGAATGGATGTCTAAAGTTATGCTTTGCGCTTACCGGTCCTCTCCTCTGTGAGTTCGATTGGAGCTACCTAGTATAACCATTCAATGTTCGAAGCATCTTAGTGCAAAGTTGTAAGTTTCTCAACGCATCGATTAAAACTTTGTAGAATTAAATCTTAGCAATTAAAATCTCATGTAAGTTTTTTCAAAAATATTATGTTATAAAGTTGTATGCATGCTTCTTTATACATAAGTTTTGATTACACGCCAAAAATTGTACCCTTTAAATTTAAGTTTATGCCATCTAATGATATGAAACACTTGAAGTTGTAATTTAGTTATGTGAGACCTTGATCTAGATTATAATAATGAGGTGAATTATTTAGTTGTGTGAGACCTCAGCTTTATGATTTGCAGTTTCTAAGTTAGACAACTTAATTAAGTTAGTTAGTGAGACCTATGACTTAAGGCATGAGATGGGATGAAACATGCTTACGTTTTGCATTAATTGTTTTGGCAAAATTGTAAATCCCATAACTTTTGGAATTGAAAACTTGTTTGTCAATTATCGTTTTCAACGATTACCTATTCTATACTTTCACCACTAGCAGATCAACTGATGTGGTGAAACTATGATAATGAGGATCCAAAATTCAAGGAAAATTCTATGGTTAATATGAATATTGACCAAAGGGTATTTTATTTTCTTGAATGTTTACTTATCAAAAGTACTAACTTTTGAACTTTTATTTCTGTAGAAATGGCTCAAGTGAATCTATCTGACTAGCCTCGCTGCTCAAATCTATGTTTGATCGAGAGAAATTGACCGTAGCGAATTTCATAATTGGTATCGCAAGAACTGAATTGTCTTGAGGGTTGCCAAAAGACTCAATTATTTGACTACGCTTTGTCCTCCTGAACCTCGCAGCATGCTACTGCTGAAGCACGAGCTGCATGGCAAATCTGAGTATGACAAGTATAATGAGGTCGCCTGCATTATGCTCGGGAGTATGAATCCAAACTTGCAAAAGCAGTTTGAAAATTACTTCCCTAATCTCATGCTTGAAGAATTGCAAAGGTTGTTTGAAAAGCCTGTGACTGTAGAGTTGTATGATTTGATAGATGCTCTTCATAGTTGCAAGCAAGGAGAAGGGAAACCTTGTGTTTCACGCCTCGAAATGATGAGTTACGTGGACCAGTTGGGGCGTCTTAACTATGTCTACCCCAATGACATACAAATTGGCCTTATCAACAGATCCCTTAACAAGGAGTTTGATGGTTTCGTGCGCAATTATAATATGCATTGCACGGGGAAGACAATTAGTGAGGTACATGCAATGCTCATTGATTACTTAAAAGGTTTGCCCAAGAAGGCCCTACACCTCGGTTCTGACCATCCGTAAGGGTAGGATTTCTAAGCCTAATAAGCCAGCTAACAAGAAAGGGAAAGGTAAGGGTAAAGTTGATAAGGGAAAACAAGTTATGACTTATCATCAAGAACCCAAGAAGTACCCTCCCAAAAAGCGTGAGAATCCGAAGAAGGATATGGCTTGTCATCACCGACCGGGTTGACACTGGAAGAGGAATTGTCCATTGTACCTTGATGAGTTGCGCAATAAGAGGTATAAAAATATCGCACTGTGGCCAGACTTCAGTACACTTTTGATGATAGAATTATTTGCTTTTCCTCATAAAATAAATTCCTGGGTATATGATACTAGATGTGGTATTCACATTTGTAATACACTGCAGGGACTTAGAGGAGCAAGGAAGCTTGCCTATGGACAAGAATACCGCACGGGTAATGGAGCACGCAAATGTTGAAGCTATAGGCACGCTTTGATTTAGTTTTACCTTCGGTCTAGTAATGTCATTAAACAATTGTCATTACGCACCTTCCATTGTTAGGTGTCGCTTGTTTCCTTGTTAAAAAATATTGGTTTCGTTCATACATTTACTGATTATGGAATTTCGGTTTCTTTAAATGGTGTTTTTACTTTAATGTTATTCCAGTAAATGGTGTGTTTGAAATTGATTTGCATGATAATGATTGATCAAAATAATTTTGTCTTTAGCATCAATAATAAAAGAATCAAAGGTGATTTGGATTCTTCATTTCTTTGGCATTGTAGACTTGCTCATATAGGCAAGAAACGCATGCAAATACCGCAACATGATGGGCTTTTACAAGATATCAATGATGAATCATTTGATAAATGCGAATCTTGCATATCTCGGAAGATGACCAAGAAACCTTTTACAAATAGTTTAGAAAGGGCTTCTGATCTTCTTGGTGTGATACATACGGACGTATGTGGACCACTAAGACATGTGTCAAGAAAGGGTGCTAGCTATTTCTTAACCCTTCGATGATTTCAGTCGTTTTGGTTATGTTTATTTACTTAAACATAAACATGAAGTCTTTGAAACATTTAAGGTTTTAAGAGTGAAGTAGAACTGCAACTAGGAAAGAAGATTAAAGCTCTTCGATCCGATAGAGGTGGTGAATATTTAAGCCAAGAGTTTAAAGATTATCTAGCCGAGTGTGGTATCGTCCAGCAACTCACATCTCCATATACTCCACAACAAAATGGTGTATTTGAGAGAAGGAATCGTACATTGCTAGACATGGTGCGATCGATGTTTAATCTTACAACTCTTCCCTTATCCTTTTGGGATTATGCTTTGAAACCGCTGTCGATATTGAATATGGTTTCAACTAAGAAGGTTGATAAGACTCCTTATGAAGTGTGGTATGGGAAAGCTCCCAACTTGTCTTACTTAAAGGTTTGGGGTTGTGAGGCGTTTGTTAAACGTGACTATGCTGATAAGCTGCAACCTAGATCTGTTAAGTGTATCTTCGTAGGATACCCAAAGGAAACTATGGGTTACTACTTTACTTTCCACCTGAAAACAAAGTAATTGTTGCTAGGTATGGAGAATTCCTTGAAGGGGATCTCATATCTCATGAATTCAGTGGGAGAGTTTATGATCCGAAGATGATCGAAGATACAACACCTTCTGAAAACACTAGCCAACCTCAAGTAGAACCTGAAAGTCTGGGCGTTCCACCTAAAGTTGAAGTGGTTCCCATTCAGAACGCAAGGGCTACGCTGCACCGAGCGCCTATGTCTCAACGTAGGCCGAGGAAAATATGTTAGGGGATCTTGGTGAACCTGCTAACTATAAAGCTGCCATGATGAGTCCTCAAAAGGAAAAATGGCGAGTTGCAATGAATGGGGAAATGCAATCCATGAAAGATAACGGTTCTGATAGAGGTTGACTTATCTCCAAATGCTAAGGTAGTTGGAAGTAAGTGGCTCTTTAAGATAAAGACTGACATGGATGGCAATGCACACACCTATGAAGCTCGTCTTGTAGCCCAAGGGTATACTCAAACCTATGAGGTAGACTACGAGGAGACATTTTCTCCTCGTAGCGCACATTAGAGCTATTAAGATTCTTATAGCCATAGCTGCGTACTATGACTATGAGATATGGCAAATGGATGTCAAAATTGCCTTCTTAAACGGTCGCCTAGATGAGGACATCTATATGGCGCACCCTGAAGGGTTTGTGAATCCAAAGTATCCGAAAGCGTATGCAAACTTCAAATATCAATTTATGGATTGAAGCAAGCATCAAGGCAATGGAACAAGAAGTTTGATGAAGAAATCAAGAAATTTGGTTTCACTCAAAATCTTGATGAGCCATGTGTGTATCACAAAGCTAGTGGGAGTAATGTTATTTTCCTTGTCTTATATGTCGATGACATATTGATCATGGGAAAAGACATTCCAAGTATGCAAGATGTAAAGTCTTATCTTGGAGAGTGCTTTTCTATGAAGGACTTAGGGAAGCAGATTTATTCTGGGAATCAAGATCTACCGAGATAGATCAAGGCAGTTAATTGGACTAAGCCAAAGTGCTTACATTGATAAAATATTGAAGAGATTCAATATGCAAAATTCCAAGAAGGGATATTTGCCGATGCAAGTTGAACATGGCTTAAGTAATAAACTATGCTCAACACTGAAGAGGTGGCATACATGAATAAAGTTCCTTATGCTTCGACTGTAGGATCTATCATGTATGTTGTAAGATGTACAAGGCCTGATGTGGCGTTTGCACAAAATATCACCACGGTATCAATGTAACCTGTGTGTGAAACATCAAAGTCAGTTAAGAACATTCTTATGTATCTAAGGGCTACTAAAGAAATGTTTCTAGTGTATGGAGGAAATCCAGATGCAAAACTTGATGTTACTGTGTTTTATGCGCGTCTTTCCAAACCGATAAAGATGATACGAAGTCTCAAACTGGTTATGTCTTTGTCATTAATGGAGGAGCAATTGACTGGAAGAGCAAGAAGCAAACAACGGTTGCGATGTCTATTAAGTTTCGAGTACATAGCCGCTCAAAAGCCGCGATGGAAGTCGTTTGGATTAGGAAATTCATTTCGGGACTCTGAGTAATGCCCTCAATCGAATTACCTTTAAATGTGTATTGTGACAACTCTGCCGCAATAACATTTGCCAATGAGCCTGGAGTCATGAAGGGCGCCAGACATTTTCCTCGTCGATATCACTATGTTCAAGAACAAGTCGACATAGGTGAAATCAATCTACTCAAAGTTCATATAGATGATAATCTAGCTGATCCCTTTACGAAGCCTTTGCCAAAAGAAAAACTTACCGACCATGCTGATGGGATAGGACTTCGTTTAGCTAGTAGTTTCATGCAGCTCTGTGATTAGTATTTGGATAAAGGATGTTATGAACAAATATTACTTTAATGAAATAAAATAGTTTTTTATGTTTATTTTTCATTTTCTTAATATTATATCCTATATTTGCATGTTTAATCCGTGAATAACTTATGTTATTCTAAATAGTCCGTTGTCGATCAATGATGTGGGAATGTCATTGAATTAAGACAAATTGAAGTTTTTAGAATATACTTTTAATGTATATTGATGCGTGGGACATACCAGATTCACATGATATTCAATGAATTGAATATAGGACTCATCCCAACTTTACATGATGATACTTTATGGATCTTTGTCATTAAGTATATCATGAAGTGTTTATCCTCAGACCTGAGATACCAGATAACTGATATGAATGTAGTGCATTTGTGTAAGATAGTCTAACGCTATCCGTGAATCTGTAGTTATAAGGGCTATTTTCGAAAGTGTTGCAAAGTTCATGAGTTATGTTTGTAGTAAAGAGAATTTGTTCCTTTGAATTTGTTTCAAAGCATAATACTATATTTGGGTCCCTCGTAGGGTTGACAAGATGTTTGTATGGCCATACCCAAGATCTATCCGGAATACGTTCAGATGATTTGGTAATCTTGTTCAATCAATACAATGAGAAATGAATGTTAACTTATGAAATAACTTGATCCATATTCATAGTTAATGTAGTATTAGTAACAAAAGGATAAGTAAAAATGATGAATCATTAAATGGTTTTTTCGGAGACCATACTGATTTGATCTGGGGACGTTGACGTGTGAAAGCTAGACTAACCAATGTCATTACTATATTTAGTAATATCCAAGTAGGAGCTGAAAGGTTTTATGGATATTTAAATATATGTATGTCCGGATTCGAACTCGAGACTTCGGATTGCACACACATTACGATGAGAATTGATGTAAATAATTAATATAAATACAACGTTATTATTATTAATTAGTAGCTAAATAAAACATAACGATAGTTAAATAATTAACGAGGTTTAACTAACGGTCGTTAAATATAAACTATAAGGACTAGAGATGAAATTACAAGTCGGGAAAGTTCTAGAATCCCCTTGGGATGCTTTGGCCGATCGGTTTGGGTTTCCAAACCCTAACCCACACAAACTTGGTCACCAAGTTAAGTTACCTATAAATACAAACCCTTGTATTCATTCACAACTTAATCTTGGATTACCAATAACCTAATTTCTCCTCTTCTCTCCTCCTTCTTTGTTTGGCCGATCGGTTCCACCCTCACCATAAGGGTTTCGATTTTCCAAGCTAAAGAAACAAGTATTGGGTTTTATTTGTGATTCAAGGAACTAGCTTTTCCACATCAAATCGCTATTAGACGGTGTACAAGAGCGACGGGACAAGCACGCTTGCTTGTAATCTTGGTGGTCGATCTTTGTTGTCGAATTACATAAACCCTATAATTAGGGTTTTGGTTTTGTTCTTCTTAATCATCGCTTGATTCTTGAATTGCTAAAAGGTACGCTTTCGTTTGTTAATTACTTACATATATTCCTATTTACTTCCTCACGATGCTTTGATGATGTTATTTGATTTTATATAATTGTTATGAGTATTAAATCCCAACATGTAAGACTATTGAAACGGTTTGACACTTTGGGAAGTCCCGCCATGAGCGAGAATACTCCTTCTATCTTGTATGGTGCAAACGTACGTGAACCATTTTTTTTGGTCCCACACTGTCCCTTTTTAATATTAGAGGTGGCGTGTTAGACCCATTTACTTTTAAATGGGTCGATTGAGGTTATATTTTATCCCTATTTGGTCAAATAAGTAAATTCAAAAGAATGTCTCAAAATATCAGCTTAAACAGTAGATCATCATTGAAATGTAAAATTCCTGTAATCACAAATGGTACACTAATTAATGTAAGAAGCCTGAAAGTTATGAACAAAATGTGTTTCGGGTCAACCCAACCCATAGAAATCTTACCTGTTTTGACAGGTTACTCACCAGTTTTATATTGCTTGATTCCATCTAGTGCTATAAAATAGTAGGTATCTAAAGAAAACTATGTGGCAGTTGAAGTTAATATGGCGACAAGTCAATGTGGGTTAAAGTGACCAACACTATCATGTCAAAATTGACCACTTTTTGGTAAAAGATTAAAAACATATCATTTAAAAAAACCAATTCCAAATAATAATCCATTTTTTCATCTGCATTATTGCATACTAGTTGCATAAACGTTTGCATTAGCTTTATGTTTTATCTTGAACAAAAATAACCGGATACAATGCAAAAAGCGACTTATTAGAGATGAGGTTAAAAGTCGCGCAAAGTGTGGTTTCAAAGTAGAAAACCTGTCAGATAACTGTATTCAGAAAACTACATGTGTCATTGAAATATGATTATGTAATCATATTTGACACAGTTATTAATTCTTAACAAATTACATAGTTGACCCTTCTGAATCGTTTTGACATCTACCAAAATATTACTTGCTGACCCTTACCCAACCTGTACGACCAGCAATTACACCGCCTCTAAAAAAAAGGTAAACATGAAGGAATATCATAAATGAGGCATTAGTAACTAGATAGATTCTACTTATCAAAAACGAGATGGAATCACATCAAAAATTGAATAAATAAAATAAGATCGCACAGCTTAACATAGAAAATGTTTAAATATGTCTTTATGGACTTGGTACTATTGGGTCAATAGTAATACTCAACAGTAACTTGGTGCGTGTTTAAGATTGACTGAAGATATCCATTAACGACAATCATGTTATACTCAGTTAGGGCTGTTAAAGCAAAATATTCAATCAGTTTTCTTTGATCCAGAACCGTACATTAAAGGACCAAACTCCTGCATTATAAAGTTGAAAAGAAAGCACATTTCATTGGTAACCCACCTTTAAATCACTTAACTCATCCACCAAAATACGTAAAAGGATAATATGTCCATTCGTCATTTACATTTTCAGTCACATCACTATTAAACTTTCCTTATACACTTAAGCACTTAAAATTGAAAATGAACTATATTCGCTTAAGGCAGTAAAATTTTTTTTACCAGTGCCTACATACTGAACTATAATTACGATAAAATCTGCATACTAAAGAACAATCATATGGAAATGTACATACCTTGACTCAAAAATCCACTCGTTATACTAACTCCTGTAGCTATTTATCAGTAAAAGCAACTTCTTTCTCTTGCTTTGGCTCAATCTTAGACACCTCAGCTCGAAAATCCTGCAGTCTCGCAAATTTATAAAGTAATACTCTTTGATTACACAAAAGAACTACCTCTTTGATTCTTAATTACAAAACTTTTTAATCCTAACGATCACATCCTAATAAATCAGGCTACTGTGAAAAGTTAAGACATAAATATAATGATCTGAGCTAACCCAACCTAGGAGCAATCCTTGAGGTACCAGACTTTTATTGCTTAACTTGAGTCTTGCAGAAACAAAATTTAAAAACAATGTTGTTTTGTATATTGATGATGGAACATAAAAGATGTGTAAAGAACCAAAGAAGCCATCAAAACTTCTTATCGTTAATAGTCTACAGAAAGGTCAACAACTTGACTATATATGTATTAATACATTTTACGTTAGAAACCTACTTTCGCCTTCATTAAAATACACAAGTATCCGAAAGTGATCAGAGTCTCGATCTTTGGATACATTTTATTAGATGGATATGGGAATGCCTTTGGCCTGAAGCAAATTTGGAATAGGAAGATGAAGATGACTTTAAATCCCAATCTTCAACATTCTTAGGGACACAAACATCAAACAGGATTTGACCAAAATTTCCATTAGCGTTGACATTAAGTAGTGATGATCTTAAGATGAACCGTTCTTTTAGTTCATCTTGAACAGATCCTGTGTCTCTACCTTCATGGTATTCGACTGAGCCAGGAACGACAAAGTGGTCATTTAACTCTTGAGTGATCCTGTGGAAGCTTTGGTATTGGTTAGAACTGGAAACTGCTTCCCTTAGGTGATTCACCACTTCCAGGGACTGGCTGTGGGATGCACCTACATGTTGGGTTCTTTCTGAATAAACAGATACCGCCTTTGTTAATAGTTCAGTTACAGCAGCCTTGTACTCATCTGGATAATGTCGATAATGACCTGCACAAGTGATTGTTAGCCTATTTTATGTATTCTACACCTCACAAAGGGGGTGTTATAAAGTGTACTTTTGGAAATGACTATGTCACTTTAAATAATCAGAACCTTGGGCTTGTATATCATAAACAGTAGGAGATAAATGGCTACTTACGTGTTTGACAAATTCTGATTATTTGGAAAATTTATATTATAAAGATAAAAAGACCAAAAAAATACTTTTGTGTTAAAAAGAGATACTGCGTATAAGATGAGAATGTAAGTCTGTTAAATCAGGTTCTAAAAAGGGTAATTAGGTAATCTTATTTTACATTTCGATAATCTGTTTTGCAGCTAGTATAAAACTGATTGATTGAAGCATAATCTTTTTATTTAAACATTAGATTTTGATTATTAAAAAAAAATCAGATAATCAGTTTCAAAACGCAATCCAAACACCCCATACAAGGCTACAATGTTGTTCTCTAGACATCCACATTGTCGAAAAATTGTAGTAAAAGAGCAACTACCACTCTACCATAGGCAGACGGACCCATAATTCTAACTTGGTATACACCACAATTACTTGGACTTATTGGTAAATGATTTTAAGGCTGTGATACCATGTAAGATTGTGTAAACTTGTATATTGATTGAATTATAATGAGAGGTACATCAAGATTATATAAGCTACATAATGGGCCGAATATACAATGGGCCAATACTAATATTAATCTAATACTAATAGACTAACAATTACAAGATCCTTTGTGGAAATGCTTGTATTCTATGAATTTTTCATGACAATAGAATAAAGTCGCGTTATACAACATGCATCTCCAACCTCATATATAAGTCCACATGGCATTTGCACGAGTGTTTTTTATGTAGAAATTTGAAAGTATATGCTAACATTTATATAGTTTTTTTCTTATATTTGTGTACAGTTCGAATGTTTATAAAACATCAAGTGTGATTTATAAACTCCCTAGGTAAAGTGGTAATGGTGAACGAAGGCATTAAGGATATATGTCTTGTTTCCATCTGAATATGTCTAGAGTTAAAATAGATGTAAGCTTAAACGCATGTAAATCCACGCAAACAGCTACAGTTAAGTTACATTAGCCGTTTATTTACAAATGGGGGGTATAAAAACATACCTACATGAGGGGAGCTACTCCACTTCACAAATTTAACATCACCACCAAGACTTTTTAATCGTTGAGCAAAGTTGCAGACGATATGGTAAGGGGTAAGATTGTCATTTTCTGAGCAAAGTATTAGATACGGTGCTCTCAAGCCCTGCAATATTTTGAACATAAGAAATAGATAGAAAACACAAAGATAAAGGAATAAACATTGGAAACTAGCAAAGAAACTTACTATAGTTGAGTACAAAGTCTGCCAATACTCTGCACGTTGTGACTCAAGTTTAGTAAGGAACAAAGCATCAAGACTAGAAGATATACCATTTGCAATCCATGTTGCTATTAGTGGCGGACGGGACAGTTTAAGAATGCTCGGGTCAAGAACAAACCGGGTGCCTGTATCACTTGTGAAGTCCACAGGAGAAGAATCAAATATGTATCCAGAAAGACAGTCTTTAACGAGACGATAGTCATCCTCCACCATAGTACGAAACAAGTATTCAGATTAGTGTAGTGCATAATAGAAAGATGGCTGGGCTGGGGCATTGGGAAGCGAGTAAAACGGGCATTTTTAGTAGGCCGTTTTCAGTTGACCCGCAAACACTTTTTAGTCCAATTTCTAAACATTTTTTTTTAATGTGTTACAATGATTAGGAAAACATAATACTATTACAATATAATCAAAATCATTAATTAGAACAATTTTAAGAACATGTGCGGTTAAAATATATATGAGTTTGGCCAACTTTCAACCCGCTTGACCCGTTCTTTTTTTAGCTAACAATATTTTCGACTCATTTAACATAAGATACAACCCAAAGCGACACACTCAAAAGTAAACAAGTCAAAGTTTCCACCTCTACTCAAACCCGAATCATGAGAGTTACTAATGTTTTTGGAAGAATAAACCTTGATATAAAAATTAATGTTCCAACTTTGATCAATCATATAAAGAGAAATGCACTACAAGGATAAACAGAAGAATACTAATTGAAAACTTACCAGATTCCCTTGAGATTCGCCCCTCGAGTCCATTAGCTACACCAAAAAGATGCCAAGTAAAAAACCAGCACATATGAATCCCTTTATGAAAAGGTTAATTACTTAATGACCCGATGTTATCTAAGTCACTCACCCAACCGGGGTGTCCCCGTGACAGTTTCCTACCTTTTCCCTGGCCACACCTAAATGTGTACCCGGTGAGGTTTGAACCCTAGACCTTTTGTGAGGACATCACACTTTGGTGGTGGTTTTGCCAATTTAATAGGGTACTTTAAAAAAACCCGCACCATGACAAATAAGTAATCCACCGCCAAAAGAGGTCGATTTGGAAAGAACATTGGCAAATTTGTTTTAACCATCATCTTTTTTTCTCAACTAGACAAGCTGTTAATAATATGTCTGTTTCAATAGTAGTTAACCCTTTGTAAAATAACACTAGATGTGAAGATTAAAGTTATATTCACCTGCAAAGCTTTATACATGCAAGCTTTTGAACCACCTGAGAAAGATGCAAAGACAACCGGGCATGGCCTTATTTTTAGTTCCTTTATTTACAAAATAACAGGAATTAGTATAAAACCTATTAAAATATATTAATCCATGAATTAATTATCAAATAAAATGACAAAAACAAATCTTAAACTGATCAAAACATGAAATTTGAGTAGTCAAAACACTTTTTTTCTGATTAACAAATTGCCGAACTGACCTTGACAAGCTCATTTAGAATGTCTTGTGCAAATAATTTGGCTTTATCAGGGAAGAGCCTGCGAATAACTTCATGTCAATACAAAGAAGCCAAATGAAATTAACAAGAACAAAGTAGTTATCTGAGTATGAGTAATAGTATTCACTAGTTCATTTTACTTCTATATTAATATCGTTATCATGTTTAACTAGCTTATATACTTATTACTAAGTTAACATTAATAGTTTGGAAAGTTTTCGCCATTTCTTCCAGATCAATATACGAGTTAAACCGTCCAACATATGGTGAATCAATGTTCCGTAGACGGTGATTTGATACTTATTTATTAGAGTTGTTGCAAGACACAATGACTACATGCAAAGAATAGATGCATTTCCTAAACTAGGATTGTATAGTTTACCAAAAGTAGCAGCGCCCCTAGCTTTGAATTTTGTGTATTGTGTAACGAGTGATTCTACATTGCAGGCTTGCAGCTTATCAGCTTGAGTTTTGAAGTAATACATTTTATGTGTCATAAATTTTGTGGTTATAGTATATAGTAATATTTATTTATATGTAATAGCAGTAATAACTTAACTAAATTAAAATTATTTAAGTTATTAAGTTATTCTATATAAGAATTTGGTGTACATATTAAAGATGCTCTTAATAAATCAAGAATAATACTAATGACATGAAATCAAGATAAGAGTTCTTAGAACACATACAGATTAAAAAATTGAGAATGACAAACAAGTGAATCAAAACCAATTGATGAATAAAGATGAACATAGTTTTTCAAATATTTATCTTCACTTGACATCCATGCAAATGCAACTACAATTCCTTTCTTTGTTCTTGTTTTAGAGCCCCAATAAAATCTGCCCCCAAATGGCCACATTTTTTACAAACTTTGACTGTTGTTTTTGGAAGTTATCATGTTAATGAGATTGAGGAAAAAGATATATGGGATTCTGTCATCTGTGTTATGGGTTATGCTTATTGATATTTATACTAGTGTAGGTTTTTATATTCATTAAATGGTGATAAACTCACAATCAAGAAGATGAAATTTGTAAATTTAAAAACTTGCATTATTTATTAAGTTTTCAATTCATGTTTAACGATGCCTTTCTTTTAGTTATGGCGTAGGGCCAGCAACACCTATGGAACGTCGGGACGGCCCTGCTTGCTAATAAGTAATAACTACTACGAAAACTATGTGACGGCTATATACGGGTCAAGTCAATGTGGGTTAAAGTAGCATACACAAATCAAGATTTATAATTTCTTTATAGTTTATATTTTCCATTCCCTTTTGAAAGTGGACAATTATTTTGAGATAACCCAAGAAAAAAATGTGGACAACAAATTTAAGACGGATGGAGTAAAGAATATAAAATTAAGTAAAAAAATAATAAAATAAAACAAATAAAATAAAATAAAATAAAACTAGCTATTCACGCGATAGCCGATAACCATCTTTCTAGTCACTCATACCATAGCTCTAACCAACTATAAAAATTTCAATTCTAAAATAATCTTCATTCTGGTCAGCATATAACAAATTTTAGGCATAATTAGCCCAGTCTAACCAAACCTAATAAGGTTCGGTTCTAAGTTGATCAATCCCAGTCCAAACATAACCGTTACATCATCTTTTATATCACAAGTTACTACCCGCCAACATTTTTACGCAAAAGATGATTCAGCATGCACAACTCTTAAAAATGGTTGACAGATAAATTACTTGTCCTTCCAAATCTGACCAGACAAGTCGCATATGTCCCAGGAATATGCTGATGCGGGGCAACCTCCTAATGGTTCATCTCTTGGACCAGTTTTTCAAGTGCATCTTTCAAAAGAGGAATGTAAAGACAATCCTGCCCTTCAGAGTGTCTTCTGACTTTGACTAGTTCATGATCTTTGAATTCCGTCAAATGCGAATTCAATGTGACTAGGCTGCTCACCAGAAACCGCTCTCTACAGCTTGTGAACAAGACGTCGATGGGCATTCCTGAGAAAAAACAAATAAAGGCTCTCAGTCTGTTTTGCAAGATGGTGGACTGGGTCTGATAATTGGTCAAAACGGGCAATTTTAGAATAGAGTCAACCAGCAAACGTTTTTTTTTTTTTTTTTTCCATTTAAAAAGAATATCAAATGTGTTAACTATGATAGAAGAAACAGTATAATTAATTACTAATGCAAATCTTTGTATGTAACGATTTAGAAGGTCGCATGCATTAACATAGACTTTGGGTTACTTTCACCCGGCTAGACCCATTCCAATTCAAAGTTGCAAAAGTCTATTATATTGTGGTCCAATAACATACTCTTATTTCGTCACGTTTAGACATTATCTACAATAGTTAAGCCTTCTAAACCTAAGTAAGCAATTTTCAAAATGCAGGGGTAGGGTAAAAACTTTCAGCTTGAAAAATAACAATGAATATGTTGAGTAGTTGAAAGTTGCAAGCAATTAAACCTTTTTCAAACAGTTAAACATGTTTAACTTGAACGTAACACACAGTTAAAAGTTGGCAAATTTACCCCATTTACTTTTACATGGGTCATAATCATATTGGATATGCTATTTGTTTGTAAAAAAATTTACATGTTTTTGCCAAAAATTGTTTTGGGCCAAACCGTCCCGTTTCAGTCATACCAAATATCACCCAACCCAATGGAGCCTAAATACAGAAAAAGTTAAACATGTACCTTCTTCATCAGGATGGGCTAGTTGATGTTCTGCAAGAACTTTAAATACGCTCTGAGCATTGGGTGTCAAACTCTGTAAGACTATTGAAGCGGTCTTAACACTTTGAGATGTGCCACCATGAGCAAGAATAAGAGGATGGAAGACTCCTTCAATCTTGTATGGTGCAAATGTAGGAACATGATGCCAACACCAATTGAACTGAACATGAACCATTTTCTTGTCCCACACTGTCATCAATTCATTGTACCATCAGTTTCCAATATTCGAGATAGCAATTTAGATCCATTTACTTATGAATGGGTCAATTCAGTTTATGTTTAATCTTTATTCGGTCAAAGGGGAAAATTCAAAAAAGTTAGCTTAAAAAGAATCGACTTAAGTAGATTGAAACTTGTAAGTGGCCCGAAGTGTATTTTTAACACATAATACCTCAAACATCATTTTATTCAAACAGCTATATTAGTATTGAAATACAATATTTGAATCATGATTAATACTAGTTACTAAAACCACTAACAGATTCGGAAAGAATGTGTTTTGGGTCAACCAAAAACTGTGCCCGTTTTGGCATCTTACCCACTTATTTTGACCTGTGGTTTCTATCTAGTAGTCCCTGGAAAGTAGGGATCTAATAACTACTGGTACTATAAAGTATGTGAAAGTTGGTGATAATGGGGAAGGGTTAAGAGTAGCATGCACTAAGAGTCTACCACAATAACTCCATAATAAGAACTTAAGTTGGAACTAGCATGTCAAAATTGATTAACTTATAGAATAATTTAGAGATAATTGTCTCCAATTCTCCAAATATTAAAACTTGTTATTATCATGAGTCTGAAACCATTAATGAAAAAGGTATAGATGACAAGTTTGACACACTTACAAAAGAACGCTTCGGGTTATCTTTAACAAGACAAACGGGTGAAAAAACTAATATCAACTTACAAGAAAGCTGGTCAAATGGGTGGAACCAGTCAAAAGGTCGCCCCAAAGTGTAGTTATATTATTTCGACTGCATAAAAAAACCTTCTAATAAGACTGTCACTGTCACTGATTAGGTGTGCCCTTATATATAATCATTTAATACACTACTCAGTAATATAAGAATCTACAATAAGCATTATGACCAACCCAAATCGTCACCCACACATTTTGACAAAAAAACTCGTAAATGAAAGACTCGTAGGTTGGAGTCCACTTACAAAGAGGTGCGTTCACATGGTCTATAGAAGCAACAATACAAACATGAGAGCAAGCCGCAATTCTTGCTAGAAGATGCTGAGTGTCAGAATCTCGCAATCCAGGCCCATCAATATTGTGAATGACAAGACATACTAAGCATTCATTTTCTGTTTTGTGGGACCCATCGAGAAATGCAATAAGGTCATCCATTGACCGGGAATTGAATGGTTGTTGATCTCTGGGGGTGCCTCCAGAAGCAGACCTTAGTTGCATTTTCAGTTGATCCCACAGTACTTCAGCCATTGCCGTAGCAACCTGCAAGTTGACATTATTTAGTAAAAAAGGAAAAAAAATTTAAGCTTACATATCTTAATTTTTTTATTTCTCTTATGTTTTTGGTACCATTGGCACATTAGTCACTCGGTTACTAGTTCTATATGTGTTTTGATGGCATAACGAGCAAACTTGACAAGAATTTCATCAGACACCAAACGAAGGAAGTTAAGAATATTAAACCGATATTTAAAATAATAGAAAGTAAAAAAAACTGACCGAGACAAAATGTACTGGTAACTCTCCTCATGAACAGCGTGTTAAAATTAACTTTTGTTACAGCATTCATGCTAAAAACTAGCTACAGTTCTCATCTCTAATCAATTTTAAAAGTCAGTAAGTGCGGATTGAATTCTTCTTGCTGATATATTTTCTGAATTTACCATTTGTAAAAGAATTTCAGCCAATTTTCTGTCTATGAATTACAACATAACTCCACTTTCTAGATATGATAACCAGTCACCATGTTTCTTTATCTTTTATGCTTGCATATTTGCATTACAATTTCTATCCGGATCAATACTAAAAGCAGTAGCAACGTATCAAAGGTAACGAAGTTAGATAAATCCTAATCGTGATTCACAACTGGTTAACAACTGATACTACAAGAGTAACAGAGAAGTGGCTAATCCATGATATATTCACATCATAAAAGAAATAAAGTTTAAAAATCATAACTAAAGTTGCAGGAAGAGCGCCTTTTAACTAAGAACCAACACCAAAATAGGTTATGCACAAATCCATAGTTTTTATAGTATCTAATGTATGCCCCTCAAAACTGTGTGTAAACTCATGAGCTAGACAACCCTAAGGGATAGCAAGACATGAGCAGTATCTCTAACTGCGAAAAATGCACGAGGATCAATCAAATGCTACAAAATTGGATGATAACATAAAATAAAAGCTAAACAGAAGGATCACGTGTTCGTACAGATTTTAAAACTCCTATTACTGATTGATATCATAATTTTATCTCCAAACAGAACAAGATTAATTGCTAACTAGAATTCTTTCTAATAAAAACTCCAGCAGACCATTACTAAAATCAAGGTCATGAAACTTTGGCTCTAACAGATCTATACGATAAGTTGACATTGTCACTGCACTCAACCGACTCCTATTAATATACAAGCACCATCAACTATCTTGTCAATGTAATGCATTGAACTGGTTATTGAATACGTGATAAACTTTCATGACTGCAACTTTTCAACAGCCAACACATAAGCAAGAGAGTAACATTTGCAATTGTGCAAGTACAAACAGTATACCTGCTTAAGATTTATTGACTGGAGATATCCATTAACGACAATCACACTGTACTCAGTTAAGGCTGTTGAAGCAAAATCTTCAATCAGAGTCTTCTTAGATCCAAACCCATACATTAGAAGACCAAAACCATATCTGCAACAGCGAAAAACAGAAAAGTAACTACATAACACTAGATCGGTTAACTTAATAACATGCTCAATCAGTGTCTACATTTAAACCTATCAATGATTCAATGTTCAGTCCCAGTACTGATAACATTTTCTTGAGAACATCATTCAAAGTTTTTAGAACTAAAAAAGACCATTTTTCCTATACGTCACAAAAAAACAATTAACCGAACCTTAGCTGCTAAAGAAAATCCATTTTTGACTTTTTAAGTATTGAATATTCAAATGAAGTATCTTGGTGCAAATATTGACAAATTATGTGTAAAGGAGATATCTTATCAAGGTACTACTATTTGTTTTGGTAAATAGCTCTTCAGACACTTGAACCCGCTTAAACAAATGGGTACATATTAAACCTTAATAAAATCAAACTACACACTAGGAAAGCAATTAAATCCAAAACGTGCATACTACATACATACCTTAACTCAAAAACCCACTCATTATACAATCTTTTATAACTATTTATCAGAAAAGCAATTTCTTTCTCGTGCTTCGGCTCAATGTTAGACACCTCAGCTCGAAGCTCCTGCAATATTCCAAATTCATAACAGATTTATTAACTTCTACCTCTTTCCCGAGAGAGAGAGAGAGAGAGAGAAAAAAAAAATCATTGCTTTTTTTTAACCAAGATCATATTATAACAAATCTTTAAATAACAGCATTATAACTTTGCATAGTTTAACAATTTTAGAACCTTTTGATAAAAACTACTAATCACACTTTATCCTTATAATCTCTAATCTTAACCCACCTTCCAAGATCCGGGTCGGGTCATAATCTATTCGGGTCGGGTCAAAATGTGAAAAAAAAATTAAAAAAAATACAAAAGTATGTAAAATAAATATAAAGAAATTATATCAGATTAGTAAATTAACCTGTTCATCAGCAAGATTGAGTTCAGAAACTTTATGAGCTGATGATTTCTTGACTGATTTGCCAGATTCTTTCGCTAAGAAATAGTTTCTTGAAAATTCATACTCTTCTTCATCTATCATATCATTTTCATCCATTTTCTTCTTTTTTTATATAAAATAAATTCTAAGAATTTGAAATTGGAACAACTTCTTGTGCACTCAAGATGAAGATCAATATGTGTGCCCTAGTCTGTGCTCAATTTTCCCGCCATTTTTCAACCAGATAAGTTGGTCTCTAAAAGCCCAGTCCAGAAAAGAGACCAAAGTGCTAAGGTCCATTGGGCTCATAAAATTGTTTTGTTAAAAGTAACTTTAACTAAATCGGGTGTTTGTCGGGCTCGGTATTGGGTTGTTCAGTTTACTGGGCCACCAACCTTTTTTATTTGTTTAAATCGGTCAACCGTGGTCAATGCGGTCAACGACAGTCAACTATGGTGAAGCTTGTCGGAAACTTACAAATCTTGACAAAAATACCCAAAACTCGCTGTAAAATAGTTTTAATCACTTATGCACCTGTTTATATCTATTACAAGATTTTTTTTAAAGAAATATTTTGCCGGGAATACCCAAAACTTAGCGAAAATACCTAAAACTTGCCAAAAATGTCAATCCGATTAATCCTACCTAGACCGATTCAACAGTATGAGGGTCGACGGCCCGACTACCGATTCATGATTTTTGCAACCTTAATTATACTAGTGAAAGAGTTTTAAAGGTTTTTTTTTACATAAATATATTTATGTGAATTTGGTTTTGGTTTTGGTTTTCATTTTGCTAAAATCATATCCAAACCAAAACCCGAATATTTAATTCGGTTCGGTTACAAATTCGGTTCCTTTTTATTCGGTTCAGTGTGATTTCCAGTTTTTGGTTCCTGTGAGTATTACCCGTTTTTTAAACACCCCTATTTTTGCGGACCAATGTTGGTTCTATGCTTTGATGCCCTGAGCGAGATGAGAGACAATTGCCCCTACTAAATAATGTAAATAAACAACCGGCTTTCTTTTCTAAACTTTTTTTAAGATACCTAGGTCGTGTTTAGTTAAAAGGAAACACTCTTGTTTTTCACAAAATATTTTGTACAAATATATATATATATATATATATATATATATATATATAAGGTATGTACATAAAATGCACTTGGCATCCATGCGTCATATTTCCAGTATAAATCATTATATATTACTAAACATAAAATTCAATCAACAAAATCAATTATTTAATTTTAAAAATAACATTAGAAGTCGAACTTGGTTGTTCGGTCCCATTACCACACTTGCGGCCACTAAGAGCAACTAAATCTTTGGAATATATTTTGCACCTCAAATCTATAAACCACAACAATGAATAAATTCGGCTAATCTAATATACGTATAGATTTTGCACCTCAAATATATCTGTAAACCCTAATCTCATATTGAATACCCATAACGTATGACATCCATTGTTCAAAACCCTAATTTGTTTCCACATCCATCATGGATCATATTCATCTCACGGGATCATCTACTGCTTCCTCCAACAATACAAGGTTATGAGGATCACACTGTTGCACTTTTCTGAAAGCACCTGTACATAATTTATTATATTAAAGATTGGATTGCCTGGTAATATTTGGTTTTGTTTTTCAGATCTCATATTGGTATAAATCATATATAAGTTGTAATTTGATGGTTATGTGAATACGTAAGCATTTGTGTCACTTGCAGAAGTTATTTTTGAATGTCAAGGTTGGTTTTCTATTTTCCAATATCTATTTGACGTAAAAAGTGCCAATAAGTTTCTTTTCCGGTTGGACCTATGCATCTGTATAATGAACATTAATATGTGGTGCAAGGCTGTTTAAAGAGGCTCAAAAAGCTCTTAACAAGTATCCATTGATAGGTACTGACTATGTTTGTCTTTAGTTGGTTCTTATTTCATTCACCGACACAACCCGTTTATAATTACTCATTGTGACATCGTTGCCTACATGTTGTAAATGCGAAACTGCATCTTTTGTTTTGGTGATCTATTGAGTATTACTTGATGAAGAGGAGGAAAAATCTTTTTGATGATTTATTACCTCACCAAACCCCAAAAGTATGATTGGTACTAGATCATTTGAGCTTGAGGTTAGTCCCTTAACTCTTTTCTATATGAAATTATAAGTTTCCTGATTTTCTTAGTATGATGATGATGATGATTTGGTCTCAAGATAATTATGTCTATATTATTGTCAATAATATCTTAAGTCATTCGGAATTCTTATTGGTTTTGAGGTATTTAACTGAATGCTTGGAGGTGCCATGTTCACATTCTATCAGGTATGCTGCTCTGCGAATTGCATGTCATCTTTATTTGTACTCTCGAGATTTATTTTTTGTTCAACCCTCTAATCTAGACAACAATTCGAAAATGTGGTGTTTGGTTGCAGGTCTCATGAATGATCTTCGTCATATCCCATTAATTTTTGTTGATTCCTATTCCTTTGAGCAATTTCATATGACAATGTCTGCTCACTATTTTAAGTAGCTTTAAGTACGCATAACATCAACTCGTCTACCAAATCGAGGTAAGGTTAACAAGTCAATATGATCTGATCACCTAAACATCGTCTTATAGTTAATAATGTAGCGCCAATAAATATAAATTCGAATCACAGGAGTACTACATAAGGAAGAAAGATGGATGTACATTAACCTCAGAGAGTCAAATACAAGTGATCACCCTATGCATAATTGAAGCTGTTTTGGGCCTTAAGATAAGATGAAGCAATTTGATTATAACGTTCCTAATGGTCAATTTGCTAATTTTCAGGTAAAACAGTAATGTGAGTTTTCATATAATCTTACCAGATATCTCTATGTATGCAGGTTCTGATGTTACTTTCTTTTGTATATAAGTATGTAAATGTCAGAGAAAATGACATCAAAGAATGTACCTTCAAACCGAAAAGATCCAGAATTTGCTCTTACATCATTAATGGAAATCACATCTCAATATCAAGCGACAATTGAACTGAACTTACTAAGTTACGTGGCCTCTTTTTTATAAAATTGTACGTAGTTACTTAAGAACCTTTAAGCAGCTCAAAATCATCACTTTTTTCTACCATCTGTTATGATATTGATAATAGAATGATTAGTAAAGTGTAGAGTCTTTTAGTTATGTACTATCTTTTGATATTGGTCTCTAATCGTTATTTTAAAGAATAAAACGGACAAGCATGGTTATGGCCAATGGCCAAAACAAGTTCCTTTTATACATGGATTAACACGAGTTTGTTTGGTGTGCAATTATGATGACTTGAATACGGGGTGTGCTTGAAGAGTTTTGTTTTGAAGAAAAAATGATTTATTGGCGCTTGGACACATGTTTTATGGTCGTTTTGGGCGTAAAGAATAGTTCGAATTCTGAGAGTCGACATAAGGAAGAAAGATGGACGTACATTAACCTCAGAGAGTCAAATACAAGTGATCACCCAATGCATAATTGAACTTGTTTTGGGCCTTAAGACAAGATGAAGGAATTTGATTATAACGTTCCTCATGGTCAATTTGATAATTTTCAGGTAAAACTGTAATGCGAGTTTTCATATAATCTTACCAGATATCTCTATGTATTCAGGTTCTGATGTTACTTTCTTTTTTATATAAGTATGTAAATGTCAGAGAAAATGACATCAAAGAATGTGCCTTCAAACCGAAAAGATTCAGAATTCGCTCTTACATCATTACTAGAAATTACATCTCAATATCAAGCGACAATTGAACTGAACTTACTAGGTTACGTGTCCTCTTTTTTATAAAGTTGTACGTAGTTACTTAAGAACCTTTTAGCAGCTCAAAATCATCACTTTTTTCTACTATCTGTTATGATATTTGATAATAGAATGATTAGTAAAGTGTAGAGTTTTTTAGTTATGTACTATCTTTTGATATTGGTCTCTAATCGTTATTTTAAAGAATAAAACGGACAAGCATGGTAATGGCCAATGGCTAAAACAAGATCCTTTTATACATGGATTGACATGAGTTGGTTTAGTGTGCAATTATGATACTTGAATAAGGGGTGTGCTTGAAGAGCCGTTTGAAGAAAAATGATTTATAAGTACGCTTGGAGCATAACATGTTTTATAGGTTGTTTGGACAGGATTAACATAAGGTGTGTTTGGCTTGAAAACTTCAGCATATGTGAGCTTTGTTAGAGAGTTTCTCTATCTATTAAAAGTAGAGCCATGGTCCGATAACCCCAGTTCATGATATACTTTGTTAGGCCTTTGGATTCGGGCTCGGGTTTTCTCAATGCCTAACCAGTTTTGTTTGGGCTTTAAGCTATTGGTATGGTGAATATTTAATTAAGAACTACCAAAATGGCACCAACTTGATAGGTTTTAAGCAATACACACACTATCAAGACGTAGCAAGAGAAACGGTTGAAGAAAGGCAGATGCCTTATTCCCTGTTGATAAAAACATTTTAGATTACTATTTTGACTTGAAATCTAGCATCTTTTGTATATTTAATTATCTATCCCAATATGAAATCTAATAAACCAAAAAGAAGTATTACAACTATCTTGGGACACACAAGATAGAATAAGTGTCAATTAAAAACTGGCCAAACAGAAGCGTAAATGTGTTCTATGATTGGATAGTATTAAAGATAATATTGCAATTATAGATTATACTGATTATTTAGGCTAGACATTATCACGTAACGGATCAAAAAAAGAGCGGATCTACAAAGGAAGTACGATGTCTATAACTCTGATTCTTTGATTTTGAAGTTTATTCTTAATTCATATCTATATATACAGGCTATACATTATCACAGAACGGATCAACAAAGGAGATGCGACATTTATAAATCTGATTCTTTCATCTTTAAGTTTATTCTTTGATGATTTATATGCTAAAGCGATCTCTCTTATAAGATCTGAGCATGTGAAGATGGTATATATGACGATCATTATGGATCAAGCCCTGCAAAGAAAGTAGTTTGCTTCTTATGTTGGGACAATGGTCATGAATCGTTTCCAATAGGTAACAACATATTTGAGCAATCATGTCCAAATTTTAACCGATGCATATTATATGAGAAATTGTTGGTATTGAGATTTTAGTTTGGATTTTATAAAAATGATTATATTTTTCTTCTTATAGATTATTTGGCATCCTTCTTTTCCATAATTAAGTTATGTTACACATTTTCTATTTTTGATAAAAACATATTTCGTCAGCAGGCTTCGATAGTGCAGATGTATATATTGAACTTGATAAAATGGCTGAAGCCATGTTTTCACCATATGGATACAAATTCTTATGTTTCAAATGCCTTTTTCATGTGTATTTCTGTCTTTGGCGTTCAACGGATTACAAGAGGATGTAGTTTCAAGAAAATTGGATTTTCATACATTTGGCATATATTTGAACAGGTACCTCAGTCTACTAACTGTTACTACGTAAATATAGGTTATTTCTATATGCCCGTCTGCGTTCAAACACCGAATTTGAGGACTTCGTGGTTCGCTATCAACTTTCTTACAGGGAGGTATCTCGATGTTGTGTCAAAGCTGACTGCTCCAATTGAGCACGCGTCAAGCTTTTGTTCCAGAACTAACAATGTGTATGGCCCCAATCGATTTCTTGAAAAGTTAATCCCGAGTTTATTCTTTGGCTATGAGAGGCGACCTCTTCCGATTCATGGTGATGGGTGAATGAGGAGTTATCTCTACTTTGAAGATGTTGTGAGGCTTTTGAAGTCGTTCTCCACAAGGGTGAAGTCGGTCATGTTTACAACATTGGAACCAAGAAGGAAAGGCGAGTTAATGATGTTGCTCTCGTGATGTGCGTATCTGTTTAATATCTATCTGAATCAAGCATCAAGTTTGTGCGAAAAGGTCGCTTTAATGATCAGAGGCACTTCCTGGATGATGAGAAGCTTAAGTGTTTGGGTTGGTCCGAAAAGACCACATGGCAGGAGGGTCTAAAAAAGACTATGGAATTGTACACCAGCAATCCTAATGGGTGGCGTGATGTCTCTGGTGCACTGCTTCCTCATCCACGAATGCTGATGATGCCTGGTGGAGTCGAGAAAGTCATTGATGTCCACGAAAAGTTCAATCTGATTCACCTCATGCGCTTTATTAACTCTTCTAAGTTTCAAAAGTGGTTCTAACATAACCTACCACTACGCTACTAAACCATCTCTCAAGTTCCTTATCTACGTTAAAATAGGGTGGATCGGTGCTTTACTTGGGAAAATATGTGAGAAACAAGGGATTCAGTACGAGTGTGGAAATGGTCATTTGGAGGACCGGTCATCGATTGTTGCTAATATTAAGAATGTTACGCCAACCCATGTTTTCAATGCTACTGGTGTCACCTGCAACCCAATGTTGATTGTGTGAATCTCACAAGAACAAAACCATCCGGTACAACGTCACCGAGCTACACTTTAGCGAGACGTTTGCAGAGATCAAAGTTTTGGTGATGAACTTTGTTACTAGATACATATTTTACGAAATTCAAATGGAAAAACTTCACACTCAAGAACAAATAACCCAAGTGATACTTGCCCACTAAAACAACGAGTTGGATACATCCAAGTTGAAGAAAAGAGTTCCCTGATGCTATCAGTTAAAGAATCATTGTTTAAGTGCGTGGCCCCCAACAAAAGCTTAGTAGTGTCGAAATACCCATTGGCGTGTTATCTTAGGTCTTTGGTATCATCGTCTCACCGTTGTTTATACTTGGATTGTGCAATTCTTTAAAACCGATTCTCACTTACAAGTTGCGAGGTAACTAACTTTTTAATCTCATTTCAATTTGGCTGAGGTTGTTTTTGTTTATTTATTTTAGAACTTTTGTAAAGAGCTTAGCCATAACAAAAAACAGTTCACAAAAAACATAAAGAGCATTGGGTAAGTCACTTGCAGGATTGTGGTGAACCATATTCTTCACCACTTTACAATTGATATGAATTTAGTATTGTTATCTGGATTGGTATTCATGTTATTGATATGAGCTTTTATTAAGAGTCTTAGAGGGAAGTGATAGCGGCCAAAAGGAGGTACCATGCGATATCGAATATAAAAGTCATTATGGTCGAGCGGGTGCTAAAATAAAATGTACTTTGACTCGGAAATCACCTATTTCATCTTCATTTTGGCTATTTCAACCTTGGAACAGGTGCATATCAATGGTTGTGGTTTCTGAGTGCTCAGGAAGTATTCGGCGAAATCTTTATTCACATATTGTATCACTCACTTTTATTTATTTATTAGTTAACTATGTATTATACATTCACCAAAAAATTAGCAAAATATAACCCTATTCTTCACCCGTTTTTAGGTTAATGTGCGGGCTTTCATACATCACTTTTCTCTCACACAACAATATATAGGTTGTACCTACCTGATTTTCTTGCAAATTTTGAGTTTTAGGGATTGTTTGATTAAATTTGCAGCTGCCTAAAATTTGGGCTAATTTGAGCAACAAGATTACAAAAAATCTTATATAAGTTGATAAGAAAGTAGATAAGATCATAAGGCCAAAGAAGTAAGCTAACGAGAACTTATCATATATGCCCGAAAGTAGCTAAAATATGCTAACGAGAACTCACGTGTGTTTATTACAGGCTTCTTTAAAGGGACAACATGATATACAAGTAATTTGATTGCTTGCATTGTCCCAAGGTGATGTTGACAACTTCCTGTTGCAAAGGTTTTCAATGTAAGTTTAGTTCTTGACATTATGTACTATACATGTTAATTTGATTGACATTATTGTATGAATTGTGGATATTGGAATGTATGTAAACTAACTAATAGGATCTAAAATAGGTGCATAAACAACATTATAATCTAAGCATTTTTATGGTTACAACATCATACTATTTCATTATGTACACATACGTTTTCATGGGTGCCAAGCTTTTTTATGTAGTTATTCATGTTATCACTCTTAATGGTACTCTAATGTTTATCGTTTAGTACCTCAAAGTTTAAAAATAAAAAATCGAGTGTTGTGAAGGTTATAGTAGCCAAAGCCATTGTTCAACGGATTTACTAAATCCCAAGTTAATTTATTTAGATGCTTTTGTCTCCACCATCGATTTTTGTATCAATGCCCACTATCCGAGACATATCATTCATTGGTACTTGAAACTGTCCAATCTACCGATAAATCACCAAGGCGAAGCCAATTTTGTGTTAGTGTAGGACATTCACTTCTGGATTGGCTAATCCATTTGTTGGCATATAAAATTATATTTCTGTGAATAACCTTTTAGCCACATCAATTGTGTTCGAATAATAGGTTTTTAAGGTTTCACTAATAAGTGGAAAATTCACATAATATAACTGGATTTCATTAGGTTTATTTTTTGTTACAATCCCCATGGGAGGAGAATGGTAACAGTACATCTTAAGGCTAAAGCCACAAAGTAGGAACAAAGCAACTAACACCGATGATGCTTTGTGATTTTAGAAGCTAATGCAAATCAACCTGATCTTAACTTTAGACACATAGGTTGCACATTAGATAGACCCCAGGACTTAGGAACCATTGATTAGTACATGCATACTGACAAACTCTATTCTTACAACATTCATGATCATTCTCAATTATATAATCAATGCTTAAAATAAAGGTTTAATAACTGTTTTTATGTGTGAGTTCATGTTGGTGGAAATTAAGAGTGTCAAAGGGATGTATCATGCAGGAATATAATTGTGAGTAATACAGAGTAATAAGATTAGTTTTGATGTTTTTTTGATTAATTTTAATGATATTAGTTTTTTATGTCTAATTGTTATTTTTAGGTGGTGTTTGTTTTAAAAATACGAATCAATCTGAACCGCACATAGAATCACGAATCTGAGTAAATGTCTGAATCTGAACGCATCTGAACGGGAAAAAAAACTCATGTTTGAACCGCACATTTGCTTGCTTGTACTAAAACAAAATTTGGTTATTTTTGTGTCAACAAGAGGCAACCAGAGGCATTAAGACACACCTCTCAGGTCTAGACCATTAAGATCTTCTTGCCTCATTTGCGTCTGACGGGAAAAAACAAACGGTCCGAACGGTCAAAATATGCGACCACGTCACGAGCGAGTCGATTAAGAGGTTGTTAAGAGGCAGTTTTCAAAAATCAAACACCACCTTAGTTTTGTGCTGATTTTTGTATATATTTAGTATTTTTTGATGCTTTGAGATTTGAAGGTATAAGTAATTGATTTATGCGTGTTGTTAACATGCCAATACTTTTAACTGTTTGAAATATATGTGTGTGCGTGCAACTATAGTTTACAAAGTGTTTACTTACTTCAAGAGACTAGACAATCGGGTGAAGAGTTTTAAGGTAATTGGAAGCATTCGTGAAGGTTTGGAGCCAATACTATGCAAGTCAGCACTTATGGTGGCATTGTTCTTTGCTCAAGACCCGTATGAACGATATATTCTAGCATGGCTCTCTTTGATGATCTTTTGGTCTCCTTAATACAATGTGTATTGTTTGTCATACTTTTTTAACAAATCATTTGTATTTATCGTTCATTTTTTTTTAATTATTTTGCCTTAACCTTGATCACAATTAATTCGTTGATTTCATTATTGTATAAGAAAGTAACACAACTACATTCGGGTTACTTATGTCACTTCATTTGTAGAAAATTGCATCTTTAATTGAAAGATATGTTTTATGTTCAAATTTTTGCACAATTTACGTATAGGTCCAGCTTTTGTAGTGGCGAAAAGGGAAAAGACCGGTCGGATAGGGAGCTTGTGACCCTGATTCGTTGAGGTTTAGGGGTGTGTGTGTATGGATAAAATCACAAAATCGATATAAAAAATAATCACAAGTAATGATTTAAAATCCCTTTAGGAAAAAGGATAATGAATCAAAACCCGTGAGTGATAGTGATACGGATTAGGAAATCCGAGTCGTTTCCCAACGAGGTGTGAATGGGCAACGTCGTTATTGGTTCGTTATTAAAATGCTCGATGTTTTGGATTTATGATTTTATTAAAACTACGGGGAATGGGAAAACAATTAAGGGAAATTACACTACGGGGAATCCTAAATACGCGATTTATACTAAAACGTATTAAAAGAAACGTAAATAAAATGCAACTACGTCTAATCTAAGTCCTAAAAATAATCTAAAATTTCTTTCTAACTAAAAATGATATTAGAAAATTATCTAAGAATTAAAACTAATTTTTATGATTTTTCTGGAATTTATTTGAATTAAAAACTAATTTAAACTAATTTAAATGTTAAAAATTACAAATTAAACTAGGAAAAATTTGAAAAAATAGTTTTTTGGATTTTTATATTTTTCTTAATCTAGGAAAATTGAAAAATTATTTTTTGGAACCTTTTCTGAATTAATTGAATTAAATGCTATTTAAAAAGTCCTAAAAACTAGTTTAAATCAAGAAAAATAGCAAACAAAGTCTAAAAATTATGAAAAATTCAGGGAAATTCTAAATCTATGAAAAATATAAAAACTATGGCTTATGTGAGAAATATAGAAGCTGATGTGCAACTGCTATCTAATAAGCTAATAAAATAAGCTAAAGCAATATTCTGAACCAGAAGCTACAAGGTACTAAAATAAGCTAAAATGAACTTAATGTAACTAAGATCCACCACTGAAACACAAGCTATAAAGATTTGAATGGAAATAAGCTAAGTTGCCAAACAGGCTTGAGGTGCCATATTTAAGCTAAAGTACTAGCTAACTTAATAAGCTAATCGAAAAAATCAGAAATGGGTAACTTAAGGCAACCAACCAAACTACAACTAAACCAAATTTGAGCCCTAGATAAGCTAAAATGAAACATGTACACGACTTGCAAAAGTCACGGCTGACACCACGGTGCAGGGGCAATCGAGGTAGGATTAATGGGCTTATTCAAGCTTATGAAAAATCACAAAAATTCCAAAAAATGGTTCTCAAAACTTGACCATTGAAGATACTTATCCCAAAACTCAATAGATTTGGATCAGAAATGAACTCATGAAAAATCTATAAAGTTTTCCAAAAACTGACTTAATCACTTTTGACTTTTGAAACAGAATTGGAAGTTTGACTATTGTGAGATTTGAATCAAAGTTATGAACTGATTGTGATGCTATTAGCTAAACTAAAGCTGAATTAAGCTTCTATACTAAATTCTAAACCTGAATCAAGCTAATGATATGCTGAATTTCTAACTGATCTAACACAAGGATTGATTTAAAAGAACTTTGACTTTTACTCTACTAATATGACAAGTAATGGCAGAATTGATGATATCTAACCCAAATGAGATCATGATATCGATCTTAACAAAATCCACACCTTAAACTACTTAAGTCCAACACCCCTAACGATCTATTTGCAAAATTTCAAAACTAAACCACAAATGCAACTATGATTACTACTAGAACAGATCTAAAATACCTAAATGATACAGATAACAATAACTACAATTATCAAATAGCTACTAAACTACTAATGCAATAATGACGAATGAAACAGATATAGCAAATTCAGATTAGATCATACTTACATAAGTCCAGTTTATTTGCAGCTTATACCATAACCAAACTACCCTATTTTAAACCAAATCCAACCCTAAAACCAGCTCTGCATCAACCCAAATCCAATTTCATGCCCATCTGGTTCTTTCAGTTGACTTTTTGTTGACTGAGATTGATTTGATTATTCAATGGATTGAAAACAGACATAAACTCACCAAAAGCTATATAAAGCTTTTATGAGCTTATGTAAACAGTAGCTAGGCTTCATGAAAGCTTATGAGAAGAATTGAAATGTTTTTATATTTTTTTAATTATTTTCTGATTTTTTTTATATTTTTGAATAAGATGAAAACAAGCTTCAAGTAACTTTTAAAAGCAACAATATGAATTTAACACAAGTAATAAGCTAATTTCAGAAACAATAAAACTTGAACAAGGATTTGGAGATGAAACCAAAATTTTATTAAAAGTTGAGATTACAATAAAGGATTACAATTTGAATAAAACAATAAAAACTGAAATAAAAACTACAATATGCTACTGAATGGAAAACTAGATGCTTTACAATGAAAAATGAAGAGGTATATATAGCCACGTCATGAGCTCTTGGAAGGGTCTGGAAGGATTCATCTGTGCTTCTTTGAGTCGTTTGTGTCCCTTGGATCAGTCCCACATATCATCCATTCATTTCCACCTTTGGATTATGATCTCCACGTAGCCTTGGCCAATCAGAGGTGAGGATTGAGGAATGATGACACCACGGTTGCCAGGCGTGGCATCCGTGTGTCGATCACATGATGGATATACTGAATTTACCCTTAATGATGGTAATTTAAGTCAATTGATCTTAGGGGTGTTTTAGGGTTCTTAGGTTTCGGGTTGGGGGGTGAAGGATTTTCGGTGCGTGGTTTTGGGTTATTTAATATATTTTGATTATTGTTGACCGGGTTTAATGGTGTATTGACTAGGGTCCATGTGGGTAAACGGATGGGTAAACGGGTAAACATACCGGGTTGGTTAAGTGTTTATTGGACCGGGTAAAGGGTGGGTAAAGGTTGGGCTAAGGGTAAATGTAGCATGGTTTGGGCTTTTGATTAAAGACTTGGACTTAGGATTTAATATGGACCCATAAATTCAAGGACCATTCTTGTACAATTGAAAATCCAGGGAAAGTTGTAATCATGAAAATATCTTTCAAGGGCTAAACTTGTCCTTCACACAAAATCCAAGGACTATATTTTCCAATTTCTGAAAATTCCAAGGACCAAACATGCCAATTCGAATCTTGAGGACTAAAGTTGCCATTTTGAGAATTGATTGTCCAAACTTGCAAATTCTTTCCCGCCTAAACTTTTAGCATTCTTCTCTCTCTCGTGCTCGGTTTTCTTCGGTTTTGGCTTTCTTTTTGTCTGTTTTGTCACATCCGTACTTGCACATGCAAAAACTCAAGAAACACGCAAATGTTAACAATAAACGGCTCTTTCTTGGTTATTTTGGGTCAGTTTTGATAAAAAAAAAAGATATGTGTTTAAGCACATATCAAAATACTGACGAGAACATTGTCGTGTCCCCGCAAATGCAATCAATTCACGCTTCTAAAACCAAGGATTTTAATCTCTTTCTACTAAACCTATGAAGAAGTAGCAAAGATTCCTCAAAAGAGATTTAAGAAAGCCTTAATTCTAAAAACGCCCCGTTTACCTTTTAATTCACATGCAGATATTACGATTAAGCTCTTATCATTATGAGTGACGGTTTGCTGAACTTTCATGTCGATCAATAACTCCAACATTTTTCAATCAACACGTTAGGATCACGGAGTAGGAAACACAACACAGCGTGAAGTGACCATACGGATAGAATACATCGTCCCGATTTTCACAAGTTCCCAAACTAAGCGTAAAATCGAAATCATTGTTAAATATGACTCTAGATGCTAACACTACCCATGGAAGTTACTTGTGTAATTACCGTTTGCTCCCATTTTCCTATTTTCCTCTAGATTTTTTTTATTTTTGTGAGAAATGAATTTCTTCAAGTTTCTCATTTCGATAACTTTTATTCAGATAAAGATATAAAGCTAAGTCGCTAATTAGTTATCCATCTTCCTTCGAAAACCATTGCACACAAAAATGAGGTCCACATCAAGGTCCTAATTTCACACGATTTAGGGAGAATATCCTTTTTATGGCGACCGAGACAACTCATCTAAGTCGAGACAGAAGCTTTATTTAGACATCTTCCGGATCCAAAGTTTGGCTTAACACTATTTCAGCACATTTGCATTTTAGGCCCTTGGTCTTTTCAACTACTAACTCAACGGGATTACCGTTTTTATCGAGAAGTCTTATTATGAATTTGGATTTTCCTCTGCCTTTATAGAAGTCTATGACAACTTTTATAGCTTTGGATTTTTAATTTTAAAACATTTGGGCTTTATTTCATGTTAATTTTTGTGCCAAACTCCAAACCCTACGGCTTTTATAACAATAGAAACAATAGCACAAACTATCGGAATCAGTTGTCTATTACACAACAACGTGATACCTCGATGTGTACCCAACTCTCATGGGCAAGGATTCTCTAAAGAAGAAAAAGAACTAATTATCCAAAAATCAACATCTCTAATTATTATTAACAAATATGGGGTGAAACAATTTTGTGGGAACAAAAGCCATAAGTACCTTCGATGGGCTCTAAAGAGAACCAACTACTCCACGCTTAGCATCTAAACTCATAAGTAACTCTATCATTCCTCGATCTCCGCAAAATTAAAATCCCAAATAATGAGATCCGCGGATGCTTAGCCGATAATTTTTAGATTATCTATGGTTAAGGGAACAAGCTAGGGCTCAACACGGTCAAGTCGAATTCCATTCCTACTCACCGTGAAAGTCAACAAGGTGTCAAAACATATATTAACTTAGCAAATGCTTCGTCAAAAAATCTCAAGTCTCGCATATTTAAAGTCACTCAAGGAAACTTGCAAATTCTTGGCCTTGTGAGCTAGAATTCGCATTTTATAGCTTTTTGTCTAAGAGACTAGCAAAAACTTTTCAATCAAAAAGACTTAACAAAAGCTTAAAATTTTAAATTTTCTCATATATAGCACAATTTTTTTTCATTTTCTAAGGAAACGGGGTTGCGAGTACGAAAAAATAAGCAAGTACGGTCAAATCAAATCGAAGATTACCCTACCCCAGACTAGAACGAAACATTGTCCTCAATGTTTAAAAGCAAGTGTATCAACGAAAATCTAAAAGCCGTTTATTAAGTATGCTCAAAGATAAACGTTAGTCGATAAGATTTCGGATATCGGATTCCATCAGCATCGATCATGAAACTCGAGTAGAAATGACAAACTTCGGCAGCGAGAGTCTTCATATCGGGAAAAATCCTACACACAACATCACAAACAACCAAACACGTCGAAGAGGCTAACCTCTTCACGTCACTTATTAGAAGAAAATAGAAAGAAGATAGAGATAAGCATGGGGTGCCTCCCTGGCCTACTTGTTTTCTTCAACGAGTCGCTAGCGACTCGTCCCGAATTCATTTGTCCTTGGGGAAGAAAATGGTAGAGATACCAGGGTCAAAACGGTGTCCTCATTCCCGAAAGAATGAGACGGGTGGGTTGGAGGGAAGAAAAAATGTCGGGCTCAAGCACATAAGAAATAACTCCTCCCAAACTCACATAAGGCATATGAAAGATCGATCCATCATCCGGCGGTTTTCGGGCGGGACGAGGGATGAAGGATCGATAAGAAATACTCAAAAGAGTGGGGGGCTCATGGTATAGAAAGGTGTGACTCAAAGGCTCATCAACGAAGGCATCCAAGAGAGGATCCTTATCTCGAATGAAATTTTTAGCATAAAACTCATCAATGCGTATCCCGGGGTTGAAAATCTTTGTCTTAGGAAGGAGATCAATGTGTCATCTATGTGAAAATCCTCATGAGGAGAGGAATCACTCTCGGCTAAATAATATTGGACCTCGGGATCAACAAGTTCATCCGTCGAAAACTTCACTTCCTTATCTTTCTTGGAAAAACGGATCATTGTATTCTTCATCCTCGGAGAAAATCAAGTCGGTAGGAGTAAGTTCATCGGTGAACTTCTCACTTTCTTCGTCAAAGAGTTGATTTTCAAAATTTTTGAGTATATTCAGAATCGAATTCAACAAGGGATTCGAATGTCGTTTTGAAAGATTCTGGATCGAAAGATATCTCAAAAGAAGGTTCCATGATTTTAGAAATCGGAGGTGGGACAAGTGGTGTGCTCTTAGAGCTAGCAGTTTCCACCACTACCATTGTAGACTCCTTTTCTTGTTTCTTTTCCGTTCAAATTTGTATTGTCGATATACTCTTGATCGTAAACCTTGAAAGATCAATTCGAGACGTTTTAGGTTCAACTTTCTTCACATCATTCGGATCATATGGTAAAATGGGATCACCACTTTCTTGAGAAAAATCAATCACACCGATGCTATGAATCGAATGATCATCGGGTGGAGGTTTTGACGTTTTTTAGGCATAAAACACTATTTTTCATTTCCTTTTCTGATCGTTAACGTTCTTTGGTAATGATCCACAAGGACTTTCGCGGTTCTCAAGAATGGTCTTCCTAAAGTGAGAGGGACTCGAAGAGCCTCTATATCAACTACTGGCAAAATCCGGGAAAATGGAATTTATCCGCTCGTACCCTAACATCGTTGACTACACCAACCGTGTGAGCAATTGTTCGATTAGCTAATTCGATAGTCATACGAGTCGGTATAAGAGTCTTCAATCCAAGCTCATGATATATCGCAAGAGGCATGAGACTTATGCTTGCACTTGAATCGGTTAGGGCATTACATTCCTTAATATCATTTAAGGAGCAAGGAAGGAGAAATTTCCCTGGATCACCAAGCTTCTCGGGAGCTTGGTTCGAGGAAGAATTAGACGGTGTAGGCTCAATTGAAATCTTTGAAATTTGTTCCAATTTCTCTTCATAAATCTTTTCAGCAGCTTTAATCATATCAGTCGTAAGTTTGAACTTTGTTCCAGAAACAACTTTCATTTTGTCGAATCGTGATTGAATCGATTTGCACGGTGTAAGGTTAGAACTTGGTATTTTGACAGAGATAGAAGGAACTTGGGCAACCAGAGGTTGGACGTATTTGGCTTTTCCATTATCAAGAGGAATTACCGGGTCCTTTGTCACCTCGGTCTCTCGTACTACACTCATCACCGGAGAGGAAGTAGTCATCGAGGGCCCATCATCTCGAATGGTAACGGATTTCATTTCTCCCTTTGGGTTTGGAATGGTGTTACTTGGGAGAGAACCGGAACTCGAGGGTTGACTCATTTGGCACAAAACAACATTCAACATATTCTCAAGTTTATTCTGCGAAGCATCCATCTTGTTGTTCGAGAATCAAATTTCGTTCTTAAACTTATTGCTTTGTCTAGTTAACGAAGATTGGAATTCATTTCTCAAACTTGAAATCTGAGTTTGCATGGTGTGGATTGTAGCATTATTCGAACGTAATTAGAATTCATTAGAGGGCAAAAGTGGAGCTTGATAGCTTGAAGCTTGATATCCTTGATTGTAATTGACTCCTTGATTGGTATTGATTTGGTGGGGGCTTTGAATTGGTTTTGAACATTTGGTCCACGAACTTGATTATGATTAAAACGAGTCTGATTGTTTGATTGAGAAAATCCCGGAGGTACCATTTGATTACTAACACGAGGGTTTGGTTCAACTTGAGGATGGTATTGGTTACCTCCGGTTACGGCATTAGCATCGAAAAGATTTCCATCGGTGGCGGTACAATTGTAGTAGGCATGTGGGCCACCACAAGTAGTACAAGTTGTTTCCACCGCTTTAACTTGGCGGGTGGAAAAGAATTAATCTTAGCTTGTCTTAATCTTAACCAAAGCCTGAATCATATCCAAGTAAGCATCAATCTTAGCATTGGTGCTAGACGTATTTTCGTAAGACGAGGACGATGGTGTAGCACTCCTCGGGCACAACCGATTTGCTACGAGAGGTACGAACTTTAGATTTGTTCTCAATAATCAACAAGGCATCTCTCGTTGATCGGGTCAACAAATTACCACCAGCGGCGGAGAGAGAGTCTTGATCGGTTTCATTCAAACCGTTATAAAACGTATCAAGTTGGTGTAATTCAGTAAAACCATGATGGGGACATTGCCTAAGCAAATCTTTGAATCGGTCCCATGCCTCACTAAATGATTCATCAAATCTTTGTGTGAATTTCGTTATTTCATTTTTAAGGCTTGTTGTTTTAGACGGTGGGAAGAATTGGTTCCTAATTTTGACACTAAATTCTCCCATGTGGTTATCGATCGAGGGGGTAGTTTCTCGAGCCAAATCCGGGCGGCCCCTCAAGTGAAAATGGGAAGAGTAGTAGCTTGATAGCCTCTTCGGAACGTTTGGTACTTGATGTAGACGTGAGCTTGTTAAACCGTCGGATATGAGAGTGAGGATCGTTCCTCTCAAATCCGTAAAATTGGCTTGACGAAACCAAATTTATCAATCCGTGTTTAAGCTCAAAGTTATAAACAACGATTGCGGGGCGACGATGGCTTCTCCATAACCGGTGGGTGCTTGGGTTGCTCTAGCATAGATCGGTTGTCCTCCGCCATTTCGACAATGGTAGTCGGATTAGTTGAATCTCGGGTTCGACTAATGGAGCCGCGTCTATTTGCCTTCGTAATTGTAGCGGTTTCACGTGTCGATGCGTAGTTATTAGAACGAGTCGCATGCACTTGAAACCAAGGCAATTAAAACGAACGGTATTGAAAAACACGGTGAACTTCACCAATAATCCCAAGTGAATAAATCACTTCTATAAGACAAACCACAAAGCGGTGGAGAAGCTTTTTAGGTCATTGTGAAGCTTATTAAAACCCGCTTCTTTTACCGCAAATTTAATGTCGGGCAGTCCTATACCCACCACACAGTTTGTTTATCAAATAGAAATAAACGACTCACAAGCGACACAAAGGCAAGTTTTTGATCTTTGGTTCAGGAACTTACTAATGATAACACCTCCGTTGAGAATGTTATATAATTGATGTATTCTATTTAGCTCAAAAACAAAGAGAAATCTTTTATTTTTAATATGATATATATATATACAAAAGAAAAAGGAAAATATTTTTACCTTTTTGATTTTTATAAAAAATAGTAACTTCACAAAGGAAGGATCTCGAGTCACTAATCGTCAAACCTTTAACGATATTGTCGTGACACAACCTCCCGTGGCCAAAATTTGATTCTCTATGTAGGCTTAGGGGTGTGTGTGTATGGATAAAATCACAAAATCGATATAAAAAATAATCACAAGTAATGATTTAAAATCCCTTTAGGAAAAAGGATAATGAATCAAAACCCGTGAGTGATAGTGATACGGATTAGAAAATCCGAGTCGTTTCCCAACGAGGTGTGAATGGGCAACGTCGTTATTGGTTCGTTATTAAAATGCTCGATGTTTTGGATTTATGATTTTATTAAAACTACGGGGAATGGGAAACAATTAGAAATTACACTACGGGAAATCCTAAATACGCGATTTATACTAAAACGTATTAAAAGAAACGTAAATAAAATGCAACTACGTCTAATCTAAGTCCTAAAAATAATCTAAAATTTCTTTCTAACTAAAAATGATATTAGAAAATTATCTAAGAATTAAAACTAATTTTTATGATTTTTTCTGGAATTTATTTGAATTAAAAAACTAATTTAAACTAATTTAAATGTTAAAAATTACAAATTAAACTAGGAAAAATTTGAAAAATAGTTTTTGGCTTTATATTTTTCTTAATCTAAAAAAATTGAAAAATTATTTTTTGGAACCTTTTCTGAATTAATTGAATTAAATGCTATTTAAAAAGTCCTAAAAACTAGTTTAAATCAAGAAAAATAGCAAACAAAGTCTAAAAATTATGAAAAATTCAGGGAAATTCTAAATCTATGAAAAATATAAAAACTATGGCTTATGTGAGAAATATAGAAGCTGATGTGCAACTGCTATCTAATAAGCTAATTAAAATAAGCTAAAAGCAATATTACTGAACCAGAAGCTACAAGGTACTAAAATAAGCTAAAATGAACTTAATGTAACTAAGATCCACCACTGAAACACAAGCTATAAAGATTTGAATGGAAATAAGCTAAGTTGCCAAACAGGCCTGAGGTGCCATATTTAAGCTAAAGTACTAGCTAACCTAATAAGCTAATGGAAAATCAGAAATGGGTAACTTAAGGCAACCAACCAAACTACAACTAAACCAAATTTGAGCCCTAGATAAGCTAAAATGAAACACGTGCACGGCCGCAAGGGTCTGCTTGACACCACTGAGTGCACTGAGGCAAATCGGAGAGGATTAATGGGTTAGAAACTTATGAAAAATCACAAAAATTCCAAAAAAAATGGTTTCTCAAAACTTGACCAGTTGAAGATACTTATCCCAAAAACTCAATAGATTTGGATCAGAAATGAACTCATGAAAAATCTATAAAGTTTTCCAAAAACTGACTTAATCACTTTTGACTTTTGAAACAGAATTGGAAGTTTGACTATTGTGAGATTTGAATCAAAGTTATGAACTGATTGTGATGTTATTAGCTAAACTAAAGCTGAATTAAGCTTCTATACTAAATTCTAAACACGAATCAAGCTAATGATATCTTTGAATTTCTAACGATCTAACAGGATTGATTTAAAAGAACTTTGACTTTTACTCTACTAATATGACAAGTAATGGCAATTGATGATATCTACCCAAATGAGACTGCAATTATCGATTTAACCAAAATCCACACCTTAAACTACTTAAGTCCAAACACTTATAACGATCTATTTGCAAAATTTCAAAACTAAACCACAAATCGCAACTATGATTACTACTAGAACAGATCTAAAATACCTATATGATGCAGATAACAATAACTACAATTATCAAATAGCTACTAAACTACTAATGCAATAATGACAGTAATGAAACAGTATAGCAAATTCAGATTAGATCATACTTACATAAGTCCAGTTTATTTGCAGCTTATACCATAACCAAACTACCCTATTTTAAACCAAATCCAACCCTAAAACCAGCTCTGCATCAACCCAAATCCAATTTCATGCCCATCTGGTTCTTTCAGTTGACTTTTTGTTGACTGAGATTGATTTGATTATTCAATGGATTGAAAACAGACATAAACTCACCAAAAGCTATATAAAGCTTTTATGAGCTTATGTAAACAGTAGCTAGGCTTCATGAAAGCTTATGAGAAGAATTGAAATGTTTTTATATTTTTTTAATTATTTTCTGATTTTTTTTATATTTTTGAATAAGATGAAAACAAGCTTCAAGTAACTTTTAAAAGCAACAATATGAATTTAACACAAGTAATAAGCTAATTTCAGAAACAATAAAACTTGAACAAGGATTTGGAGATGAAACCAAAATTTTATTAAAAAACTGAAATTTGAGATTACAATAAAGGATTACAAAGTTTGAATAAAACAATAAAGCGAAATAAAAACTACAATATGCTACTGAATGGAAAACTAGATGCTTTACAATGAAAAATGAAGAGGTATATATAGCCACGTCATGAGCTCTTGGAAGGGTCTGGAAGGATTCATCTGTGCTTCTTTGAGTCGTTTGTGTCCCTTGGATCAGTCCCACATATCATCCATTCATTTCCACCTTTGGATTATGATCTCCACGTAGCCTTGGCCAATCAGAGGTGAGGATTGAGGAATGATGACACACGGATTGCCAGCGTGGCATCCGTGTGTCAGTCACATGTCAATGGATGTACGAATTTACCCTTAATGATGGTACAAGCTCAAATTCAAGTTTCTATTCATTTTGTATCCGGGTCAACAAAAGTCAACTGGGTGAGCAAATGGCTATGGAAATGGACATGGGTTGATTTGGCATGGAGATGGGTTGATTTGGGATGATTTGGGTGGAAATATCTAGGATAGAGGTTCTGTAAGTGTTTGTTGCATGCCATTGTGGCAGAGGACAAATTGTAAGTTAATTTAAAGTTTCTTTGCATTACCTTCAATTATAGTTAAAACGGTTAAAATCGTTCAAAAACATGATTAGGTTAAGTGAATGTGGTTTGATCATTGATTCAAGTCTCGAAGGTGTTTGTCTCTTTTAATCTTTACATCAGTCCAATAAAGGAGTGTTTGGATTGACTGGTCTATCTGTCTTTAAGCTACATTCAGTGGTTGATTTCTCTTGTTCCATGTTTGTTTAAGTCGATGATATATTCATTTGAGTCTAAGTTTGGTACTGTTGTTCATAAGTCAACATTTCACTGAAATCAATCTCACTGCTCAACTGTTGTGATCAAGGAATTGGAACTCACTGTTTTGTGTTTAGAATTTAATAACAAAGCTTGCATTACACTTATTACATCATATAACATCTACTTCAGTTAATAAATTGGATCCAAAGTTGGAAAAAGTCAACTTCTCAACATATTTTCAAAAGTCAAAATAGCAAAAGTGTTTTGGGGTTAGTTACAAGGAATTTTCATGAGCTTATTTTTGTGACTTATCAAGTGAATCTTGGCATTTTAGAAACTTGACCTGGTCTTGTTACTCAGTAGCATTTTAGTATAATTTTACAATTTTTTCAGAAGCTTCAAACAAGCTTCTCCTTTTATATAACGCCTGCACCTTGTACTTTCGGTGTGTGAGCTTTTCAAGTGATATTTAAGCTTGTGCACAGGGCTTATTAGAGCTTCTCATGGCATGATTTTTGGTACACTTGGTCTCACCCAGGTCTTTTCCAAGTTCCAACCAGTAGTTTTCATTTTGAGCTTATTTCTAAGCTTGTGCTAGTGTCTAAAGTCAGTACCCAGAAACTGTTTTAGCTTTTAAAAGCTCAATCATCAAATCTGATCAAACCTGTGAATCAGTGGTATTGGCTTGTTGAATCTTGTTGCATTTCAGTTATTTTAGCTTATAGTAGCTTCTGTTTTGGGTTGGTGGCTTTTGGACTCCATTTGGCTTATTAAAGTGCTTATTTATAAGCACTAGCTACATCAGTTTCAATATCTTGCACACAAGCCCTGGTTTTTCTATTTTTCCCAGCTTCCTAATATCATTTTAGACTTTTCCTGCAATTTTCAGATTTTTCCAAGTTCATTTGCTATTTTTCTTAATTTAAATTAGTTTTTAAGCACTTTTAAATAGCATTTAATACAAATAATTAAGAAAAGCTTCAAAAAAATAATTTTTCATTTTTCTTAAGTTAATATAAATATAAAAAAGCAAAAAAATATTTTTCCATAATTTTCTTAGTTTAAAAAGTATTTTCTAGCATTTTAATTAGATTTAAATAGTAATTAATTAATAATAAATATATAAAAAGTAAAAAAAAATATATTTTCAGTTTTAAAATTAGTTTTATCATATTTTAGATTTTTCTAAGTTTTAATTTTATTTTTCTAGTCTTATTTCATATTTTCTTTTATTTTAGAGTATTATTAAATAGTTAAAAATAGTTTTTAATTAACAAAAATTAATTAAATAGTTTTAAAAATAATTTTCCTTTTCTAATAAATTTCTTATATAATTAGGATTGTAAAAATGTATTTTTCATATCCGTAGGTATTTTCCTTCTTTATTTTCACTTTTTATTTTATGCGTTACGTAGTTTTAATTTAAACGTAAGTTTTTAAACGTTCATCACTTTAAATATAGTGATAGCGTTTATTTAATAGATTTTATCTTTTTAATTTCCTTTAATTTGCATTTAAGCCGTTGTAATTTGTTGGCTTTTCCTGTAGTTATAATAATTCACAATATCCTTTTTCCGTTCAAATCTCCCGATCACTATACGTTTGATAATCCATTGCATAGCTCGCTAGGACATAACGACCCGGGGAAACACTATACTCCTCGAATCTTCATTGTATTCGTGCTTAAGCAGTTTAATCTCTGTTACGGTCGCCATTCACAGTAAGCGGGGCTTGGTGATTTAGCTTGACTGTTTGGCAGCCGAATCAAATTTTGGCCTTACTATTCGTGTGTCTTTGATTATCTTACGCCTATCGATTAGTGATTTGGATACTCACTCTTTGTTCATACCATCCATCAATATATGTTTATATTTTCTTATAAAAAAACCAAAAATATTCCTCTCATTCCTCTTATTCGTTGATTCTATTTCTCTTACCCTCTTTTGTCGTTTAATTCTATTCTTCGTATCCTCTTGACCATTTGATTCTCTTCTTTTCCCTCTTATGTTTAATTCTAATGGCGACACGGCGTCACGATGTCGGAATTGCTCAAGTACCACCGAGGGTTCTTAAGATGCTTGTTGTTGTACGGAGAGATTCTTCCAAAATTTCGAGATACAAACCGGTTTAATTCAACTAATTATGTCAAACCCATTCTATGGTTTTGAGAGGGGCGATCCTATGCTCACATCCGATGGTTTGATAGATTAATTTCAACTATAAAATATAAGGATGTTCCTCATGACACAATTAAGTTGATGTTATTCTCATTCTCTCTCGAGGGGGTAGCCCGGAATTGGCTCGATAAAGAACCCCCACGATCGATCACTACTTGGGAAGATCTCGTTTCAAAATTTGTAAATCGTTTCTTTCCTTATTCTAAGACGGAAAATCTTAAGAAGCAGATTATAAACTTCCAACAGCGTTTTGATGAAAGTTTCGGTGAGGCATGGGAAAGATTCAAAGATCTCCTACGAAAATGCCCACATCATGGTTTCTGAAATACTTGATCGATATATTCTACAACGCTTTAAGAACCGATCAAGATTCACTCAATACGGCCGGGTGGCAATATCTTGTATCGTACCCGGGGATATATTGACGATCATCGAGAACAAATCTAAAGTTCAGACATCAAGAAACAAACCGATTGATATGGCTGGGCTTACCAATGATATTCGATGCATGAAGCAAAATCGAGCCCGTTGATGCCGTTACCAAAAGATGTGATTGTTGTGGTGGTCCCCATCCTTTTTACGATTGTCAAGCCACCGATGACGAGGTTTATAATGCTACATCAGCCAATATCGCATAAGACTTTCATTTTCGGTGATGACGAGGACTCAATTCAAATGAAGGAATATTATGAGAGCTTGTCAAGCCGAAATCACACCAAGAACCCGTAAACTCTCAAGAATGGGGGCGAGCATCTTAGCACCATTCGGAAACGGAATCATCTCATCTGAGAACCTCGTCCCAACCCCAAGTGAGTCAGGGGTTATCTCCGTAATATGTGTGATGAGCCTCTTAATGATGATTCTTGTCCTCCTCGTGACATTCCTAACGATCATGTCGAGATGTTCTCTGATTCTGACAACGATTGTACTTGTTTGGCCGATTCTTTATCTTATGGAGACATTGATTATGTCGAGGACTTACCTTCCTGGCTAGTTAGCTTAGAGAAGTGAGAGATTGATGATCCGGAAATGGGGACGAGATACTTCGAAAATTGTTCAATATAAATCTCCTCGTTTCTAAGATCGAATCATTCATTGCTAAGTCGGCTTCATCTCTATCCCCGATTGTGGATAGTGACTTGGAAAAGCCCGAACCAATTCCTGAACTTAAGGCTTTTTCCAATGATTCTTTTCGAAACTTGAAGTATTCCGCTTTGGCGATCATACGAGAAAGAGTAGTGGCATTCCCACTTTTCATCTTTCTCTTCCCGGTATGATTCGCTTATCTTTGATCTAGATCCTAAGGAGTTCTCCGGTGAACTCTCTCATATCATATCTCCTCCGGAGTATGATCATTTCTATTTTGATCTTGATCTTGACACGGGGGAGACATGCTCTATCATAAGAGTTTTCTTATTGAGGACACTACCCATCCTCCCTCGAGGTAATTGTTGAAAATAACCAAAAGAGCTTTAATGAGGAAATACAAATTAAGGAAAATATAAAATTTGATTTTGAGGATGAAGAATGGATCCTAATTATAAACATCTTTCTTCCATTCCTCACATATGTTGTGACTTCTCCCCTCCTTCATTCTTACGGGAGTGAGGACATCATCTTTGACCCAGGCATTTTCATTTATCATTTTGTGGTAGGGTCTTTCTCTATATATCTCGTCGGTGTGGAACTTTCGCGTGCTTCAATGTTTATCCAAACATCTTGAATGAAAGTCCGATGGAGATTGTTTCTTCCACTTTGCTTCCCCATGAACCAATTAATGCGGGTCGAGTCAAGCTAGCGACTCGGTAATCAAAAACAATAGCACATTATATGGGTTTTCACCCATATTTCTGTCTTCTTTCTACTTTCTACCACCCTAGTGTGGGGGTTGCCCCACATGTTTTCAAAAAAATCTTCTTTCATAATAATGGCCGTAGTATTTCCCTTTTACGTTCTTTGTTTCGGCATAACCCATGGTGTACTTTGAATATTGAGGGCAATATTCATTTCTAAGTGTGGGGGAATTCTCACGAATTTCATATGTATATGCCGCCTAATTCCCCCGTTTTTGGCCAAATTTTTTTTGGAGTAAGTGTTCTACACTTACTCATTTGGTTATCGATCGCCATGTCGTAAGACTAAAGGATTAGCTAATCCAGGAGCAAACGGCTCTTGGTAAAGATTTCTCAAATCCGTTTATATGGCTTGCAATTTGCCCAAAATTGTATGGTTCTCAACTCACCATATCCTAAAAGTGAAGAGTTGGCTAGCCCGCAAGATTATGGCTTGTGGTAAAGGCGGTGGAAAATCCATAATTGGTATTCAGCTCACCAAAGATAATTCTGATAATTTATCTAAGAGTTGGCTAGTCCAGAAGGTGCGGCTTCGGTAAAGACATCAAATCCGTTATATGGTTTATGATTTGCCAATAAATCACATGGTTATCGGTGTACCATGGTTCTTACTTGAACTGAAACATTTGGCTACTCAAGAAGTAATGGCTTTTGGTAAAGAGATGAAATCCATTAAATTTTTCTCAAAAGATTGCTAGGGACTAGCAATATCTTAGTATGGGGATTGATGAGTGTGTAAATACTCATCATTTTTGTACAAAATAAACTGCAAAATCATCGAAAACACTGAACACGTCAAAATGATAAAAATATCACAAATAAGTGTTTTATGTGTTTTAAATGCAAAATATCAAAATCGGATGAAAAACATCAAATTTGCAAAATTGAGTTTGGTCCCCAAGTTTCAAAAGTGTCAAAAAGCAGTCCTGAGCACATAATTTCAAAAGAAAAGTCACCAAAGGTCCTTTTAAAATCAAAACTTGTCAAATTTAGTCCTTTGGTGAAAAATGTCAAAAGTTTGAAAGAAAATTACAGTTTAGTCCTTCAACTTTGAAATTTGGCAGAAATGGCCCTGAAAATTGGAAAATGGCAACATTGTTCCTTGTACTATTGATACTTGTCAAATTCAGCCCTTGGATCAACTTTGAGATGTTGGCAGCTTAGGTCCCTACATTTTCATAACTTACAACTTAGTCCTGAAGTTTTAAACCCTTTTGATTTTGGACCCTGCCAACCTTTATTTGTCAAAATACATTGTGAACCCCTTGGGATTATTATATCGGTCAAATTCAACACCCACAAGTCACCATATCAACTGTTTCCCTGCAACTAGCCCACATCCCCCTCTCTCCAATCACTCAAGCACGTTTCCTGCACTGCTAGCTTCCAAACATCATTTTGCTAGCCCTAACCCCTCCTCAACCCTCAATTGGCGGACAACCATTTTGGCGCCAAAAACCTATTTAAACGGTTGTGATCAAATCAAAGCAAACCAATGGCTAGGATTGGTGGGATTTCATCGGAAAGAGAGAGGCAAAGGAGTTTGGTTATAAAGAAAGAAAAAGAGGGAAGCAAGAAGGGAGTCTTGTAGTTTTAATTTTAACTTATTAATCGTTTTATTTCAAGTTGTTGTTATCACGGTATTAGAATTGTATTTTTTTGTTAAAATGTATTAATTCTGAATAATATTTCAATTAATCTCAAGCATCAAAATCAGTTTGTGATCACAATTCACCATTTATAACTCTTTGTTGAATTTTTCTATTTCAACTTAGGAGATAAGCTTCAACTAGCTTTATTTTTCGGTCTAATAAGCTTAAATGAGCTTTGTGGCATTGTACAAGCTCATTTAAGCACAACCAGACAAAAACTTTAGTTAGCTTTTGTCTCAGTTGAAATAATCAACGATACTGCATAAATATTGAATCGAGATAGCTGATGGTGAAATACGCCAGGCTGCTGAGGATTTAACTACAACATAACAAAAATGTACAATTCTAACTCTTGAAAATAACTAACTTATCACTTTTATTTTGATAAATAAAACTAAAAGAATTTCGCTTCTTTTCTTTCTTTTATGGCAAACTCAGTTGGCCCTTTGAAATCAGCCAGTCAGCAGTTTGCTTGTTGTTCACAACAAATAGGTTTTTGGCCAAAATGTTGTACTGATGAGTTGAAGGCGGGAAAGGGCAAATATTGATGGTGGATGGCGGGGTTGGTAAACGAGAGAAGATGAAGGCTGATTGCGGGCTGACGGTGGACTTTGAAGTGTGTTGACGGTGGAGGCTAAAACGGTCAGATGAAAGGGTTTAAACCGAGGACAATGGGCAGTAAGTTGAAAATGGCGGGGACAAAGCACATCTCCAAGGTGATCGAAGGGAAGAATTTGACGGCATCAATAGTACGAGACCAATGTTGCCATTTCCAATTCAGGGCAATACGCCAAATTTCAAAGTTGAGAGACTAAACTTGTAATTTTCTCAAACTTTTGCACCAGGGACTAAATGACAAGTTTTGATTTTAAAAGGACGCTGTTGTTTGAAATTGACAACAGCTTTTGACACTTGAGCGGGGCTGCTGAAGATTTTGAAATTTGATATGTTTTCATCATTTTGATATATTTAAAACTGGCATTTCTCGAATATTTTTGATCATTTTGATGTTTCAGTGTTTTAAAGTGTTCTGCAGTTTATTTTGTGCAAAATGATGATATTACACACTCATCAATGGTAATTGAAGTCAATTGATCTTAGGGGTGTTTTAGGGTTCTTAGGTTTCTGGGTTGGGGGGAATTGGGGGTGAGATTTTTGGCGCGTGGGTTTTTGGGTTATTTAATATATTTTGATTATTGTTGACCGGGTTTAATGGTGTATTGACTAGGGTCCATGTGGGTAAACGGATGGGTAAACGGGTAAACATACCGGGTTGGTTAAGTGTTTATTGGACCGGGTAAAGGGTGGGTAAAGGTTGGGCCAAGGGTAAATGTAGCATGGTTTGGGCTTTTGATTAAAGACTTGGACTTAGGATTTAATATGGACCCATGTATAAATTCAAGGACCATTCTTGTACAAGCTGAAAATCCAGGGACCAAAGTTGTAATCTGAAAATATCAAGGGCTAAACTTGTCCTTCTCACATAATCCAAGGGCTATATTTTCCAATTTCTGAAAATTCCAAGGACCAAACATGCCAATTACGATCTTCAGGGGACTAAAGTTGCCATTTTGAGAATTGATTGTAAACTTGCAAATTCCTTTCCAGAAATATCTTTTAGCATTCTTCTTTCTCTCATGCTCGGTTTTCTTTGGTTTTGGCTTTCTTTTGTCTGTTTTGTCACATCCGTGCTTGCACAAAAAACTCAAGAAACATAAATGTTAACAATAAACGGACTCTTTCTTGGTTTTATTTTTAGGTTAGGTTTTGATAAATAAAAGATATGTGTTTAAGCACATATCAGACCCCATGGTTTTATATCTTGTGGGAGACTTACAGAACCGTTCTTGAAATTTTGAGAAACAACTCCAAATTGATGGCTTTATATGTTGTAAGTTCTGCTTAATAATGCAATGCGCATTTATTTTAATTTGCTTGCGAATTAAATAAATTTTCATTGTGATTCCCTTAATCATGTTTTGTACAAACACTTTTATTATCCGGCGTAGGTACAGGTACTTGATAGTATTCAAATTGACACAATATCAAATTGACATCTTGCATTTAGTAGACGAGCATACCAAAATGGTCATACATACATTGAACAAATTAAACTCAGTGGGCTAACAATGATAGTCTTACACTATGCGACGATCAATACTAAAATGGTCATAGGTGTTTGGGTGTTGCAACATGTCTAGCATCAATATACTCTATGCATGAGTAACATGTTATGTTACACGATCAATGGTTTGTTTGCTTATATATGAAGTACCATGTGGATTTTGGTTGTTGTATGGCTAATAGTTGCTAGTCTAAGTCTATCCCAACCCAATCATGTTCTGTATCATGCATTACTTTCTAATTTCTCATGCATTTATTTGCCACTCGCTTGTATCTGCGTGGCAAACTAAGAATAATGACATCACTTTGGGTTTCATATGTGCCTTTTTATTGTAGATGGGAATACATTTAAGCACATAGTGATTTATGTCAATTAAGTTGTCAAGCTAAGTAGTGTGTTTGCTCATGTAGGTTCAGGGATGTTGTTTATGCTTTAAAAGCGAAATAGAAGGTTCCAACTTATGATCATTAAAGTAAGGAAGTCACTATAGGCCTTAATTAGAACGGGCTAAATATATATCCGATCAAGAAGTCTGACAATAAACTTGCTACTAAAGTGGACTCTGAATGTATGTGGGAGCTTTAAAAGTTAGTTGGATAGTTGCTAGATAAATTGTATTTAATTTGATTTGTTGAAAATTGACAATGTATATAAATTAAAAGATTTGAAGCTTTCCGTAGGACATGTCTTTGGAAGTTTTAAATATTGCATCTAAAACAACAAACAGAAGTACATCCATGGTTTCATAATTATATTCATGCTTTTACCATAATACATATCAATGAAATACAAAAGTATTGTCATTTGTTTTTACAAATCATCAATTATGATGCCTAATAAGATATAAGAATAATAAGGCAGATTTCCATGCACATTTATTCATTATACGAATTTGATTGACATTTACCTCAAGTTGATCATATAAAAACATTTAAGTTAGACCTGTCTTCCTCTATAAGTTAGATACCATTTGAAACTAGCCCATTCATCGGATGGGTCTTGAAGCTAATATAATTGTATGAGAAACATTCTTTAAAAGGCAAGCCTATGCAATGAATAACGTTGTTTTGGTTCTCATACTTTTCATTGTTCTTTTATATATAATACATGATTACTTTATTTTTGTTCCTAATTATTTTTTTAACATATTTTTCGTTATTCATTTTTTATTTACGTTCATATGATTTTGTCAAACAATATTATGAAGCTAGCCCGCCCATTGGGCGGGCCATGAAGCTTGTGTGAAAAGGAGTAATCACTTGCTTTCACCAGTGTATTTGTTCAAGACAATTTATCTTAATGGTTTCTTAATGTTCGCTCAAGACAATTTTTTTCCCATGTGTTTCATTTCAATAATTAAGTAATTTTATGTTTTTTTTTATCATTTATGGATCCGATATGATGTATCTTTATCATTTTCTTCAATTCATGGTTTTATATTAATAATGTATGAAGTTTTACTATTCC
>OU343222.1:275363238-275501800 GCA_910596185.1 Chrysanthemum makinoi
GATCATTTTGAGTTTTAAAATCGATGCATCGTCAAAATAATCATCAAATACGCAACCTAAGATTTGCGTGATTAGTGGCACGACTTATAAAATGTGAGCATGGTTTTCCAAATCATATTATTGCAAATGGCGGTGAATACTTTCAAGTATTGGGCAATTATTGGAATAAGTGTTGAACTTAAAAGTAGCCCAAGTTCATACGCGATTTGCTTTTGTTGAAACGTTAATAAAATGTCTTCAGTTGATTGCAAAGCCAATAATATTATGAAAAAAAAATTAGTCTATGGGGCATGTTATAACATATGAAATTCGCATCTTGCCATTAATCTATAATGAATCTTCCCCGTTAGAATGGTTTTGGTCACAAACCATATTTCCCATGTGAGATTTTGTAGTTGTGCAATATATAGTAAATCCACCACAACATACAAAATGGGATGTTTAAATTGATAATTCATTCAGGGGGGGAGAATGAGCAGCGAGAAATTTGGAATGAATTATGATAACATAAATGTTGATCCTCACACTAATGAATATGGACTTTAAGTTAAAGGGACAACTTATATTCCAGATCTAGTAATTGCCAGACATGTTTAGTGACCCAAAGAAGTGACTAGATCATATATACGCTGCTAGTGCTCCAATTATAATGTATGTCCCAACATAATATCCAATGATTGGTAGTAAGTCTATGGCACGTCTGCAAACGTGATAGACTATCGATTCCATATAAAAGTCCTCGATTGAAAAGATAAATGGAGCATGAAAACTAAGATGGTTGAATTGAGGTAATAAAGACCCCATAATAGTCTCCTAAAGAGAAACTAGACATGAAGGTCTATGAGATGTCAATAATTGATATAATATAATGTCTAGTAATGTGTGAAATCAAAAAGTAATTAATCGACATCGATAGTACGATTATATATGATTTTGTAAATAAAATAAGATAGCGTTATAATCATGGTGAGGATTATGAAAGCATACATGCAGGAAGTGCAGAGTATTTATAAATGAATGGCAAAAGATGTAAAGATGCAAAGAACTAATGAAAGTTTGAAATCTCTTGTGATGAGACATGGTTATTGGGACTTGAAGTCCGTAAATATAAATGTTTAAAATTACTGGATATGAATCAGTCTTTATAAGAAAGTGCAATTAAATTATGCATAAGTTATAAGTGATGGCACATACATATTCTCTCAAAGACTTGTAAATGATCATGCATATACATGTTCACATGTGGTGAATCCAATAATGTATTTAGTAAGTCTGGCTGTTGGAATCACTCCTAAACTGTATTTCAAGTATTTATATTTCATATGTAATAGGTAGCTTTATTATGGCCTTTATGTTTGTTTAAGGTCAAGCTTATGTAGAAGGCCCATAAGCTTGACCCAAGCCCAATAAGGATATGGAAGGAAGGGAGTGTTGCCCTAGCTCCTTGCCTATATAAACTCGTAATAACCTTCATTTGAAGGTTGGGTTGTTCAAGTTATTCTCTCATTCATACTCTTTGCATAACCGGTCTTACTATACGTGTGTGTGTGTGATTTACTTGTTCATCCGCCTTCATCTCTTCTCTTATAAGCTTGTGTTGTAAAACTAGTGACCTAACAGTGGTATCAATCGCCAAATAGTTGGGTGTACTCGTTTGTTTTTGAAGTTTTGATTTTGTGTCTTACGCGTAAAGATAACGCAATCTTTGGTTATCTTAAAACTCGTTTTTTACTCTTTTTAATCCAAGATTCTTGTACTTTCAATGTTTTGAGGTGTTAAAATACTTGTTTTTGGCAAAAAGTTTCAAACTTTACCCGTGGATTTACGTTTTTAAGCTTGTTTTTGTTCGTGGGTGTCGTTCTACGCGTAACCCTTTAGCCGTTTTGGTACATCAAAATTCACACTTTTGTGTTCTTTTGGTACTATTGAAGCTATTCCATAACAAAAATCTGGTTTAGAAACACATTTGGGCAAAATCAAAGTTACGAGTAATCCTACGCGTATCAAAACCCTAAAATTAAGCGTAAGATTTTCCTTGGTTTGATCTTCATTTTCCTGGTTTATTCCGTGTTTTCTTACTTGGATAAGTCTGAAAATACGTCGACTTTGGATATCTTTTGCACTGTGAAGTGTAAAAGATCATTTGGGCAAAAACCCTAAAATTACGCATAAGCATAAGCTTACGCGTAGAAATCCTACGCATAAGATTCACTTTACGCGTAACTTAGCCTTGTCTACGCATAAGGTTATCCTACGCCTAACTTTCTACGCCTAACTTTTGTCTACGCATAACTTTAGTGCTTTTATCCTACTTACGCGTAAGCTAAAACCTACGCGTAACTCCTCATTGTTACGCGTAACTTTTGGTGTTTTTACGCATAAGTGCTACTTGGTTCTTGTCTTTTCTACCCCTAAGGACACTTCATCAACAAAGGTTCATTCGACTACAAAGATCCATTTTACCACACAAGTTTTTCAACATGTCACAACCACCATACTCTAACTATTTCCCTTACACTTATCCTCAACGACAACAACAACTAAGTCCACAACATCAGCAATGGAATCAACAACAAGCAATTTATCAACAACAATTTAATCAACAACATACTCCACAACTTGCTGCAAATCCACAACCTCAAATGGTTCAACCACCACCAAGTCCTCAAGTTCAACCGTACACAAATGAATTCAATCAACATCCATCAAGGAACACTATGAAGGAACCCACTTGGTTTGCAAAGATGTGTGAAGCTTTAAGCGGCCAACAATCAATTCATGAGGCTGGATCACTTGATAGACCTCCAATGCTCACTCCAGGAAACTATGATCAATGGGTGATAAGGTTCTTTAGGTTTTGTGATCTGAAGAAGCCACATGGAAAGTTCTTAAAGAAGGTTATCTTAGAAGGTCCATTTGAGATGCCTACTATCATTGTACCCAGAGATCCAAATGCCATTCCACCAAGAGATGAACAAACCAACATTGCTACTGTTGCAGATTTAAATCCCACAGAACTTCTACACTATGAAGCTGATGAACTTGCAATGGAATACATCCTCTTAGGATTACCAAACCCAATTCTTCGTAGTGTTGATGCTCAAAAGACTGCACAAAAAATGTGGGATCATATTCGTCTTCTTATGGAAGGATCTGTACTCAATCAGGAGGATTTGGAATCCAAAATTTACTTGGCTTATGAACACTTCATGATTGAACCTGGAGAGACACTAGAGTCCTATCATCATAGATTTTCAGACATCATCAATGATTTGGATAAACACAACATCATCATGCCAAGAATTGCAGTGAATACTAAGTTCCTGAGTAGTCTTGGTCCTGAATGGGAGAAGTATGTCATTTTTCTCCGTCAAGCGAAGAACATGCATCATTCTACCTACGGATTGTTGTACGATTACTTGAAACCTCATGAAAAGGAAGTTGATCGGGAAAGGATTCTCCGTGCTCAAATTGCTCCACCAACACATCCGGAAAATCAACAACAACTTGCCTTATATGCTCAAAGAATTATTCTCCTCAACCAACAACTCAACCAAATGCTTCAAACACACCTTCACAACAACAACCTCAACAACATCAATTGGTTCCATACAACAACAATGCTCAAGCATATGTCAGTGAAGCGACTGAGGAATCCGATCCGTTCGAAGCATTGCAACAAGGATTTGCTATGATTGCTAATGCCTTTAGCCGTTATACCAACAAATCCAACAATCGTATTCGTTCCTCATCTAACACACGGACTCAAGCTGTGGTGAACAATGGACGTGTTGAAGTTCAGAATCGTGATTATGGTCGTCAGATGGACGGTGGTCAAGGGTTTAATGCTGTGGGTAGGAATAACAACAGAGCTCAAGTGGTGGAACAGGGAAATGCTCAAATGGGTTGAATGGTCTTCGATGCTACAACTGCAATGAGAAGGGACACTGGCTAATGCATGCCCAAAGCCAAGGACTAAGGGCGGTGCTTATTTCAAAGAGGCTCTTCTTTTGGCTCTTAAGGATGAAGCTGGTGGAACTCTCACAGACAAAACGAGCTTTATGGCAAATGCTGACTCGGATGATGATATGGAGGACTTGCAGGCCAATGCATACTGTATGTTGATGGCTAAAATGCAGGCGTTACACATGAGTGACACAGGCCCAGTGTATGACACTGATGGCTTGTCTCAGTACCCGAACAAACCATATTTATCTCTGATCTCATATCTCCGCCAACATCTGCATCCGGCAAGGCTCAGAATGTTCAAAATGAGTCATCCACATCTCATTCCGACGATTTTCAACTAGACCCGTAGTTATATTTGACGATCAAGATGACCAACCGGTTTCCCTTGATAATCAAATTGACTCGGTGGTCATACTTGAGGATCTAAATAATGATCATGTTGTGACTCACGTTGAACAAGATGAACTTTGCCCATCCAGATCTTGTTCGTTACTTCAAGACCAACAATCCCAAATTGGAAGAATGTGTTGCATTAAATCAGGACTTGAAAAAAAATGCACTGTTAACAAAGGATTTTGAATGTTTACAAAAGCAACTCAACTTTTTCAAAACTCAAGAAAAACGTGAAAACGGTTTTGAAGCAGCCTTTGCCAAATCTTATCAAAACGAAAAATATTTAGAACGACAGATGCGTGATCTAGCCGCTTCGAAGAATGCTTTGTTGTCTGAAATAGAACAACTGAAACATGAACATAAAAAGCAAATTAACGCTCTCACCTTGGAAAATCAAAAAGCTAAGGCTGAGTTGTTAACTTGTCAAAAACAGTTCTCTGCATACAAAAAGCATTCAACGAAACGAATAGATGATCATCTTGAAGAAATCATCGGCTTGCAAAACAAACTTAAAGAGTTTAAAGCTGTTGTTTACAAACATGGCGAGTCGGTCACAACCATTGAAAAGTTTACTTTAAAACCAAATCCAAATGGATATGGACCGAATCTTGCTGATTACAAACCTAAGCTTTCAACCAAAACATTCAAACCAAATCCTGAAGTTTCCAGTCTGCAGAATATAAAGTTAATAATTCTGTTATGAATGTTGTTGAATATCATCGTCAAGAGGAATTAGATCAGGAAGACGAGAGTCGATCAAAATTAAAAACTGTTGTTTACAACAAACCTTTTAATTATTCTAAACAGGTCACTTTCGTCACACCAACGGATTCTTCCAACACACCAAGAGTTATCATCAAAACACCTGAGTCTTCTATTGTTAATCCCAAAGCAGACTTTGCACAAACTTATGGTCCTTTACCTTCCATTAGTGAAGTAAACTCACAACCTGAAAATCGAAAAATTCTTCGATATTTTGACATTTTCATGGCTGACCTCAAAATTTTACAACATGAGATAGAATATCGATCTGAAATCAAAGTTGAACATTTTCAATCGCCTCTAATGTTAAAATCTCTTACCTAATGTTAAAAACTTGAAAAGTTGTGCAATTGCCTGGGAAAAGGATTTTCATAAGGAACTTGGGGTCATGAAAAGCGTTTTGAAAGCAGAAACATCTATTTCAAACACTAAACGTAAAAAGAAAATGTTAAGAAAAGATGTTGATCGACTCTTGGAAGATGTTATCTGTGCGAATGTTCAAAATGTTGTGTTATTGAATTCGTTGTCATATGCATTTGATAATATCTCTGCTAAATTTGATGCGTCTGTGGTAAATGTTGAGAACACTGATAATGTGCTTCAGAGCGAGTCCTTAACTGTTGAAAACAAACGATTGTCAAACGAACTTTCAAATGCAATACGTCGTCTTAATTGGTGTCAAAAGATATTCACGATCAACAAATTGTTTTCAAAACAAAATCAACCAGTTGCGTGCAAAACCTTCTGATTCTAAAATTGAGCAACTGGATGATCAAAACGTGTCTTTTCAGTGTCAAATCTCAAAATATGAACAAGAACTTGTAAAAGTTAAAAGGAATATGGTGTCATATTTGATTTACTCAAAAGACTCGTGATGAAGCATCAAATGAACTTGATCATTATCTTGCACACACTAAAGAAGTTATGCATTTTGCTGGAAATGTTCGGTGTGAAAATCAAGATCTGATTCACACTATCATCAAGTTAAGAGAAATGTTAGGAAAGTATGAACAACTTCCGCCAACAATCATTAAGAGATTAGCCCCCGTAACACTTAGTACTCATGCACCTAGAATCTCTACTGCCAAATCACAAGTAGCTAACGTGCTTCCTTCTACTGAAACAGGAATAGTTGAGCCTTTTCCAAACGTCCGCACTTCACAGCCTAAGAGCACTCAATCGAAGAATAGGAAGTTGCGACCTAAGAAAGGATCAATCAAGAATGCTAAAGTAGAAGAACACCCTAGGACTATGAATAAGACACACGTTGCCTCCACTATAGATATTGCGTCTGGCAAATGTAATAGAAATAGTGATGTAACGAATGCTAAACCGTTAAGTACTTTTGATATTCAGTCGGATGCACCTTGTGTTATTTGTGGTAAAAGTATGAATTCTGATTGCCATGATAAATGTGTTGCTAAAGCTATAATCTCTCGTTTAAGGAATCCTAAGAACCGGAATACCTCTAGGCCACTAATCTTTCTAAGTGCATTGCTTGGTAGACCGCCATCTTTAGATTCTAAGAAACGCATTGCTGTCCTGTAGCTCGGTTTCACCTCCTAGGATTGTAGTACCACCTAGTGAATTCACTAAGACTAAAGCAAAGAGTAGTTATAGATGGCAGAAATGGATATATAACACACTAGGATTTAAGTGGATACCTAAAGCTATTGATGTGTGTATATCTACTATAACTGCTATGGAACCCTCTAACATTTCGGGTTCCACATCTACTTCTATTCCATCTGTGTCGTCTTAGATGCAGTAATGCAGGTGATACAGATCATTCTCTGGATTGTTGATAGCGGATGTTCCCGACACATGACATGAAATCTTAAACTGTTATCAAACTTTATTGCAAAGTTCATTGGCACTGTCAGGTTCGGGAATGATCACTTCGCAGCTATCATGGGCTACGGAGATTATGTCAATGGGAACATCGAAATTAACAGGGTTTACTATGTGGAAGGCCTCGGTCACAATCTGTTTTCAATAGGTCAATTTTGTGATGGAGATTTGGAGGTTGCTTTCGGGGAGAAAACTTGTTTCATTCGTGATCTACAAGGAAATGACCTTATGTCTGGCTCGCGTAATTCTAGTCTCTACACTATCTCTATGCAAGACATGGTTGCTTCCTCTCCCATTTGCTTACTTTCTAAGGCAACATCAACAAAATCCTGGCTATGGCACCGTCGTCTCTCACATCTAAACTTTCAAACCATCACCAACCTTGCTCGACACAAACTAGTTGAAGGACTCCCACGATTCCGGTATTCAAAAGATCACCTTTGCTCAGCTTGTGCTCATTTTCCTTCAAAGGTGGAACACAGCTCTCAGCATGTGCTTCATCTTCTTCACATGGATTTGTGTGGCCCGATGGGCGTGCAAACGATCAATGGCAAACGCTACATCTTAGTAATTGTTGATGACTACTCTCGATGGACTTGGGTCTACTTTCTTCGTAGCAAAGACCAAGCTCCACAAATGATCATCACCTTTCTCACAAAAATACAGGTTCAGCTCCGCAACACCGTCCCGAATCATCGAACAGACAAAGGAACTGAATTTGTTAACAAAACCTTCGTGAATTCTATGAGAAAGTGGGAATTCAGCATCAAACATCTATTGCACGTACACCTGAACAAAAGGGAGTTGTTGAAAGACGAAACCGAACGTTAGTGGAAGCTGCAAGAACAATGTTAATCAATGCTAAACTTCCAGATTACTTATGGGCAGAAGCTGTATCTACTGCATGCTATACTCAAAACCGTTCTATGATCACAAAGCGCCACAACAAAACACCTTTCGAGCTTGTCCATAACAGAAAACCGAATCTAAAACACTTTCATGTATTTGGATCTCTTTGCTATCCGAATAATGATCGTGATGATTTTGGAAAGCTCAAAGCCAAAGCTGACATTGGAGTCTTTATCGGATACTGTGATAATTCCAAAGGTTTCGGAATCTGGAATCGTCGTACAAAACAGGTGATGGAAACGATTCATGCTCATTTCGATGAACTTACTTAAATGGCTTCTGAGTATAACAGCTTAGAACCCGGTCACAACCGCTTAAACTTCCCTCAACCCCATCATCAGCTGAAGAAAGCCCTCAGCTTACTCGTCAACAAATGGAAAGGTTATTTGCTCCGCTGTTCGGTGACGATATTGATGAACGTGCTCCAGGTGTATCCGCTGTTTCCGCTGCACAACCTGATAATATTCCTATACCTGATACACCTGCTACAACAACTACTGTTGAAGATGCACCTACACCAGTTGACTCCAACACAACAGTTGAACACACCGCTTCCAACAATGATGAACCAGCTGATGATATTCTGAATGAAATACCCCCACCTGCAGATTTTGATCCAAATGCGTTCTTCAACCCGTTTGCTAATGAGACTGCTGCACCAGATGTCGCGGAATCTTCCACAAACCATTTGAATCCTCAGAATCTGCACAATGTATACCAACATCAACCCTCCACACATAGATGGACGAAAGACCATCCTCTGGAAAACATTATTGGCAACCGAATCAACCAGTCGTTACGAGACAACGTCTTCACACAGACGGTGAACATTGCATTTATGCACTCACTTTTGCCAATCTGAACCTAAAAACATCAAAGACGCAATGACAAAAGACAGCTGGATTGAATCCATGCAAGAAGAACTCAACCAATTCAAACGTCTTGAAGTATGGAACTGGTTGAAAGACCAACAGGAGTCTACGTCATTGGTTTAAAATGGATTTGGAAAAACAAATTGGATCTTTGAAGGGAACGTCATTCGAAACAAGTCACGTCTGGTGGCTAAGGGTTATCGTCAGGAAGAGGGATTAGACTTTGAAGAATCTTTTGCTCCGGTTGCTCGTCTTGAGGCTGTTCGGATATTTCTAGCGTTCGCAGCTCATATGAATATAACGGTCTATCAGATGGATGTCAAAACTGCGTTTCTCAATGGACAACTTAAAGAAACGGTTTATGTCAGCCAACCAGATGGATTCGTTGATCCTGAGTTCCCGAACCATGTTTACAAACTGAACAAAGCTCTTTATGGTCTCAAACAAGCCCCTCGGGCATGGTACGATAAGCTATCATCTTTCCTCATTGCCAATAATTTCACCAAAGGCTCGGTTGACCCAACTCTTTTTATACAATATCACGGGGAACATATCTTAATTGTTCAAATTTACGTGGATGACATCATTTTTGGGTCTACACATAAAAAGTTTTCAATCGCTTTTGCAAAACTAATGAAGAAAAATTTTGAAATGTCCATGATGGGTGAACTTACATTCTTTCTCGGGCTGCAAGTTCATCAATCACCCGTGGTATTTTCTTGAGTCAGTCCAAATATGCCCTTGAATTGTTAAACAAATTTGGAATGAAAACTGTGACACCTATGCCACACCAATGGCTCATACCAAGAAGCTAGACGCTGATTTACATGGGAAATTGGTGGACCCTACAAAATACCGTAGTATTATTGGGTCTCTCATGTATCTAACAGCTAGCAGGCCTGATATTGTCTTTTCCGTTTATCTATGCTCCCGTTATCAATCGCGACCAACTGAAACCCACCTCTCTGAGGCTAAAAGAATCCTCCGATACATAAAGGAACCATTAACTTGGGGATCTGGTATCCGAAGGATTCTGGTTTTGAACTAATCGCTTTTTCAGACCCTGACCACGCAGGATGCTTAGACTCACGGAAAAGCACTTCAGGAGCTTTACAATTTCTTGGTGATAAACGGGTGTCTTGGCAATCGAAGAAGCAGGATTGTACATCGCTGTCATCAACCGAAGCAGAATATGTAGCCATGTCCGCATGTTGTGCTCAAGTCATATGGATGAGAACACAACTCAAAGACTATGGTTACGTATTTGTCAGAATCCCGATGTACTGCGACAATCGGAGTGCCATTGCAATCTCGTGCAACTCAGTTCAGCACTCGAAATCAAAGCACATCGATCTTCGATATCATTTCATCAAGGATCACGTGGAACAGGGTACTGTTGAATTATATTTTGTGGGTACAGAATACCAATTGGCAGATCTTCTCACCAAAGCCTTGCCTCCCGCTAGGTTTAATGAGTTGGTCCACCGGATTGGTATGAGGTGTTTGACTCAAGAGGAATTGGATGATCTCCTAAAACAGTCTTAAAAACCTGTCAAACACCAAATTCTCTTTTGTAAATAATTTTTCAAAAACAAAATACAAAATTATAAAATCTGATAAAACAACAAAAATATTCTTCTATCTTCTTTCAACATGGCAAGTACATTTCTTCCGTCAACACTTTAATCTTTCAAAATTCAGTATTTTTCCGATCAAGTGTTGAGGGGGAGAAAATATTCTCTTAACTGTTTCAAAACATCTGTGTACTTGCATGTTATCATATCTTGGTTGATTCTTTTACAAATGGTGGTACATTTTCTGGTTCAAAGACACTCCTCGGACTTAAATTAATAACCTTTCATTATTTTCTCAAGTCGAGGGGGAGTGTCGTCATGTTTCTTTCCAAAAAATCTTTGTTTGGTAACCAAAATGGAAGTTAAAAGGCTTTGTTTGAAAAAGGAAAAGGTGGAGGGACCAAAACTGTCAAACCTTAAAATATTTTTAAATAAAACACCTCCACCTAACTTTCACTTCTCATTTATTACTAAATACCTAAAACCATCCTACGCATAGTAATCACTCAAGAAATCCGTGTTTCAGATCATCATTTTGTAAGTGATTTTGCGTTTACAACATGTTTTTAAGCAATGGTTTTGAATCTTTCAAAAATCCAACGGTTAAAACTGTGTATAATCTACGTTTTGTGGTCTACGCATAAGTTTATGATCACATGATTAAGATTGGGTGTTTATGGTTAAAAGAATAGTGTCAAAACGTTTCTAACACATCAATGATACCGTTTTAATCATCAAAACTCACCCAGAATCACGAATTAATGATTTACGAAATTAGGGTTTATGTGTCGAATTGGGTATTTTTGAATGTGAAGTGTTTTGGTCAAAAAGATTGTTGTGTTATGCTTATGTGATGATGAATTGATGATATCCATGCCTTATAACCACCCAGAAACCTTAATTGATTCAGAATTAGGTATTAGGGTTTAATGTTCTAAAAATTGGGTATTTTTGATTCACTGCAAACTAAGTGTTAAAACTTGGTCAATATGATCTCACAACATCTAAGATATACCAGAAAAACTTTGGTGCATAATCCATGGCTAGATTTCATACGCGTAGAATTAGGGTTTAGTCTACGCGTAAGGATTTCTACGCGTAAACTGTCCAATTGTGCTATGATCTGTCATAAAATGAATGTTATGTGTTAAACATTGATGATATGATGCTTTGTTTCAGGCTTGCAACACGTAATATTCAGAATCAAGGTTGTTGTTAATCTACGCATAAGGATCACCTTACGCGTAGCTTGTTATGCGTAAGATTAGTCTTAAGCATAGCTTCTACGCATAAGGTTCTACATATGGGACTACGCGTATCCTGTGAAGGATATGCGTAAACAGTGACCTCTACGCATAAGGTCAACTCTTACGAGTAGCCTTACGCGTAAGGTTAATATATGCCTACGCGTAACCTCTACGCATAAGGTCCTCTTTTTCCTACGCGTAACACTTCTTACGCGTAAGTTAAGACCCTACGCGTAAGTTTACGCCTACGCATATATCATTCCTGTCTACGCATAACTTTACCAATCCTACGCATAAGCCAAGATCATACCTTCGTTATGAATTGTTACGTGTACAAACTTGTAAATAAACTAATCATATCATCACGAATCCAAAAATGTCACTAATAAACTTAAATCGTTTGATATGTTGTGAACAATAAGTGATAAAATAAACTTTAAAACTTAAAGTTAACTAACTCACGAAACATTTCACGACGTCATTGGACTATTGAATATACAAGTGACTTAGGACTCGTAACAATCATTGACCCTGTACATTCAATAACTAGACAATAAGACCTTCTGTTGACTAACATTATGTCTTTCGATATGTTGGTTCTTTTGGCTAATGTTATTTCAGATCACGACATGGTTGAACAAATGAATATGGATGCACCTGAAGTTCTCTCCATTGCTGATATCTATCCTCATGGCTATCCAATGAAGATAGGAAAGAATAATCTCCGTGTTGACTTTGACAACCTCACTTGCTCTGAATCTTCGTTTTTAATTGCTATTGACATTCTGAGGACTCATCCGTATCAGAACATGCTTTCACACTCTGCAACTGTTCCTGAGATCTACATCCAACAGTTCTGGAACACTATGGAAAGGGTCAAAGGACAAACTGCTGTGACGGTGACTCTGAATCACAAACAAGTCACCATTACACCTGCAGACTTAAGGGCTGTTCTCCTAATTCCTGATGTCGATCCAACCAAACTATATGCCACACCTACTGAAGAGCTCACTCTCCAATTCTTAATCAATATCGGTTATGACGAGGCTACGGGAGTAATCACCAAGCATTCTCACGTAGAGCTTAAGAGTATTCCTCAACCTTGGAGAACTCTCTACATGATCATCACCAAGTCTGTTTCTGGTCGTGACAGCGGCTATGAGCACCCTAAGCTCATGGAACTGCAAATATTATGGGCATTGGTCAACAAGAAACACATCGCTATCGAAGCTCTGATTTGGGATGACATGATGTCATTTCTCAACAAACTTGGCTCAAAGATTCCCTACATCAGATATACAAAATTGTTGATCCAGAGAGCACTTGGACTTCATCCTGACATTCCCAAGAGGCTCAATGACCCCAACAATCACGACATGTTGACGGAACCCATTCTATCTGTTAGAATCAAGGAAACGTCTACAAAGAAACAAGGTGCTGTGCTACCAGATTTCCTTCTAACTGAAGATGTCAGAAAGCTCGAAACGTACAAAAGGTATCTGGAAGCAGTTAGACAAGGCAAAGTTGGTCATCTCGACGAAAAATCTTCTGGAACACCTGTAAGGAGAACCAAAAGAGGAAGTGCAGGAAGTACGGCAAGTACTGTGAGTCAAAGGAAGTTCCCCAAGAGGAACCCTCCTTCAAAGAGGATTGTTCCATCTAAGGAAGCTGCTCCCATCCCAATTCCCGAACCGCAAAGAAAGCTTGTGGACGAAAGCTCTGATGGTACTGACACAGATGAAGAGATTACCTTCTCTGAATCTGCAACCGTATCCTCCTCCAGACTAAATCTACAAGTCCAATAGCCGAACATGGAAAAGGAAAGACTCTGTACTGAGTCTTATGATGAAAGCTCTCGAAGAAGAAGAGAGCAACTGGATCAATCCTACAGGAAGAAGTTTAAATTAGTTAGACAAATTCAAAAAGTTGAAGAATTTGCAAAAGATCAAATGGGTGGCCCCGGAGGATCGAGTGGTGTTGTCCACTCTTCACCAGGTCCTGATGCGGTTAATCAACCCGATAAGGGATCTGGTGCCACCACTCTTGTGCAACAACAAACGCTTGTGAAGGAGTCTACTGATCTTAACATTGAGGAACCAGAAAAGAATAAGACTGAGAAAGAGAAACCTGATGAAGAAGCTAAGGAACAGACGGAAGAAAAGGCTAAAACTGGACATGATGACGAAGAAGATTATGATGACTTTCTTCTCAACAGTCCAACTCGTTCCAAGGAGGATACTTCTACGCACCTCCAAGGACCCCGAATCTCCTCATGTCCCCTCCTCATCAGATTCTTCATCTCACTCATCACCACCACCATCAAAAGATCAACAAAATCATCATCCAAATCTGTGAAGAAACCACCTCGATCTTGGATTTCTCAAGCTCATAAACGAATTCACAAAGCTGTCAAACAAGTCAGAAAGAAAACCGTGCTCTACAAAAAGCTAAATTTCTTTGCTGATCACATACAGCATATGTATGACGAGCATGACAAGATGGAGAAAGAAAGGGAATTTGTTAGAAGTTCATGAAGAGTCATCGTAAAGAGGAACTGAACGAAATGATCGAAGGTTACACTAACAAGTACCTTCAGGATATCGTTCCTAAAGTCCAAAAGGAACTGGAAAAGACAGCAAGAGATCATACTCACAAGTTTCTTCTTGACACTGTCCCCGTTGTGACTAGAGAAATATTTTCCAGACAACTCACCCCTAACATCGTAGCATTGGTTAAAATACAATGGCCAAAGAAGCTGATCTCTCTGAATCTGAGTTAATCGCTAAACTTGTGATACAAATGTCAAAGCGATCTGGAGCGTTTACTTCGGATGAAGCTAAATTTTTCGAAAATCTACTTGATTTTCAACTTCGGATCATCATGCAAGGTGTCAGCCGATCAACCCAAACGACCAAGAGATGACGATGATAAGGATAAGGATTACGCACCTAAGCGTCGAAGCGGTCAGGTAAATCTACCTCTATGCCACCTCCTCCACCACGAACTTCTTCTCAACAAAGTCTCCTCCACCTCGGTCTTCCTACGATAAACCTCGGGGCGATTCGAGTTACCACCCGACTCATAAAGCGGTGATTACTTTGAGTCTACGGGTGGTGACGATGAAGAGGTCCTTGAGCCCCGACAACAACCCACCTCACCCAAACAAGTGCAGAAACCAGGATCATCATCAAGGCCTTCCAAAAAGAAGAAGAAGACGACTCAGCCTGGAGTTGTCTCATGGCTAGATGACGATAAAACCGAAGAGTTTGAATGGTTCTCCACACTTGTCAATCAAACTCCCTACCCTGATGAAGGTCAAGAATTGGTAGGCGGTTCTACATTGGAGCACGCAAAACTTTTGCAAGAAAAGTTCCATGTGAAGAATATGACGAAATCTGAATTGAAGCGAATCAAGAATGAAGCATTCCAACTTCTTAAAGGCAGCTAAAGCGGCGAGGTCGAATATCATCTTGAGAACATCGCTCAGGCTATGTCTAACGACATGGATTGGCTCAATCCGGAAGCAAACATTGACTTCACACAAAGGGACAACCCTCCATACTACACGGATTGGACCAAACCCCTACCGACCATTGGCCAAACAGACGAACCACGGATTCCCTTCCGATACTTCTTTAACAGAGACATGGATTTTCTCTTACACGGTAGCGATGGTTCGCGAAAATACGCTACATCATTGACTCTTCCATTCCCAGCGGCTATTTACTCAAAGTGCATAGCTATCGAGGAACGTGCAAATCACTTGTTTTGACAAGCGTGCAAGCATACGATGAAGATGCATTGTATGGGATTCATCATTGGCCTGAACGCCGAAGAATCTACTACAGAGCTGGTTGAAGTCTCAACATGCAATGTATAGTTCTAAGGACATCGTGGCCATCAAACACATTGATCTCAAGTCTAAGTGGGACTACACATTCTTAAAGAATATCATAGTCAAGCGACAAGATGAACAGGACTATGGATTCTCCGAGGCTGACTTTGAGAACTTGTCCCTCAACGACATCGAAGACATGTACCTTGCCAAAGTACAGGGTCGTATGAGACAATTCTCGACTAAAGTTCAACGTGAATTTATCAAGTCAGTTCTCATCTTCATTAGACGCATTGTGATCAAAGAGCGTGTTGAAGATATCGGATGGTACTGTTGAATCTTATCGACAGCGTGTCAACCTCACTCCTTCAACGCTTACTCTTCCCGATCTCAATCAGCTACCTCAATATACGCTCATCAGGAAACCTTTCGGAGTTGTTTACCGCATGAACTTCAAAGCGCTTAATGGCGTGTAGTGATCTTCAGAAATTCGGGGATCATACTTTGAGGCTGGTTAGGGACGGATTAGCGTACAGGTTGAAGGATATACGCCTGAAAGTGGGATCTCGTAAGCGCTGGAATTCTCAGGAAAGGAGGGATGTGAGAAGGATCATCACCATGATTGATGAGCGGTTGTTCAGAAGGGATCAGTTCAGACGATTGGAGAGCTATGTTGGTGGTCGACCGAGGAGAAACATCACCGGCTTTCAACGTCCTGCGCGCACTCCTGGGAACATCACTACACTTCACGGTATCCCTTGAATTGTTTCCTTCATAATTTTGGATGTATGATTATATATGTATATGGCTTGTGCACACATAACAGTGTACAACCCGTAATTGTCAATAAAGGACCATGTGGTACGCTTCAGTGCCACAATCCTTATAAAAGGAGCGAAAGCTTCTTACTTTTGAGTAAAACCTATCAAACCTTTCACTTTTCAAGGTTTTGCTCAAAAGAACAAGTACTTTCCCCTTAAGACTTTAAAAACCTCAACCGTTTATATCACTTGTTGAGGGGGAGTATTTGAAACTTTGTTCACAAATTGTTCACAGTGGTCATTCTTCCCGCAACACTCAAAATGGTCATATTTATTCTCAAACGTTTCAAAAATAACACTTTAATATGCCATTTTTGAGGAGGAGAAAATTGTGTGATAAGAAATATGTTGTACAAAATGCAAATGAATCTGTGTACCTCGGACTTAACCAACGAATTGACGGTACTAAACTGTTAGTAACTTCGAAAAGACTTGTCTGGACGGGCGGGTAATAATTTCAAGCTAGTTAGCTAGTGATGTAAACGTGTCTCGCAAAGGACTTGTTCGAGTAGAATGTACCATTCGAGAAACTTTTGATAGACATGAACTCTGACGGGTTTGACAACCTTCCAAGGTTTGTCTACACCTTCAAGGTAGTTATTAGAGCTAGTTGTCACCTAAAAGCGGACAATGTAACTCTTTAACTATGCAACGTAACCGTGTCTGAGGGGATTGTCTATCTTCAGTGGATCAATTCAAAAGTGCGCGCTCTTTCCTCACTGTGCATTTAACCATTAAAACTATTAAGCATATGTGGAGGGGGAGTATTTATGCAAAACATCATCTCTCACAATGGTTCAAACATGTTTTTCATTAACAAACCCTTTGAGAGACATTTTTCATACAGTGGTTTTAATGGCAAACATAGGTTAGTCATGGAGTTATAAGGTGACTAAGGTTAGGAATAACCGTCCTATGATCCTTGAGCGGAGGGATCTACCCATAGACACTACAAATAGTTAGTATTTAGAAGTCCTTAGGTATGATTGTAAAAAGGAGAAAATGAGAATCGGAGAAAGAAGAGTTGAAGAATTAAAAAGAAATGCAAAGAAAAGGGTGAAAAGAAATAGCCCTCCAGATTATTCAACTTAGAGGCGGAACCGGGTTCAATTCATATACTCTTGGTTGTCACTTAGTGAAGCCGGTATTGAAGATTAAAAGTCGTCATGGACCCAGTGACACATGCACTAAACCTTCTTATCCACTCAAGTTTCTCTCAACAGAAGCTTGTTTCATTCTCACGGGGAACCCTACGTAAACTATCGGCTTTCTCCTAGAGATTGTTGGTATTGAAGAAGGAGACCCTCTCCCTAGTCTCCGCTCAGGAAAACCAAAACGCACTATTGAGTCTAGAGCCACAAGATTCATCAAAAGATCTCTTAGGAACACTTGACATTTAATCACTTGATGATCAACTAATAAGATCATCAGTGGTTCATATCGAGTCCTTCACAGATCTTAGCAATCTGTCGAGAACATTTATGAGAGGTTCACATCTGTGATCCTCAATGATTGAATGGAAACTCCTGCCAGGGTCAACATCAAACAGCCCTGTCAGCAGGTCACTTCGGTAACTCCCCGTGGATTACGCGGAGTGTGTCTCAAGCGGTCTACAGTCGTGAGGTGATGCTTCGGTGTACCTCAGCGACTCATCTGAACTGTAGATGTACTTCGTTACATCGCGTTATCTCACTTGTGGGACTCCAGTTCAGGAGCGGCCTTTGTAAGAATTAGAGTTGTGTCCTCACACTATGCTTTGTTGACTCTCGAAGTTCAAACTTGTAAGTGCCAGAAACCGCTTATTACTAACCGTTTGAAATGTTTTCCTCTTATGGAAGCTCTGGAGCGGGATGATCGTGTTGATTCTTCTCATGCTCACGCCAACATCATCACTAATGGAAGTTCTATTCAAAAGCAACACAACCGTCAGAATGATTCTTCGTCAAACCAAAGAATCTACAAAGTTAAAAGACTTAAAGAACTTCATCAGTATTGAATTCCAACGTCAAAGAGCGTGTGAGCATGTTGAAGAATGGCGTGGAGACACTGGAGCAACGAAGCAGACCTGAAGCAGACCGATGCATACGACAACATACTATCACTCTCACCACAAAGAACAATGATCAAAGAAAAAGTTAAAGATGACATCAATGCATAACTGTTCAAAGATAACTATCTCTCTACACTGGGGAGATTGTTGGAATCAAGGCAATTCTTCTCACAAGAAAGAAGAATGTGAAAAGAGGCGTCACTGCTACTATTTCATCAACGCCTTCACCGTTTACATTCATATATACTTGAGGGGGAGATTGTTGGAATCACTCCTAAACAGTATTTCAAGTATTTATATTTCATATGTAATAGGTAGCTTTATTATGGCCTTTATGTTTGTTTAAGGTCAAGCTTATGTAGAAGGCCCATAAGCAGGCCCAAGCTAATAGGAATAGGGAAGGATAGGGAGTGTTGCCCTAGCTCCTTGCCTATATAAACCATGTAATAACCTTCATTTGAAGGTTGGTTGTTCAAGTTTTTCTCTCATTCATACTCTTTGCATAACCGGTCTTACCATACGTGTGTGTGTGTATGATTTACTTGTTCATCCGCCTTCATCTCTTCTCGTATAAGCTTGTGTTGTAAAACTAGTGACCTAACAGGATGAGCAGCCTATTCAGGAGATAGGTCACAATCATCAGAATGCCTTTCAAGTCGCTGATTGTGATGCATACGACTCGGATGTGGATGATGGACCTACTGCACACACAATCTTTATGGCTAGCATTTCTCCAATGGTTTCTCCCAAGGTCTCCTCTTCACCACAGGCTGGCCCATCCAAAGACACACTCATCTCGGAGGTACTAAAACTATCGATGATCTTGATGTGCAAAAGATGCATGACAAAGTACTATCAACTGAAACTTTTGTATCAAATATTGAAAATATGGGTAATATCAATGTTGTCCCATATGATCAATATGTGAAACAAAGTGAAAGTGAAGTTGTACCAAGTGATGCATCTCCTAGTCAACAATGACTATATTTTTGATGAATACACTTGCACTGTGCCCACATGAGTGTAATATCTGAATTAAATGCCTATAAAGAGCGTGTTGCTATTTATGAACAACGTGCTAAATTTGAGTTGACCACTCGTGAGCGGGAAATGGATGACCAAGTGCGTACAATTATTAGAAAAAGTAATTTTCTAGAAGAAGTATTAAAACAAGAGTTAAATTCCTTGCAAGAAAAGCTTTCTAAAGCTGCTAAGCAAAAACAAGAACTTCAAGAAAATGTGAAAATGCTTAAGCAAGAATTTAATGCAAAGGAATCAAAACTCTTGAAAGATTTTCTAATCTGAAAACTTTGAAAAACAAACTTGAAAACAAGTTGTACATACAAGGGAACACCATTACTTGCTCACATGATCACTAAGCATAGGGTCCTAAGCGATAAGCATAGCATTCCCCTTGTTTAGGAACCAAATCCAGAGGTCATTAAAAGGGCTAGAAATGCTCATAAGGTTCTTTATGATGGCAATGAAATCCTTAAACCTAGACAGAAACCTAGTTGCGTTGAGTGCACTGAGGAAGATAAGAAATGAGATGAAGTCACTAGGGAAAAGATGAACAAGAAATTAGATGATCCTAAATGTAGAGAGAAGAAAATAAAGATCACACCCCATGATTACAAGAAGGAAAACTGGATTTCCTTGAACATGTTTAAACCTCGGACATTGTTGACTCTCGAACAATTTTACGGAAAATGGATTTAGATAAGCAGAAAGCTGAAAATATTGTTGAAACAAACCCTCCTATTTGGAAAATGCCTAGAAATATTGCGTGTTATCCTCCTAATACATCAATGCATCTTGTTCCTAGAACAATTGCCACTAAAAGCAAGACCTTAATTAGCCAATATGTTATACTTCAACTATTTGTTGATTTTGAGAAAACTTGCAAGAAAAGGATCACACCCACTGGTATTACGGAAGGAGAAAGGGGTTTTGAGCAAATGAAAGAATGTTATTTAACTGAGGTCATGCCTTTCTTTAAACTTCTAAAAGATCACTTTGAGAGTCTTAAAAAGGGGATAGAAACGGATATTAAGGGAATGGAAAAGGAATTTGATGCAATGATAGTTGAAGTTAGTGACTATGAGCGAGCACTAAAATATAATGAGATTGAGAGGAAGAACTTGCATACACTAAATGAGAACTCGATTTGAATGTATTACTCAGGTTTTGTTTTTCACTGCTACAAATTGTTCCATTAATGCTTCCAAATTTCATGAATTATCGGTTGCACTGAAAGTCTCCCATGATCGTGTCATTGAGCTTGAAAAACTAATTCTGAACTAAACGAGAAAATTGAACTGGATGATCACGACAATTTGGTTAAACATTTTTCTAAACTGGAAGTTGAGCATTTTAATTTACAACTAAAATATCAACATCTTAAAGAAAATGTCAAAACTTCAAATATCAAGACATCCTCGGATGCTCCAGAGTTTGATGCAGTTTTTCAAATTAACAAACGTGATGAGCAGATTCAAGCTCAGTGCAACACGATCAGAAAGTTGAAAGCCCAAATCTCTCAATTAAAGGGTCAAACGAACAATATGTCAGGCTCCCAAATGCCTCCTCCTTTAGATTCTCAGAATTCTCAAACTTTTCATCTTCAAAACTTAGTTGATGCCTTACAAAAGGAAAAGGAGAGTTTTCTAGAAGAAAATGAAAAAGTTAAACGACATTTTAAAGAGTTATATGATTCAATAAAAGTCACGCGTGACCAAAACAACGAAAAAATAACGTCTTTACAAAAGGAAATTGAGAATCTGAGAAGTCGAGGAAATGGGAAACTACCACTTGTTTTCAATAAGAATGTTGTCTCAAAGTCACCCTTAGACTGCAAATACACTGTGACAGTTAAATATATTCCTCCTCATCTTAGGAATAATGAACATGCTTTTCATGAATACTGTGCTCACCTTAAGGATAGTCTAGAATGTCTCCGTGAGATTGTCGAAGAGGATTTCATTAACAAACCTCTTGATAGTGAAATTAGGTTTGCTTGCCTCCAGGCCAAGCGATCTCAAGAGTTGCTAGAATGTGTAATTGCAACATGTCCCAAATCCTTAACCTTAGGTGCAAAAGGCAAAGCTGTGATGCCTTGTTCTATGCCTAGTGCTTTGAGCCTTCAAACCATTCTAGGCCCGTTTTAAGAAAGTATACATCAATGTGTTGTCTAATACAGGATCCTTGCACGTCTAGTTCAGGAATGCAAAAACTAGATCAACCAACTAATGTTCCCATAATTCCCTCTACAGGAATAATCAGTGACATTAAAGCGAGCAGGTCAAAGTCTCAAGACAATACAAGGAATGATAGGACCTCGCAAGCTAAAATGTGCATTGGAAGAAAGTAGAAGACCAACCTAGGATCTTTAAGCTTGTGTTGAATAAAACGAATCGTGTTGATTCTAGTATTAGCCATAGGTGTACTGTAATTAATTCGAATTATGATACTATTTGCAAACCTTGTAATGATGTCTGCTTGAATTCTGTTGCTAATCATGAATGTGGTGTGAATGCTTTGTCTAATCTGTCAAATGCCGTTAAAATTGTTAATTCTAATAATCGTGCAAATAAGGCAAAAAGGCAAAAACGAAAGATTGTTAGAAAACAGTGGAAACCCACAGGAAGAACTTTTATAAAGATAGGTTATTATTGGATACCTTTTGGCCATAAGAATAATTAGTTTTGTTCTTAAACTGCTAAGATTATGCCCACTAGAAAATGGATGCCTACTAGTAGAACTATTCCCTTAAGAAGTGAACATACTTTGAATAGGTCAAATACAGACACCAGCATTGCATCTTTTCCCAATGATTCCATTGCTTCTACTTCTGATATGGATGTTTCTATTTCGGATGTGGGTGTTCCAATTCTTTACATTTACTAACCAAGTGGAACCCATTCTTGCATGGGGATCCCAATTATCCAGTTATCCATTCTTGTCTGCATTCAACTGCAGATCGTTCAAATCGTTACGTGGTACACTGGACTCAGTGTTCCAAGCATATGACTGGAGACCGGTCGCGGCTCATGAACTTCGTGAGCAAATTCATCGGACAGTTAGATTCGGTAATGATCATTTCGGTGCAATTATGGGTTATGGTGATTATGTTGTTGGTGATAGTGTTATCTCTAGAGTATACTATGTGGAAGGTCTTGGTCATAATCTGTTCTCTGTCGGTCAATTCATGTGACTCGATCTAGAAGTAGCCTTCAGAAAACATACTTGTTTTGTTAGAGAACTTGATGGTAAGGAATTTTTAAGAGGAACTCGTGGTTCAAATCTTTACACCATCTCTATAGAAGATATGATGAAGTCTTCTCCAATTTGCTTGTTGTCAAAGGCTTCAAAACCAAAGTCATGGTTATGGCATCGACGTCTCAATCACTTGAACTTCGGCACCATCAATGATCTCTCCAGAAAGGACTTAGTTGTAGGTTTACCTCGACTAAAGTATGAAAAGGATCATCTTTGTTTAGCATGTCAATTGGGAAAAAGCAAGAAGTATGCCCATAAACCCAAACCTACTAACTCTGTCACGAGAACAATTCATATGGATTTATGTGGACCAATGAGAGTGGAGAATATCTTTGGGAAGAAATATGTGTTAGTTGTAGTTGATGATTACTCTAGATTCACCTGGTTCAAGTTCTTAAGGACAAAGGATGAAACTCCTGATATCATCATCAAACTCATCAAACAGTGCGGGTTCGACTTAACAAAACCGTCGGAATTATCCGGACAGACAATGGGCGAGTTTGTTAACAAACAACTTAGTGAATTTTATGAAATCATTGGAATCACCATCAAAGAAGTGTTCCACGAACTCCTCAACAGAACGGTGTAGTTGAAAGGCGAATCGAACTCTTGTAGAAGCCGCTAGAACAATGCTTTGATTTACTCAAAGTTCCAATGTTTCTCAGTGGTGAAGCTATTGCCACTACATGCTACACACAAAATCGTTCCCTGATTCACATTGTTCATGGAAAGACACCATATGAACTTGTCCACAACTGAAAACCTAATCTCTCATTCCTTCGTGTGTTTGGAGCATTGTGTTATCCAACTAATGAGGGTCAAGACTTAGGCAAACTTAGAGCTAAAGCAGACATTGGAGTATTTGTAGGGTATGCACCAAACAAAAGGGATACCGAATCTACAACAAAAGAACCCGAAACATCATGGAAACAATTCACGTTACATTTGATGGCTGACGGTCAAACGGCTCTGAACAATTCAGTTCTGGACCCGCACTTCAAACAGTCAATTGGTTCATCCCTTGTTCCAAACTCTTCTCAAGAAACTCCATATGTACCTCCATCGGAAGATGATTTAAAGAAATTGTTTGATCCTATGTTTGATGAACTTTATGATCAGAGTACTAATGAGGTGTTGATCCCTACAACAGAGGCTGCTCATATTCCAGAGAATGAAGTCAATCCCTCAGTCTCAATATCTTTAAGTCAAGAAGCACCTGCTGCTGATCCTTCAGTCTCATCAACAAATCATCATTCTTCAAATGTACATCATGGAACTGTTTCTAGCTTCAATGATGAAGTTAATCCCTTTGCTACTCCTGAAGATGCTCCATTTGAAAACATATTTGCTCTTGAATCTTCATCAGAACCATCTTCGTCAGGAGACATCAACTCTGCTACTTGGTCCCTCAACAACTGTCACATGAACACCTCAGAAAATGGACTCACGATCATCCATTAGACAACATCATTGGAAATCCCTCTCGTCCAGTATCCACACGGAAACAACTTGCAACCGATGCCTTATGGTGCTTCTTCAACTCCGTACTCTCTAAGATCGAACCAAAGATGTTAAAACCGCCATGAATGAAGATAGCTGGTTCAATGCTATGCAAGATGAAATTCATGAGTTCGATCGACTAGATGTATGGGAGTTAGTACCGCTCAGATTGTGCTATGATAATTGCTCTAAAATGGATCTTCAAAGTGAAACTTGATGAGCATGGTGATGTGTTGAAGAACAAGGCTCGATTAGTTGCTAAAGGATACCGTCAAGAGGAGGGTATAGACTTTGAAGAATCTTTTGCTCCTGTGGCTCGAATCGAGGCAATTAGAATCTTTTTGGCTAATCTTTGCAAGTAAGAACATGGTGGTCTATCAAATGGACGTAAAGACGGCATTCTTGAACGGAGATCTTAAAGAAGTCGTCTACGTCAGACCAACTGAAGGATTTGTAAACCAAGAGCATCCTACTCACGTTTATCGTTTGAAGAAGGCCCTTTACGGTTTAAAGCAAGCTCCAGGGCATGGTATGATACACTGTCAAAGTTTCTTCTATCTAACGGATTTAGCAAAGGAGCAGTTGATCCAACATTGTTCACCAGGAAGTCAGGCAAACATTTAATTCATGTTCAAATTTATGTTGATGATATTATTTTTGCCTCGACTGATCCAATGGAATGTGATCGTTTTCTAATGAAATGAGTTCAAAATTTCAAATGTCAATGATGGGACAAATGTCATTTTTCTTGGAATTACAAATTTCACAAAGTCCCGGAGGCATTTTCATAAATCAATCTAAATATGCAACAGAAATCTTAAAGAAATTTGGATTTGATTCAAGTGACCCTGTTGACACCCCATGATTGATCGAACCAAACTAGATGAGGACCACTCGGGAATCATGGTAGACCAAACAAAATATCGAAGTATGATTGGATCCATGATGTACCTCACGGCTAGAACCGGACATCTTGTTCGCTGTTTGCATGTGTGCTAGATACCAGGCTAAGCCTACTAAAAGCACCTTGAAGCGGTTAAGCGGGTCTTTCGGTATCTCCAAGGAACCATCAATATGGGACTATGGTACCCGAAGACACGGTATGTCACTAACGACCTATGCATGCTGATCATGCGAGGTTGTCAAGATACTGCGTCGAAGTACGATCCGGAGGTGCTCGATTTTTGGGTGATAAGCATGTGAGTTGGTCGTCAAAGAAGCAAATGAGTACTTCTATTTCCTCTACAGAGGCTAAATACATAGCCATGTCATCTTGTTGTGCTCAAATCTTATGGATGAGATCTCAATTATCGGACTATGGCTTTGAATTCAACAAAATCCCTCTGTCTTTGTGATAATAAAAGTTCTATTGCTCTATCATGCAACAACGTTCAACACTCAAGAGCAAAGCATATCGACATTCGACATCATTTCATCGAGAGAACAAGTGGAAAAAGGTGTGGTGGAACTCTATTTTGTGAGGTCTGAATATCGGTTAGCGGACATCTTCACCAAAGCTCTTCCAAGAGAACGTTTTGAGTTTATTCTTCCACGACTTGGGCATGAAAAGCCTTCAACCAGAAACACTCAAACGACTTGGGAGGAAGGAGGAGTAAAGGTCTATCGTCATCTATATCATGTATATATCTATTCGAAAATCAAATAGAAAAATATAATATTTTCAAAATCCATAAAATTTGAAAAACTTGAAAATCTTCAAAAAAAAATATTGTTTTTTTTGTTTTTCTCGGTTCGATAATATCTACGGTCTTTGTGCTGTCATTCAAAGAATGACACGGGACTTTAGATGTTGTTCGAATTTTCATATTAAAAATATATATATATATATATATAGAGTTAGGATCAAATAAGAAGATTAGTTAAAATAAGAAGGAATAAGAAGAACTATAATCGCAAATTCGAGATGCACCGACTTAAATTAGATGCATCCCTATAATCTTAGATGCACTATAACGCACCATAGTGTGTTTTCTAGCTTTTAAACAGATGCATATACGTATATTAGATGCATTTCATGATTTCTCTTGTTTTTTGTTCCTCTACACGAGCCGAAATCATGAAAATCAATTTGCACCATCTATACATCAAATTAACTTTTGAAACTCAAGATGTTGCATCTATATGAATAGAAATGCATCTAATGCAAATGTTAGTTGCATCTCAAATGTGTGGTTTTGGTTACTTCTCACCACTTCTTATTTTAATTTACTTCTCACTGGATCCCTACTATATATATATATATATATATATATATATATATATATATATATATATATATATATATATATATATATTTTTTTTGGGAGAAAGAGAAACAATGGTTTATTGTCATTTCAGGCAGTAACCCGCTTTTCTAAGAAAGAACAGAGCCATGCTTTATCATGACTTTCAAAATTCCATGCTCTGATTCTATAAACCGTTATTTGCTGAAAATTAACTGCTTTGAAAAATAACTCAGTCTCTATTGTTGATAATCATCTGGACTTATTTGTCAAAATATCAATCTCTCAATCAACAACCTATGTCATTGATTGAGGGGGAGTATGATTTCAATTAAATTAAAAAGTTATTTGGCATTCAATTGTTTTCAAATGATATTCATGCATGTTTTATCAATGGAGTTTAAAGTCTTAAAATCCGATCCATATCAGTTAAAACGCTTTCATAATCAAGTCACAATTCTCCTTAAAAGCTTTCAAAATCAATTTAAATCTATAAGAGATCACAAATCTCAAATGATTTGATAATTGTGATCGGGAGAATTTGTGATTTAAATTGGATTTAAACTGATAATTCGGTAAATGGTTTTATAAGGATGTACAAGCTCTCCTTCCCACATGTGACAAACGATTTCAAATTTTCCATGCACATGTTGAGGGGGAGCATCTATCTTACACCTATGATTTGAAACGTGATCACTTATCTCAATGTGCAGGTTCCCTCTAGTATGTGCAAAACTCCTTCCAAACCATGAGGCACATATTGAGGGGGAGCAAAATATGGAAACCTCATCCTTCCCAAAATGCTATTATCTACTTGATTTAATCAAGGAAGTGATGGTGATATCTTTTAGAAAATGGTAATCAAAGAAGTAATTTCTTCCTCTTGCCTCCGTGTGCAAAACGATTTCAAACATTTGATGCACATGTTGAGGGGAGCACTTATTCTAAAAATATCAAAAACAATTCAGGTACAAAATGCTTTGATAAAATATCATAAGTATCTGGATTGATTTTCAAATGATTTTCAATTGGTTCCTATGGCAGATGAACAATACCAAAAGACCGACCAACTTTACATTATGTATGGTGATATAAGGACGATAAGGTTAGGTATGTGTTCCCATGATCCGACAGAACCGGAGGGATCTACCCAGGGACTATCCACTAGTTAGTGTAGAGTTCTTAGGTATGATGATAAAAGGAGAAAAATGAGATATGGGAAGAGTGCGGACTGAGAGTGAGCTAGTACTGGAATAAACCCAACAAGGTTCTAGCTATGAAGTCTCGGTAAGCACTGAAGGGGTTGAAGAATTAAAAAGAATTGAATGAGAAAAGGGTGAAAACAAATAGCCTCCATTTATTCAACCTTAGAGGCAGGGGTTCAATTCATATGCTCTTGATGGTAACATCGGTATTGAAGACAAGGCGTCATGGACCCAGTGACGCACTGCACTTCAACTTTCCAAACCACTCAAGTTCCTCTTAAAAGGACTTGTTTCATTCTCACGGGAACCGACATTATCTATCGACTTTCTCTTAGAGATTGTTGATATTGAAGGAGGAGACCCTCTCCCTAGTCTCCGATATAGGATCCAAATATGCACAAATTGAGTCTAGTGCCACGAGATCATCAATAAATCTCATTAGGACACTTTCAATGAAGACTCTCTGTTTCACACAATGTGGAAAGAGAGATTATATCTTGAGTCCTACGCATTATCCTTGTGGTATTGCCAGAACATCTGAGTGATGTGTTTACATATTCACGGTGAAGATGGAAAGCCTTCTGGAGCCAACATCTAACAAGCTCCTGGTAGGTGGCATGTGAGATCTATTATCTAGATCAACCATGTGACAAGCTGAGCGAAACAATGGGGCGATTCAATCTTTTGAATCAATCACTGGTTCGAGGTTATGGATTGGCGGATACCTTTGAAAAACCGGTCTTTGTGCTTTAAAACTCTTTTCATTAGCACGTCGACCGGTGTACTAATTTTTCATATCAAAAGGTGTTTTATGATTGATAATTGATTTTCATTAAAACCTTCGTTATATTGCAAAAACAATTTCTATTGAGCAATACACGATTGTTTTTCAAATCTCTTTTCATCAATCGGTGGGCGTAAATTCGGTTCACTCACTCCGTGTTGTCTTCTTTGAGGCGTTCGGTTTGAGAACAGCTAGAGCAGCTGCGAAACCCTGTCAAGGAAATTCTTCGGAATTATACCGATCACGAGCGATACTTGTACTGATCAACGCGGGACCAGTGGGCCGTGTACCTCAATACATCGAAAGTGATCAAAGACACTTTCGTGCGCTTTATTGCTAACTGTCTTATGCAGGTACACCCCGCGTTCTGTGATCCGAATGAAGCGGTCAATCCATAGCCGCATGCTCACCTAACACATTCATCTCAAAAGAAATCATGATTAGTTCATCAATGACTCTAATATTTTCACTCCATGCTTCTGCTACGCTGCTGCCAATATCATGAATCAACTAAAGCTTCCGCTACTCGGATGAGAAGATATCATGATCCAGAATATGAGCATGTCGGTCCGAATGTCACAACATCACATAATACCAACACCACAATGAATGTCTCAGAGATTTTCAGTAGCTGATGATCTCAAAAGCTTGCTCAATTTATTATCATGTGGATCTGTAAAAGACCTCCTTCTAGAGTAACCTAACATGCAATGAGAAGAATCAATGACTACGAGCTTTGGAGCAAAGTACTACATCAAGAATGCAAGAACAATTGTTAATGTCATATCTGTTTGTATTCAATGTAATTTTAGTATATGTTTGAGGTGACCTCCCTTAGGGGAGATTGTTAGGAATTAGAAATTCCAGGTATTAAAGAGTCGGTCACCTCAAGTATATGTAATCGTTAGAAAGCTCGTAGTCATAGTTATTTTATGTTAAGTAGTATTTTGTTAAGTAACACCGTGGAGGACGGACGGGTCTTTACCCACTGTATGCCTGATCCCCAGCCCGTTGTGTGGCGTTTTATGTAAGACTATAAATACTCTCTACCTCCCAAGGTAGAGAGTTGGAGCTCATAATAATATTTTCTTTCTCTCACTATAGTTCCCAACTCTCTTCCTTTCTCTCACTAGAACTCTCTCTCTCTAACATTCTTATACGCCTACTTTGATCATGGTTTAGAGTGTTTGTGAAATCCAATATCCTACAACTTGGGAAAATATGTGAGAAACAAAGGATTCAGTACGAGTGTGGAAATGGTCATTTGGAGGACCGGTCATCGATTGTTGCTAATATTAAGAATGTTACGCCAACCCATGTTTTCAATGCTATTGGTGTCACTGGCAAACCCAATGTTGATTGGTGTGAATCTCACAAGAACAAAACCATCCGTACAAACGTCTCGGGCACACTCACTTTAGCAGACGTTTGCAGAGATCAAGGGATTTTGGTGATGAACTTTGTTACTAGATACATATTTTACAGAATTCAAATGGAAAAACTTCACACTCAAAGAACAAGCCCAAGTGATACTTGCCCCACAAAGCAACGAGTTGGATACATCCAAGTTGAAGAAAGAGTTCCCTGAATTGCTATCGATTAAAGAATCATTGTTTAAGTACGTATTTGCCCCCAACAAAAAAGCTTAGTGAGTGTCGAAATACCCATTGGCGTGTTATCTTAGGTGCTGGTATCATCGTCTACCGTTGTTTATACTTCGGATTGTGCAATTCTTTAAAACCAGTTCTCCTTACCAAGTTGCAGGTAACTAACTTTTTTTAATCTCATTTCAAGCTGAAACTGAAAGGTTGTTTTTGTTTAATTATTTTAGAACTTTTGTAAAGAGCTTAGCCATAACAAAAAACAGTTCACAAAAAACATAAAGAGCATTGGGTAAGTCACTTGCAGGATTGTGGTGAACCATATTCTTCACCACTTTACAATTGATATGAATTTAGTATTGTTATGCTGGATTGAGTATTCATGTTATTGATATGAGCTTTTACTTAAGAGTCTTAGAGGGAGCCGTAACAGCCCAAGGAGGTACCATGCGATATCAGAATATAAAAGTCATTATGGTCGAAGCAGGGTGCTAAAATAAAATGTACTTTGACTCGGAAATCACCTATTTCATCTTCATTTTGGCTATTTCAACCTTGGAACAGGTGCATATCAATGGTTGTGGTTTCTGAGTGCTCAGGAAGTATTCGGCGAAATCTTTATTCACATATTGTATCACTCACTTTTATTTATTTATTAGTTAACTATGTATTATACATTCACCAAAAAATTAGCAAAATATAACCCTATTCTTCACCCGTTTTTAGGTTAATGTGCGGGCTTTCATACATCACTTTTCTCTCACACAACAATATATAGGTTGTACCTACCTGATTTTTACTGCAAATTTTGAGTTTTAGGGATTGTTTGATTAAATTTGCAGCTGCCTAAAATTTGGGCTAATTTGAGCAACAAGATTACAAAAAATCTTATATAAGTTGATAAGAAAGTAGATAAGATCATAAGGCCAGAGAAGTAAGCTAACGAGAACTTATCATATATGCCCGAAAGTAGCTAAAATAAGCTAACGAGAACTCACGTGTGTTTATTACAGGATTCTTTAAAGGGACAACATGATATACAGGTAATTTCATTGCTTGCATTGTCCTAAGGTGATGTTGACAACTTCCTGTTGCAAAGGTTTTCAATGTAAGTTTAGTTCTTGACATTATGTACTATACATGTTAATTTGATTGACATTATTGTATGAATTGTGGATATTGGAATGTATGTAAACTAACTAATAGGATCTAAAATAGGTGCATAAACAACATTATAATCTAAGCATTTTTATGGTTACAACATCATACTATTTCATTATGTACACATACGTTTTCATCAGGTGCCAAGCTTTTTTATGTAGTTATTCATGTTATCACTCTTAATGGTACTCTAATGTTTATCGTTTAGTAGCTCAAAAGTTTAAAAAATAAAAAATCGTGCTTGTGAAGGTTATAGTAGCCAAAGCCATTGTTCAACGGATTTACTAAATCCCAAGTTAATTTATTTAGATGCTTTTGTCTCCACCACTGATTTTTGTATCAATGCCCACTATCCGAGACATATCATTCATTGGTACTTGAAACTGTCCAATCTACCGATAAATCACCAAGGCGAAGCCAATTTTGTGTTAGTGTAGGACATTCACTTCTGGATTGGCTAATCCATTTGTTGGCATATAAAATTATATTCCTGTGAATAACCTTTTAGCCACATCAATTGTGTTCCGAATAATAGGTTTTTAAGGTTTCACTAATAAGTGGAAAATTCACATAATATAACTGGATTTCATTAGGTTTATTTTTTGTTACAATCCCCATGGAAGGAGAATGGTAACAGTACATCTTAAGGCTAAAGCCACAAAGTAGGGGCAAAGCAACTAACACCGATGATCTCTGTGATTGTAGAAGCTAATGCAGTCACAACTGATCTTAACTTTAGACACATAGGTTCTTGCATTAGATAGACCCACAGACTTAGGAACCAGTGATTAGTACATGCATACTGACAAACTCTATTCTTACAACATTCATGATCATTCTCAATTATATAATCAATGCTTAAAATAAAGGTTTAATAACTGTTTTTATGTGTGTGTTCATGTTGGTGGAAATTAAGAGTGTCAAAGGGATGTATCATGCATGAATATAATTGTGAGTAATACAGAGTAATAAGATTAGTTTTGATGTTTTTTTGATTAATTTTAATGATATTAGTTTTTTATGTCTAATTGTTATTTTTAGTTTTGTGCTGATTTTTGTATATATTTAGTGCTTTTTGATGCTTTGAGATTTGAAGGTATAAGTAATTGATTTATGCGTGTTGTTAACATGCCAATACTTTTAACTGTTTGAAATATATGTGTGTGCGTGCAACTATAGTTTACAAAGTGTTTACTTCAAGAGACTAGACAGTACGGGTGAAGAGTTTTAAGGTAATTGGAAGCATTCGTGAAGGTTTGGAGCCAATACTATGCAAGTCAGCACTTATGGTGGCATTGTTCTTTGCTCAAGACCCGTATGAACGATATATTCTAGCACTTGGCTCTCTTTGATCTGATCTTTTTGGTCTCCTTAATACAATGTGTATTGTTTGTCATACTTTTTTAACAAATCATTTGTATTTATCGTTCATTTTTTTTTAATTATTTTGCCTTAACCTTGATCATAATTAATTCGTTGATTTCATTATTGTATAAGAAAGTAACACAACTACATTCGGGTTACTTATGTCACTTCATTTGTAGAAAATTGCATCTTTAATTGAAAGATGTGTTTTATGTTCAAATTTTTGCACAATGTATAGGTCCAGCTTTTGTTTATTTTATCAACGACAATTAACCAACTATTTTAACTAACCAACTAAAGTTCCTAGCAGTTGTTGTATTTAGTGTGGCAAATATATATAACTTCTTCTGTTCCAATAAATCATCAAGTTACATATCATACGACTCATGGAGCTTATGAAGACCAAAGATGGTCTAATCCAGTACCGCATAATCTGTCAGCAAGTTAATGTCACTTCGTTGGAAGAAGTTATTAAGCACTTCATGAGTCTTTCAACCAAGAAGGCTGAGTTGGCTCGCAGCCAGGCACAGGCTTTAGAAGATGCCTTGGATGTGGATGACCTTGAAGCTGATAAATGACCAAAAGACTTGATGTTGAGCTATGTAGTGGCGAAAAGGGAAAAGACCGGTCGGATAGGGAGCTTGTGACCCCATGGTTTTATATCTTGTGGGAGACTTACAGAACCGTTCTTGAAATTTTGAGAAACAACTCCAAATTGATGGCTTTATATGTTGTAAGTTCTGCTTAATAATATGTACTGCATTTATTTTAATTTGCTTGCGAATTAAATAAATTTTCATTTGTGATTCCCTTAATCATGTTTATACAAACACTTTTATTAGTCTGACGTAAGGACTAAGGTACTTGATAGTATTCAAATTGACACAACATCAAATTGACATCTTGCATTTAGTAGACGAGCATACCAAAATGGTCATACATACATTGAACAAATTAAACTCAGTGGGCTAACAATGATAGTCTTTACACTATGCAGACGAGCATACTAAAATGGTCATAGGTGTTTGGGTGTTGCAACATGTCTAGCATCAATATACTATATATGCATGAGTAACATGTTATGTTACACGATCAATGGTTTGTTTGCTTATATATGAAGTACCATGTGGATTTTGGTTGTTGTATGGCTAATAGTTGCTAGTCTAAGTCTATCCCAACCCAATCATGTTCTGTATCATGCATTACTTTCTAATTTCTCATGCATTTATTTGCCACTCGCTTGTATCTGTGGCAAACTAAAGAATGACATCACTTTGGGTTTCATATGTGCCTTTTTATTGTAGATGGGAATATATTGGTGAGGGTCATTTAAGCACATAATGATTTATGTCAATTAAGTTGTCAAGCTAAGTAGTGTGTTTGCTCATGTAGGTTCAAGGATGTTGTTTGCTTTATGCTAAAAAGGAAGCGAATGAAGGTTCCAACTTATGATCATTAAAGTAAGGCAGTCACTATAGGCCTGAATTGTCGAGGAACGAACTAAATATATCCGTTCACAGTCTTGCAAAACAAGGCCTACAAGGCCGATTAATCGTCGATTAGGTGCTGCAAGGCCACCAACCTTTCCGATTTATGTAAATCGGTCAAACAAATAGGTCAACCGTAGCCAATGGTGGTCAATGACGGTTAATGGTGGCCAAACTTACCGAAAACCTTCATATCTTGCCGAAAATACTTGAAACTACCCATAAAATTGTTTGAATAACTTATGGTCATTCTTTATATCTATTACAAGATGTATTTCAAGAAAAATATTGCCGACAATACCTAAACTTGTCGAAAATACCTAAAACTTGTCGAAAATACCTAAAATTTGCAGAAAATACTAAAAACTATTCAGAAATGTCAATCCGATTAATCACCGATTAATCCCGCCTAGACCGATTACAAGCTACAGGGAGGTCGACCGCCCGACTACCGATTCGCGATTTTTGCAACATTGTCCGTTCAAGAAGTCTGACAATAAACTTGCTACTAAAGTGGACTCTGAATGTATGTGGGAGCTTTAAAAGTTAGTTGGATAGTTTCTAGATAAATTGTATTTAATTTGATTTGTTGAAAATTGACAATGTATATAAATTAAAAGATTTGAAACTTGCCGTAGGACTTGTCCTTGGAAGTTTTAAATATTGCATCTAAAACAACAAACATAAGTACATCCATGGTTTCATAGTTATATTCATGCTTTTACCATAAGACATATCAATGAAATACAAAAGTATTGTCATTTGTTTTTACAAATCATCAATTATGATGCCTAATAAGATATAAGAATAATAAGGCAGATTTCCATGCACATTTATTCATTATACGAATTTGATTGACATTTACCTCAAGTTGATCATATAAAAACATTTAAGTTAGATCTGTCTTCCTCTATAAGTTAGATACCATATGAAACTAGGCCATTCATCGGATGGGTCTTGAAGCTAATATAATTGTATGAGAAACATTCTTTAAAAGGCAAGCCTATGCAATGAATAACGTTGTTTTGGTTCTCATACTTTTCATTGTTCTTTTATATATAATACATGATTACTTTATTTTTGTTCCTAATTATTTTTTTAACATATTTTTCGTTATTCATTTTTTATTTACGTTCATATGATTTTGTCAAACAATATTATGAAGCTAGCCGTATGAAGTATAACTTTATTGTGTGAAAAGGAGTAATCACTTGCTTTCACCAGTGTATTTGTTCAAGACAATTTATCTTAATGGTTTCTTAATGTTCGCTCAAGACAAATTTTTTTCCCATGAGTTTCATTTCAATAATTAAGTAATTTTATGTTTTTTTATCATTTATGGATCTCATATGATGTATCTTTATCATTTCTTCAATTCATGGTTTTATATTAATAATGTATGAAGTTTTATTATGCATATGAGTAACCATTATTTAATTATTTTGTTATGATACTTCAAATTCTTATTTGTACACATAATAGATGATCAATATATCATGGTTTTCTATAACCCGGCAATACATACATATTCTCATCACAACAAACATCAAACAAAACCATAAATCCATTCACAGATAATTCAAATTCATCAACATCATCTAAATTTGGTAAAATACTAGCTAAATAAACATAATTAACAAAAACAAAATAATAATAATAAATGTTAATTATATTATCAAATGCAAAAGATGTTCTAATATTGTTTAGAACAAAATGTTAGAAAGTAGTTACCTACTTTTAGCCGTTTTATGAATTATGGTAACATCAATTATACTTCTTAACCGTTTAATTTAACTTTTAATATCTTTTAACTATATATTTGTTCTACTAAATCCTAAAAATAAAAACCACAAATCAAAGTACTTACCTGTTTTTAGTCGTTTAATGGATTATAGTAACATCAATTATATATCTTAACCCTTACATTTAACTTTTAATTATATTTTAGTATATATTTGATCCACTAAATCATAAAAATAAAAATCACAAGTCATACCCGTCCATCGGATGGGTTTTGACACTAGTATATATATATATATATATATATATATATATATATATATTGCCTTCAAATCAAATGTTTCATATCAAATTCTCTACTAACCAAAATCTTGTGTTTCCTACTTTAATAAAGGCAAAATACAAAACATATTTTTTTTTGTTTTCTTGATTTTCCTTGTGACCTCCATTGTTTTCTTGAGAATAGAAAACACAATATTATATGAACATGTTTTAAATGTTTTGTAGAAAACTAAATCTTCACTTTTCTTTTACAAATATAAAAATAGAAAATTTAGATTTTTTTTCTACTTAAACACACCCAAGTATTTTTTGTATATGGATAATTGAAAAATCAATCTAAATTAGTTGAAATTTATTTTATCTAAGAGTTAAGAATTTGTTGCTTATGGTGTGTTTGTTTCAATAAGATGTTTAATGTCTGAATCTAACTTGTTAGGTCATCATATAGAATCAACATACACGAAATACTTAGAGAGGGAGAGAGAGAGAGAGAGAGAAATGGTACGGAACACTTTATGTGAATAATGAGGAAAGTGTATTATGCATAAAATGAACCAAAAACCTCCCAAGGAGGTTTACACGAAGTATATATAAGCAAGGGACTAGGGCAACGCCCCTAGAACCTTCCTATGTGGTGTTTACACTTAAAGCTAGGCCCATGGGCTTGCTACATGAGTCATGAGCTTAATACAAACTTACAAGCCTTATATAATTAGCAACCTATTATAATAACTAATTAACGACACTTTAATAATAATTACACATAATCTCAACAAACTCCCCCTAAGGGTTGGTCATTCAAATTGTTGTAGGTTGCTTGACATCCTTTAATCTTTGACATTCTTTGCTAGTGACATCTTTAATCTTTATTTCTTTGTTCTTAGTTCTTGTTCTTGTGATCTTATTGTTGGTTTTTCCTTTACTTCGTCAACGTCTTTGTCTCTGGTGTCTTTTCTTCATTTCCGACATGCTCATACTTCTTTTCACTTTGTTTCTTCATACTTGTGTAGCTCTCAATTCTTTGCTTTGATCTTTGTCTTTTAACTTTGAAGATTCTTTTGCTTGATGTAGAGTCTTTCTTGAACTTTGCGTTGCTTTGATCTTTAGAGAGAACTTTCTTTGAATTTTGTTGATCTTTATCTTTCGTCATGATGTTGGTATGAGCATGTGGAATCTGATGTGATGTTGATGATTATAGTGATGGTAACGGTCTCCCTCTAAGGTACACTCGCCATTAGCTACATGGTAAAGGTCAGTAATAAATTCCAATCGATCATGGTGAACTTTTCTTAAGAGATTTGCTCACTACAATTGTTTTACTGATGAATGTCTTGATTCCATTCACCTTGGTTAAAAACAGGATTCCGATCTGACCACACAAAAATCCAACAGGATTCCAATCTGACCACTATAACCCTAAAACTCATGTTAAAAATAGATCACAGATAGTCATAAACTCGTATAAGTAGCTTTGATACCACTGATGGAAAATGTAGTGGCAAATATTAAAATTCTTTAACAATTAACATAATAAAAATGTAGTGGAAGATAAAAACCCTACCAACAATTTTCAAGAGCCAGTGATCCATATATAGTTTAGTAATTAATCAAGTAAACACAACAACATTTGCTTACATTTTGGTTCGAGTAGGAGATCAACACAAACATAGAGATCTAAGGGTAAAACCTCCTCACAGTTATGCATACTAGCTTGTAAGTGATTGCAACAGCGTGTTAACGATTGATCTAAGCAGCAATACAAAACAATCCAATTGTGTAAAAACCAAGAACACGAACACCTATGGTGTTGGTTGGCGGTCAAACAGAGGGAGATGGAGGGGAATTAGGTTTTTTGCATGTTAACAATTAATTATGAAATCCTAATTATCATTTTGTATTTGTAGGATTCTTATAAGATAAATACCATATTTAAATTCAAGATAATCTCTAAAAATAAAAAGATAATTACTAAGTTTAAAAAGACTTTATATTATCTAATAATATGCTTATTTTTTTAAGACTAAAATACACCGTTGGTCCCTAAACTTGTTCCTGCACATCACGATGGGACAAACTTGGGTGTTTTCATCGCTGGAGGTCCAAAACATGGGGTTTATATGCCAAACTCGTCCCTTGACCATTAACGCTGAGGTCAACGTTCCGTTATACTCCATAACATCCCGTTATCCTTTTACTGTTGAGGGTACAATCGTCTTATTACCTTGATGTACTATAGCAGATGTCTTGTCCAATTTCCCGCCATAATGTATAATATAACTAAGTTGTGTACTCATTGCTCATCCCGAAACTTGTTTTGGAAGACTACCTAAAAAACCCTAATACAATGTCAATCATCAAATCAAATAATCTAAGTAAGAAAATAACAAACACCAACCTTGGATTTACTCTATGGCGAATTAGAGAATATCCTTTCTTTGATGACCATGAAATTGAGGAAAAAGCTGCAATCAAGAGATATGGTAAGTGTTTTTTGGTTATAGTCTATTACAATCATATGTTAGTACGATTGTTTAAGTTATTCCCCTTTTAGGTAACTTTATCGTAACATTGTTTTTGTACATTTTTTATATAGCGGATGAACCAGGATCCTTTAGCATGAGGTTCCATTATGAAGGTACATTCAAATACTTTCCAGGTAGAATATATCAAGGAAGCAATGAATGCCTTGTTGATTATGTGGAAATAAAAGAGGTATCTGTTGATGAAATGGATGCTCTCATGACCCAAATCGGTTATGAGAATGGACAAACCAATTATTTATACTTTCTTAAGCCTGGTTGTACATTGGATGATGGGTTGTTTAGTTTGCGAGAAGCTGCTAATGTTGAGTTGTTGGAAGATGTTGTCAAGGATAATAAGTTGATAGATGTGTATGTGGAAATAGGTAAGACAAGATTAGAGTTGTCTGAAATGTCCCCACAATCTATTAAGACTGTCTTTTGGGAGATGGATGAAAATAGGAGAAAAGTTGCTATTGCTGCTATTCAATCTTGTTGTAGACGATTGGTGTTAGATGATCTTGATAATGAACCTGCAGTAGATCCTTTTATGCAACTTACTCAAGTGCCTATGGACCTCAATGATATTGGTGAATCTAGCAATTTGCCAAACATTGAGCCTGTATTTTCCACCCTAGACACATCATTTGCTAGCCAACCTATTCATAACAGTGAGCGTGCTTTAGTACTTATTGATGAGGACAATGCTATTAAGGAGCCTGATAATTTTGAGGTTAATCTGTTCCGAGTGACTCAGGGGAAGCACTTAGAGAAAGTAGGAAGAGCCCTAGTTGATGTCAATAACAGGTTTGAGGAGCCTGATGTTGATGTAAATCTATTTTAATTGACTCGGGATAATCATTTAGGTGAAGTAGGATGCGCATCTATTTATGCCAATAACATGGAAGAGGATCATGTTGTTGATGTTACTCTGTTACAAGTGAGTGACACTAGTGACTTAGGCAATGCAGTTGATGATTCAATTCAAGCAAATGAAGAGAATACTTGTTAGGAGAATGATGCACAACTTGCTATGGTCCAAGTAGGTCAGAGTAATGAGTTAGGTCAAGCAGGAACAACCAGTAATATAAGTGATGACATGCATTTGGAAAATAATTTACCTGTGTTGGTTGATGATGTCTTTTGCAGTGAGTATGTTTCTTACCGACAGGCAGACTTTGCAAATGGAGTCTATACCACATTCTTCTATTCTGGTCAGGACTTTCCTACTGCAATGGATGTCAAAACTAAGGTAAGAGAGCATTGATAACATCAAATAATCCTGAATATTAAGTGTCAATTTCCTCCGATAATGCTCGTATTTTATATCATTTGTATGGATTTACGTTTTTTTTCCTCTATATTTCACTTTCAGGTAAATTACGAGCATTGGAGCTAAAGAGACGCGGATTTGGAGAGTTTATTAAAGATATATCATAGTATGCTCATTTTGAAGATGTTACTGCGTAACTCCTCTCTCACATTACACCGTAAAAAAAGCGTGGCTCATAAAACCAACTCAACTGAAGATTACGGCGTAACTCTTTCCAAGATTACAACGTAACCAACTAGGTCAAATGAGGTTCCGCGCCGCTGCAAGTTACGCCGTAACTATTGTTTCATTTACGGCGTAACCAGGATTTATTGAAGACACGACGTAAATCCTTCCAGATGTTACGCCGTAACCAGCATTTTTAGTGCAAAATACGAAGAATTGGATGTTACGGCGTAACTCTTAACATTAGTTACGCCGTAACCAGATCTGGCCTATAAATACCCCTCGAATTCCAGCATTTCAAAGCATCCCATTTTCACACACAACATCAGTGAACGTGAGTAGAAGTCGAAGGCAGATTTTAGAGAGCATACGAAGCTATCTCCAAGGGAGAAATCACTCCCCTACTATAAGCATTAGCATTTTATCTTTTCTTTACTTTCAATTTATGTATTTCATAATGTTAAACATTGAATCGATTGTTTTAGTTACTATGAGCGGCTAAGCATCTCTGATGCTAGCCTAGTTATGATTCCTTAATTGTTTTGTTTATGTTTACATTGCTTCCATATAATTATTTCTAAGTGTATGCATGCATAGTTTGTTGGTAGCTACCCTTGTTTCGGTAGTTTTGAATGGCGGTAGTGGCTAGTTACTTAAGAGATATGACCAACTGACCCTAAGTAGGTAGACTGAGTGGAAAGGGTAAGATATGACCAACTGACGACCCTTTCTGCTTGTGCGATTTGACCAACTGATCACCTACCATTTGGATGAACTTAAGAAGTCGGGGATGAGTGTTTAAGATGCTAGCGCCCGGGCACTCATTATTATGAATCTTAAATGTAGTGATACTTAATTACTTGGCTTATGGGACTAAGAACAACTGGACTTATGACGGGTCACCTGACTTCTCCAATAGAACCCTTTGCTGATACGTTAGGACAAACTGACCAAATGTTGTCCTAGCGACTTTCACCCCACCTGAAGTAATTGGAAGTAATTAGACGTAAACATAACTTGATAGGATGAGTAACTAGGTTATCACCCCTCTTCTCTATTGATCACAACCCTCGCCTTTATTTGCTTTCATATTTTTATTTTCTTGTCTTAGTAGTAATTAATCATTCCCACCTTAAAATCTATTAAAATCTGTGACACCTAGACTTAGTTTAAATCCGCACACATAGCTCTTGGGACGACCTCGATTTTACCAAATACTACACTACACACGACCGGGTACACTGCCCGTTATTGCATTAGGGTAGACCATAGGTATAACGAGAACTTATAAATATTAAAACCTGGTCAGTAAAACATGCATCAAGCATTCAATAGAAACTAGGAGGGAGTTGTTTTTTGTGAAGAATGACAAAACAAGAATAAGGGTCAGATGTAAGGGTTGTGTTCCACTTTCAGGCCCAAGTGAAGGTCCTGGACTTGATATAGGCCCATCTAGAAGTCCATTAACCAGAAGGGGTATAAATGCATTGCTTTTTGGCAAAAATGACCCTTCACAAATACTCTGCCCATGGCTATTGTTTGTCGGCACGAATGGTGAAACAGGTACAAGGTCAGTCAGAACATATAATGAGCAACACACTTGTTTGCAATCAAGGGCACTCAGAGCTTTTGACCTTAACTATATCTCAAAGCAAATTACAACACAAATTGAAACCAATCCACTGGTTCCTGTCAAGTCTGTGCATAATCAACTTACCAACAAATACGAGCTTGAAGTGTCCCTGCAGAAGGTTTTAAGGGCCAAAAACTTAGCAATAACAGCCATCAGGGGTCAATTCAAGCTACAATTTACCATGTTGAGAGATTATGTTCAAGAGTTGCAGAAGACAAACCCTAATACAACAATTGTGATGAATGTGGAATGACCTCCAGATGAGGCTCTTCCAAGAGAATTCAAGAGAGTGTATGTTTGTTTAGGTGCACTGAAGGAAGGATTTAAAGCGTGTGGGAGATCGTTGTTGGGGTTGGGTGCTTTTCCAATTCGTGGTCCTTTGAATGGTCAGCTGATGACAGCTCTGGGAATTGATAGCAACAATGTTATATACCCTTTAGCTTATGCTTTTTCAGAATCAGAAAACATAGGATAATGGACTTGGTTTCTTCTTTATTTATTCGATGATATAGCACTTGAGCCAATCTCAAGCATCACTTTTATTACTGACATGCAAAAGGTACTCCCTTAATCTGTTCATGAATTTAAGTCTCTCTGTTTTGAAACAGACAGTAAACATATTTGATTTTGTGCAGGATATAAGTGGAGCTTTAAGAGATGTTTTTCCAGATGCAGAACACAAATTATGTATTAGAAGCATTCATGAGAAAATGAAACTTCAATGGAAAGGTAGGGCCTACAAAGAGCATATGTGGAAATGTGCAACAGCCTCAACTGTTGTATAATTTTAGAAAGCTATGGCTGATTTCAAGAAATTTAATCAATCAGCCCATGATTGGTTAAGTAAGATACCACCGATCCATTGGTCAAGGTCATATTTTTCATGTAAGTCATCTATCTTTTGATTAATTTGTATTTGTTGATGCAGTATAAATAGTTATAATTAATACATGTTTATTACTGTTTATCTTTAGGGAGAGCTACTTCTGATGTGTTACTTAATAACATGTGTCAAGTGTTTCATGACAAAATAATTGAGGGTTTAAACAAACCAATTATTACAGCCTTAAAATACATCATGGAATACTGTATGAAGAGGATAATGCATGTTCTTATGGTGATTGAGAAGAGTGATGGGCCACTAACACCAACTGCACAACACATACTAGAGGGTAATAAGAAAGAGGCTGTTAAGTATAATGTTTTATGGAATGGGGGAACTAAGTTTCAGGTTAGTGGACCATGGGGTAACCAATGTGTAGTTAATGTTGTAGAAAAGTCTTGTACTTGCAGAAGATGGGAAGATGGGAGATAACAGGTTTACCATGTAAACATGATGTTGCTACCAATTGGAATATGGCTTTAAATGGGCAACAAGTAGGAGCTGTAGAAACATGAGCTCATTGATAACATCAAATAGTCCTAAATGTTAAGTGTCAATTTCCCCCGATAATGCTCGTATTTTATATCATTTATATGGATTTACGCTTGTTTTCCTCTATATTTCACTTTCAGGTAAATTACGAGCATTGGAGCTAATGAGACGCGGATTTGGAGAGTTTGTTGAAGATATATGATAGTATTCCTATTTTGAAGATGTTACGACGTAACTCTCCCCTCACATTACGCCATAACAAAAGCGTGGCTCAGAAAACCAACTAAACTGAAGATTACGGCGTAACTCCCTCCTAGGATTACGTTGTAACTAATTAGGTCAAATGATATTCCGCGCCGCTGCAAGCTACGCCGTAACTCATTCCACAACTACGGCATAACCATGATTTATTGAAGATACGGCGTAACTCATTCCTGATGTTACGCCGTAACCAGCTTTTCCAGAGCAAAATACGAAGAGATGGATGTTACGGCGTAACTCTCAACTTAAGTTACACCGTAACCAGATCTGGCCTATAAATACCGCCCAAATTCCAGAATTTCTAATCATTCACTCCACACACCAAATCAGAGAACGTGGGTAGAAGGTTGAAGGCAGATCTTGAGGAGCATACGGAGCCATCTCCAAGGGAGAAATCACTCCCCTATGATAAGCATTAGCAATTTATCATTTCTTTACTTTCAATTCATGTATTTCGATATGTTAAACATTGAATCGATTGTTTTAGTTAATATGAGCGGCTAAGCACCTCTGGTGCTAGCTTAGTTATGATTCCTTAATTGTTTTGTTTATTATTACATATTGGTTCACAATCACACAAACAAGCACAAGTTTGTACGAATGGAGTAGGTTTTAGAGAGACAAAGATGAGATGTTCTAGAGAGATTAAAACAAAATGAAAGGTTAGATTAGTAAATGAACATCCAACCCTCTCCCTTGTGGAGAGAGGGCTATTTATACAAATGACTACGCCCTTCTTCGGGCTGTGGATCAGGCATACAGTGGATAAAGATTCGTCCTTCTTCCACGGTGTTACTTATACTACTAATAAACTAACTAATATAATGTTATGTCTATGAGCCGTAATATGCTAAACAATTGTCGGGGTGACCAACACTTCTACATGGATTTTCTAAATCCTAACAATCTCCCTCTAAGGGAGGTCGCCCAAGAGATACATTGAAAGTCCTAGCACTTTATCTGTAATCTTTAATGCTCGAGCTTGTAGACTTTGAAGCTTCTTAAAATTTAACTTTGCATTGTAGTTGTGATTCTTTGGTTTTAAGTGTTTCTTTGATAAGTGATCAAGAGCTTTCATTGAGATCATCGGCAATACATAATCTCCGGATCATCCGTTGTAGAGTTGCCACCATGTGATGTTGTGACTTTAGGACCGACATGCTCACATTTTGGATCATGATATCTTCTTATTAGAGTAGCGGAAGCTTTTGTTGATTCATGATATTTGCAGCAGCGTAGCAGAAGCATAGATTGAAAATATCAGAGTCAGTTGATGAAGATAAGCACTTATCATGATTCTTTAGAAGTGATTGTGATGTGTGAACATGCGGTTATGGATTGACTCCTCAATTCTGATCAGCTGCAACCGTTGGGTGTTCCTGCAAACAACAGTTAGCAATAAAGTGCACGAAGGTGCCTTTGATCACTTTCGTTGAATAGGGTTGCAAGAACCATGGTTCCCCGTTGATCAGTACAAGTACTGCCTGTGATCAGGTAGAATTCTGAAGAATCTCCTTGACAGGGTTTCGTAGCTAATCAAGCCGTTCTCAAACCGGAACGTCTCAAAGAAGACAACATGGAGTGAGTGAACCAGCGAATTGAGATTCACTGATTGATGAAAAATGATTTGGAAAACAATATGTATTGTTTAGTAGAAAGTGTTTTGCAATACAACGAAGGTTTTATGGAAAATCAATTATCAATCATAAATACCCTTTTATTTTGAAAACTTAATACATAGTCGATGTGCTATAGAAAGAGTTTTTAAGCACAACGACCGGTTTTTCAAAGGTATCCGTCAATCCATTTCCTTGACCAAGGTTGATTCAAGAGTGAATCGCCCCATCGTTTCTATCCAGTTGTCACAAGCTTGATCTTTTGGAAAGATCTCACATGTCACCCACCAAGAGCTTATTTGATGTTGGCTCTAGAAGGATTTCCATCTTCATCGTGAATATTTTTACATATCACTCGGATATTCTGGCAATACCACAAGAATAATGCGTAGGACTCTCAAAATATATTCTCACATTCCACATTGTGTGAAATTGTGAGTCTTCATTAATTGTGTCCTAATGAGATTTATTGATGATCTCTTGGCTCTAGACTCAATCGTGCATATTTGGTTTCTTATGCCGGAGACTAGGGAGAGGGTCTCCTTCTTCAATATCAATAATCTCTAAGAGAAAGTCGATAGCTTATGTAGGTTCCTCGTGAGAATGAAACAAGCCCTTTTAAGAGGAACTTGAGTAGCATGGGAAGTTTAGTGCAGTGCGTCACTGGGTCCATGACGTCTTGTCTTCATTACCGGCGTTACCTTAGTAACCACCAGTAGCATATGAATTGAACCCGGTTTCTGCCCTAAGGTTGAATTAATGAAGGGCTATTTATTTTCACCCTTTTCTCATTAAATTCTTTTTCATTCTTCAACCCCTTCAGTGATTACCGAGACTTCATTACTAGAACCTTGTTGGGTTTATTCCAGTTCTAGCTCTATCTCAGTCGGCACTCTTCCCATATTCTCACTTTTCTCCTTTTTTCATCATACATAAGGACTTCTACACTATCTAGTGGATTGTCCCTGGGTAGATCCCTCCGGCTCTGGCAGGATCGTGGGAACGAATACCTAACCTAACCATCCTTATATCTCCATGCATAAATTAATTTGGTCGGTCTTTTGGTATTGTTCATTCCGCCTCGAAACCAATTGAAAACCATTTGAAAATCAATCAAGGTACTTGTGATATAATATCAAAGCGTTTTGTACCTTAATTATTTTTGATATTTTAGAAATGCTCCCTCTTAACATGTGCTTCAAGTGTTAGAAATTATTTTAGCGCATGGAGGTAAGAGGACTTTTGAAATCTTAGATTGAGAAGATTGAGAATGAAAGATCCAATCTTTGATTAACATTTTCTAAAATGATCATCATCACTTCCCAATCAAATATTGTATTTTAAGTCCTTCGGATGAAATATTTTAGGAAGGATGAGGTTTTCTATTGATTGCTCCCCCTTGATGTGTGCATCGATAATCGAAAGAGTTTTGAAGATTGTTTAGAACATACAAGGGTGTTTTGAAGCAATTTACACGATCACAGTAGCCAAGGAAATCATTTAAAATTTCAATCAAGGTACTTCTTGAAAAAGAACAATCTTTGCTTTAGTACCTTGATAGTTTTAGGATAATTTTTGAAATGCTCCCCCTCATTATGTGCTTCGATATACGAAAAGGTTTACCACATATGGGGAGAGATGCCTATTTATTGAGACTTGAAGATCACATTTTATCAGATTGCATATTTATATCACATTTTCTCCCCCGATAAAAAATTTCAAATTCTTTGAGTTTTTGGATCTCAAGTGATTTAAATATGTATAAAATCTTTTTGGAGAAAAATGTGTCATATTTTATTTGATCTGAAAAGAAACACTACAATGCTCCCTCTTAAGACAGAGAGGAAAGCTACAAGCCATAAACCTATCACTACTATATGCATTATAGTTATTATTGTTAAGATTACAATCACCACATCACACATGAGAGTTAAAAACAAACTACTATGAGAGGATATCATCATTCTGTTCTATGTAGTAGCTTGTAATGTCCTTCATGAAATCTTCCTTCCACAAAACTTTATAGGCTACGGAATATCTTTCTAGTCTTGAGCCTTCTTCCAATAGCAGCTATGAAATCTTCACACCTTTTTACATCATGCACCGTCCAAAACCTTGTATTGTTCCCCGGTCTCATCTCGAGCTTAAAATCCTTGACCCTATAATCCAATTCTTCTTCAATAACTTTTAGAGTACCATCACTGAACTTGTACAGCTCACACAGCCTCATTAGCATTCTTGATCCATATTTGTCTGTAAAGAAAACTGCTCTTGGAGTGTCAATAACTGAGTAGTCATGTCTGTATTCATACCCTGTGGCTTCACATTGAGGCTTGGTGAGATTGACTTGAGTCTGATAGCTTTCCATGCCAAGCTGAAAGTCACCCACTCTTTTTCGTATCACTAATCCTCTTATCCATAGATTGACTGCTGCAGCAAGAGACTTCTTTTCGCTAGTAGGCAGGTGATCAAGGTGGCCTTGGAGGTTCAATAAGTACAGATCTTCAAAATCACTTGGAAATAGATGTTTGAAGTCGTTTTCTTCAATTGCATGGTCTTTCAGATCAGCTCTTCTGAGGACGATCTTCTTCAGATAATCGTATCCATACATTGGAAAGATCTCCACGATGACTACACTTAGAATACGCAGCTTGGAACGAACCGCTCTGCGCCTCTTTTATGCACCATGTCTTTCAATGTAGAATCTTTTCTTTTTGAGCCACCAATGAATGATACCGTATGAGGCAGAAACGTCGTACTCATATTCCTTTTATGTCCAAAATTGATATGGGACCATCTGTTCAAGTCCTGGATCTGGATAATTTGTAGCCTTCATCTTAGAAATAGATAAAGATGGTATGCTTCCCTGAGTTCCAGCACGCAGATAATCCAGATCTCTGTTGAAGAAGAAATCAAATTGGATAGTCATCTGTCCGGGTTCACCACCGAGAGGAAGAGGGTTGTTGACGTTGTATCGGCTAATATTATCATCTACTTGATCTGTCAACAATTTGTGCCATTCCTCCATTTGGTATTGTAGATGAGCGACATCTGAATGGAAGGCTTTGACAATCTCATACGCTGGGCCTTCTAGATCCTTTGGAGTGATTGATGAAATTCCCTACTTCTTACAATACCACTTAATAAAGCTTCCCATGTCACCAGTAATATGCAGGAGTGATTCTTCTGAAGGTGTTACATGGTTGGCTGCAATGGTGTTTGCCCAGTTGTTGTCAGGAACAATCAAATCATATTCTGGAATGGCCCATGAAGGTTCAGGAGATTCAGGTCTTTCCTCAGGCCACCAGCTTCGACTCATTTCTTTAGTTGGTGTAGTCCTAGATGATAGTGTGTTTCCCCCCTATATATGCATTCCACCAATCTTCATCATCAGAGAGCTTAGGAATGTGCTTGGTGGAAGCATCATCATCCTCAGAATCTGACTCTTGAACAACGTATGATTCTTCATTCATTACCTGCTCTTCTGGAATGGTGGTGAAGGTAGGTGTAAACCGGGAATCAACCGTGGTCCATGAAGCATAGGATGAGGTTTTCGAGGTCTTCTGTGACCCTTGCCCTGCTGAGGAACCAGACTGGTTTGAAGGCTTAGGAGGTGGAGTAGGTGGATTAGTCTTTTGAGTTTCCACTGTACCTGATGATCCACCTGCACCATAAGAACCAGCTCCACCAGTTGGAGGATGAGGAGGTGGTGGTTTAGGAACTCCAGACTTAGATTCAAGCATCACAACTCTTCTTTTCTTCTTTCCCTCCCTTTCACGTATGTCTATCAAGTACTGCAAGTGATTATCATGATCGATTTAGTTCTGGAGGGCTTCATATAACTTTTTGTGGACTTCGTCCTCCTTATGCTAATCCGTATCAAACATTCTATCATGGAGGATTGATCTCATGTCTGAAGTGGGCAAGTCTTTGAATCTCTTATGTAGCGGGGCTTTCATAGCCCATTCGACTGCGTCTTTGACCTCTGCTTCAATTGCATTGATCACTTCAGTGCCAAAATCGAAACCCTCCAACTTAGATAGACGACGTTCGGATGTTTGGTGATCGGAAAGTGGTGCTTCTCGAGAGCATCGATTTGTTTTAATGCCTCATCAAGTAGTTGTTCGTGGTTTTTTGGGAGGTGGTGATGTCGGTGGTGTAGCAGGGTCATTGACATTGATGACCTTTGGTGAGATGATGGTTGTTGTTATATCGAGAAAAGCACGGGTGGTGGAAGTGCGGTTGATAAGAGGGTGCAATTGGTGGAAGTGTGGTTCTTTGGAGTTGTTCGTCTGAGACTATTGGTGCAGACATAGGAGGAACGGTGGATGTATCCTACTGAATAGTAACCGAAAACATAGATTCAACCTCTTTCTTTTCATCATTCTGTTTGTCCGACTCAGCATCTGAGGGTCTATCCTTGATGAATTGGTCACCATAGGTTATGTCTGTATCAAGATTCTTCAAAGAGGATCGGGATCCTGTTGAAACGTTCACTTCTTCAAGGGGTACTTGTTCTTCAGGTATTGGCTTTAGAGTATCTTAAAGATTAGAATGTGTGTCGTGCAACAGTTTATTTCCTCCTAACTGTGTACCTTGAACTTCAGCATTTGTTGGCTCAGTTTCCGCCTCTGGTACGGTCCCCGTGGTTATTTCTGTCTGTGTCTTTGCTTGAAGATCTGGTTCACTTAAGTTAACATCTCCACCTTCATATCCGTGACTCTCTGACGGTGTGTCACTGGAGTCGAAAGTGTCTTCCTATGTGGTAGAGTGCTCCCCTTCTGCTTCACTTGGCTCTTGTGTAGTTGATGATCCAACACTTCTTTTCTTGAGCTCAAATTGTGTCGTAGTTTCAAGAGTTGGAGTGGAAATAGTTAACAGCATCTAAGCAGCTTGCTCCACTTCTTCCCCATCCTTTCCCTTTCCTTTACCTTGAACAGCCGGAGGGGTGTGTGTGATGTGGTACAGATTCAGGTTCATGAATTGTAACACCCTTCCTTGGGTGTCTCACTGACACCTCTAAACTTTGCAAACTGGCTTGAATTCCCTGACGAAGTGTTGCATCGTCTTCATCTATCAAATTCATATCTTTCTCGGGTTCCTTGGACCCTTTACCTTTCCCCTTCCCAGTGTCACTCCTTCTCTTCTTCTGCTTCTGTGAGGGTGAATCAGCAAATTTTGACCTTTCTTGCCTTTTCTTATGGAGGTTGGCATAAGATGACTTCGAGGATGATTTTGTCGATTTGGATGGTGTGGGAGTGGGATTGGGTGTGTCATCAATAGTCGTGCCTAAAGCCTTTTTCATGTATTTCTTGAAGTAGTCGGCTTTATTAATTTTATTAGTGAGAAGTGTTTCAGGTATCGGCATTCCAAAGACCTCTTTGTTCAATCCTTTTGCAACAAACTTTAAATTCCCGAGGAGATTTTCATCGCCGGCTTCATGGAGGGCAGACTCGCTTCTTGGACTAAATTGATGTTTTTCCTACAAATGTTTGATGATGAGCTTTGAGAACCTTATGCTGGGAATCACCCTTTTGTATGTGGATTTCTTTCCCTTAACTTGATTAATAAAATTTTGTTTATCATTAATGAAGGTGTCCATAGCTAAGGTGAATTCTTCCCAGATGCGTTCCGCAAAATCAATGTTTGCACTTTTCACCACTCCCCATAGAATTTGCAGCATTGGGGCCCTCACTCTCTCAAACCCGAAAGTCTTACCCGTAAGGCAAAGGTTGAGAATAGTGATGATTGCTCTCCAGGGTTGATGCATTTCATTGGTGATGATGCCAGAGATCTTTGTGATCTTTCCTGGATACCCTAGTTCTTCGACAAACTCCATTAATTCTTCAGCGGTTGGTTGAGTGATGAATGGGTTGGCGGGGTCTTTTGGAGTGATTTGTAGAGCCTCCCTAAGCGTGTCTGCAGATATGTCATACCACTTGTCTTCAAGTTGACAAGTGTATACACCTGTAATCCTGTCCCATGCTACTGTATTCCAGAATTGTTGCAGGTATATTGAAGGAATTGTACACCGCAAAGTTAAGGCACCAAAGAAGTTGGTGTTCTTCAGAAGATCAATTACCATTCTGTAGATGGGATTTGGTTGGTTTCTTTCCACGTCCACAAAGCAGTTGCTTCTAGCAATCGTAACCCATTCCTCAAAAGGAAGAATTTCATCATTAGTAAGTGTAGTGGGTGGTGCAACAGTAGCTTGATTCTCAGAAGATGTGATGTCTGCCATAGTATTTCTGTAGAGCCCACATTTACAACAACAATATTTGGAAATTTGTTAAGTTAGATGAGGACTACATAATAACCACTTTGCAATAGAGTATTTCATTCAATAAATTGTTAATGCATTGTCAGAACATGGCATACACATAGTAGAGAACATGATATCAGAGAGACAAATGCACATTAAGTAATGAAATCTAATGTACACCACAAAGTATTGACGGTTAATGATGATCAGGTTAAGTGCACAAAGACAAAGAAGTGTAAGATCAACACACATGCCATCAGAAATATAATGAAGAACAATTCACATAGCAATCAACACATCATGCATAAGACAAAACGCATAGGGACAAACCGCATAAAATCAATCTATATAAAGACAAACCGCTTAGGATCAAACCGCATAGGGACAAACCGCATAGGTCAAAACGCACAAATCAAATCGCATGGGTCAAACCGCATAGGTTAAAATGCTAGGGTCAAGTCGCATGGGTCAAACCGTATACATCAAATTGCATCGGTCAAAGCTTAGGTCAAATCGCATATACCAAACCGCATAGGTCAAAACGCTAGGGTCAAATCGCATGGGTCAAACCGCACGCATCAACTCGCATAGGTCAAAGCTTTGGTCAAGTCGCATAGATATACATAACACAGACAAATCGCTTACAAGAATTCTAGACATGACAAGACGCTTTCAAGCATAATCCCAATTGACAAACCGCATTCAAGCATAACCCTTAAACCGCTTTCAAGCACACAACGTGTGATACAAAATCTACGAGCAGTTTTTAGTCCAAACACACCTCAGGTACACATAATCTTCAATACACATGTTAATTAAGCACACACACAACACAAACATCTACCAATTCACATCCCAACATCAAAATCAAATGCATTACGAGGGGGCATCTAAATCTAAGGGGAATAACCATAAAAACTATGCCTATACATCACAATAACACTTCTATAATTACAACTCTAAACCCATAACTTAATCGATATAACGAGAACAAACCTAGGTGAGGTATACGAATGGAACTAGCCTGTGAGAATCTGCACAAATAATGATGGTTAGAGGTGTAATTTGTGAAGGGATTTTGACAAATATAAAGATTTTACATACCACGAGTGAAAAGATATATCAAACCGCTTCGAATAATAATTTGAGAGAGAAAAAATTAGTTTGACTAGGTTTTGGTGAGGTTTGACCAAAATAGACAAATCGCATCCTTTTATACCAAAGTACAAGTTTTCCATTTTGACATATTTAGTCCATGTGTTTGACAAATCGCATAAGACTACCTAGATTCAACAAACCGCATACAAATCATTGATTTAGACGAACCTCAAACTCAATATACATATCTTATCTGGCAGATTCTATTCCTCTAATATGTCATGCAATGACATGCAACATTTCTACATATCTTAAAGATTCCTAATAGGGCATATTACTCATGATTACTGCATACAAGGGCATTACAAACCATTCCAAGCAATACATATAACACATGATGACATAAATTGAACGAATATCTAGGAACCAATAAGACACTCAGAAACACATACACATCACAAGAAATCATATAGAGCACATGAGAAAATACCGGGAATAGAAGCAATAATGCAGAGACAAATTGTTAGACATGTATAAAAATAGATAATAAATTATCCCCCTCAATCAATGACACGACATATAATAGTCATGAGTAGTCATTGATTGAATTTGACCCATTTATGCACTCAAAATTTCTTAAATGACGTAAGTGTAGAGGGACAATAGGCATGTTTTTAAAAAACAAGTTTGAACTTCATCTAAGGACCCGTGTCATTATTGAATGACATTTCTAGGACCGTAGATGTTATCGATATCAGAAGACATGCCTTTGAATCTATTTTTGTGATTTTCTGATTTTTAAATTTTTTATGGTTTTTAGGAATTACAGTATATAGTGTATCAAAATTGGATTAACTCTCAAGTGATGAGGTACGAGTTCATGGCTGAGGTGATCAGGAGTCATAGTATGTGCATATCATTTCTGCCATGCTGAAGCTCCTGAATGAAGAGGCTTTAGTTATGTTGGAAACCAGGTCATGATATTCATGATTGAATTGAGCATTGTACCTGTAAAGGAATGAGGAGTATCTGCACTAATAACACATGTAGAAGTGTATTTATATGGGTTGGTAGCAATAGTATCCAGACCTTTGGATGACTCACAGTCAGCCTTTGTGATGTCATTAGTGGCCAACATTCTGATGGGAATCCATTTGAATCCAACATTCTTAAAAAAATTTCCAGTAGGCATCCACTTAAGACAAGAGCTAGGAGTGTTATTCCATTTGGATTCAATATTCTTAAAAATTCTACTAGTAGGCATCCACTTAAGGCAAGAGATAGGAGTGTTAGATTCCTTAGTCACAGTAGAAGATGTAACCTTTTTCCTATTTCTAATTTTAGAATTTTTACTGTTAAATGATTTCTTAGGAGAGGGGTTAACATTTTGAGACTTCTTAAGTGTACTAGTTGATCTTCTTACATCCCTGGTCTTAAGAGTTTGAACTTTAACCTGAGCATTATCTTTCATTTTATCGGAATGAGGTAGTGAAGTGACTAGTTTTGACAAAACTTTGTTCTCATCAACTTGGGAGGCAAGCCTTAATTTTGAAGGTTTATATCTTTCTGACATAAATGCATTAGGTTGCCTAACAACAAACCGTTCTCTAGTGATATGAGAAACTGGCTTCCCTAAGGTTGATGGTTTTGCAAACTTAGTGTTCACACTTTTCCCTATGGTTTTTCTAAGCTCATTTTTAAAGCAATTATTGCAAAACTCCTATCTTGAAGTTGAGCTTTGAGAACTTCAATGTTTGCTAACAAAGAGTTTGTTTGTGTTACATATTGGATTTCATAAACATATAACAAACACTAGTATGGATCGAATGAGATAGATAGTTTAGAGAGAGAAAGTATGATGGGAGCCTTTCTAGAGAGAGAAAGTGAAAGAAAACATAGAAGGTTAGATTGAGTGAAAGGTCCAACCCTCTACCTTGGGAGGTAGAGGGTATTTATAGTTACATACTACATGTCCTCCTTCGTTGTGGACCGGGCATCTGATGGGTAAAGACCCGTCCTTCCTCCACTGTGTAACTCTAAACTAATCTATGCTAATAACTAACTAATAAACTCGTAAACAACGTAAATAACGATATGTCTACGAGCTAACTTATGCTAGGTTGTATTTGGGGTGACCGACTCTTCACTATGGAATTTGTAATTCCTAACAATCTCCCCCTAAGGGAGGTCACCCCATTATTTACATTTTGAATCCTAGCATTCTATTTTATCTTCAGTCTTGAGCTCGTAGACTTGAATTCTTCAACTTCTACATCTTTGTGCTTTAGCAGTGACTCTTCATAGTCCGAGTGCTTTGTACTTTCAGTGGAGGTCTTTAACTGATCCACATCTTGATGATCTTCGATCTTTCTTTGAGATCATCAGCCACAATAAATCTCTGGATCACCCTTTATTGTGTTGCCTTCATGTGAAGTTGTGACTTTTGGACCGACATGCTCACACTTTTGAATCATGACATCTTTCCATCAGAGTAGCGAAAGCTTTACTGGTTCATGATATTTGCGGCGTAGCGAAGCATAGTATAAAAATATCGAGCCAGGTTATGTAGATATGCACTTGTCATGATGTTCTTGATTAAGTGTGGATGCTCGAGCATGCGGCTTTGGATTGACTCCTCAATTTTTATCGGTACAACCATCCAAATGTACACGCAAACAACGGTTAGCAATAAAACACACGAAAGTGTCTTTGATCACTTTCGTTGAATTGAGATACACGGCCCACGGTTCCCCGTTGATCAGTACAAGTACTGCCTGTCATCAGGTATAATTCCGAAGAATCTCCTTGAAAGGGTTTCGCAGCTGCTCTTGCCGTTCTCAAACCGGAGCGTCTCAAAGAAGACAACACGGAGTGAGTGAACAAGCGAATTGAGATTCACTGATTGATGAAAAATTGATTTGAAAATAATCGCGTATTGCTTAGAAGAAATAGTTTTGAAATACGACGAAGGTTTATGAGAAATATCAATTTTCAATCAAAAATACCTTTTGTATTTGAAAGAGAATACACATTTGATGTGCTAGAGAAAAGAAGAGATTCGCACATCGAACTGTTTTTCCAAAAGTATTTTTTCAAACAGAGATACTTTTTGTGTTTGAAAACATGAATACACATTCGATGTGCTATAGAAAAGAAGATTTGCACATCGAACGGTTTTTCCAAAAGTATTCGTCAATTCAATTCCTGGACCAAGGTTGATTCAAGAGTGAATCGCCCCATTGTTTCTATCCAGTTGTCACAAGTTTGATCTTTAGAAAAGATCTCACATGTCACCCACCAAGAGCTTGTTTGATGTTGGCTCTAGAAGGATTTCCATCCTCATTGTGAATATTTTTACATATCACTCGGATGTTCTGGCAATACCACAAGGATAATGCGTAGGACTCTCAATATATACTTACTTTCCACATTGTGTGCAACAACAAGTCTTCATTAATTTTGTGTCCTAATAAGATTTTGTGGATGATCTATTGGCTCTAGACTCAATTGTGCACATTTGGTTCCTATGCTAGAGACTAGGGAGAGGGTCTCCTTCCTCAATATCAACAATCTCTAAGAGAAAGTCGATAGATTATGTAGGTTCCCCGTGAGAATGAAACAAGTACTTTTAAGAGGAACTTGAGTAGCTTGGGAAGTTTAGTGCAGAGCGTCACTGGGTCCATGACGTCTTGTCTTCAATACCAGTATTACCTTAGTAACCACCAGTAGCATATGTATTGAACCCGATTTCTTCCCTAAGGTTGAATTATTGAGGGCTATTTCTTTTCACCCTTTTCACATTCATTTCTTTTTCATTCTTCAACCCTTGATGCTTACGAGACTTCATTACTAGAACCTTGTTGGGTTTATTCGGTTCTAGCTCTTTCTCAGTCCGCACTCTTCCCATTTCTCACTTTTCTCCTTTTTTCATCATACCTAAGGACTCTACACTATCTAGTGGATTGTCCCTGGGTAGATCCATCCGGCTCTGGTGGGATCGTGGGAACGAATACCTAACCTAACCATCCTTATAACACCATGCATAAAGTAAATTGGTCAGTCTTTTGGTATTGTTCATTCCTTCATGAAACCAATTGAAAAATCATTTGGAAAATCAATCAAGGTACTTGTGATATAAAATCAAAACATTTAGTACCTTAATTGTTTTTGATCATTTAGAAATGCTCCCTCTCAACATGTGCTTATGATTTTGAAATTGTTTAGCACATGGAGGCAAGAGTTCTTTGAAATGTATTCATGATCACAATTTCCGTAGAAAAATCCATTTGAATTTCTTTGGTAAATTCTACCCCTCAATATGTGCGTAGGATATATGAAATCATTTTATCACATAGAGGAAAGAGTTCTTTAGAAGTACTTTTCACGATTTCCAGTAGAAACCATTCGCTCCCCCTCAATATGTGCATCGATATACGAAAGAGTTTAGCACATATTAGAGAGAACTTGCACATTGAATCAAAACGATCATCTTTTATCAAATTTCATATTAAATCACAAATTCTCCCCCTATCAAAAATATCAAACCCTTTGAGATTTTGGATCCCAAGTGATTTAATAAGGTTTGGAAAAACATGGGAGAATATGTGGCCTTGTTTAAATACTCTTCTGGTTTTTGTTTAAATGCTCCTCCTCAATCACGTGCGTTATGTATTAGAAATCATTTGGCACATGAAGGAATGAGTGCTTTTGAAACAATCACACTTTTAAAACCGATTTGAGATTTAAATCACGATCTCTCCCCCGATCAAAAATTTCAAACCTTTTGAGATTTGTGATCCCAATTCATTTAAATCATTTAAAAATTTTAGGGGAAAGACGTGGCAAGATTTAATTTTTTGAAATTGACTGATGAGGACCAATTATAGACATTAAAGATTGTTAGTGTCAGTTATGATAGTTTTTAAGAGATCTTTAGGTAAAATAAAACAATTTCACAATCAAACAAGAACATAAAAAATTTCATTTTGAGAGATCTTTGGGTTTTAAAGAAAATCATACCATGACATAACATTAAATCTTTAGATCACCACTTATTTTGTACAAACGGACTTGATTGATGAAATATCGTTTTAAAATATTTTTATTTTAAATCACTCTCCCCCTCAATCGATGACCGTAGTCGATGATTGAGTGACTTATGTTTTAATAAAATGAAGTCCGGTGATTTCCAAAATTAAGTCCAACTTATTTTAAAAAACAATATTTTTCCATTTTCAAAATAGTATTTTGAGAATTGTTTAAAAATGTTATCATCCACTACTTGTCCTGCACAAAGATACGTTAGGTGGTTGAGCTGCTTTTGTTGTTGTTGCTGGAGGTTTGGAAGAAAACCATCTGCTGATGCAGTGAGACCTCTTACGTTGCATTTTTCATGCCAACTCTCCATAGAGGTCAAATTAAACTCCGTTTTTTCATTTGATGATGAAGAAAACCATCTGCTGATGCAGTGAGACCTCTTACGTTGCATTTTTTCATGCCAACTCTCCATAGAAGTCAAATTAAGCTCTGTTTCTTCATTTGTCAACCCAAGATATAGTTACCCTTTCCATTCGGCATCCAATCATCTTCAATTGTGGGATCCGGATCGGGAACATTCTTATATACCAATATACCTGCATACGTTAGTGAACACACATACAAATATATGGTGGTCGACATCACCCAAACAACAATCGACTAATAAAAGTCAATCCAACAAATCAATCAGATCATACAAAGGCATGGGAATTATATGTTTATCAAACTATAGTCATCTAATCCCTACAATCATATCCTAGGCACCTAGTCCTTCAACGTAGGTTAACATCATTTTCAGATAAGCATATAGGATAATTAGATAAGCCCGATAGATGATATAGATTTGAAAACATTCTCCCCCTCAATCAATGACTTATTTTCTGAAAAGTTTAAAAGCGCTGAAGTCATTGATTGAGTTTTCAATTTTTACGAAAATTCTGAAACTGATTGATTTACAAGCAACTCATTTACCACCATTTTTTAAAACAACAAATATTTTTTTGAAGAGTTTATAGAAGGAAAAACATTTGTGTAGGAACAACAGTCCTTCGACATACTTTCCTCAATTTGTTTTTAGGATAAGTGCAAGAATTTTGCGAAAATCGTTTAAGCGTAGCACTTTCCTTTTTTTTGAAAAACGGGTTGCTATCTGAAATAATAGCAAGCGATTGTTTACACACGGGTTACAGTCAGAAGTAACTGCAAGCCATTGTTTTAGACATGTTTTGAAAATAATATTTACACCTTCTGCTCGAACTTCATCTATGGTCCCGTGCCATTATTGAATGACATTTCTAAGACCGTAGATGTTATCGATACCAGAAGACATGTCTTGATAAAAACAATATTTTTGGTCTTTTTCAAATTTTCCGATTTTTATGGATTTTTGTTGGTTTTATATTTTTCTATTTTCTTTTTTGTTGATTTTATATTTTTGTATTTTTTGTTTTTCGATAAATATATACAAAGAGGATGACATAGTTTAAGAAGGACGATAATACGAGTACCGAGATAAGGATATCATACATCACTTTGTAGAAGATGGAAGTCATCATCTCTTAAACTTTCACCACCAAAGCTTTCGAGGCTCTTGAATCGTCATCAGAACTTGAGCCTTCTGAAAGTGAGACTTTGGTAGCTTCCCCCCAAACGGACAAACTAAGAATAAAGACCATTTCCCCAAGAAGTAGAAATGAATAAAAACGGTCTCATTGAATGAAGCTCAGCACCCCGAAGAACATAAGAACACCAAAGTAACAAGTTGAAACATTCATCGTCTTAGTGGTTATCAAATCCGGAATAACTGATGAAGTCCGATCACATGAACCTGTTGTGCGTCCCCGATGTACACATTACTCTTCGAGATTGATCAGTTGTCTATTCAGGGGAACAATACATCAACATCTTTATTTTACCAAGTGCATTCCAATTATCTTCCATGTAACCAATCAGCTCATAATGTACACAAGTACCCAACTAGAGTAGAGACAACGACATCACAGTAACTGGTTGAATCACTGATCTCCTCTGCGGATGTCAACTCTGGAATAACTAATTAAGCTCGATCATGTGAATATGTTGTCCGACCCTGATGTACACATATATCTCCCCTGATGGTTGCGATCTCATCGGAATCATCATTACATTGTGTACATGAAGCACTAACTGTAAGCACTTTATCATAAATCATATAGAAGATGTCGATAAGCAATATCATCTCACGTACCAAATATTCTTTTCACATTTCTTCTAACTGAATCTTTGAAGTAACACATACCAAAAGTCTCCAGAGACCATTTCCCCCAATTAGTTGGAATAATGCATCCTTCCCCCAAATAGTTGGAATAATATGTCCTTCCCCCAATTAGTTGGAATAATACACCAAAGGCTACGAGTTAAACACTGAGTTTCTCTACGGTTATGACCATTGTCTTTCCGGGATAACTTCAATCAGGTAGAAGTGTTAAGTTCATCATGTGTACTCGTTGTGCTTTTAGATATATGTCTTCTTCCCCCTTGCTGGTTTTGATACCTCAGAATCAGCAATACATAATATACCCATAAACTCGAAATCTTGTGAGAAGAACTCAAATAGCCCAAATGAATCATGTGAGAATCAACTGCAATGGAAACTCTCCCTGACTATCTTTACCAACCCATATGTGGACAAATTGAAGTGACCAGTGATGAAGCAAACTCGATATACCAAAATTGAAACTGAAGTAGAATTTTCTCGCACTTGTGACTTATGCTTGCACTAATGTTGGAAGAACGGTGTAGAGAATTCATGCTTCATGCAAATCTCTAAGTACTCAATAGCCAATGAAAGTATGAGACATTAACACCTCTTGCGATTATCCACAACGTCCTATGCGTGTGACACTGAGTACTGAAACGTAACTCCTTTTAGTGATAGTTAACCAGGTCTTCAAACATCCATCCCGACTACTGGTAACTAGATAACCCAAGTCTTCAACTTAACTCTTAAGCACGAGCAAGATATCATTGAAAATCATGCAACCAACCTACCCTGACTTCAAGATAAAATAAGAACACGCCTTTGTGAAAGTCAACTTCAAATTCAAGTAAGTGATAAAAGATTAACTCTGAAGTGATCAATTTATGTCAAATACCCAACATGTGAATATACATACAATCTGATGTACGTGGATCCACTGAAAGAACCGGAGAAAATGATTCCTCAACATTGATGCATTCTTCCTAACAGTATACATGTAGAGACTGATCTGGAAGATTCACCAATAATGTCTTCGATCGGATGAGGTAGTCATTCTCCTTGAAGTTCATGTGGTTGATTTATAGCATGCACATTGAGAGGAACAATAATTCGTGAAGATTTGGCAAAGGAATACCAAAGAGCGGATCATTATTCATGAACAATAATCCGTGAAGATTTGGCAAAGGAATACCAAAGAGCAGATCATTATTCATGAGTGCAACTGTAATATTATGATAGTCATTATCAACGCCTTGAGGAATAACTGGAGATTGGGCTTCTTGAGTAGTCTGAGTTGTACTTCTTGGATGATCAACATTCGCTAGCGGTTAGAAATACTCATCAAACATATCTTGAAACAATGAATCCCAAGCAATAAATCCCATTTATCCATAGTGAGTGAAACATTAGGCGTTGGAGGAGAGTCATCAAACATTAAGTCGTATGACCATTATTCAAACATCCATCATCATGAAGTATATTCACTCTTCTCCCCCTCAAAAATTGCATCCGAAGTTGCCATTTTTGATTTAACAAGTGAATATGAATATACACCAATGAACGTAGATCCACTTGATGACTGAATGAGCATGGGAGAAACATGAAGTATGTTGATGAAGAATGTCGATGAGAAAGGTCATAAATATGAAGATTTCTCTTTTTCTGAAGATAAAGCGCACTGAAGCGTACACCTTTCTTTTCTATGAGGAACGGGGCCTGAAGTGTTATCTGCAGACGCCATAATGATGAAGTACGAGGCCTGAAATGAAGTGAACAGACTTCATAGCAGATTGAATATCAAGGTTGAGTTACTTGAACCCGTGAGTTATGAGATATCAATCCATTTGTTATCCATACTTTAAGCCAGTCCATGTAGTGAAGGATCGAAGTATCTGCAACTGAGTAGGGAATATATGCACTAACATTATAAACTTGATTGCATATATATTGGTTAGTGACATTAGTATCCAAACCCTTTGGGGTTTCACGGTCAACCTTGATTTTGCCATCGGAAAACAGCTTTCCGGTAGGTATCCACCTAAGTCCAACATCCTTAAACATTCTACCAGACGGTATCCACTTATGGAAAGGTCTAGGATTGTTGATATTCTTATGCACAATGGAAGACTTATTGGTATTCCTAGACTCCAAAGATTTAGTAGTTGGGATCCATCTAGGTGGAGTTTTAGGTTTGTTTTGCTTCATGACATATTGAACCTTAGCCATGTTAGTAGACTTAGTGGATTGTATCTTAGCATGTGAGTTAGGAAAATGTTTCTTATTCGGAAAAGACTCAGAATTTCTAATTTCATTATCTACATTCTTAGCATTCTTCTTCATATAACTACTCTTAGATGCAAGCCAACCCTAGTCTTTTGAGTATTCGTAGGTAATGGTTTAATACTACTAGCAGTGCCTTGAAATCTCGTGAAATTCATCACCCTAGGTATTGCACCTAAAATTCCGTCTTTTCGAATCTGTGCCTTTTTCCTAGCTTTTTCTAGATAATAGTTCTTCCACAAGTCATTCATATCATATGAATTATGGGTTTTAATGCTTGGTTTTGACCTTTGTTTTCGAACTAATCCTAGAGGTGTTGGGAGTAGAAGTGGCTACTTGTTGAGGGTTAACGGAGGTAGAAGCATTATTCTTAGGTAACTCAGGTTAAGTGACTGGTTTTGACAAAACGTTTATCGCATCAACTTGGGAGGCAAGCCTAGTCTTTAAAGATTTTGATCTTTCAGATATGAATGCAGTAGGTTGCCTAACAACTGACCGGTCTCTAGTGGGATAAGAAACTGGCTTCCCCAAGGTTGATGGTTTTGTAAACTTAGTGTTCACACTTTTCCCTTTGGTTTTTCTAAGCTCATTTTTTAAGACAACAATAGCGAAACTCTTTTCTTGAAGTTGAGCTTTGAGATCATCAATTTTTGCTATCAAAGAGTTTGTTTGCTCTATTGACGTAGTTCTAGCTTCTTTGACAGAGTCACTTATTTCTATGTGATGCTTTCTCAAAGACTCATTTTCCTTTAGTAATTTGGCCACACAAACCGCTAATTCATCATTTCTCATTTGAATATCATCAGTAGTATTAACATCAGAATTACTTGTAACCAAATTACTTTTCACATGCATATTAGATATATGTTTTTTCAAATTGTTGATAGTTGACTCTTTGTCTTGAAGCTGAGCTTTCAAAGTGTTAATTTCAAAAAGTTCACGGAATTTAGGAAGTTCCGGATTTTTATATGGTTTGTTAAGTTGAAAACTTTCTTCTTTACTCTGTATTGCAATTTCAAGTGAAATGCAATATTTTTCAAGATTTGAGAATTTGTTTGAAAGTTCATCAAAAGCCTTTTTATCAACCATATTTTTTGTTTTGAAACACTTAATCTCAGACTTAGCCTCAATTACTGAAACATTTATCAAAGTCATGTTCAGAATCATGATCAGTTTGTTTAAGTACTTTAGTAGATGCACTATGTTGAACAGTTAAGGGTACCTCATTACATGACACCTGTTTAATTTTCGGTCTGATATCTGCATCCACATCATGTGTAACAAGAGTCACTGGACCTCTGGCTGTGTCAAGCTTATCTATCTCTGAGCCTCTGTATCCAGTGTCAACTTATCCATCATTTGGTGCTTTACCCAACTCAACAATACAATCTTTTGATTGTGCCCGACATTCATTCCCCTTTTCTGATTACTGCATCTACTTCTTGTGTGTTAGGAGTAACTGAACAGCTAGTTACATGATTATTTGTTGTCTTTGACATTCTGCATTCAGCAACACCAGATTCTTCAACTGATACATTACCCAACTCATCACAACTATCTCGCAATTGCACCAGACTTTCATCCACTTTTTCATCTTTCTGAGTAACTTCCTCAATATACTTCTCCACATTATCCATGAGATGGATAAGTGTCTATGAACACGCTAATTTCCATTCCAGGTGTGTCTCTTGAAAGACATGTCGGTCATGTCTTGATCATAATCTGATGTAAATTCCCACTGATGAATGACTGAAATTGGTTGTGGATCACTTGAAGTGCAGCACTGGAACTAACCTTTTGAACTTTTTCTTTATCAAGTTGTAGCTCCAATTGCTCTAAGTTTAACAGCAAAGTCCCTGTTAACGTAGATAAGTCCTGACAGAAAAGGGCAATACATGTTCGTTCCGTTGTTATGGGTAGAAGTAACATGAGGTGAGAGTGAAGTTGTTGATAGGGTATTGTCACACCCCGCCGGAGGCGGAAACGCGAGGTGTAACATAATCAATATACATCGCAAAGAGATATAGTACAATACCATAATTCAAATTTAAAGAAATATTGTAACATTACAACAAGGTTCTAGCCGACCTTGACAATTTAGACATAAAGTTTGACTTCCCAAGGGATAACATTTTGCTACATGACGACTCAGATAACTTGTGACGACTCCTTTATTTAAAATCTTCATAATATAAGCTAAACAACGATCACCTGAAATGCATGAGAAAATGGGTCAACTATGAAAATAGTTGGTGAGTACACAGGTTTTATGAAAACTATAATTAGAAAGTCTGCCTGGCAAGTGTCCTATGAACTCACCATGTTACAAGACCCGCCCATACAAGACTTGTAACATATAAGTTCACATACACTCCCATAGTTCAAGTAGTATGCCTGGTAATTAATACACATGTGGTCGTGATAGTCCATGATAAATAATGCCTACTATATAATAGATCACGCCTGCTCCGAACAAGGGAGACTTTGTGTTGCTCCTGTCGACAAGGAGACTTAGTATTGCTCTATCGGAGACTTAGTGTTGCTCAGGGGGAGACTTGCACAGTACCTAACTATTATATATTATCAATTCAGGGTTGCTCCGAACAATGAAGACTTTAAGACTTATCACGTAAGGCACATTATAGGTATAAGCATACTAAGGGATCAGGAACAAGTCATAAGGTCAAAATATGTCAAAGGGGCCAGGATATATCAAATAGTCCAAATAAATTTATAATTTAGAACAAAATATAGTTTAAAATTTAAGTTCATGCATTTCACCCCAAATAAGTAAAACAGTAAAAAGGGGGCTGTGAATACTCACAAGCATAAAAAGTTCAATAAGTTCATAAAACATTATTTAATTTAATTCAAATATAATTCATGCATTCCACCCCAAAACAATTAAATCATTTAAAAAGGGGGTCCGTGAATACTCACCTTGGCAAAAGCAGTCTAAAGCAGCAGTCAAAATAGAATTATTGGATGGCACCGACACGCGACCTAGATTAGTATGGCAAATTTAGTCTTTATTCATGATTATGACTCGACAAGGTTTAATAAAGGTTTTGTTGTTGCTTGTGTGGCAATGATTAATGTTTAATATAATTTTTGGTAGATTTTGGCTCTTGGAGGTGCATAGGTGCATATTAAGAAAATATCAATGACGAATGAATTTTTGGTTCGATGGCAACCGAAAGACGATGTACGGAAAATGATTACTCATAATATTATAATCGAAAGTCATTAAAAGTATATACATTTATATATGATCAATATTGGTAGATGATAAAAGTATATTAAAATCATACTCTAACTGATGGTTTTATTAAAAGAGTTTATATTAAAATACTCTTATTAGTTATAAATATAAGTCTTTGGAAAAGTTGGGCATGACCCGCGTATACATTTTAGTTTTTCCCAAAAAAAATCTCGTATGTTGCGATTTTTTTACTTAAAATTATATAACAACTTTAAACCGCTTAATAAACTTATATAAGTTTTAATAAGTTAAAATATGCCATATAAACTCAATTAAGAAATAGTCTTTAAAATAAGTGAAATAGGCCAAAGAGGCCATGATTAGACTTCTTGCATATTTTATATCGAAATAAGCCAAAAATATTATTAAATAAAATGAGAACTATAGTAAGTCGAGGATAAGCCAGAAAAATAAGCCGATATCAAGACAAGCAAATTTGAGAGCAAATAAGCAAATCAAACGCACCCTGATTGGGCCTCGACCCAAACACACCCGCGACAAACAATACAGACAACCTTGAAACTTTTTAATTTATGAGTGAATTACTAAAACCAAATTCATTAAGTTTGAAATTTAACAAATGTGTTCTTAATGTTTGAGATGAGTAGTTTTAAGAGGAAATATAAGCAAACACCAAATACCCCATCGAACAAATGGTCACAGTGGTCGAATGGGGTGAAAGTCCAAAATCAAATTTATCTTAAATGTAATCCCAAGTCCAAAATAATAATATTGAGACACACAATTTAAATCCCAAACAAACCATTACTTTAAATTTTTACTAATAACTTTTAAAGCTTGAAGTAGCATTTGTTGAACAAGAGAATAAGAAATAAGCAAAAGTGGCTACTGTTGGGTTCGACCAAAACAGTGGCTCGACAAGATTAGTTCAATCACAAACCAAATATGTCTTAAGTCCAAAATTCAACCAAAGACAATTTAAATCTCATAATTTTACCCATATGTAATAAGATATAAGCTAAGAATCAAAATAATCACCATCCAAGTTTGAGCCAATCTTGGTGTTTTAGTCGATTAGTATTTATATCAAATTTTATTTTCATTTTTATGTTCTAATTTTTCTTGGGTTTCGACATCAACAACAACCAAGACAACAATCTTCTTTTATACAAATTAATACTTTAGCCAAATAGTTTCACTAAAATTAAACCTCCAATGTTTTTCCAATTTATTTATCAATTGGTAGCATCAAAAATAAAAATCGAATTAGACAAAAATTACAATATAATGGATTGAAAATATTAACAAGATTAATGTTCTTACAATATTCCCAAAATGGGTCGAACAAAAAGCTCAATTGGAGGTGACCCGGTTCGATTTAGACCAATTAACTAGGATAGCTTCCTCTATCACCCAATAATAAAACCCTCAATCAATTTCAAAAAGCCCTTTGATTTACCAAACCCTAATTTTTGTGAAAGTGATGATGAGAAACTGTTTTTGGAGCTTTTGCAATTCGACTAGAAATATAGGAGTACATTGAGGAGGAGTTTGGTTATCTTTCTTCTCTTGGTCTTGGTTTAAAGCCAAATACGGCTATCTTCCAAAAGCTAAGAACCTCTTGGACTTTTGGCTCAAGCTAAATATGTGTGAAGATATGATTCCCTTGGACGATTTTTCTTTGATTTCCCTTGGATTCGTACTTGATGTAGCAAGAGTATCAAAGAGAGGATTGTGAAGCAAAAACTTTCATGAATATGGTAAGAGAGATGAGGATATGGAGGTTTAGGCATGTTGGATTATCTCTTTTGGGAGATTCGATTTGCTAGGGTGGTATAGGTCTAGAGGTTGAAGATGGAGATAGCATATCTTTTGTTTTCCTGGTTTCCTTTTTGTCGTGAGTGGGAGAGGAAGACAAAGAGATATTTGTTTTATTATTAAGGATTATTATTATTATTAAATGTATATTATGTACCTCGTACTGTATAATTTGTTCCGTACAGAATAACGTTTAATTATGTAGAATATTTTTTGGGTATCCGTATTTTATAAATTTTATATTTTTAGGAGCGTTTTGTGGCGAAATATTATGGTATTATTATTACTTTGAAATTAGAAAGTAAATTTTACGTCAATTTTATTATGGTGTCGGTACGCGTGTGGTGCCGGGACTTTAGAAACACAAGATAACTTCTCGTTATAGCGTTATAATGATCGGAAGATAAATAACTCGCATATTCTAATATAAATAATAGCCGGGAAATTGACGGATTGTCACAGTCTGCCAGCCTTAAAAAGAATCTCGTCCTCGAGATTCAGTCCGTCTACACTATAGGCGTACATTTTAATGGTTCAAACTTTCTCATTCTCGAGCCTTGCCTTCAAAAGACTCTTAGTTGGTGAATTTTCACAACTTGTCGACCTGACCGGTCTTTTGTTTAAGTTGTGTAGGTTGAGTAACAACTTGATTCCAACTTGGTTTTCGCAACTCATCAAACAAGAACTGTCACTAGATCAAGCTAGGAAACAAGTTGTCAAAGAGAGATGGCTTCTCATATATGTAAGAGACCTTTTGAAAGTTTGGCTCGAGTTTGAAATCGTCTAAACCAATCAAATCAACTAATAGTGGGGTGCTCAGATTAGTGAGAAGGCAACAATTAAACTAAGGCTCATGATGCAAGGTTCTACACTAATCAATGCCATGAACTAGAATTAGAAGGTACTGAAATAAGGTGGGTGATCAAAAGAATGTACCCGTCACGGTGCTTGTGTCTTAGCGAGCTTCCTTAGTGCCCAAGAAGTATGCTCGACCCCGAGCTGGGCTGACATTGCCTCCACGGTTTGGGTTATCTTCATCAAGTGCTAACGCGAGAGTCATGCTACCATGCTCGGCTTTTGTGCCCTATTCAACTTAGGACATGTGTTCGAAGGTGATCAGGACTTCCACTCGTAGCATGTTAGCCTTCGTACCTGGTTTCCATTTCTGTCTGAGCAATTCCGACTAATGTGGCCCGTCTTACGGCACACGTTACACTTAGGGTAGTTTCCTATGTGATGGAGGTTGCATCGAGTGCACTTAGGATGTGGACCTGCATATCCTCTGCGCTCCTGAGTCGTCGCTCCATAGTTCCTGGTCACTCGTTGCCTCTTGTCTTGATGGTCCTGGTCTCGGCTTCCCTGGTGATCCTCATGTCGCTTTCGCCCATTGTCGTTTGTTTTGCTAGACCTCCGGACTGATCACGTCATTAGTCAGCGATATGCCATTCCCACGCGCTTGCGAGTAGTTGGCTTGGATGAGGTGACATCTCTCCTGATCTCGGGGATCAAACCCCAAATGTAGCGATCAATCAGTTGCTCCACGGTAGAGACCATGTGGGGGACCATTCTGGTCAGCTCATGAAAGCGGGCTGTGTACTTGTCAACTTCCACTCCTATCATCATATGGTTCCGAATTCGCTTCGGTTTACGCGCCGTCCTTCCTGCAGTACTCCTCGGTTAGTAGCTTCTTGAATTCTTCCCAAGATAATCCATTTGCGGCTTCTCTCCCTGCAGTGCGTAGGCTGGTTGTTCCACAGGTCGAGTGCTCGATCTGAAGTAGACCCGCAGATAACTCAACCTTATCTCCTTCAGCACATTTAGTGATGCTAAGTTTCGACTCCACATTCTCAAACCATGATAGCAGGCCAATGGCACCCTCGGTGCCATGAAATTCCTTTGGCCTGCATGACATGAAGGTCTTATAGCGCATCCGTGGCCATTGGTCGAAGTACCAGCTCCCTCATTGGCTCGTCCTGCATCAATGTGTGCGACAATCTGAGTGAGGAGATCCGCCAATCCAGCAACACTGTCTCTTGGAGCTTCATTGTTGATGCTTCCTGAACGGGTGTTCCTTGTAGTCATGATTCTACAATAGGCCAAGGCATTTGTTTGAGTGAGTCGTGGCGGATGATGTGTGGGACGGCGGTGTAGTGAGTGTAATGTGACGGGAAAACAAGAACGTGCCTAGCCTATCAGGTCATAATATAAAGCAAGAAGAAAGCATACATAAAATGTATATAAGGTATAATGGACATATAAACATGCTATGCATACTCACGCGACTAATGCAGTTCCAGGTGATCAGACTCTTTAAGACTTCGACCAAACATAATCCGAGGCAACTAATCCCATCATCATATGATTCCTCCTGAATTATGCATAGGTGTACAGGCTATGCATAATTTAGGAGTAACGATCAATGCTTGGTGCTAGTCGACTCGTACGATGTCCCTTGTTTTAAGAAAATTTTATTTTGGTTATAGTTGCGATTTTTATTTTATAAAAACCGGCATTCACTATAACCTCGGCTCTGATACCAATATGTCACACCCCGCCGGAGGCGGAAACGCGAGGTGTAACATAATCAATATACATCGCAAAGAGATATAGTACAATACCATAATTCAAATTTAAAGAAATATTGTAACATTACAACAAGGTTCTAGCCGACCTTGACAATTTAGACATAAAGTTTGACTTCCCAAGGGATAACATTTTGCTACATGACGACTCAGATAACTTGTGACGACTCCTTTATTTAAAATCTTCATAATATAAGCTAAACAACGATCACCTGAAATGCATGAGAAAACGGGTCAACTATGAAAATAGTTGGTGAGTACACAGGTTTTATGAAAACTATAATTAGAAAGTCTGCCTGGCAAGTGTCCTATGAACTCACCATGTTACAAGACCCGCCCATACAAGACTTGTAACATATAAGTTCACATACACTCCCATAGTTCAAGTAGTATGCCTGGTAATTAATACACATGTGGTCGTGATAGTCCATGATAAATAATGCCTACTATATAATAGATCACGCCTGCTCCGAACAAGGGAGACTTTGTGTTGCTCCTGTCGACAAGGAGACTTAGTATTGCTCTATCGGAGACTTAGTGTTGCTCAGGGGGAGACTTGCACAGTACCTAACTACTATATATTATCAATTCAGGGTTGCTCCGAACAATGAAGACTTTAAGACTTATCACGTAAGGCACATTATAGGTATAAGCATACTAAGGGATCAGGAACAAGTCATAAGGTCAAAATATGTCAAAGGGGCGGGATATATCAAATAGTCCAAATAAATTTATAATTTAGAACAAAATATAGTTTAAAATTTAAGTTCATGCATTTCACCCCAAATAAGTAAAACGATAAAAAGGGGGCTGTGAATACTCACAAGCATAAAAAGTTCAATAAGTTCATAAAACATTATTTAATTTAATTCAAATATAATTCATGCATTCCACCCCAAAACAATTAAATCATTTAAAAAGGGGGTCCGTGAATACTCACCTTGGCAAAAAGCAGTCTAAAGCAGCAGTCAAAATAGAATTATTGGATGGCACCGACACGCGACCTAGATTAGTATGGCAAATTTAGTATTTATTCATGATTATGGCTCGACAAGGTTTAATAAAGGTTTTGTTGTTGCTTGTGTGGCAATGATTAATGTTTAATATAATTTTTGGTAGATTTTGGCTCTTGGAGGTGCATAGGTGCATATTAAGAAAATATCAATGACGAATGAATTTTTGGTTCGATGGCAACCGAAAGACGATGTACGGAAAATGATTACTCATAATATTATAATCAGAAGTCATTAAAAGTATATACATTTATATATGATTAATACTAGTTAATGATAAAAGTATATTAAAATCATACTCTAAATGATGGTTTTATTAAAAGAGTTTATATTAAAATACTCTTATTAGTTATAAATATAAGTCTTTGGAAAAGTTGGGCATGACCCGCGTATACATTTTAGTTTTTCCCAAAAATCTCGTATGTTGCGATTTTTTTACTTAAAATTATATAACAACTTTAAACCGCTTAATAAACTTATATAAGTTTTAATAAGTTAAAATATGCCATATAAACTCAATTAAGAAATAGTCTTTAAAATAAGTGAAATAGGCCAAAGAGGCCGCAGATTAGACTTCTTGCATATTTTATATCGAAATAAGCCAAAAATATTATTAAATAAAATGAGAACTATAGTAAGTCGAGGATAAGCCAGAAAAATAAGCCGATATCAAGACAAGCAAATTTGAGAGCAAATAAGCAAATCAAACGCACCCTGATTGGGCCTCGACCCAAACACACCCGCGACAAACAATACAGACAACCTTGAAACTTTTTAATTTATGAGTGAATTACTAAAACCAAATTCATTAAGTTTGAAATTTAACAAATGTGTTCTTAATGTTTGAGATGAGTAGTTTTAAGAGGAAATATAAGCAAACACCAAATACCCCATCGAACAAATGGTCACAGTGGTCGAATGGGGTGAAAGTCCAAAATCAAATTTATCTTAAATGTAATCCCAAGTCCAAAATAATAATATTGAGACACACAATTTAAATCCCAAACAAACCATTACTTTAAATTTTTACTAATAACTTTTAAAGCTTGAAGTAGCATTTGTTGAACAAGAGAATAAGAAATAAGCAAAAGTGGCTACTGTTGGGTTCGACCAAAACAGTGGCTCGACAAGATTAGTTCAATCACAAACCAAATATGTCTTAAGTCCAAAATTCAACCAAAGACAATTTAAATCTCATAATTTTACCGATATGTAATAAGATATAAGCTAAGAATCAAAATAATCACCATCCAAGTTTGAGCCAATCTTGGTGTTTTAGTCGATTAGTATTTATATCAAATTTTATTTTCATTTTTATGTTCTAATTTTTCCTGGGTTTCGACATCAACAACAACCAAGACAACAATCTTCTTTTATACAAATTAATACTTTAGCCAAATAGTTTCACTAAAATTAAACCTCCAATGTTTTTCCAATTTATTTATCAATTGGTAGCATCAAAAATAAAAATCGAATTAGACAAAAATTACAATATAATGGATTGAAAATATTAACAAGATTAATGTTCTTACAATATTCCCAAAATGGGTCGAACAAAAAAGCTCCAATTGGAGGTGACCCGGTTCGATTTAGACCAATTAACTTCTGGGATAGCTTCCTCTATCACCCAATAATAAAACCCCTCAATCAATTTCAAAAAGCCCTTTGATTTACCAAACCCTAATTTTTGTGAAAGTGATGATGAGAAACTGTTTTTGGAGCTTTTGCAATTCGACTAGAAATATAGGAGTACATTGAGGAGGAGTTTGGTTATCTTTCTTCTCTTGGTCTTGGTTTGAAGCCAAATTCGGCTATCTTCCAAAAGCTAAGAACCTCTTGGACTTTTGGCTCAAGCTAAATATGTGTGAAGATATGATTCCCTTGGACGATTTTTCTTTGATTTCCCTTGGATTCGTACTTGATGTAGCAAGAGTATCAAAGAGAGGATTGTGAAGCAAAAACTTTCATGAATATGGTAAGAGAGATGAGGATATGGAGGTTTAGGCATGTTGGATTATCTCTTTTGGGAGATTCGATTTGCTAGGGTGGTATAGGTCTAGAGGTTGAAGATGGAGATAGCATATCTTTTGTTTTCCTGGTTTCCTTTTTGTCGTGAGTGGGAGAGGAAGACAAAGAGATATTTGTTTTATTATTAAGGATTATTATTATTATTAAATGTATATTATGTACCTCGTACTGTATAATTTGTTCCGTACAGAATAACGTTTAATTATGTAGAATATTTTTCGGGTATCCGTATTTTATAAATTTTATATTTTCGGAGACGTTTTGACGAGCGAAATATTATGGTATTATTATTACTTTGAAATTAGAAAGTAAATTTTACGTCAATTTTATTATGGTGTCGGTACGCATGTGGTGCCGGGACTTTAGAAACACAAGATAACTTCTCGTTATAGCGTTATAATGATCGGAAGATAAATAACTCGCATATTCTAATATAAATAATAGCCGGGAAATTGACGGATTGTCACAGGTATAATGCAGCATTCCTTTTGTAGGGCATTCTGTAGCATTAACAGGTGCAATTCATTCTCATTGTACTGAGAACATGAAGATCTCACATCCTCATTGATTAATTCAAACATCTTTAATCGTTCAGTGTAGCATACGTTATCATTGTTGTCCACAACATCATATAATTTAAGCACTTCTGAAATCACTGAATCAGGAGTGTAAGACATGATATTGCTGTGTACACGGGATTTTACAAGTCTGTGATTTAAACCGAGAAATAGATTCTATCGCGGGATTTTACAAAATCAAGAAGAAACCGTTAAAAGCAATGACCAATAGAACGTGTTAAAATGACTGACGGATCGACACAATGATAGACAATTGTATGTTAGGTCTTATGATTGTTTGTAGGATTAGCAGAGATGTTGTTTGGTTGTGATTTGGGTTGGTTGTTGCACCATTTTACGGAATAATTTAGGTCTAAAAACTTAAAAACGTCAATAACTTCTGTTCGGAGCGGATTTAGGCCTCGAAGTTTCATTCGGCGTGCCATTCTCCTTGTTCTCACGGTCGTTTTGATGGGTAGAACGTTGAAAACGGAGTTACGGTTCAAAAGTTATGGCCGTTTGAAGTTTTGTCGGGAAAAGTCAACAAAACGCACTGGAGACAACTCGCTTGAGACAAATCGCTAGTAAGAACAAGTCGCTAGAGGGACACAAGTCGCTATGAAGACAAATCGCTAGAGGAACAAATCGCTAGAAAGAACAAGTCGCTAAGAACAAGTCGCTAGTGACACAAGTCGCTATGAAGACAAATCGCTAGTGACAAATCGCTAGACACAGAAGTTGCTAGAGTAACAAGTCGCTATATGGACAAGTCGCTAGGGACAAATCGCTAGACAAAACAGTACGACCACTACTTTGTACTATTTGTCGTTTTGTCTCAAAAGACAAATCGCTAGAGCACAAGTCGCTTCCCACAATAAAGACAAGTCGCTGAAAACGTAGAGACAAGTCGCTACGAAGAACTCAAGTCCGAGACACAAGTCGCTAGATAGAAATATTCAAAAGCAACGCTTTTCAATCCAAAAACTACCCAACCACACTGATTCAAGCCTTCCAAATCAAAACCTAAGCACTTATGATGATTCTAAACACAAAAGTACAATCAAAGTTCAAACTTTAACACTATAAATGGTCCAAATGATGCAAATACCACTAAACTTTTTCAACCCCAAAAACCATATAAAACCACTAGAAATCCAAGAACATGTAAGAGAGATGATCAAACCATGGCTCTTGATACCAATTGTTACATCTTAGATTTCATAAACACATAACAAACACTAGTATGGATCGAATGAGATAGATAGTTTAGAGAGAGAAAGTAAGATGGGAGCCTTTCTAGAAAGAGAAAGTGAAAGAAAACATAGAAGGTTAGATTGAGTGAAAGGTCCAACCCTCTACCTTGGGAGGTAGAGGGTATTTATAGTTACATACTACACGTCCTCCTTCGGACTGTGGATCAGGCATACAGTGGGTAAAGACCCGTCATTCCTCCACTGTGTAACTCTAAACTAATCTATGCTAATAACTAACTAATAAACTAGTAAACAACGTAAATAACGATATGTCTACGAGCTAACTTATGCTAGATTGTATTCGGGGTGACCTACTCTTCACTATGGAATTTCTAATTCCTAACAGTTTGATCTAAAGACTTAGTTCTATCTTCTTTAGCAGGGACACATCGTTCTATGTGAAGCTTTCTCAGAGACTCGTTCTCCTTTAATAATTTGGCCACACACAACGTTAATTCATCATTCCTAGTTTTAATGGCATCACTGACCTCTAAATCAAGATTATTCACACCCAAATTGCTTCCCTTATGCATGTCAGAGATGTGTTTTTTCAGATTGCATATGGTTGAGTCTTTGTCCTGAAGCTGAGCTTTTAATTCGTAGATTTCAAAAAATTTACAAAATTTTGGGAATTTCGGATTTGTGCATGGTTTTGTAGCTTGAAAACTTTCTTCTTTTCTTTGTATTGCAATTTCCAGTGAAATGCAATATTTTTCAAGAATTGAGTATTTGTTTAAAAGTTCATCAAAAAATTTCTTATCAACCACATTATTAGTTATGATATGCTTTATCTTTGACTCAGCCTCAGTTTCAGAACATTTATCAAGATCCTGTTATGTAAGGTCATCAGTTTGCACAAAAGTAATTACAGATGCATCATTTATAACAGTTACCAATGGTTCTGCACCCAATGCTTGTTTGTTCACCATTCTGCATTCTGCATCCACCTTCTGTGAGACAAGAGTTTCTGAACATCTTATTGCATCCAATTTTGATGTATCTGTCATTCTGACTTCAACAATACTAGATGATTTGACTAATACATTACCCAACTCATCACACCTCTCTATTGACTGCACCCAACATTCATTCATGTTGTCACTGTTCTGTGTAGCTTCCTCAATGTACTTCTTCACATTATCCATGAGATGGATAAGTGTCTCAATGAACTCGTTAATTTCCATTCCAGTGTGTCTTTTGAAAGACATTTCAGTCACGTGTTGATCATAATCTGACGTATATTCCCCACTGATGAACGTCTGAAATTGTTTGTAGATCACTTGAAGTGCAGCACTGGAACTATCCTTTTGAAAGACATTTCTGTCATGTGTTGTTCACCTACCGTTTGGATGAACTTAAGAAGTTAGGGATGAGTGTTTAAGATGTTAGCGCCCGGGCACTCATTGTTATGAATCTTGCATGTAGCGGCACTTAATGACTTGGCTTAGGGGACTAAAAACAACTGGACTTTCAAAGGGTCACCTATTGATCTCCGGTGGAAACCTTTGCTGATAGGTTAGGACGAACTGACTAAATGCCGTCCTAGCGACTTTTACCCTCCACTTGAAGCAATTGGAAGTAATTAAACGTGAACTTAACTTGATAGGATGAGTAACTAGGTTAGCACACTTCTCCTCTATTGATCACAACCCTCGCCTTTATTTGCTTTCTTTTATTTTCTTGTCTTTAGTTATTAATTAATCATTTCGACCTCAAAACCAATTAAAATCTGTGACAACTAGACTTAGTTAAAATCCGCACACATAGCTCTTGGGACGACCTCGGTTTTAACGAATTACTACACTACACACGACCGGGTACACTGCCCGTTAGTGCATTAAGGTAGACCATAGGTATAATAAGACTTTATAAATATTAAAACCTGGTCAGTAAAACCTGCATCACTCATCCTTGTTACTATCTTCTCACTTGGGAGGAAACCTACAAACACCATGTCCAACCTATAACTAGCAGCGAACATTGGGAAAAATAAACTGTGCCAACAACAATTGTTCCACCGAAATCCGAAACAAAGCTGCCTAGCTTAAGAGGTAGAAAAAGAGTTATGATAGCTCCTGAAAGTGAAGAGATTGTGAAGAATGGTAAGCTATCAAGGGCTTGGAAGAGTGTTAAGTGTAGTATTTGTGGCATTGCTGGACACAACCGAAAAACATGTCTAGGGTATGGTGGAGCTGAAAGTAGTCGAACTGGCCACAAGGGAAATGTCAAATAAGTGCCTACAAAAGCTGCAACAAAAAAGACACATCCTAAAGGTAAAGGTGTTGTTGAAAGTCAAGTTAGTGCAATTCAAGGAAGTGGTGTTCAATCTGAAAATCAAGATCAAGCAACTGAAGATCCCATCATACATGATGCATCCCTGTCTCAATCCCAGCAACATCAAGATGAAGCAACAGAAGATCCCAGGATACAAGATGAATCCCTCTCTCAATCGGCAAAATCAAGATGAAGCAATTGCCGATCCGGGATGCATGAGCAATCCGGTGTCAATCCCAGCAACATGATCAATCACGGTCGATTCTCAGCGCAGTCAAGTGAAGTGCAAGCAGTTTTTGCTTCAACCCAGCCTGCTACACGAAGAATGACTAGGCAACAGGCTGCACTGGAAAGAATGATGGCCTCACCATAGGTCAATTATGTTATGCTAATTAGCTAGACAATGTTTCATCTAGTTTATTTCCTATGGACAAGTTATGTACTCTAAAAACATATGTGTGTGGGTTTAACTGTAGTTCTCATGCTTTGAAAAGTATGCAATTTTATGCATTTGGAATTATATCCATTTGCATTAACTATGGAACCATGTCATTAATGTGTATTTTTATAGATTGACTAAGCTTGATGTGTGAATAATTTGCATCAAAAGTAACCAAAGCTAAACAGAACCTCATAAGAATGTTGACAATTAAAAGTCAAACCTAAATAAATTGCGAACCATCTTCATACCCATAAGGCATTGAAAGTCAAAAATAAACCAAACTGAATACGTAGTACTTCATAACAATGTTGACAATTAAAATTCAACTTTAATATTAACCATGTGCATAAAGCCATAAACATACGGTAAACCGATCATAATAACAAGATTCATAACCTTCTGGGACACAACGTTACTACAATTCAAGATAATGAACATTAACCATCTCGCCTCATTACATAAAAGCTAAAAAGTTATCCCAATGCATAAACAATCAAGAACAATATCCAACTGAGCACCGGGTAAATCTTCCACTTCCACACATCACCTTGAGCAGCTTCTAATCTTGCCTCAAGCTCATTTCTCCCCTCAAAAGGCACGGTATGATCATTCTTGAGCGAGCACGATTTCAGGATCATACCAACTTATCCACCGACAAGAAGACCCCTATTCATGATTATGACAAGTCATTAAACAACCACTATTGTTACAATGTACTTTGCTGCTTGAGAAAACAAACTAATACAATAAATATTAAGACGCACTTACTTCAACAGGACAATCAAAGAATCGATGCCCTGGGTTGGCAGAGGCCCACAAAGTGCGAATAATCGCTTGCTTACCACACCAGCAACGTACCATGTTGAAACGATTATCGTTTTGTAGAAGACTGTTTTTGTAGGATAGTTTAGGGATGGATGATAACTGAAGACCAAACCGTGTTACACAGACATATAGCAGCTACAAACACTATACAACGGTTTGTATAAAGAACACTACAGTGAAAGACGATTTTGCCCTGAACAACATAACATTGACCTCAGCGTTAATGGTCAAGGGACAAGTTTGGCATATAAACCCCATGTTTTGGACCTCCAACGATGAAAACGCCCAAGTTTGTCCCATCGTGATGCGCAGGAACATGTTTAGGGACCAACGGTGTATTTTAGTCTTTTTTTAAACAAGACAAAGAACCAAACCACATTCCTACTTAATTAAGTTTATCTAATTAAGCCACTATTATATAGTATACTTAAACTGTTTATATACTTGCAATAAATATGTAAAGCCGCAATTTCGAGCTATTGTGTGTGACATCGTGGAATCATATATTAATGGCATAATTTAATTTCATTATATCGTGCGCATCATCCTACAAGACTCACTGGGGTGTTTAGTTGGAGACCCAGCTCCGGTGTGAGAATTGATATGGGTGATATGAATGAAGCATGAAGTATAAAGTAAGTATGATATATAAGTGCTCGTTCGGTCGGAGTAATTCCTCTCGAGGATATGATGTCCCTCAACTGTCAATAGTTGGGGCTATTTATACTATTCACATATTTTGAGACTTAAGCCCAGACTCGATGGGCTTGTCAGTAAAATCCAATGGCTCAGGCGACCTTTTCAGAATGACGTGAAACTTGTCAGCTAGTGGCGAACCTTCAATTCGTCTTTTTGGTTCATCACTTGGTATCGCCCCTTTGTATCATCGGTTCATCGGTGGATCACAATTTGGTTTGCCAATGGATCACACTTTGTATCGTCAGTGGATCACATTTTGGTTCGTCCGGTAATCAGGTCCTCAAGGACCCGATACAACCTCAATGTTCATTTAACTTTTAATTGATGTTAGCTCAGAACACTTGATGTTAGAACAAGAGCGGTCATCCTTTCTTTTTTCAAATAAAGTAAATCAAATTGATGACCGTGTAAGAAATCTGATCCAACATTTTTCTTTCGATTCCTAATTCAGACCGAAAATCCATTTTAATTTCATATTCCGATATTAAATATGGATCTTTTATAAATGACACTTATCATCGATCACCTATCCAAATAATTTTACAAAAACAAATGACTCAACATAACATTTTCTACCTCAAAAGCAAAACATATTATCAAAGACTAAGGTCTTTGTTTGTTTATTAAGAGGCTCTGAATCTGAATCTGATTCGCACATTTAAATCTGAATATGTGATAGAAAAGTCTGAATCTGATTCTCATATTAATCTGAATAAGTGGTTGAGAAATATGAATCTGACTCAAATAAAACTGTTTGTTTTGGCACGAATGTCTGAATATGTTAAATGATCAGTTTTTACAATATAAATATAAAATCATTGCATCTGCACAACAGATAAAATCTATTAAATATAAGACAAAACAAATTCTATCATACAATAATCAATTTAAAGTTAAAAGTATTTTAGACAAAACATGCAGTTTCATGTTTATTTGACAAAAATAAACGTATTGGAGTTTAAATTGAATTTTTCAAAACGATTAATTATATGGCTCGCGTTAGAGTTGAGATATATGAGTCTGAAACCGAACCCTTCAACTTGAAAAAAGTATGAATTGTCACATATCAACTTATATATCTTTATCTAATAAAACATATGCAATGATTCTATATAATACTTTTAATACGAAAAAAAGGTGAAAAAATATATAGAAAAACATTACAAAAACAATAATAATAAAAAATAAGATATATTAAAATGTGTTAAGACACCCCTTCCATATCTAGTTCAAAAAGAGGTTTATGTCTCTTACTGCCTCTTAATGGTTAGAAAAAAAACAAACACTCTTAACATAGATTGCCTCTTACTGCTTCTGAATGACATGAAAAAAACAAACAGTCTTAATGCCTCTTACTATCACATCTGAATGAGTTTAAGATATTGTTAAAAGAGAATTCTTAGGTGGTGTTTGCTTTTTAACAAGCTCTGAATCTGAACCACACATCTGAATCTGAATATGAGGCGTAAATGTCTGAATTTGACCGCATCTGAACGGGAAAAAAAACTCATGTTTGAACCGCACATTTGCTTGCTCGTACTAATTTTTTTTTTTGTTATTTTTGTGTCAACAAGAGGCAACAAGACACCCTCTCAAGTCTAGACCATTAAGATCTTACTACCTCTGATCGCGTCTGAACCGGAAAGAAAAAACAAACGAACTGAACGGTTAAAATATCTGACCGCGTCTGAACGGTTCAGATTAAAAGACTGTTAAGAGCCTCTTTTAAAAAAATAAACAATTCCACTAAAACATAGAAGTATACATTAAGCAACCTAAACTAGCCAAATAAATAAATAAAAGATACCAAATTTGTATTTTACTCCAACCAAAAAAGAGTAAAAGCAACACTTTTCCAGTTTTCCCCTATAAATTCCCTTTTGAAAGAAAATTTATATCTAGTCAGAAAATTTTGATATCAAAGAATCATAGATATAGACGAACCAAATCAGCCCCGACAAAAAAACCACTCACCGCTTCCTTAAATTCATCCGTCACACTCACAGTACAGAAACACACACTAATCACACCAACAAAAAAAACACACACATGATTGTATTATAATAAGAACTAAATGGGAAGAACATCAACAACAGGAGGAGGAGGGGAGTTGGAACATAGTTATTCAAACAATGGAAGAAGAGTGGGAGTAGGAGTTGGATGTTGTTCTTATAAAAGGACAACTGTGTTGATATGTTCTGTTAATATTCTTGTTGCTCTTTATGTCTTTCATAATCTTTATCAATCTATTTATTCTTATTCCTATTTCCAAGATTCCCCTCGTACTACTGGTAATTATTTCATTCTTTGTATACTATATAAAGTTTCATGATTGTTAGATTGGTTGTTTATGTACATTGTTTTTATTAGTCTCAATTCTAGATGAAAGGTAGTTTGTGTTTGTGTGTGTGTGTGTGTGTGTTTTTTTTTATTATTATTATTATTTTGGGATATAGATCATGGGTTTAATCCCTGGTTGGTGCTTGGAGCACGGGGTCAAGGTTTCCATGCCGATTTAAACCTTATTGGATAAGGGGAGTTTGTTTTTCGTGCGTTTTGCAGATTATTCACTGGTCTTAAGTTTAGACGAACCCTAGTTAGTTCTTATGTTTTTGAATTTGATGGCGATTCCGCAATGTTTAGGTAATGATTCTTTTAGATTTTGTGAGAGGGGGTGGTGGGGAATTGTTTGACAGACTAATCCACGGGGTTTAAGCCCACCACCACACAGACAAAAACAAGGCAAAGTCCTTCCCTTTTAGGGAGGTTGCACCAAGGAGGATTCAAACTTAAGACCTCTCACATTTTATTGATGATAGTTGCAAGCTTTTTACCACTTGGCCATCCCTGGATGGAGGAGCACTGATTATGATTATCTGATCATTTGATGGAGAAATGAAATAATGAAGAGCTACGATACAGTATATAATTAGTTTCAAGTATTTGGATGGAGGCAGACTCATATTATGATTATCTGATCCTTTAATAGTGAAATAATCCGTTTTAGAGCTGCATCTGATTCTCTTTATGTTACCTTTTAACATAAATAGGCGCCAAACAGTCATATAAGTGATTATGTGAATATTGCATTTTGTTAAAACAGAAGTGAACTAAATGTTATCCCAGCAATTGCGTTTTGTTACTGTTGATTATCTGATAATAGATATTTTAAAAAATAAGTAGTTTTAGTAAGCAATCCCAAGACACCTTTTTAGTTGTATCGCATATTTGTAGAATATCAACTGTCATTTTTGTTCATTATTGCTTCTAAAATAGATTATTTCTGAATTGATTAGTAATTTTATATCATTTGTGGTCCTCTGTGCAGCCGGTACTTATTCTCCCGATCAAATTAAAAAAATGGAAGAAGCAATGCGGATACGAAAACAATCAGAACCTAGAAAGCTCATTGAATTGGTAAGGCTTACCCCGTTTTCAGCTGGTGAGTTATTAAATGTGATAAGTGAGTTAATTTTGTTTCTAAAACTTTTGTTTCTCTGTTGACCAAAGCTTAAAAAGATGAAGCAAAAAGTTGATAAAAAAGAGGACGTGGTTAAATTACCGCAGCCACTGAAAGAAAAGTTGACTGATGAGATTATAGAACTACTGAGAGGGTTGAGTATTGGCGCTAACACAACTTTACAACATGGTAAGTTTATATTCTCTAGCTTTTTGTGATGATCTTTATTACCTTTTTATCATCGTAAACCCTAGCTAGTTAGAGTAAACTTGCTTAACTCACTGAATAGGTGTCTTGATAAGTGAGCATCTAAGAAAAAATGTTCAATATCTTGTAAAGTTGGATAACTAAATTTAGTGGACCATGTTGAAATATTATCATGCCCTCATACACATCAGGCGTGACATATTTGTTACTGTTTTTAGTGGGTCAGTTCTACTCTACATCCCCAAAGTACTGTCGTAAATTCACCCTCCATACATTAGTAATGTCCATACTCCACGATTTCCATTTCTGTATATTCCATGAAAACAGCAATGTTTCAACTTTGGTAACTTAACAAGTACAGTCTACCCTATAAGTGTATCCACATCATTATGGAAGTTTGATGATACCCCATTTTTGTCATAGCCTAAGGATTTTATAGGCACAAATTAATGTACATTACACGTTCATGCATTGTATGACTTCCATTTTTTTACTCTCGGTTAGCTTTCTATTTAAGATTGCCTTTAGATTATAAGTCATTATGAAAGAACCTCCGAATTGTTTGGTTGCATACTTTTACGTCATCCAACATGTTCTCGTAATGAATACATGATATTCTTTCCAACCCACCCAGACTTTTGCCTCAAGAGAGACACGTTATCATACACATATATAATTTTTCAAGAGTAGAAGTACTTGTTGCACCAAGTAAATCCTTTTCCTCCCCAGAACTGTATATCCTTCAATTTAAGATATCCCTGATCACTAATACTTCTTTTCTAACAAAGTATGGTCTCTGCACCAGGGGTCATACAGCTATTAGATTTCAACACCTTTCTCAAGTGCAAACATGATTCTAAATGCTGAATTTATGGTCGCACTTCTAACATTATCTTTAATCACATTATAAACCGACGATAGAAACTTTAAGCACCATTAGTCGTCTATATTCAGTTATATGTTTAAGCATCCACCTGAAAAGAAGAAAACATGTTTTCCCCGTTGCTTGTAAGCTTTATTATATCTTTGAGAATTCAGCTTTTATGTTATTGTGTAATCTAACTAAAAGGTTTGCTTTCCTTATCCTTATTCTAATTCTGAGCAAACTTGTTATGTCCTCTGAATTTATGCGTCTGATATTTACGTCTTTGGAGAATAATTGTATCGCGCCTGTTATTCTTAGTATTGTCTTGCATCAGGAACATAGTGTTTCTTTGTCATTTGTATTTCTTAGTTTCTTTGGTTTGTACCACGTGCGAAACTCAAGTGTTTTTTTGTCTTGTTTTTTGTGGTCACGCATAAGCTAGACTATTTCATTTGGCATTCACCTTTAACGATCATTTCTTTACTTCCAGTTCTTCTATTATTGATTCTTTATCTCTAGCTTTTCTGTTATTCTTTTTCCTTTAAGTGTTAAGTTACGAAGTTACAAGTGAAATCAGACATCCTTTCGATTTTCTTATCTGTACTGAATCTAAACTTGGCATAATATGGCGTGTTCATTTTCCGTGTGTGACTTATTTCGATAAATGGTGATGTAAGTATGGCGTGTTTATTTTTCGCGTATATTATAATTTCAGTAATTTAAGCACGCTCTTCTCTATAGGATATGTATCCAGATTTAGAATTTCTTTTATATGAATAGCACATCAACTTATCACATTCCAATCTCATCTTAAGATATAGTTGATGATCTTAATTTGTTCAACATTGTTCCTATATCATCTCATCATTAGATGGTAATTTGGATATTAAAATAAAGGAAAATGTTCCATGCTGTTGACAGCATGTAACTTAATCTCACTAAATCACTGATCCTAATATTTCCATAGCAATACCTTCCTACAAACTTGACATTTTTAATGGTATAAAGTTATAAACGATTGCAGTATTTATGGATGATCATTTAACGGATATCAACTATTATAATTGAATTTTTTTTTCAGTGTCAAAATATTGTAGGGCAATGGGAGCCTATTATAGTTTAACTGATGATAATCAAAAGAAAAAGAGTACGATTGAGCGGTTATATTTGCTATTAAAATGTTGGAAAATAAGACGTGTGATTAATGGGCCTAAATAATCAAAGTGGGTTTGCAGCATGTAACTTATATACCTGCCAACAGCATATATTATTTCCCCTTAAAATAAATCGTAAAACATGAATCAAACTATGTATGTGGTGAAAGGTCACAATCTCTGTTGGATAGAGCTACCTAGGTAGTAGTACTTACGAAATTCATATTATCCAAGTGTACTCTGGACCTCTGGTACTCCTTACTACTACCAACGGATGGGGCGGGTGGGTTGGGGTTGGGTAGCATATCATGAGTCAAAATGGGTCGGGTCAGAATGACCAGTTTTTAGTACGTGTTGAAATGGGTGCTGACTTGTTGTCAGTTTCTCTTAATTTAGTCTTGCAAATATTTAATTTGTTAAATATAATTACAAAACTGTTTTATTACAACAATAGTCTAATCGTTTTTAGTAAAACGATTTAATAGTATATATGCATTTGAAGACATTTTGGATGACTTTCAACTCAATTGACTTGTTTCCTCTTTTAGTTCAGTCTTTAGTTTTTATCCTATGTGACCTGTTTAAGATAAATAATTACCCAAATTGACACATATGCATTTAAAAGGTCAAAAATTACAGCACTTCTAACAACCATGAAAGTTGTTTGACTTTGCATGTGGGTTAACGAAAACCATGAAACAGAAATCGTTAAAAACTTCGTGAGACTGTGTACTTCGTTTATTACTACATGGAATGACTATTTACTTGGTCTCTCATCATTACTTTCTCCCACTATGAATGCATTTGAACCATGAATCTATAAATCGATTTTAAATTTGAAGTGTAGGTAGCACAGCCATTCTACAATTTCATTGGTGCTATAATGTATTTTTTTTCGAATCTTTGTCTTACTTAGAGTCAATAATTATAACATGTTCATTGATTCTAGTTACTGATGAAGTTGCTGAAAAATGTGTATGGCCTTCTACTATAGTCATCTTATTGTTACGTTTTGTATGTGCAGATGCAGTTGAAAGCTGGCGGATCCAAAAACTAGAGGAAGCCAAAAAAATTACTCGTGGGGAGACCTCAAATCCAACCATTCAACCGGCAGAAGCAGGTTCCACAAATTTTAAATTCCCTTGACTTTTAAGATTTACATATTTTGACCTTGTTGTACGGAAAGAGAACAGTCAACTTTTGATTTCAAACATTCAACTGTAATACTTTCCAGATTGAGTTTGGCATAGATTTATATGTTTTTATACCTAGTTACTTTTGTTTAATACTATTTGCATGGTTATATGTGGTTATCTAGTGATCCCAGTTTCAGCCATACTTATAAATGGGTTGATTTGGGTTGTGGCGAATGGGTCAAATGGGTTGAAGAAATAGGCAAAACTTGCTATTTAGGCTACCTAAACTGACTATGCTAGTTTCTACCCTTAATAAAAAAGTGACTCTTCAAACCCGAAATCGTTTGACCATTACTCAGCTAGCTTGACCCGCCTTTCTTGCCACCTCTTTGGTTAGCGGTATATTCATCACTAAAATTCCATCGAGCAAGAGTCAGATATAACAAGGGTGCATGTTCATAGGTATGCTTGTAAGAGCCTTGGAATCTAGTTGGACCGAGCTATCTCATGAAATTGGCTTATGGATCCCAGTTAATATAATCAACAATGAACATGATGACAAACCTGAGGGTGAAGATGATTTTGGTAATCAGATTTTTTGTTTTCTTACATTTCTTACTCTTTGATAAATTATCTAATAACTTTGACTTTGACCTCCTAGATGATACCGTTCTTGCGGGGAGGCGGCTACCTCCTGAGTGTAATGCTGAACTTCATACTGATTATGGTGGTCATGCGGTCAAATGGGGTCTCACCCATCGGAAAGAAAGTGCATATGAATGTTGTCAGGCTTGTATTAATCAAGCTAAAGCTGCAAGGCCGGATGAAATGAAATGTAATATATGGGTTTATTGCCCTGCTGAAGGTGGATGTCATTCCCCGGATATATACCAACATAAAATTGAAGAATGCTGGCTGAAATATGTAAGTTCTTTGTCATTTGTTGTAGAGTTAGCAAAATGGATGGGTCGGGTCGGTTGGGCAATAGGAAAATGAGCAATATTTGGTGCAAGCCAGATTGGGTTGACCCGAAACAATTTTTGTCCAAATTCATTAGGCTTCTATATAAATAATCTGTGTGCCGGATATGATTTCAAAATAATGTAATTTCAGTTACAATATAATTTGAAAAAGATGATCAGGGAACTAATTTCTTTAGCGCTAACCTTTTTTCTGTTTTACTAATTATATCAGTAAATGTGTCAAGTTTGCCACCTCCAGATTGTTGTCTTGTAATCTGAACGTAAGATTACTCTGTACTAAATTACTTTCTCAGTCCCTTTAATATTGCAAATGTTTAATTGTCGAGGAAATTGTTATAAATATTTTCTTAAAAATCTAAAATACCCCTATGACTTAAACCAAATAGGAGGAACAGTGGACCCAAATCAATAACTCCCAGACTTATTCTTAATGTTGATAAGAGATTAGCCACGTTTTTTTTAAGTATTGTCTTTGATTTTTTTTAAAAGCCTGCCATGATTCTTACAAAACTCTGTGAAAAGAGCACTAAAAGTTTATTGCAGGAGCGATTTTCAGACAAACTGTGGAAAATTAGATTCAGAATAACTATAGTGTCTGGCACTTTTGTCCAAGATTTGCTTGTTAAAATATTTAGTGTGCTTTTTCTTCCGTTTTCTTTGCAAGAAGGATTGTTTGTGGTTCAAAAAGTAATCACCTGATAATAAAGTGTAGATACATCCTGCTAACCTAAAAAGTTTTTCGAAAAGATATTGTTATACTCTTAGTTGGAAAACTAGTGAAAGTGTTGCAGTTTCAGGGACCATGGGGGTACTTCCTTTGATCCCTTGTCTGACTTTTGGGTTCTCAAACAAGTGACTTAAACTTCAAAATCAACAAGATTTATCTTCTGAAAAAGTTGCAATCGTCTAAAATAGAAATATTCTGAAGATTTAGAATAGTAAGAAACCTATAGGTGGCAAAATGGACCGTGGAGCTGGGATTCAGCTGGGTCAAAACTCACAATATATGGCGCGTTGACCCGCCAACACCATAATTTTTTTCTTTAAGTTTTATAGAGTGCTTAATATATAAGTTCTGCTAAAAAAAACTATTCCTTGAAACAATCATCCAAGCTCTATTTGTTTATATCAAATTAGGAGTTTTTAACACTTTAGACAGACTTTGGGTGACTTTTAACCCATTTGACTTCTTACATTCTTAGCTAACTTTTTCAGGGTTAGCCATTTAACCATCTCTTTATGATGAAAAAAGAGTGATTCAGACTTTAATATTATTCACCCATCCTTTTATGCAGGCAGAACAGCCGAAAGTGAATTTTAAGGATAAGTATTCAGAGAATTACAGAAGAAATCACCCGAATGCACCTTTGGTTGTTCCTTGGGTCTCGGGTGTAATAAGTTCTTGAATGCGCTCAGACACAAGTTTTAAAATCTGTCTGAAGACCAATACAACTACAAACTTGAAAGCTTGCATCTGTATTCATATCTGTATCTGTTCTGTATCCCTATGCAATGCAGTTTTGTTAATCGTATCCCCTTTTTACTTGGAAGTTTTGTACTAATTTGTATCTGTGGACTGCACCAGTGCTTTCAAAGTGAGAAGAACTGGAGCTGAAAGGAAAAGTTATGATAGTTGGGGCAATGCGAAAAGGTGTTGCTCTTTTGCGTGTAATTTGAAATGATTTATAGGTCGAGAATGGGGATTTGAGGCATGTTAGATAATTTCTTGAAAATCATTTGTAGTAAATTTATGTTGTATGATTTCATATCGTTTAGAAATCTGCTAAACATATGATGGTGGTAGTGGTTGGTTCCTCCGTTTGCGAGTGGATTCACAAAAATTTGGCAAATATTATGTTTTGTTCACCCCGGGCATTCTCAGTTAGTTGTTGGTTTATGTAGGTGTGTTTAAATTTGTTTGCGTGACATCACTCCAGTAATATAAACATGTGTCTTCGCTATTCATAAGCAGATTAGGCGACAGTTTAAAACACACTTTTATCCTTGGCCAATTTGCCGAGTTGGTTCTAACCATTTTTCTAGTATTTTTTTTCTTGCTTTTCAATAATCACTGCTAAACACACTTTTGAAGACTTTTAACAGTATCGTTTCATTACCTTAATGAACCAATTTCCTGCAAAATGTTGACAAACGCTCCGCTAAGGAAGCTCAGTCAAGAGAGTGTACTTGCTTTAGCTTTTGGGAAAGCGGCCATTTTCTTGCTCGTGAAGTTTGAACTTACGTCTCTATTAGAGAATTTCAAGCCCCACCATTAGACCACACTTTTTGGTTACCCGAATGTATTCATTTGGAAACAACCAAGTTAGAATGTTACCTCTAAACTGAACTTATGGTCTTTCAAGTTAGACTGGTCATTTTTGTTCCTTGTTATGTGGTTGTGTAGCATCAGTTTCGTAATTTTCTTTAGGTTGAGCTCACTACACATTTTGTGACTTAAAATATAGAGATAATCATTAGAAATATACTTTTGTTCACTCATTTAGAATCGCTTAAACATTGTATCCAAAGTTTATAAACGCACAAGTTAATTTTAGTAACTAATACTAAACGCTAACCTGGTGTTTGAACATATATTGGGGCTATTTTTGGCTCAAATGTCCTTTTACGTTTTTGTTCATTAGGTTATTATGTCATTTTTTGTTCAATTATGTCACTAAATTATAACACGCGACAATTTAGTAACTAAAGTAACAAAAATCACACAATCGTCACTTATATACATCATACATTAAGATCATTCGTTTTGACGATAATTTCTTTTTGAGAAAAACGATTTTAATATGTTTTCTTAATAGGTTCAATAAATAAAAAGACAGTAAAACAATCTAAGTGTGTAAAAACATGAAATTCGATATTCATGTTTATTAATGTCAGGTTGTTTGAGTACAAAATAGCAAGTGGGAAAAAAAATGATTGACTTAAGTTGATATGAACATAAGCCGTAATGTTCCTTCACAAACAAAATAGTGAGCCTTAGTGAGAACCCCCTTTTTTTTTTAAAGAATATTATTAGTCATGTTTATTGAAGTTTAGAGGAGCTCAATCAAAAAATAAAAGTAAAAAGATTTTGTTTAACCTTATTTTTTTTTAGCTAAATTTATATAGTTTCGGATTATATTTTATACACTTAGTTTTTAATGTTATTTCATAATTTAAGAGCCTATATAAACTTATTACAATGATATGTTTATGTGACCGAGTGTAATAATATTTTTGTCTTGTGCATTGTTGACACCCCAAAACACGTCCAACGCTGATACACAATATTCTTATGACGTATCTTACGGCTAATTTTGTTACAAATTAAGACTTATAAAATATAAGCTGAATAAGCTCGAAAGCCCGCTTAAACAAACACCCCTAAATGCTATGCTACTGTAAGTTTTAAAATAATTCAGGAAAAACTGTCTTAGGGCATCCACTATAAGAGGTTTATAAAAAGGTCTAAAAGCTATTAAAAAGTTTATCTTTTGTTTCAATCATAGTGAGTTTGTGGTTTATATCCATGTGGCATGAAGAGATATAAGATTCTAGACCTTTTTATAATTTAATACATGTGTTATGTTTATACATTTGATATAATTATAAAAAGTTTATATATAGTGATAATAAGTTTATAGTTTATAAATTAATGGCTTGACATGTTATAAACCTATTTATTTAAAAGGTCCATCTGGATGCTCTTATGCATAGAGTTTGGTTTAATAAAGATCAAAGAAAAACTAAAGATCAAATAAACCATTCTTAACCATTCATTTTTTCATCAAAACAATAAAATAAACTTCCACATTCATTTTTAAAAACTAAATATCTCACAAACTATTGATCGTTAGACGAAACTAATCATACCATCACGTCAAGCATAAAATTATCTTTAATTTGATATCGCACATCATATACTTTCGACGAATTTTTTTTCCGACTTTTTTGTGGGTTTAGGGTTTACGGTTAGGGTTTAGGTATTTAGCGTTTAGGGGTTTGACTTTTTTTGGTCAAGCTTTTTAGGAGTTAGGGGGTTTAGGTTTCTTAGGATTTAGCGGATAGGGTTAGGTTTTTTTCTTTAGCGGTTAGGGTTTTAGGGGTTTAAGGTTTTAGAGGTTTAGGGCTTAGGGGTTATGGTTTTTTAGGTTTAGGGGATAGGGTTTTTAGGGTTGAGGGTTTATAGTTTTGGGGTTGTGTTAACACAAAAGAGTATTTTTTAAATTTTAATTTATAGTGCAATATATCGAAACACGTAAAAAATGATAAAAAAATAAGTTCGTCAAAAGTATACAATATTAGATTTCTATAGAAAGATAATTTTATTCTTGTCGCAATGGTATAATTAATTTTATCTATTTATTAATTTGTGAGATATTTAATTTTTAAATATAAAGATGAAAGTAGATTTTAATTAATTTGATATAAAATAAATGGTTGGGGCAATTACATCTATATCTTTGCCAAAGTGCAATATTACATCAATGTCTTTCTCACTTTTGTAATTACGTTAATATCCTTCTCAAAATTTCAAATTCTCATATATATCCAAAAATCAATTAAATTTTATTTATATTGTTTTTAATTTATAAAATTACTATTTACCTCTTATTTAACAAGATAAATGACCATTTTACCCATCACTAAATATTACAAGTTTGTCCTCTTAATATATCTAATATACTCACATTGACTCATGTCAAGAATATATTGTCGAACTAAAATAAACATACAACAACAATATGAAAATGATGCAGAAAACAATACACACTCTGTTCGCTCAAATGAAAAGAAGGCATGCGTATCAAGGATAACCACAAGTTGTTTGTATGAAGCCAACTAGTTCGTATTTGAGAATAAATTAGTCAACAAGTTGTTTGTATGTTACAATGAAATCATTTTGTTCGTATATTAAAATGCAAATCAAGAATAATCACACGTTTCACAAACTTACAAGTTGTTTTTCATATTTTTATTCAATATTACCTCAAACATATTTCAAGAAAATATAAACAACTTACTACTTTTTTTCAGATCCAGTTGTGAAAAATGATGATACCAGACTAGAAGATGAAGAGGCTACACAAAATAAAAGTATAGAGAATGAAAGAGTCAAGTAAAGTGATTAGGTAAGAAGGGTAAATTAGTCAATTAGCTGTTAAATAAAAAATAAATAATAATTTCATATTTTAAAATTAGTTTGAGTATTATTTAATTGAATTTTGTATATGAATGAGAATTTAAAAGTTTGATAAGGATATCTATGTAATTATTAAAGTGAGAAGGATATTGATGTAATATTGAACTTTAAAAAGGATATATATATATATATATATGTAATTCTTCATAGTTTTTATATGATTATCTCACCCCTCTTATACATAAGTAACCGTAACACATGATCTTGACCTTGAACAAACACCCTTTAAAAAGCCTTTGACCTTTCGCCCACGAGACCTACCTAAGCTCCGGCTATACCAATAGGGGCGACCCACCAGATTCATCATCATAACTTAACTCATTTTTTTGTCGTCGATCATAAATAATATCAAGGTATTATTCTTCTATCTCCAATTTCTTATTCTAATTACTCATTTCTTGTTGCCTATTTCCGTTTTCATCATTTTATTTTTCTTAACTACTCTAATCAATTAATTACCAAAATGGACTAATTTAGTTTGTAAGTAAGGGGATTTGCTCTTTACAAAATTTCCATTCAGTATTTTGTGTCCTACATTACATGGCGTGTGTCATATGTTGGGGCTCAAAATTGCAAGCTAGGATAGTACTCAATTTTGCTAGGTCTAGTGCAAACGTACACAATTTAGACGACCAGTCCTATACTGAGGGCCGAAGTGAGATAAGAAAGTAAAAAGTCTTCTGATCGTGTAGTATGTGACACAACCTGACATAGAAACATAGAACACAAGCATGGTATGAAGAAACAAAAAAAGTTTTGTACAAATCCTAAGAGTGAAATAGCTGATAATGGCAACTTACCAAGAAAAATGAGTCTTAAACTAACTCAAATATATATAAAAAAAAAAGTTGTAGTTTTGTCTCCCATTATCTAGAAACATGTAATTTCTAATAATAATCATTTTCTTCCGATTTTATTATCAGATTTTCTCCTAAAAACTTAATAACAAAGCAATTGTGTTCTTGTGACAACAAAGGATGTTTATTACAGTGATGTTGTAGGGAATAAGGTGCAATAGAAGAAAGAAGAGAGGAACTCTTCTTTTTTTATATTCAAAGGGGACCCAAAACCCTAATTTTACACCATCAAATAAAATTTTAAAAAGTTGGCCTAAGCATGATAATGTGACATGGCTGTGAGGCTGGGCAACCTAGGTGCGTGCCTTTAAACTTACATATCCTCTAGCTTACTATAAATCATATGGGAATTTCTCAGGTTGTTCTTTGTTATTCATCGAATCATTGATATCATTAGTCTACTTTTGACCCGAACTCATTGGACTGCCCAGCACATGTTGCCACTTTCCTTGGGAAAAGTACAATATTCAGTTACATTATACTTTGTTAATAAGAAGTTGGATTTTACTTGGTAAAGTCCTCAAAAGTGATGTTATGGGTGGCATTACAATGGGTCTCGGGTGCAGATATGTATGTTAATGAAAATTTTAGTTTATGCTTGATATATGAGTTAATAATGATTAGTGACATGCTCCATAAAATGATATCAGCATCAAGCTATCAAACTTTTCTGTTTGTGGTGTCTTTAACTAGAGAATTAAGTTGGAAAGGGAGATTGGAAGATGTGGTATTACCACATAAAAGCAGACCAGATAACATAACATTACTGTTTGGGTTTTGAACTTTTGATGATGATCCTCCATGTAGTGGTTCTCTTTAAGATAAATATCAATATAAGTCAAGTATGAATGTTTAGTGTTGCTTATTATAGAACACCCTTCTGCTAAATGTACCTGCTGGATAACATGGTAAAATTTATTAAGTAGTGGTTGGGACTTTTCAAGTTAACCTACAGACCATGTGTCGTAATTTTTGACACACTTTTATATTGCTTGGTAAATTGCCCAGGGTGGATCCCCTACTTAAGTGGTTTACCGCGTCATCTATAAGTGTGACTACCCATAAATGGGAGAGGTTGGAATTCAATCATGACATTTGATGTGGGCAGGGAGCCAGGGAGAAAGATTGTTGTTATTGGTGCTTTCCCTACACCAAGAACAAGATAGAAATGTAAGGGGACAATGGTCCAACGGGAAACAGATCACACATTAACGAGAAATGAGGCAAGAAATCTTTAGAAGTAACAAAGTGAGGAGGATTAGGATACCATGAAGTGGGGAGAATAATGGGAGTTTGGGCATTTGAGTTTGGGTTTTTATGATTATGCTTGGATATACGAGTTTACACCACAACTAGTGGTTATTTGTAACAATCTACAAACTGTAGGTTATGCAGAATACCGAGAGATTGACAACCTATGTTTGAATGAATAAACAATATTAAAGTCATCACTTTGGCAATGGCCTAAATATAATAAAGCCATGGCAATCTTTTTAAAGATAAAAAGATTGGTGTTAGCATGATGGGAAAATGCAAGTCCTTGTGTAGATCATATAATGACATGCTCCATGAAATCATATGAGCATTGAGCTCTAAACTCTATTCTGTGGAGTGTGTTTAGTTATGGAGTTAGTCCGAAAACCTATCTGAGCAAACTTGAAGTTAGGAAAATTCGATGTCATAAGTAGTAGTTGAGATGGCATATTGAGTAGGTTGGGTAACTGGTTCAGGTCTAATTGGATACTTAATGTACGGGTCAGGTTGGTTTAGGGTTGATCCGAAGTTTTGTCAAATATATATATATATATATATATATATATAGAGTTAGGATCAAATAAGAAGATTACTTAAAATAAGAAGGAATAAGAAGAACTATAACCGCAAATCCGAGATGCACCGACCTAAATTAGATGCATCCCTATAATCTTAGATGCATTATAACGCACCATAGTTTGTTTTCTAGCTTTTAATCAGATGCATATACATATATTAGATGCATTTCATGATTTATCTAGTTTTTTGTTCCTCTGCACGTGCCGAAATCATGAAAATCAATTTGCACCATCTATACATCAAATTAACTTTCGAAACTCAAGATGTTGCATCTATATGAATAGAAATGCATCTAATGCAAGTCGTTGCATCTCAAATGCGTGGTTTTGGTCACTTCTCACCACTTCTTATTTTAATTTACTTCTCCTTTGGATCCCTACTCTCTCTCTCTATATATATATATATATATATATATATATATATATATATATATATATATATATATATATATATATATATATTTTTTTCCCTATATAATATGGTGTGTTAAACACTTAAGTATGACTATAAAAGTTTATATTGTTTCAATAGCAATCTAATTGTTTTGAACAAATGATTTATAGGAGGTTTTAGTAATACACTTTGACTGACTTTTGACTGACTTTTGACCTCGTGACCTGTTCATTTTCTTCTATTTTGCTATTAATAATTTTTTAACCGTTTGACCCATTTGGGATAAAACCTATCCTGAACCAACCCATTCTTGAATAGTTTATATTTTGTAAAATTATATAATTCCGGTTTTGTGATATTAAAGTGCCAATATTTTAATTTCTTTTTTCACAAGCTATATAAGTGACCGTGGTGAAATGTTATCGCTGTATTTGCAGGAAGAAGCTTTTAAAGTATATTTACCATGCAATTAGCCAACAGTACAATCAGTCAAACTCACTACAGCGTTTTAAATGTGAAGGAAGATGCAAGCCATGAAGAAATCCGTACAGGCTATAAATCTGCTCTCCTAATTTCACATCCAGATAAGCTGCAAAAACCTACACCAAACACAGATTCTAACCACAACGAGCCACTATCAAGATTTCTTGAAATCCAGGCGGCTTGGGAAATCCTAGGAGATGTAAAGTCACGGGCACTATATGATATGGAACTGCGGGTTTCAAGACAGGAGGATGTGATTGCTGACGAAGTTGAGTTAGATGATTTGATAGTGGAAACTAATAGTGATGTGGTGGAGCTTTTTCATCAGTGTCGGTGTGGTGATTACTTTTCTCTCGACTCTTTGGAGTTGAGAGAGATGGGATTTCAGTTATTGATGGAAGGCGACAAGATCTTGTTACAAGCACTTGACAATGTTGACATGACATCCATCGTGCTACCTTGCGGTTCTTGTTCTTTGAAAATTCGTTTAATTATCAATAAAGATCACCAGCCTTAGAGTAATGGTTAGAAGTGGAAAATTGGGTGGGTGGGATAACTTGTTGAAAAGGAGCAACCCGGGACACTTATTTTGTCCAAAATTTAGTGGATTTTTGATAAGTACTCCGTATTAATTAGCATTTATGATTTGAAAGTCTTTTTAAATGATTACAAAATCAATTTAGATGACTTTGATTAAATTTTTTTGATCATAGATGTAGCCGAATCAACTGTAGACGACCGTAATCACACCAAAATGGCCATTGTACACTATTGTTTTGCGTAACTTGCTCACAATGAGTATATAGGATGTATAAACCTTTGAATTTTGACGTAATGAGTATGATTTTGTTGCTTGATTGCAAATTATATTTTCTTTTGTTTTGAATGTTAATAATTTTGGCTGTTGTTAATTACTACATGTCACGAAAAGCAAACAGATGCTGCCTTAGTCTATGCTGATTTCGGTTGCATAGGAGTCCGATAAGTTATATATGCCTTTTGATCATCAAGCATAATGTTTGAGGTATTTATTAGTTTTTGTAGGCTCCAAATGTCATCTTATCATCTACGTCATAGGTTTGAGTTGATAGTTACTTTGGATTTAGAGCGTGAATGCATCTATGTGTGTTTCTGGTTCGGTTTGAGGCATAAATTCCCCATATTAATAGCCCTAGTTTGGCATTTTTAGTAACTAATCTGTCGAGAGACTGGCCAAATTAATCAAAACCGACTGGTCGAGAGAGGAGAGCTTTAAAGGTAAGACCTGCCGAATAAGCCAACCGGAACACTAGAATAATAAAAGCTGGTAAAAGGGGAATGAGTGAATGACATGAGGTTTAGAGTTTAGTCGTGTCCATTTTAGCTTTAAATAAATAGCATTCCCACAACGGACAACAGGTAAAGTGACACAAGTCAAACTGTCATCTATGCGTCAAGTCATGTTGCCTTACCATTTTCTCTTTCACTTCCCTTATTACTCACACACCCAAAAATACCATCTCTAGTAACTCAAGCCAAAACTCCACTTTTGAGACTCGCCATACACAATTAAAATACAAACGCAACACAAATCAATTAAAAAAGAAAAAAGAAAAAAACACACATAATCTTGATTTGGCGCACGCCAATTTTTTCACTTGCACTTTGGCGAGGAGTGGGAGGCGGTGTAGTAACATGCCTTAAGCTCAAGCCAAAGACTGCCACATAGATTTGGCGAGAAGGTGTTACGGCACCCAATGCTCTTATCATCAATAGTCTTAAAATTACTTTGTGCTACTTTTTGTTGATCCATAATGTTTCATCAAACAGTAACCAGAACTTTCACTTATGATATAAGTTATTTAGACCGATTTGATATTGTATCATGTTAAAAGAAATATAAAGAGTATTTTGAAGTGCATAAATAAAAGTTTGCCCCTTAGTTTAGTTTGGAGTATTACTTATTTTATATCTAGTCTTATTCTTACGTCAGATTTAAACCGTCGAAAAATATCTTACTAATTACTCATTCTGCTTCAAAACAAGTCACTACGTTTCAGAATAAGTGTTTAATTTCAAATTACAATCAAACTCATAACATGTCTAGATAATTTAAAAAGACACGTGATTGTTTAATTAATAAGGGTGCGTTTGGTATCCATTCCCGAGAATCACGGAATGAATTTTCATTCCAATCAAAGTGTTTGTTTGTTTAAGATGAATGACCCACCGTTATGAGAATAAATGATAAATATAATCCATACTCCATATATATCAAGAAAACTAGGTATGAATCATTCATAAGTGAAGGACCCACCACTACTATCAAACACATACCCATTGTAATTCATAACATCATACCAAACACATCCTAAAACAATGGTGTATAATTTTCTTAAAAGTGTCTCATCACTGAGTAAGTGAGTAAACATTTATTTGGACTTGGACAGAGGGAGTAGTTATATGGGCCTTAATTTACCAAGAAATCAAAAGCCCAAGGTTATAAGCACAACATGAATTATAGTATTGACAGACACACACAAGTACACAACAACAGCCAAAGAAGTAGTACTAAAATAAACTCACACAACACAACACAACACAACAGAAGGAGATAAGGACACTCACACTAAACCCACCTTGTCTCTCATTTCCGGCTCCGGTTAGTGTTTTCTTTTCTATCCACTCAATTGTCTCTTAATTTTATGTTATTTATTTACTATCTTGTGCTATATAATATGAACTGTTTGGGGTATTCCTTTAAAGTAAATAAGCCCTTATACATAGGCATGTTTAAATTAAGCAGATAATCACTTCAACATAAGCAGTACCAAATACCCTCTAGTTATAACTTTACCCTAGTGAAAAAAAATATTACTCGGGGACGTGGCCTAACCGCGGTATCCTCGTTACAGTTCGGTGCTTCCCTGGCTACCCCAAATGTGTACCTGAGGTTTGGACCCTTGACCTCCTGTAAGGAAGTCAAGTGCCTTGCCACTAGGCCATTTGGTGGTGGTTTCCCTAGTGAAAAAAAGAAAAGAAAAACATAGGTTAAAATGTTAAATTAAGCAATCCAACAACCTCCCGAGGGTGTGTGTATGAAAGGCAAAGCCACACACCTTGTCTGACTGTGAACTCACAGCCTCATGGGCAACATTCTTACAAGCCTCTTTATAGAGCGCTAATTAGTTAAAAGTACAAGTTGGATAACATGGTAAACATTAAGTTTGTGACTATGTCAAGATAACCTAGAGATTGCGTCCTGACATTGACTCACTGGTATAATGCTTGGTGGATTTGCACTAATGCGGTTTACCACATCTTCTGAAAGAGCAAATACCTAAGTTTTTGGTATTGGATAATGACATTTTATATAAACACGGAGAAAGAGTGTTGTTATTGATGCTTTTCTCTACATCAGAATATGAGTATGTTATATTAAACCCAAGGGGGCAATAGTCCCAATGTCAATATTTGATACCTGACCCGTAATGAGCAAGGGATTGTTTGAAGGAGTAACAAAGTAAGAAAAATACCTTGAAGCAGAGAAAACAATGATTCTCTTTGATATTTGTCTTCATTTTTGCAACTTTGTCCGTGTTTAATTGACTCAACTTGGTCAAATTATTCTGCATTTTTATAAGGTTGTTGAATTCCAATACAATAAGACTTATAAATCATTAATCAATATAGATTAATGATTAAGGAGTAGCCATCTATCATCTCTTATTTGCTAGTGGTAGCTGGAAGAGGAAAATTAAGGAGTAGATATGTCAAATAGTGTTGAATTCTACGAAGGTGCCTACTGTCACTTACGATCATGGAAAAGGCACACAGGCAAATTTATAGGTCAACCAAATGGTTAAATATAACATACTTCAATAAAATCCTTTTGATCCATTCATGTAGGCATGTTAGTTAGAAGATTTTCTGTTGGAACTATATGAAGAAGGATATTCCAATGTTTATATTTAGTCTTATAGAGTAAAATAATATTTTCTGTTGTTTCCTTCGTCTAACTTTTTATTATGTATAAGTGTATAACACACATTCCATACATTTTTCAGGGCACATGGACACCAGTAACACCCACAACAACAACACTTTATGGTTCTTCAAACACAAAGGTTTTGATGACAAAAACATTCATGAAATCTTCAAAAAGTGCAAACGCCTCGAGGGTGTCCAAAAAGAAAACCTATCTGAAAATTGGGATTACTTAAAAAAAATCGGCATCCATGAAAGAAAACTTCCTTCCATTATCACAAAATGTCCTAGAATCATGACCCTTGATTTAAACGAAAAACTCATCCCAATGGTTCAGTGTCTAGCAACATTAGGAACCAAACCAAATGAAGTTGCATCCGCTATAACCAAATTCCCGCATATTTTAACCCACAGTGTGGAAGAAAAGCTTTGCCCACTTCTTGGTTTCTTTGAGTCACTCGGTGTGTCAGGAACTCAACTTGGTAAAATGCTTCTACATAATCCAAGAATCATCAGCTACAGCATTGACTTGAAGCTTGCTGGGGTAGTTGACTTTCTTGCTGGTATTGGGTTGACCAAAGAAGGGACGATTGGTAAAATCTTGGTTAAAAACCCGTCAATTATGGGCTACAATGTTGAAAAAAGATTACGCCCCACAACCGAATTCTTACTTTCTTTAGGTGTAACAAAACTCGATCTTCAAAAAGTAGCGATTAATTTTCCAGAAGTTCTGTGTAGAGATGTTGACAAGATTCTGAAACCTAATTGTGAGTACCTCAAAACAAGAGGTTTTGATTCCCAACAGATAGCAACTTTAGTTAGAACCAAGGATTCGTTAGAACCAAGGATTAGATTTTTGGTAGAGGTAATGAATCGAGGACTTGAGGAAGCTGCAGATTATCCTGAGTTTTTTCAGCATGGTTTAAAGAAGAGGCTCGAGAGGCGAGAAAAGCTTTTGAAGCAGAAGAATGTTTCTTGCAGTTTGAGTGAAATGTTGGATTGTAATCATAAGAAGTTTCTTTCTAGGTTTGATTTGGTTGAGAAATATGTTTAAGGTATTTATCTGTTTCATCTTTTTGTAATATTAGTGATATGCAGCTTGATTAGTTCAGTTGCTTAATTTCTAGTCTGTCCATTTTAATATAAAGTTACTGCTGTCAAGGCTTTACGCCGTTTTTCATAAGCATCTACAGCCATTCCTTTCCCCCCTGCTATTCATGCATGAAGGCTGTTAGTTTATATGTGCTCAACTTGGGGTGTGATGCTTAATGTGCTTAGCACGCGCCGAGTACCTGCAATAGTTTGTATTTAAACATGACAAAGTTGTATTATTACAACAGTCTTTCAAACTTTTTATAAACATGACAAGGTGTTATGGATATTATTTGTTTAGGCCTTGTTTTAATTTCTTATAGTAGCCCATTTATTATGTTGCATGAGTATTCATATGGATTATTCAGTTTATGGGAATTAAACCACTTTAGCATAAAGACAACTCCAAAGATGTAACAAAGCAGTTTTTTTATAAAGTAAATTAGTTGAAGACCACGTCATCTGTTAGTTGACACTTGCAATTCGATACTAGTGAGCAGAGGCGGAGCAAGGAACAAATATGATCGGGTGCACAATTTTTTTTAACCGTAATATAATAGAGTTTAAGATGCGAACTAAATATGACTAAAAACATATTTCGATGGACCGAAGTCATTTAAGATGCATTTGAGAAAAATCGATGTTTTTTCTTAAAATTAACATTACATCGAAAAAATTCATAGGTGTCACGGGCACCCACGAGACCCTCTAGCTCCGTCCCTGCTAGTGAGTAGTGGCTACTGGCTTGTTATGTGGATTCCATTTCGTTTGTAATGGACTCCCGTCACACATTTATCTTCCATCTCTTTAACTATTTTGATTTTTTTATTAGTTTTATTATTATATGACTATATATGTACTCAAATTGTTATGATGTACGTTTATCTTTCTTTTAACATCAAATAATTCATTATCATTATCTATAACATTACAGAAAACTTATTCTTAAATAAACCCTTTTAAAATGAGTGAAAAAAAAAAAAAAAAAAAAAAAAATCTTGAGATTATACTATCTGATGGGCAACCACATATCTTGCAAGTCCTTCAGATAGAGATAGGTTTTACCAAGAAAACAACTCGTTTTAAACGCCTAACATTAAAAATATATATAAGTTATTTGCCACATAAACTATATTATATTTATATACTTTAAGCATAAATAAATATTTTTGGCAGCAAAGTAAGTTATTCTCGTTGCAGAACCTCACACGTTTCTTTCGTCCACCGTCACCATCCACCGTCTTCTTGGTTAGTACCACTTGTCTAACTTCTCATTATTTTACACAAACGCAAAAAAATAGTCTGAATTTTGCTTTATTTTCTTCGCTTTGCAACTTTATGGATTAAGATATAATGGGGTAAGAACTTTTAGGGTCCGTTTGGTTCCCATAAATGGGAATGAAACTATGACTTTCAAAGTCATAGTAGGTGTTTGTTTTGTTTTGTTTTGTGGAATGAAATGGGTATATCATAGTCATAGATTCATTCACACCATTTAGTGTCTATGAAATCCATTCAGTAGGGGCCATCTTTTTACCACTACAAAATTCAAATATCTATACACTTTTTCATACCATATTTTATCAACCAAACATAAACAATCGTAATGATACACTTTTTCACACCCATTATCATTCCATCTCATTCCAAATCCGATACCCATTGTCATTATTCACAACAACAAACCAAACAGGCCCATTATTTGCGAGTATATATTATCCTTTACGCATTGTTTTCATGATCAAAATGGGTTTAGCATGATGCTGTTACTTGTATATGAGCTAGAATTATAGATTATCTTTTTACATTAGAGTAGATTAATAATTAACTAAACGAATATCCGTGTGGCAAATAGTTATATTTGCAAAATCGTAATTCTAATTTGACACTTGATGCAAACCGTGTGTTTTTTGAAATACAAAGCGTGCATTTTTTAAAACTAAACGATATATGTTTTTTAAAACCTGTCAAGTTTAGATATGATCAAGAAAAAACATAATTTAAATTGCCAAGTTTTTTAAAAGTTACAAGTTTAAAGGGTAGAAAAGATATAAACTCTTTATAACTAGTATAGATATAGATATAAAACTTTATACTATATTTTGAATTGTTTCTTTACAAAATGTTAATTGCTAACATTTCTCTATTTCCTACAGTTATTACGTAATTACTTTATATTATTTTGGAGTTATATATTTTCTTTCATAATGCGTTAATAAATTGAATTTTGTTATTAATGATATTTATTATAAAATGTATGTTATCAAAAGTCTCAAAAAGAAATATGTGTAAACTTAAAATATTAAGACTACTAACAAGGACATTCTAAATGCTTTAGTATAATAGTTAAGACTTAAGATAATGATGGTAACTGATGACGTATAGTCTATATCCGGGTCACGGACCCGACTAAAGTCCAATACTAACTTGGCCCAGTACGAACTGGGCTAAGCGGACCAAACATTTGGGCTCATGAAGGCCCAAGCCCGAATCTATTGATGGAATAGATATCCGATATCTTCTAAATAGGAAGATAATCATTCCCAACCGATTAAGGTGGGATATACGCGAAGGTTGAGGAACACGGAACCAACAAGGATTCCGTGTGTATATTAAGGGAATCACATCCCTCGTTTAAGTACGATCTCGAACCCTAACACTCCTTAAACCCTAAACCGATTACTTACTCTCCGCGGAGGATAATCGTTGGAGACAATCCCACGGTAAGCCTAACGGTGTTTTACTCTCTTTAGTGCGCGGTCTCAAGCAGCGATTCTCAATTGGTACGAGGCGGAGCTCCAAACAAGGAACACCCAACTTTTGTATCAACAAGTGGCGCCATCCGTGGGACCATACACTAAAAACCAAGACTAGAATGACGAAGCATGGAAATCACGATCGCAGATCGGACCTCATGGGAAAGAAGTCGCAGCGGACTAACTCCTAAGCAGAACTTACAGGGACAACCAGCGCTACTAAAAACAAAGGATCGGGCCAAGATTTGGTCTTCCTCTGGTGGAACAGCGGGAACAACCCAAGCCACTACTAACCACCACGAGTGGAGTAGATCCATGCGCAAGCCGTCTTTACTACTCCTTTCAATCGGTGCTAGAAGCGATCGACAAAGGCACGGATGCACCGACGAAATAAGGGTGTCGTGATAGAAACAAACACACTTGCTCTTGAGGGTGTCGCACGAGCTAGCACCGAAGATTTCGTATCCCAAAACTACGAAACATTAACCGCCCTCATGCAAGAGGAAGAGAAGAAGAGATCGGTCGAACTTGAAAGCCGACTCAATTTCGATTCCGAATCACGAGACTTCCCTGCTGCGGTCGAAAGAAAGCGCGTAGAGGCCGCCGACCGACATTCAACAGAATCGGGAGGAGAATCGAGGATAATGAGACATCTCACTCACATCATTGGAGTGAGAGTGATGAAGATGAAAAGCGTACCAATGTCCACACCAGACTGGGTAGCCGCAGAGTCCAAGATAGACTGGGACGACGCTATTCCCCAAGTGAAAGTCCCCCGAGTACAAACTCAGAGGACAATCGGCGCAGCCGAAAAGGGAAAATTCCTCCTCGAAAATTCCTCGGACAACGGGGATGGCCCGGACACCGAAGTCCAAAAACGATATAATGACGGGAAGATGAAGATATATCCCTCCCTTGGCGCCGTCATAAGGTGGATGCGTTTACTCGGCAAGCATCGGTGACTTCTCGAAAGCAAAAGAAGGCGCATGCCCGCCAAGCGTAAAGACCTATGATGGAACAGTGACCACGATGATCACCTCAAAATTTTTGAATCGGCGACAATTGAAAATTGGCCACAACCTGTGTGGTGCCACATGTTCAACTCCACATTAGTGGGAAACGCGCGGAACTGGTTCAAGAAGCTTCCACGCGAAGCATCAATGGCTTTGAGGAATTGAGAAAGGCGTTTCGCCTCAATTTTACTCAACGAAAAAAGTGCGCTAAAAACCCTGTCGAACTTGCCAGGGTAAAGCAGCGCCAAGGAGAAACTACTAGCGCATTCATGGAGCGTTTTAAAGATGAATGCATGCAAGTTAAAGCATGCCCGGAAGTGCTAAAATCTCGGTTTCATGAATGGAATTAATAACCCAGAACTCATCAAGAGATTGAATGACAAGATTCCTGAAACTTTTGATGAACTCATGAAACGCTCTAGGTCCTTCGTCCAGGAGAGCCGCCGCGGCGGATAGCAAAAGAAACTCCTCCACCTACCGGTCACAGGAACAACCTGGGAGACAGCCCAATGACCGGAGTAACAACCGTAATAGAAGCTATCGTGGCCGGGAAGCGGGAGAGATAATGAGATACACCCCGCTGACAAAACCCCAAAGGAAATACTCGCACGAAGGGGCAAACTTCCCAAGACCACCACAAATGCGCACCCCAGAGGATCGGCGACTGGAATGGATATTGTGACTACCATCCGCAGAAGGGCCACACCACTAATGAATGTGTCCAACTGCGCCAATTCATTTACAAGATGGTCAAAGAGGGCAGATTGGACCATTTGGTCAAGCATATTAAAGAAGGAAAGGACAAACAGAAGAGTGGCAATAAGAAAGAGACACCTAAAGACAAGCCCGACACCATTTACATGATACAATCATGGCGCGGGTCACAAGGCGAAGGTCAGCCAGGATTTCTCACGTGGAAAGGAGATCTCTTTCCCCACCTTAACCGCGGACAACGCAGTGGTGGAACCACTCACTATAGAGATAAGTGCGGAAGGTCACGACATCCACCGCATGTATGTTGATGGTGGAGCTTCTGCCGACATCATGTACGAGCATTGTTTCAAACGATTGCGTCATGAAATAAAAAGTCAGTTAATCCCGGTCGAACAGCGTTGGATGGTTTTACAGGTGAGAAGATATGGCCTATGGGGCAAATACGATTACTTGTCAGCATTGGAAACGAAAGCACTCCGCATAGCGGCCGGATGGAATTCATGGTGATTAAATCTCCCTCGCCATACAATGGCATTATTGGGAGACTGGAATATCGACTATGCGGCAGTGCCATCAACAGCGCATGGGATGCTTAAATTCCGGTGGAAGGTGGTATTGTTACTCTTTACAACACCACTATACCACACAGAGAATGCAACACGATTGCATGAGAGACGGCACCAACTCCAGCAAGCAGGCGAGACAACCAGAGTTCCAAATCTGAAAGTAGCAATTCACCCCGAATACCCGGAACAAGAAGTATCCATCGGAGGTTCATTGTCGGACAACGGCAAAACAACTGTATGTGCACTCCTGCAGAAGAATTTGGATATTTTTGCATGGGAGCCTAAACACATGACAGGAGTACCACGCTCTATCACAGAGCATAAACTGAGAATCCGACAGGGATACGCACCCATACGCCAGAAGAAGCGCGGTCAAGCCCCGGAGCGCGCGCAAGCAATCTTGGCAGAGGTACAAAACGGTAGAGGCGGGGATCATGCGGGAAGTTTACTACCATGACCGGCTTTCCAATCCGTCATGGTAAAGAAGAGCGACGGCGGTGGCGAATGTGTGTAGACTTCACCGACCTTAACAAAGCATGTCCACAAGACGATATCCTTTACCGAGATAGATTGGAAAATAGAGTCTCTGTGCGGATATCCATTGAAGTGCTTCCTCGACGCATACAAGGGATATCATCAAATCCAAATGGCTAGGGAGGACGAGGAAAAAACAACCTTTCATACAAGCCAAGGTGTTTCTTGCTACACAAAATGCCCTTCGGCTTGAAAATGCAGCGCCACCTACCGAGGTTAGTGGATAACGCTTTCGAAAAACAGGTGGGCCGCAATCTAGAGGTCTATGTTGATGACCGGTCATAAAAGCCATACCGAAGATGAACTAGTGCGTGACATCGAGGAAACGTTCAGAACTCTAAGAGAGATCAATATGAAGTTGAATCCTAAGAAGTGTACCTTCGGCGCTACTGAAGGCATGTTCCTTGGATACCTGATAGAACCCAACGGCATAAAACCATGCCGAAAAGACAAAGCGGTCATCGAACTTCCTTCACCGCGCACGTTGAAAGAAGTCCAATCCCTCAACGGAAAGTTGGTCGGCTTAAACAGGTTCTTATCCAAATCGCCAGAAAAATCACGCCTCTTTTCAAAACACTCAAGAAGTGTATAAAGAAAGGTGATTTCGGATGGACTACTGGAGGCGGAAGAGGCCTTCACTCAGCTTAAACAACATCTGGAAACGCTCCCAACACTTGTCGCACCCGACCGGAGGAAGAACTAATCATGTATCACATGTCTGCGGCCGAAGGCGCATCGGTGCGATGTTACTCACAGATAGGGACTCAGTACAAACTCCCATCTACTTCGTAAGCAAGGCACTCAAGAAGATGGAGATGAACTATAGTGCCATGGAAAAATTAGTTCTGGCGTTGGTATTTGCTGCTAAACGGTTGCGCAGGTACTTCCAAGCACACCCAATAGCAGTAATCACGGATCAACCGATCAAGCAGATCATCTCCAAACCTCGACGCATCGGTAGACTGCAGAAGTGGAGTGTATTGCTAGGTGAGCACAACATCTCATACAGACCACGTACCGCAATCAAAGGACCAGTTACGGCGGACTTCATCATTGAAAAGCCAGACAGCGACGAGATATCCACACCAATTAAGACCGAGTTGCAAGATCCATGGATCTTGTTTACAGATGGATCCTCATGCATTGATGGCTCAGAGCGGGCCTCATTCTCACAAATCCAGAGAGGAACGGAATTCACTTACGCCTGCGCTTTGAATTCACAGCAACAAACAATGAGGCGAGTACGAAGCCCTGCCGCTGGGCTACGCATGCAGCTTCGAATGGGTGTGCGTAACCTAGAGGCAAATGTGTATTCCCGCCTAGTGGCCAACCACGTGTTGGGTGAATACGTGGCCAAAGAAGATAATATGATCCAGTACCTTGATAAAACCAAGACGCCGATAAAAGCTTTGATAGGTTCACTATAAAGCAAGTTCTTAGAGGGGAAAACCGCAAGGCGGATGCACTGAGCAAGATTGCCTCGACAAGCTTTGCACATCTATCAAAGCAAGTGCTGGTGGAAACACTAAAAAGCAAATCAATTTCGGAGATGGAAATCTCCACGATAATAGAGGAGGAAGATCCTACATGGATGACACCGATAATGGACTTCCTGAACAAGGGAACATTACCCCAAGAGCAGAAGGAAGCTCGCAGGATACGGCGCACAGCGCAAAGATTCGAACTGCGAGACAACATATTGTACCGACGTTCCTTCCGCAACCATGGCTCCGTTATGTCGGCCCTTTACAAGCAAATTACGTACTGCGAGAAATCCATGAAGGTTCATGCAGTATGCATTCAGGACCACGGTCCGTTGTGGCACGCGCCATGCGACGGGATACTACTCGGCCGACCATGCACCGTGATACACGGGACTTAATAAGGAAGTGCAACGATTGCCAAGTTCATAGACCCGTCCCACGCCAACCACAACACGAGCTAACCCCAATAACTTCACCATGGCCATTCTACAAGTGGGGTATTGACATCGTGGGCCCTTTTCCTATCGCAGCGGGTGGACTAAAATTTCTCATAGTCGCCATAGATTACTTCACCAAATGGATCGGCGAAGGCGGTGGTAACAATCACGGCAACCGGTGAAGCGCGTATGGGAAAACATTTTATGCCGCTTCGGCCTCCCTGGGGAAATCATCTCGGACAACGGGAAACAATTATGTGATAACCCTTTCAGAGACTGGTGTGAGAAGCTTAACATAACACAACACTTCGCGTCAGTTAAACATCCACAAACCAACGGCCTAGTGGAACGAGCGAATAGAAGCTTGGGTGAAGGAATTAAGGCACGCCTAGAAAAACACAAAGGAAGATGGGTAGAAGAGTTATCACATGTCTTGTGGGCGCACCGCACCTCGATCAAGACCAGCACTGGCGATACTCCCTTCTCTTTAGTCTATGGGACAAAAGCAGTCATACCGGCAGAGATCGGCATGCCAACTATCCGCACTGCTGAAATCAACGTGACAACCAATGATGACGATAGGCGCATCGACTTAGATCCGCTAGAAGAAAGCGCGAACGCGGCTATACTGAGGAAGCAAAATCAAAGTCAAGGATGAAAGGATACTATGATGCTAAAGTGCTAATGTTTCATTCGGACCGGTGATTTTGTCTACCGCGCCAATGACGCAAGCCACGCTGAAGACACAGGTAAGCTTGGACCAAAATGGGAAGGACCCTATGAGGTTATGAAGCACTAGGAACAGGGCATACAAACTCGAGGCTTGGATGGTCGTGAATTGCCACGCACATGGAACGTCTGCAACCTCAAGAGGTGCTATCTATAGGAATGGCTACGGCCTAGCGCACAGACAGCTCGCACTTCCAGTGCCCAATAAACATCTATGCATTTACTTTTTTTTCTTTTGCTTAGAATAATTGTCTTGTTTATTTATTATCAAAACTTGCAAGTATCAATAAAACGCCGCGGTTTCTAGCTAACTTCGCGGCATATTTGTTATTTCCATATACTCTATGTCTTAACAACCTTCTTATTTCTTGCCCACGATGGCGTGCATGCACCATAACAAACCCACGATGGTAAAAGGATAAGTTCACCTACTAAATAACTTGTTGAATAAGAGGGTTGCAAACCCATCAACACTGGATCACGTATCCTTGTTAAACACCTTATTATCAAGACGTTGGAATAAGTTTTGTACACCTCCTACGACGGAGGCGCAACAACGCACACGTGCACGTTTAACAACTGTGGAACTAAAATACTTGATTCCTTAACGTGATATTTAAAGTACGCTGCATATCACAAACATACGCGACTATGCCACAAACGCTACATTTAGCCACTTAAGTATATTACAACTTTCATACATGAACTCAACAAGAGATATTTTCATTAGATAACCACGAGTTACTACAAAAGGTTTGTCACTTTACAATACATACACCTACCAGCTATTACAACGCTCAAGGGGAGAGCCACCTACGCGGTTTTTCGACTCCTTAATCTCGTTCAAACTCTTTAACAAATCGAATCTTGACGAGATCTTTGTGGCGACATTCACGGCACCCCGTCGAACGAGGGAGATGCGCCGCGCCAACACCACACAAAATGGCTTTACCCTTGACACCTTTCTTCTTCGCGAGCCTTGTGGCATGAGCTTCCAGGACCTGCTTCAACGGGACTTCTTTTTCCAGCGCAAACGGGTTCAAGATATCACGAGGCGAACAAAAAGCAGTACCTGCAATCGAGATTCGTTGGGCTTCAAAAGTAATCGATTGCGCCTCGGCATCCTCGAAAGGTGCTTTGCCAAAGTCAACCCCTCCATTATCACCCCAATTGGATAGTCTTGGTCGCGCTCCAATTCAGAAATCCTTGGAAACTCTAGAGACTTCAACCGCTCCATGGCGGACACCAACTTCGGATATGCTGCATATACCCGGCACCTTCTCCAAAGGCACATTTAGCGAGACCCCCTCATGCGTTTTTCCACGCTTCGGCCTTACCACGCTCCAGGCGCATTAAACAACTCCCCGAACGCGTCTACCACTTCCTTGGATTCCGCGTAGTAAGCAAGCGCAAGCCATGGCTTATGAGCCATCGACGCTCTGCAATAGTGGACAAGAGTTGGGGATACAATTCCTCGTCGTACTCTATGCTCATTACGCAGCCTTCATCTCCTGCGCTTCAAGGGCACTCTTGACCGTGGTACCAAGCTCTTCAAGTTGGGATGTCATCGCATCTTTGCCCTTCTCGGATATTTAAGTACCCGTGGCACGCAGACTTATACCCAGCAACCTCCGCACGCTCTTGGTTTATTTGGCACATCAGCGCCATCTTTTCTTCACTGTTTCGAGCGTACGCGTTCAGATCCTTTGCCTCACTGGCGCATTCCAAACTGCGCCCGAGTGCTCGCCAGATTGCGCCTCCAGCAACGCTATCTGTCGATCCCTTTGGCATCTTGACTACTCCTACCGAAACTTGGTCTTTCGGCTTCACAATTAGCGAAGCCTGATGTGCGAGACCGCACCAACTCTTCGACCAGTTGCTCCATGGGCGCATCCACATCGAACGTCTTCATCGTTCGACTATGCTTTGCTCGGTATGCGCCTGAGAACATACCGGACTAGCCTTGGGAGGTGACTCTGCAAACTGCTCCACCCTGTGTACGTTTACCAAAGAATTGTTAGGCTCCTATGTAACACAACTGGTGCATCATAAAAAAAAATAATAAAAAATAAAAAAAAATAAAATAAAATAAAAAAATAAATTATATACTGAATGCATCACTTACTGCGGTCCAGCGATAGTAGCCGAGGGGTGCGAAGACGCTTCATCAGTGGACGATACCTCCACAGTGAGGATCACAGGGCGTTTTTTCCTTGAAGGGCCTGCGCCATCTTTTCCGATGGATCGCTTGCGCTTTAACCCACCTCGACTCCTCTTCTTCTTCGTCCATAGGTGGTGCCGCGGCTACAGGGGGCTGCGCTACTGGAAGGCACTTTGGGGTTGGGAACACTCTGTAGTGGTGTCGCTTCCACTGCAACAGAGGAACTCGTACCTGCTTCCCCCATGTTCATCTCCATGACATGACCAGCAGTGGCGGCGATGTCGGTTCCTCCCCTTCTTTTAGGGGACGACTCTGTCCCTACTTCAACGGGTTTCGCCAAATGCACAACAGTAAGCAGATCCATCTCTGCGCACAAGGAAACAACAAACGACATCGGTTATATAATGTGTGGACAAAGAAAAACAAATTCTTACATTAACTACAAAAGGGGGTGCGGAGGAGCGAGTACCCACCCTGGCCATTGGCACCTAAGAAGATCGGGATCTCATCTTCGGGACCAAAGTAGTTACGGCTGATGCCCATATGCACTAAAAACTCCTCAGGATAAGAACCGATAGGGATGCGGTTTGCATTTATCAGTTCCGCATCCTCGGAGACATGATCCAGGCAAAGGGCACTCGTCTCTCGGCAGCGTACCGGGTGAAAAATTATAACGCCACGGGAAGCATGTGTCGTCCCACCCGAAAAAGGACTCTCTCCAATTTCTTAGCGCATCTAGCTTCTCGGTGTAGCTGAAGCCTGCCAAATACGCTTTGCAAAGGTAACCCACCCATGCGCCCATGTTGTGTGATAGAATGCGCGTAATAGGTTGATTGTGGGGTTAACCGCCAGCAAACGGCAGTTCACCTCAAAATTGGTAATTTTGGTTGCACCAATACAGTGTAATTGGGATAGGTGCAGCTCGTAATAATTTAGCACATCGCACAGAAATCGGGATATAGGCACACGTTGATTGGCGAACTCAAAGAAACGTGTGTATACCCCTATTTTCCTTCGGGAAATCGGCAATGGAGGCCGCGCGCACGGAACAACCGGATGCACGTCAAGTGGGATATAGTAATCCGATGTGAATTCTAAAAGATCACTCGTGGATAGATCGAGGTGAAATCATGCGGTTGTTTGACCATGGTGTTTGATTTACAAAGCGACGCGCGGCTACCTTGAAGTGGTTTTCGTTTCGGATTACAGTGCGCAGACAAGTTCTAACAATGGCGGATTGTTTCTTTTTTACGGTGAGTGCCATTGTGAAAATGAAACGGTGGTTAATATCCTCTTTCTCATCCACAAGATACGTGACACGTGGATCCCACTAACTTCACTTGTGTGGTTGAGATTGATTCGATGGGACGCGGACGATGCTTTCCCCGAATAACGAGGCGTTTACTATTCACTCTCATGTCTAGGTACAACGTACCGAAGGGTATATGTTGATGGCTTCTTGCATACGCTTCAAAGTTTTTAACGTCTACGGATTATTAGTCTAGCATCCGCAGTTAGTCACTGCGCATACTAGACTGGGGGACATGATGACGTATAGTCTATATCCGGTCACGGACCCGACTAAAGTCCAATACTAACTTGGCCCGGTACGGGCTAAGCGGACCAAACATTTGGGCTCATGAAGGCCCAAGACCGAATCTATTGATGGAATAGATATCCGATATCTTCTAAATAGGAAGATAATCATTCCCAACCGATTAAGGTGGGATACGAGAAGGTTGAGGAACACGGAACCAACAAGGATTCCGATGCGTATATAAAGGAATCACATCCCTCGTTTAAGGTATGCGATCTCGAACCCTAACACTCCTTAAACCCTAAACCGATTACTTACTCTCACGCGGAGGATAATCGTGGGAGACAATCCCACGGTAAGCCTAACGGTGTTTTCTGTCTCTTAGTGCGCAGGTCTCAAGCAACGATTCTCAATTGGTACGAGAGCCGGAGCTCCAAACAAGGAACGCCCAACTTTTGTATCAACAATAACTGACAATCTGACCAACTTTCTATGTCTCTTGTGGAAATTTTCCGTGTTAGAGTTCAATGACTCAATCGATCGCCTAAGTTTTTTCCTATGTAGGATACTTTCTGCATCCCAAAATGATTGTTACGAGACACAAAAAGCACTCGGTTTAAGGAAAATATAATTCGTAGTAGAATAACAGTTTATCCTCGATCATTATTTAGTATTTGTCGAAGTTTTGTGGTTTTTACTTTTCATGATGAACAGTCTGATAAACTTGATAATCATGCACTTCCATTTCTAATACTAATGGATCATTGACTTAATTGGGACAGATGGCAAATGATATGTTCTTTCTTTGGCCAAAAAGGCTTAAAAATGATCCAAAATAAGTTAAGAGGTACACTTAAAAAAAGTTGAAAGTTAGTTATGTTTTGGTATTTTACCAGTAGTAACTCATGAAAAAGGTAAATTCCGTGTTTACTGTTCCATTTTGGTTATTCGGCAACAATGTCATGACTGGCTGGTTACCTTACCAGTTAATTAGGTAAAAATGCCGGGATCAATTAAGCATACATGACAAGTGTGATAGTATGTTTGGTAACTTTATATATATTTCTATTCTTTATACCAACTAAACTTGTTTAGAAGCTACTCAATGATGATAGCGAGCTGCAAAACTATAAAGTAACTAAATTTATCTTGTTTGCTTCTACAGCTGACGAAACGTCTAGCAAAAACAAAAACAACCAAGCCAAGATGAGTTCTAAGGATGGAGTTCCACATTGGAGCGTTTATGATAATATCAAGATCATACCATCAAATCCCAATGCTTTAATGGCTGAGATCAATTCAGCTATTTCTTCTCTACAATACGCCAAGACAGCAAAGTTCTTAAACCCTGTACCTCCTCTTCCAAAGAACAAGAAAATTGTTGATGATGGAAACAATAATTCTTCTTCACCTTTATATGATGCCCGAATGGCGCATGATGTTTATAAAAGAGGTCATCAGTATATGGCTGCAGGCAATCTTGAGGAGGCATATCGGTTATTGAATGTGGCTCTTTCTAAATGCCCACCTGATAAGATTTGCGCCGTGGCTAAGATTCAGTCTCTCATATCTCTCACGGCTCAACGACTTGGAACATCGACAAGATGACTAAAGTATGGTGCCTTAAATAGCTTTTGTGCTGTTGTTGGATCAAGTTCCAATTGAAAATCATTTTGATAGATTTTGTTCATAACTTTCATGTTAGTACTCTTGAAGTTAAATTTATCTTATGCAAGAATTTACAAGTCGTGAGCGAGTACTATAATCTCAAGATTATGACTATGATCCATCAGCAGTTTAACAAGCGTGCTATAATCTCAAGATTAGGACTATGATCCATCAGCAGTTTAACAAGACGAGTATAATCCTAAGCGTTGCCAATTCGGCTCATTTACATGAAAAGGAGTAAATATGGGTTGTATTTGTATGATACCGGTCCAAACATTCAGTAGCTAATGGTGGAGGATTTAAGCTTTCGTATATTGGAGTAATATTATCATTTAAGCTTATATTGTGGAGGATTTAAGCTTTAGTATGCTGTAGCTCGCGGTTTTGTTGAGCAGGTAGCTCAGTGTAAATATAGGTTATAGAGGATTAACATTCTCATATTAAGGTTGTGTTTGGCGCGAGGCTTATAACGGCTTATAGGGGCTTGAGCTTGTGTGTGGCAAATGGACACTTAATTAAGTAGTAAAATATTTAATTATTGGCCAAAACGATGAGCTATGGTTGCAAAAAGGGAGATTATTACCAATCAACAAACTAAATTAACTTCATATAACAGTCCCAAATTTTGAACATCTAACAACTCATGAAACATGGTTGCAAAAGAGATAAATACCAAAAGACACGTCCTAACCCAAAGAAGCACAACTTACAAAAAATCACTGAAGTCTCTAACACGGTTTTTACAAAATCTTTTCAAAGACCAATACAGTCTCTTCAGAAAATCATAAGCTGATGGTTATCAAAGACTTATTTGTAAAAAATTTAATAAGCTGATACTCGTGCAATCATCGTCAAGTTGGCTCAAGGCATAGCATTGATATCAACAATACACTACTGTTGTGCAAATTCCTTGACTCAACTTCAGGAAGTAGACATTACAATTTTTACCCATATTTACACAATCTAAACATGTATACTTTCCCTCTCAAAACTGAAAGCCTCCAAAAACCCTCATCAACAAACTCGCCATAAATATCACAAAACCGATTAGAAAAAAAAGAATTCACTGTTGCTGCTCTGCACTACACCATGCTAGTTTACTTATTACTCGCTAAATATGAATAGATCAACCTGGGTTAGGTTTTGCAATCCAAAACTCCATATGAGAAATGCCTTGTTTAACCCCAACAGAGTTTTAATTTGTTACCCAAACCCAACCATATTGCCGCCTCTATTGTGAAGCATCTTAATCCTAGTTCTATAAAGGGAAGCACTCGAGTATTTTTATGTTCACTTTTAACATTATTGGTGTTCAATTAGAAAGGATAATAAGAAAGGAACCAAAGAGGTTTTTGCATTAGAAACGGGGTTCTCACAAATATGAAAAGACCATTAATCTTACACTATTGCCATGCCAATCCATAAATGATAATAGCCAATTGCTTTATTTATGAACACTTAAGTTCTTCCATATCCGTATGACACCACTACCGCATCGATAGTGTAAAACCAATCCGCAATTCAATATTATGATTGACGTGACAATGGTGCAAGACCTAATCTGCAATCCACACTTGCACGAGCCCTATTTCGTATACAACAACATATTTGGCCCCTTTTCTCATAATCTCATATTTGAAGAAACCATTCTAAAAAGAACGCCTAAATAATTTGATTGCAAGGGCTGGCAATATGGCTTAAAATGATTCGTCCTCCTTTCCCCAAATAAGCATCTGAATCTCAGCTTTGGTGACGAAGTGTATGCTTTTACCATCTCTATATAGTTATAAAATGACAGCCTACTGGAGCTAGCCCAAGATTGTCATATCTTCTTCCAAGTTTCTATGTAAAACGACCAGAAAAGTTTGATCTAAACACTAATTCTAACATGATGGTTCTTCTCTTATTATTCAGTTGATGAGCCAGGGAAATAAATCCGACCGAACCAACGTTGGTAAAAACAAACGGAAACATAAGTTCAAAAGATTAGAAAGCGACCTATATGAACAAAGTATCTGAAGACAACAAACAAGATAGATTCATCTCTTGATAGTCCATACCTATGCTCTGTGTTCGATAAACGAACCAGAAAGTCCAGATGTCCCAAGAACACTCACCTGCAATTATCAAAGAACAAACTTTCAACAACCATTTCCAAAGAAACACCGAGTCTAATAAATTACCTGATTTAACTTAGATATGAAGTAATTCAAAAAGATCACGGCACGGGCCATGAAAGAATATAATCCGTAACTGTTTTCAGTAAAGAGCAAAATGGCGGGTGGGGTAGCAGGTCAGAATGGGTTTGGGTTGAAATGGGTTGTTTTTACTTTTCAGTATGAGCCAAAACGGGTCAGTTCGGTTGGATGGACCATGACTACCAAAATTTTTGCTACTACAATACTAATGATCTTTTGCAATATAACAGTTTAGAAGTCCATGTGTGTAAAACTTACATTTTTGTCAAATTCCTACCCATTTGACCAATTTGACCCAGGTATCTTTTAGCTGTTATTATTGGAGATAAACCACAACCACATCCACCAATTCAAAATGGAATGAAAATTCCAAACCTCAAGCTTTCAATTATGTAAGCTCAACTTTACTCAGATTCCCAAATAAGAAAAGTAATATATAAGAACTATTGCGACACTATAACATAGTGTGTGTTTGTATGTACATCAAAAGGTCTAGAACTAAGGCAACAAGATCCATCACATATTAGATACAGAACTATATAAACTTTAACCACCAATAGCGCGTGTGTGTGAAAGAGAAAGAGGATATACCTTTCCCCAATCTTTACCAAGACCACTGCATCTCATTTTCAGATGTATCAGTTTCATTCCTAGTTCATTCTCAACTTTTTTCCTCAAATACAGCTCATCCGGTCCAAAAGAATCCAAGTATGCATAGTAGCGTTCAAAGGCAACACTTAATGCCTTAGCAACGTCATCGGTTAAAGGTTTTACATTCTGCAACATAATTCAATCAGTTAGACATAAAAATTGTTAAAAAAGTACGTATAGGCCCTTCATAATATAAAACAAAATTAAAAGTTAATATCACCTCGCCACTCATGCCAACACTGTCATCAATTTCCATTTTCAAAGTTACAAGAAACCCACTGAACTCATCAACTGCCTCTGCAGCACGTAAAAGGTTGGCCAATGCTTCTTGGCTGGCCTTGTCCTCAGTACTTTTGGACAAAGCTCGTTTGGTTTTATTAATAACAGTGTCTGGTATTTCAGCCCAGTTTACAGCCATAAGCTCCTTAAAGGCAAGCTTGATATCACCGTCTTTAATGTCTGGCAAGTGTGTCAAACCATCACTGAAACAACGTGTGCTTCCAATTCCCATAGCAAAAGGAGAACGACTATCTATATGTGGAGAATACCAGAATCAGTAAGTCATTATACAAAAATATCATCAAATACCTCGCAAATAATTCTTAATGAGTAACATTATTTAGAATGCTTAAGTTACTAATAAAGTTTGCAACATACATAAATATTCGTGTTTGCAATAAAGAAAGTCTATACAGTATAAACAAAGCAACATAACACTGTCCTACTATGCAGCATAATACTAAGCATTGAAACAGTAAATAGCACATATATGATATAACTATCGTTTCTTGTTTTCCACACTACACAGGTTAAGGGCTAAGGCTACCATCCTAAAATACTTTATGGGGTTCTAAGGAGTTAAGGAGTTAAGGACTTAAGGTTTGTATTTAACCGCTGCAAATATTTTAATCTCGGGGGTCACTATTACTAAGGATTTACACTTTGTAAGAGCAAATAGGCAATCAATGATGTACAAACTTGGTGGATACTTGTAGATTAACCAGATTATGGTCCAAATGCAGTAAATCATACTCCACTGTACATAACCGCTTACTTACACTCGTTATGTTTCATTGAATTATTATAATAGCTCACACGCATCTCTACTCCTTTCTCTAACTGATGTTCTGTATGTTGCTTTTAGATTATACATAGGGTGATTGGAATTAGAATTTTTTTTCAGCTTAGCAGCATATTGCTTTTTTCTTCTTATGCAAACAAACACTAATTTGTGTATAGGTTGAGAAAACAGCTTTTGTTGTTTGGTTATTGGGTTGGAATAAGCACTTTCCTGTTTTCCCTAAGAACCATTTCAGACACTTATTTCGAACAGCTTATATAAAACACATACTACATATATATGCAATCCCAAACAACTCCCTCACAATGGGTAATGATGTGCCCATCAATTGATAAAAAAAACCAGCAATTAGCTGATGACATAGCACAAAAACTTCATATAACTTCTTTACAACTTGCACATTTCTGTAGCTTTATTAACACTACCAGTATCACTGTCTTTTTAGTGTTCTCTTAATCAGACAATTCTATTAATATTTGTATCTAAAAGGCTAAACCTAATTGCACAAAACAGCTACGCATATGTCGAAACAGAAATCTACTCTCAATTTTTTTATCAACCATAGCAACCTACTTTTACCTTTATACTAATCATAGAAACCTAATTTTATTACTATGACTAGTAACTAAGTGAATGTAAGTTCTAATTTTGCGTAATTTAAATGTACAGATGACCTCCAAACATTAAGGGAGGGCTTAGTTGAAGGGACACACCCATATTTTCTAGACGAGGTTTTGTACAAAACAAGGAAACATAAATCACGTTCAAATTGCTTTTTTTTCAAAGACATTCTCCAGAAAACTAACTCAAAATTTACGGTGCGTTTAGTTAGTACAAAAAAATTCGAAATTATTAATTTTGGAGAAGATTTTATCTGCACGAAGAGTTGAAAATTCAAAAAGCCTTTAATTAAAAAATGTGTTTTGTATTTTTCTTTGATATGTTAGGAAATTGAAATTTCCAGTTTCGTTTGTAAAATACAACACACTTGTTTCCTTTGTAACCAAAACCCCCACTTGCCTACTTTGTATAGAAAATACAAGCATCACATTTTCTAAATTCTCAACTCTTCAGTGCAGATTAAAAATTCTTACAAAGTTAGAGATAGAAAACTAAGAAATGGGGTTTCAAGTAGTTTGTATTTAACTGATGCAAATACTTTCTTCTAAAGGGTCACAATCAATACAGATGTACAATTCATGGCTTGTTGCATAATAGTAACTACAGAATCAATGATGTAAAAACTCGGTAGATACTTGTAAATTTAACCAGCTTCTTGTCCAAAATGCAGCAGTCCATAGTCCATAACAGCTTCATGACACCCGTTATGTTATTATTTTAGAGTGTACGGATCTATAATCATTTCTCTGACAGTGGTATCATCTATTATTTTGAGTAATCACTCGCCAAACAATTGTGAAGAAAAAAACAGCAATTGTCTTATCCGAGATGTGAAGAGCATTTCAGTAACCAAAGTTATCTTTCTCTTCATCAGAGTTCTATTAAAGATAACTACCTAAACCTAATCAGGCAAGCGAGCAATGTACTTTCACAATTTCACAAATCAAGGCACCATAAGAAAAACAGCAATATAACTCTCAATTTGTTTTACAAGCCCTAACAAACTACTTATAAACCTAATTTTACCAAATATTGCTATAATTAGTAAGAAACTAAAACTAAGAGGGTGTTACTAATTGTTTCTGCTTATTCTTAAACAACAACAACAACAACAACAAACCCAATCCTGCCAAGGCAGGGTATAGGGGAGGTAAAATGTAGACAGATCCTAACCCTACCCCAGGATAAATCCGGGAGTAGAGAGACTGCTTCCAACGAGACCTCCGGCAAGTGCAGGTGTGTGTGATAAAGAAAGGAGAGAGAGAGCAGGCCAAAAACCTCAAGCAAAACAGGCAAAAGCAAGCAAGCAAAGCAAGAAAAACCGGGTAAAGCAGGTAGAGCAGCAACAAAAGGGACCCGAAGAAAATGGGGCCCAAGCAAAAGACACGAAAAGAAGTCACAAACAAAACACGAACCAAGGCACAACGAAAAGCCGGCTAACCTAAGGGGCAACACAGAGCACAGCAAGCAACGCATGGGGCCTACAACACAGCCTAAAACCACTAAGCACCAATCCAGGGCTACCCGCAGATCCTAATTCTATCTCTCCACCTTATCCTATCGAGATCATGTCCTCAGAGCAAAGCTCCTTCATGTCGAGCTTGAGTCTGTCCTCCCACCTGAGTTTAGGTCTACCCCTTCTTCTCGCTCCATCTACAGCTAGCTCTTCGACTCTTCTCACGGCTGATTGTGGCCTCCTCCGACATGCCGAACCACCTCAATCTTCCTTCTCGTCTTGAAATAATATTCCCAACCTCAAGTTTTGCTCGAAAACTCCGTTCGGGATCATGTCAAGGGGTTTTACCAGCGTCCATCTAAGCATTCTCGGTTCGCCACCTCCATCTTGTTAGCTGGGCCTTGGAGATGGGCCAACACTCGAACCCGTACAGCATAGCCGGTCCTAATCGCCGCCCTATAAAATTTCCCTTTAGCTTTAAAGGGACGTTCTGTCACAAAGGACCCCGACGCCGCCACCATTTTGCCACCCGCTCGATCCGGTGGGTCGCGTCCTCATCTATCCTCCACGATTTGTGAATCATCGATCCCGGATATCTAAAGGACTCCTTAGGTGGCGGGATGCGGTCACCTAAGCGAATATCCACATCTTCGTGGTGCCACGACTCTATCTTCCGAAATCGCATCTCGGTATTCGATCTCTCTGCTCTCCGAAGGCGTTGGCTTCAAGAGCCTCCCTCAAGCTCCAGTCATTGTTTAGCCCTTCCGATTCGCCACCAACACAATGTCGTCAAAAGATCATGCTCCACGGTATTGCCCGCCCCACGGGATAACTCATCAAGGATCAAGGCGAAAAGGTAAGTGCTAATAGCAGATCCACTGGAGAGCCCCACTTCCACCGGGAAACACTCGAGATCCCGGTGGGTATGCAGGGTCTTGGCCCCTCGTACATATCCTTAATGACTCACACGTATCTCCTTGGGGTTCCCTTATCAATAAGCGTTCTCCAAATCAACTCGCGTGGGACACTATCATATGCCTTTTCAAGGTCCAAAACGCCATATCGCAGGTCCCTTTGTCTTTCTCTATACTTCTCCATGAGACTTCTAAGAAGGTGGATAGCCTGTCGATGATCTTCCGGCATAAAACCAAATGGGTTCTCGGACACCCTCGTCTCCGCCGGTCTCCTCTCACCGATAACTCTCTCCCAGCTTCATGGTGTGGCTAAGAAGCTTAATGCCCCTGTAGTTGCTACACACTTGCACATCTCCTTTGTTCTTGTATATGGGGATGATTTCAGCGAGTCTCCAATCTTCGGCATCTTTGCCCGGAGAAGATCTTGTTGAAGAAGCGAGTCGACCACTCTACCCCTCATCACCCGGACACCTCCAAGCTTTTATGGGGATAAGGTCATACCGCTTTGTTTCTACCCATCATTTTAGAGCGCCTTTACTTACGGTTGGTGATCCTCGAGTAGTAGCATTCGGGGGTTGACTAGGGTTCTCTTCTTCCCGCTTCGCCGAACTTCCTCCGTTGAAAAGCGAGAAATACTCTCCCATCTTTTCCTAATATCCTCTTCATTCACAATAGTCCGTCCGCCTTCATCTTTGATATGCAGATAAGCAATATAAAGTATTTGGATCACCCAAACTGCAGTGCTTATTTGCTTATTTCGGGACATTATTATTTGAAGCTGCTAATTTGAAAAGAAAATAAAATTGTTTTTTAACTATTATATTTAACCAAAAACCCATTATACGTGGATTAGACTGAAAATGTCCAGAATAATGCTACTGTTTTTTTGGTCTTATTTCACTTCGTTCATAAAAAAAGCCAACGAATACGGTATTTCCCGAAGTGCTTATAATTAAGCAGCTTGTTAGATGTTTGACTGTTAGTCCTAAGGGTAGTTTAGTAATTTTGGTCTAAAAGATATTTACTAAGAATAATCTAGAAATAAACTAGATACTTTGGTAGAATAATCTAGAATAAGCTAGATATTAGCTTATAGGAAAATCTAAGATATTTGTATTAGAATATTCTAGAATCCAATAAGCCCTAGTATAAATAAGGGCTTATCCCCCCATTTGTAATTATCTATTTCGTACACAACACTACTCATCTTGTATCCTTTTATTTGTAATACAAGAAACTTTTGTCTGATCTCCTTTTGTTTTGCTACTGATTATTCTCGATTATTCTCTCCTGATCCTAACACAGCTCATAAGGGGGTATCTGTTTTAGCATATATGATGGGCTTATGAGCTGAATTGAAAGTTTGATAAGCCCATCATAAGCTTATTGTTGTTGGCTTATGAATTGATCAGCTTAACCTTACAGCTTATTTAAGTTCATAAGCCAGGAGTATTTGCTTAAGCTTATTTGTGGGCTTACGAGCTTATTTTATTTAAGCTTAATATTTCATAAGCATGAATTTTCCGGCTTTTATTTAAAGACTTGTGGGCTTATATAAGTTTATTATATCATAAAAAACTTATATAAGCTCGTAAGTCGTAAGTCTCAAAATAAGCGGAAAATTTGAGGTTATGAAATATAAGTCGAAATCAAATAAGCTGCCCACGAATAAGCTTAAACAAACTCCCCCAAAAATGAGCTTATTGGCTTATCAAAATTTCTATAAGGCCATCATATAAGCTGAAACAAATACCCCCTAAGTGCCTATCTACATGCAAAAACATAAGCATGAAAAATAAGCAATCCCAAACAACCTCTAAGTATTGCTTATTTTAAATCATGCCTCGTAAGATATCAATATCCAATAAAACCACTACCCATTTTAAAACCTTTAAATAATAGGCAGATAAAGATGACAATTATAAATAATAGTACTAATAAAAAGAATGGTTACTGGAAATGATTGAAGCCGGAGAGTGGTGGGCCCCACGGTGGCGGTTGGTTGCTACGGCGGCGGTGGCTAACGATCGTCGTGAGATCGAACGGTAGATAGATCTCATCATCATCGTTTTCGACATTTTAGCTGTACGGATCGGTTTAAGGTACTACCCTTCTGCTGGAATTTGTTTGTTCTTGTAAATGAGAATGATAAGGACCGAGATGTTTAACTCTCATTTTCTCAAAGATAAGTTACATTTCAGGACCACGGACTATTCATATATTTCAGTTTAGCCCGTTTAGCTTTAAGTCTATTATTAGGCTGAAAGTAGTGACGCCACCTCAGTTTTCTCTCTTCTCTCCCTTCTACTCACTCCTATTCACCATACATCTATTTTGAGTTAGTTTTAAAAACTTTGGATTCGATATTATATGAAATCGTATGGATGGATAGAAAGTATAAAGCAATAAGTAATGTAAGTAATGAAAGAGGGTAAAGTAAATGATAGAAATGACACAACCGATTTATAGTGGTTCGGCTACAAGGACACCTTCCTTGCCCTACTCTACTCCCCAAGTCACCTACTCGAGAGTTCAAGCACTATGTCAACAAGCTCCTTCAAATTGGCGGAGAAGCCTCACAACGTCGCTTACACTTTTTCCGGTACAAAGCTAAATATCGAGTCCTTAACACGGAGGACCAAACCAACACAACTATAACACAACAACTATGTGAAATATGAAATACAAGATCTTGCTACAGAAATCTTGTGGAGGAACAAATCAATCAAGGACCACTTGCTTGGATGACTTGTAGTATCTCGTGATCTCGTCTTTGAGGACCTATATGAGAATCACTACAGCAATTAGGGCTTTCGCAGGGGAAATATCAGGGATTTCGCCGGGGACATGTCCCCTGCGAAACCTTCCCCGGGGACATGTCCCGAAAGTCCCGGCAATACCCTCTGGGAATACTTTCCCGAGGGCTGGAGTCCACCTTTGCTTAGGGGCAGGTGGGTCCCGCAACCATTTTTCGCCAGTCAAACAAGTCCGACGTGGCACTCCTTTTTGCCGGGGACACGTCCGCGGGAAAAGTTTTTTAGAATATTTGTTTAATTAGTTAATTACATTATTAGTATAATTAATTACGCATTTTGCCGGGGACATGTCCCCGGGGAAAGCTGAATACCACTGTTGAGTAAACCTCTTTCGCCGGGGACTTGTCCCCTGCAAAAACTACATGCCATTGTTGCTTTTCGTCTTTTGCCGGGGACATGTCCCCGGGGAAAACCTTTGACACATTTTGCAGAAAATTGCTGCAAAATGGGTAATTTCCATATTTTTTAGAATTTTTGGAAAAAATCTACAATGTAACAACCTGTTTTGAGAACTGTTTTATGCTATAACAACACAAATTAAGCTAAACATAATATCATATATACCCATCAATAAGCTAACATAGTTATGTGTTTCCAAAATCTCCAAAGCGGTTCAAAAGCGTTAACACATGATCATCTACAAAACTATACATAAGCTACTTATCAAAATGGTCCAAAACTATCATTATAATCCATTTAGCGGGAATCCTAGCACAAAATGCACATAAACGACATAATAATCCATGTTATTCTCTACAAACATATCCATAACGTGTTAAACCAACATAAACCGACATCTCAAACCCCACTACCCCCATTCCCGATATCTCTAGACTCACCCGATGGAGTAGCACGGATCCGACCCACCGGTGGAGTAGCACGAGATCCCGACCCACTTTGGTGGAGTAGCACGATCAGGCGTAGTCGCTCTTGCCAACAGGGAATGACCTCACAACTCCATCACCGGCTCCATCCGAGTCCTCGTGTAGCGAGCTCCTCGATCTGTTTACGCATTGTTTCGCGGTGAGGACACGTCCGCTTCATCACGCAGGTCGGGGCGCTAAGGTCTTCTTCACTCCACCGTCGGGTAAGACTTGACCTACACGGGGAATATGACCACGCTGCTTACCACCAATCACGTGGCGGAGAATCTCGCGGTCAGTCATGTAGGTCCCATCGGAGGTGCTCTCTTCCGCATCCGTATCATCGGTTACGTTTAGTTACAAAAAAAACAAGAAAATTAATATATAAATCGTGATGCATTATATTTCATCAAAGTGGGTGACTTTGAAAATAATTATACTTACATATCTATCCTCGGATACTTGGGGACTCAAAGACATACGCCCTCATATGGTTCCGACGGTATAGCTCTATCAAGTCTTCTGCAACCGCGGTGTCATTGCTCAACGTTTAGAAATAAAATCAATAATGACACACCCAACACTATGTATATATATAAATAAATGATTAAATAGTTTCTTACAAAGTTATGGCGAATAGCGACTAACGACGAGATCCATGAAGGCTAGAACTTCGTGTTAGCCCGGCGGTTTTGTCGGTTGACCTCGATATCTTACGCTTATTCGGGTTTGTCCAAAGCTTAACCTGCGTATTTTAAATTATAAAAACTATTATATAAATGAATTATTATTATTATTATTATTATTATTATTATTATTATTATTAATAATAATAATAATAATAATAATAATAATAATAATAATAATAATAATAATAATAATAATAATAATAATAATAATAATAATAATAATAATGATTATTATTATAAAGTGTCGATCGAATTTACCAACGCATCCCAATCCTCTTCCGTCTTGTTATTTGGGCCATGTCTTTTGATGTCCTCAATCTTCTCCACCCGACTTTGCGTAAAGTGATCTTTTTTGTATCTGTATTTGTTGTCATCATTATCGTTTTTGGAGAAAATACTGATATCTGTCAACAATCTTGTCTCCATTCGAGCCACAATGTGTGGGTGAGATCAAAAGTATTCCTGCAATAAAATATAAATAAACAAATATACAAATTTAAATAAACAAACAAGTTTGAATAAATAAACACATTTAAATAAATAAACACAATAATTAAAAAAAATAAAGGTTAAAAAAACTTACGTGTAGCTGGTCATGGCCGTTTTGGGAACCTTAGCCCATGAATCGCAAAACATGGGAATCGAGTCCCGTAACAGCTCCCCCACATAGTTGGAGAACCAAGAAGCGTGAGGGCCCACATGTGTATAAAAACCCTCTGGTTGACACGGAACTCGATCGACAGGACGGCGATCGATTGCCACCTTCGCCTTGAGTGGCGTGTTCTTTGTGGCACCGCGCACCACCTTCCCGCCTTTCCCAATTACGGTGTAGGGGTTGGCGACTTTGGATTTAGAGCCTGCAAGTAATCAAATTCAAGTGATGATGACATAAAATAACAAGTTATCAATTTAAAATAACAAGTAATCAAATACAGGTTTGGTTAAAATAATTGAAATTCTTACACTAGCAATTGGTGCCTATCCTCCTCAAGGGACCACGAGGTGGCGAATTACCTCCATCGCCACCGTGAGACCTAACTACAACATCACGCCATCTGTAAGCGTACTAGTACAAGAACATAGAAATTAGTGAAGAAACATATATATATATATATATATATATATATATATATATATATATATATATATATATATATATATATATATATATATATATATATATATATATATATATATATATATATATATATATATATATATATATATATATATATATATATATATATAGGGTGTCTTCTTGTGATGACCAAGCTTAAAGTAAAAACAATAGGAATATTTGTGGACCGTTAGATCAATATTGATGAATCAAAATTAAATATAACGAGGTTTCGAGCCCGCACGTTGCCGCGGGTGTTCTTGTTGGTTTAGAGTTCAAATATCATTGCAAAGCTTCATCGCGCCTATTCATGCTTGACTATAAGAAACGAAGTATAGAATCGATGAACCGATCTTTTGTTCCCATCACCATTTCCACTTTTTCAGATAATCATTTGGAATTTTTTCCTCCTTTTTTTCACGGCATCATTATTAGCCTTGAACTTTCCATTTCTTCAGTTACTTCAACAATGGAAGATACCATTATGTAAGAAAGATCAGAGCTCATGGTATCACGTAAACACATCAAACCCATTAATTTGACCCGAAAGGTTTCCCCGTTGTTTAAACCCTCTGTTAATTTAACGGATAATAATGTCAAACCCTTGAATGTCAGCCGTTCATATGACCGCAAAACATGTTCTTTAAAATGTCTTTCAATGGGTTTAGAACCCCTCAAAAAGGTTGGAAAGATTGGGTTAATAGTATGCGTTTACTTCACAAATCCACACGGCAAAAATCAGGAATATATACTTATTGTTTTAAACTCATCTTATGAAATCATTAATGTTTTCGCGCAAATTGTTGCATCTAGAAAGGCACAAACAGGCCTGCTAATTATTGCACCAAACACATGCCTAAGCGCAACTATGCATCTCACCAAACAGAACAACATTTGGATAAAGCACATCCGGAATGATATGCAAAACAGCATTCGCAAATTACAGTGACAATACGATATGCAGTTTCTTCTTACAGTTTTATTTAAAGGCATCTAAGCCATCGAGAAACAACCAAGACAAATCAGATTTGAGCGACAATAAATTTGTTGTCCTTTTTTCCTTTTGAACGATTATGGTTTTCAGTTTTGGGCATCGCATCATCATTTCGTTGAGCAGCTTTTTTTGCAGTTTTAATCTTCCTAACGCCTTCTTTTTCATATACCGAACCATAATAACCATGCGGAAAGTAGCTGCTCCATTCCATCAAATGGTCTGCGGCTGGTAAGTTTGATTTTGTGGCTGAAATGTCCATGGTACCTGCACATTTAAAAAATGAAAACCTAAGCGACACAGTAATCTTTGTGTTTGCCTTATATTAGGACTGAAATGAAAAACAAAAACCTTTTTTGGTGCCAAAATCCATGTTGTGGTTTGTTTAAATTATTGTTTGGTAAATCAATGTTTTTTGGAGCTGCTTTTATAGATAGAATTTGAAATGACAATGTGCTTTATAATTGGAACATGTGCAGCTAATTTGCATGTTTAAAAAGCTGACCACCTGATTAAAGCAGTGCATACATATGCATAAATTATTGATGTCATTAAAGTAGAGGCTATGCATGTTTCATTTAATTTTTCTGTATCAGCAGGTACTAATATTGGAATATGCACAGCTGTGCAGGCCATGCTTGGAGGAAAGCGGTGAACCAATGCTTTATATTTCATAAAATAAGCAGTCACCACATATAAATGTTGGCGTAGAAATTTTTATGTTATTTCATTTCAAGTAAGTATTATGGTATGACAATATCTGTGATCATTACAATAACATCGGGCATTAGAATGGTTTAATTTACGAGCGACTAAGTTACTTGAATTGCAAAAGATGGTGTTGAATGTTTTTATAGTTTGGAATTTTAAATGAAAACACGGTTTATGAGTGGAATATGTGCGAGCAACTTGTGAGTTTCAAAGGCGCATACTTGATTAAAGCATCAATATATAGCTTCATGTCACTAAAGCGAGATCATAGGTTTTAGATTTTAGTTTTGCATCGAATATTTTGGCGATGAAATATGCAGAGATGAGCGACCTATGCTTCAAGAAAAAAGCGGTGAACTATAGTTTTATCTTATTAAAAAGCGACCACTACATGTGAATGATGCTAGTGATTACTGAATTGCAATGCCAACAATGTTGGCCTCACTCGATTGTCAGCGATGGTGAGCGGGATAGGATAATTCTGTCTTGCCACATAAACACGCTATTGTTAGAAGTGATTTTAGGTAAGGGCTATAAAAATGAAGTATCAAGTAGCATACAATAAAGAGCAAACCTTATTCTCGATCGTGAGAACATCGCCGTTCGTCATGACATGCAAAAGATTATAAGTGTAATTAGCAAAACATGTCTTCAAATCCATAAGCAAGCATTATAAAATTTCATGAATTTTGGTTATAGCCATATAGCAAAAGGAAGTATAAAAATGCATCTAGTGATTAATGACAGCAGCGTCGTGAGTTATAGATAAAGGGACTCACCATAGTACCCAATTTGGAAATGCAAGAAGTTTAGAGCTTCACGGTGTCTTATTTTTAGAATGTGACCCGAGTTGTTAAGGAAAGTAGCCTTTCCATTGCATAGGAAGATCGGTATACGAGTTTGAATGGTCGCTTGAAATCGAGGCGATTTCGTACATAAAATGAAAAAATAAAAGTCGAGTCGTGCTTTGGATATAAAGATTGAAATGAAAGAGAGCAACCTTTTTTGTTGCTGGAATTCATGTTGCAATTTCTTTAGATTATTGTGCAGCCAGCCAATGTTTGGTGGAAAATCTTAGATTAGTGGTTGGTTCATGAAGTGTTTAAAGCTACCTTTAGCCTACCCTAAGTTCTGTACTGGGTTGTTTGGGAATATTTCATTGGAATGATAAGTAATGGTATATTGTACCAGTTTGGTTATACTACGTTCTTTCTGAGTTTTCCTATCTCCCTATATAAGGTGTTTTTTTGGTGGCTTCACATAGCTACCGTTGCACCTTATGAGTTTTTTTTTAAAATCTGTCAAGAAAATGGCTTACACCCCAAACTTGAATCAACTCAAAGAAGCATGCGGCTCCAATGAAGTCCGCAATGCTTTTAAGTCCCTGTTTTTACAGGAGCAAGGTGAAAATGAGGGGTTCATAATGTTGCTTGGAGAGAAATGCGATGATGTTCGCCGTCGACTTGGGAGCAGGACTGAGTTGTTGCGGAGGCGGTTGAGTGGTCATGATGATCTTTGCAGTGGCTGTTGAATGCTTGGAGGAGGCACAGGGGCGGGGACCACCATTCTTCTGCGATTAAGGTCCTTGATATGGCCAGTGAATCGCGCATCGAGAAAAGGCGCCATGTGTTTACAATGGAGATGTATGATTAGGGTAGCATCCTTTGTGTGTGTGTGATGACTTGTTTCATTGTCTTTATGTTTTATGCTATGGTGTTGTGTTTTAGATTAACAGGGTATTGTTAATCTTTGGTGGTATGATTGTAACTTATGTTGAATATGAATAAAAGTTACGTTTGTTTGTGGTCCAGCAATTTTGCAGGTGTGTGTTTTCTTATGTGGTGGAGAAAAGCACTGATATCACTGAGTCAATTGTGTTTTGTTTGGAAAAGTTACGTTTGTTTGTGGTTTAATAATTTTGCTGATACATATGTAATGGAGAAAAGCAATGATATGATTGGGTCACATGCGCTTTATTTGGACAATGTGTTTAGGGTTTGCTGATTGGATTTAACATGATTATGTATTATCAATTAACAAAAGAATTCTTAAAATGTGCATGTGTATCGCAGTTCACCACTAAAACTATTGAACATCTTTAAAAATTCAGAAAATGCTCAATTCTTTAAATAAAGGTTGAGTGGAAAAACAAAGCATAGGAAAATTTGATGGCTGTTGGTCATAAATAAACACCGAAAAGAGGCATTATAAGACAATCATTGACCGTGGTCATTGGTATCAACACATCTTGAAGGCAGTTACTCACCTCGGCGGTGAAATAGCTTGCTATGTGATAAGGCGTAGCATGTGTAAGAGGCATCCCTATGTGAGCATCTTCAGCTAGCTGAAAAAATCTTATTACCCTCAGGTTCAGAACCAATGTGAGCCGCCTTGATTGATGAGTACTCACCGGCATTCATACCACGACGGATAGTGCCTTTCTGAATTAAAAAAAAAAACAACAACACAATCAGGCAAAAAATATTGCAACAAACTTAACATGGGCTGATAAGAGAATCACACAGTGATAAACAACCAACAATTCTCAGTTTTGCAAATTATAGGATAACGGTATACATGAGAAGCGACTTACTATGCTAAACAAGTGATCCAATACATATTCGAGCGACATTATTCTTTTTTTCACCATCTCCCTGTAACAAAAAAGGGAGTATAAACTGTCAGCCATATCACGCAATATATATTGATATGTGAAAGGTGTGATGTAACGGCGCATATCAACGTACCAACTGTAGGTTGTTTGTCCACTTGCAAATCAGGTTTGTTGATTGAATGGCATGCCAGATCTAGGATGATCTATAAATTTGACAAACGATCCTATGTTTAACGTGCCATTCAATAAACAAAGCTGGATTGCAGGCAAAGAAATTATCTTAACCTGTTTGAGCAAGGTTGGCTGTATCAAAGTAAAAAAAAATGAGAAAAACATGTAAAAAAACACAGTTGCTTTGAAAATCATTGTAAATTCAGGTAGGAAGAATTACCCATTGCCACAGAGAGTCCACTGATACAATCACCTTTGGCTGAATCTATGTGAGTCATTGTATTCTGCACGTGCCGGTTGTTAACAACACACATAAATGACCGCCCGATATTAGCATTCATATGCTTGCACGGTAAACATCACAATAGGTATAAGCATATCTGCGCCACGTTACTGGGATAAACTTACCAGCCACCTATACCCGTTCTTTTCTAAGTTTGCTATAGGCACCCGACATCATGTACAACTCAGCATGCCCTAGTTTAAAAAATAGTATCAAAGACTCGTTTATCGACGCAATACGGTTGTACAAAAGACAAAAGACATTAACGGACTTTACATTGGTGGACACCGGGTGCTGCAGACTGATAGTGGACACCTGCGTAGGTGATCGTGCCAGAGGTGTGCCTTTACCTTGCACTTATATGTACCAGTGAAGATGTGCTTTGGTAACCTGAAAGTTTTATGCAAAAAACAAATAGACCAGCCAAATTTTAGAAGCTGAGTTTGAAAAGAGAAGACGAACAGTGACCTGCCATTGTCGCGTCACTCATCGGTTGTCCAATAATGGCTTTTCTACCAGACTTATGCGGCAGAGGCTGGAAAACTTGCAACAATATACGTATGGGTGCTTAAGGAAGTGTGATAGTAATAAGAAACCCCAAAATTAGGATGCACAATCATACATTAAAAAACACTGTAATGGTTATAGTAAAGTGCAAGGACATACCTCAATTGTGAAAAACTAAATGTTCAGTTTTGAAAGGTAAGATGAAATAGTGTATAACTAAGGTTGATTTATTAGGATCCTTAGCTGCAGTACAATGCGACAGTTGATAACAACAGTGTACAAATCGGTGGTCTTTTTTCCCGTGTTTTTTAGCGGGGTTCCATTTAGTTAACCTGCCTATTCGCCTCAGACCTGCGAATCTGGCGGCGACATCAGAGACTCAGTATGGTACGCAAACACAGCTTGGATTAGGGTGCCTTGCCAAAACATGGGACTCTATGAAGCGCGCTCACCAAACACACAAATGCAGGAAACTATCATCATCGGCGTACTTGAGGCACAACAAAAAAAAATACGTCGACTCTTTTAGCCGCCCTTTTGAGTGGAAGGCCATATTGTTAACCCGCCCATTTTATTCATCACTACTCACATTCCTCCGTTTCATCTTAGAAAGTATGATTACCAGCGTCATAACCTTAGAATACACTGATAGATGTCACAACATGAAGAACATTTGATCGCAGCGGCATCGTGGTACATCATAAACTGCAACATAGCGTGGATATGGGTGTCACGCCAGCGAGGCGAGCTAAAGCAAGCCAACGAAACAGTTCAATGTACAAACCCATCATAACTGCGTCATTAATCTCATCACACGCTACACATCACTTGTATACCATATACTTTTACATTTCTTTGGGTTCGCTTTTTCAGCCACATGTGAGAATTTTGCTAGACACACGGCTCAGATGGGCGAATATTAAAGCAAAGAAGATACACCCGCCATGGCTGCAGCAGTGACCTGCCACCCTGCCAAGATACGGGGCATCTCACATTTACCGAATAAAGCCCAATTCATCACAGCCTAAAAAAAGGAAAGCAACCGTCAACCATTCGCCATTTCATGAATGACAAAGACTGTAACCACAGAAACCAACATTGATGGGAGCGTTCTCTGCATCCATAATCTGCAAGAATGAAATGGAAGCTTAAGAAAATCATGTTTAACAAACGCGAGTGCAAAAGGCCAGCTGGCAAAAACAAAAGTGCGGAACATAATTTCCATTATGCTCATACCTTTTAGATCCAACCAGGTATATTTCCAGAAAATTATTTGACAATATAATGATCCAAACATAAGTGGAGGCATGTATTGAAAACAACATATGAACATTGTAGCGGCATCAGCAGCCTGTCATGGCTGCAGCCACAACGTGGATATTGGCGCCACGCCAACACACAGGGGTTGCTAAAGCACACCAACGAACCAGATCAACATACAAACCCATCATTATTGCATCATTAATCTCATGACACGCCACAAGCGACCTGCATATTATATTATACTATATTAAATTTATACTTTTACATTTGTTGGGATCCCTTTTTCAGCCACGTGTGAGAATTTTCTTTGGACGCATGGCTCAGATGGGCGAATATTGAAGCAAAGAGGATACACCCGCCATGGCTGCAACAGCTGCCTGTCACCCTGCCAAGATACGGGCCATCTCACATTCACCAAATAAAGCCCAATTCATTACACCCTAAAAAAAGGGCTGCAACCGTCAACCATTCAGCATTGCACGAATGACAAAAAACTGCAACCATGACAAAAACCCGTAGAATTCATCCCTGCTCACAGCGGCTCAGCTTTGTTTATCCAAATGGTGGCTGCACTAAAAAACAGCATGGCTGCAACCAAATGGTTACCCTACCAAACCATGTTTTTCAGCAAAGCTAACCCACAGGCAAAAACATGTTTACCAGCGAAGCTAAATATGGCAAAAGTAAGAATTTTCTTTGGACACATGGCTCAGATTGGCAAATATTCAAGCAAAGAGGATACACCGCCATGGTACAGCGGTACTGTCACCTGCCAAGATCTGGGCCATCTCACATTCACCAAATAAAGCCCAATTCATCACACCTAAAAAAGGGTTGCAACCGTCAACCATTCAGCATTGCACGAATGACAAAAAACTGCAACCATGACAAAAACCCGTAGAATTCATCCCTGCTCACAGCGGCTCAGCTTTGTTTATCCAAATGGTGGCTGTACTAAAAAACAGCATGGTACGCAACCAAATGGTTACCCTGCCAAACCATGTTTTTCAGCAAAGCTAACCCACAGGCAAAAACATGTTTACCAGCGAAGCTAAATATGGCAAAAGTAAGAATTTTCTTTGGACACATGGCTCAGATGGGCAAATATTCAAGCAAAGAGGATACACCCGCCATGGCTGCAACAGCTGCCTGTCACCCTGCCAAGATACATGCCATTTCACATTTACCGAATAAAGCCCAAATCATCACAGGCTAAAAAAAGGGCTGCAATCGTCAACCATTCAACATTGCACGAATGACAAAAAACTGCAACCATGACAAAACCCGTAGAATTCATCCCTTCTGTCACACCCCCAAATTACCTGTTTTGCAGTGGAATGGAATGCCGGGGATGACTGTCATAGCATCAAAGTTCTGATTATATCGAGCGACCTAAAGTGTCGTTTTGAAAATATCGTTTGATTAAGTAAAATAATCGGAGTTTACAAAACATAGGTCCCAAAAGATTTCCAAAGTACCAAAATGAGTTTGTTACAATCAAACGACAGTTAAGTGCATAAAAATATATGCGAGACGCGTCGTCACCGCGACTCTATGATAAGTCCACATGCATGTCATGAAGTGAATGCCTTAGATACCTGAGATAAAACGTGCTAAAAGTGTCAACACAATGGTTGAATGAGTTCATAGAGTTTGTTTAACATGTAAAGCTTTTAAAGAACGTTCATGCAGCAAAGGTAAAGTTTTTGGTCATTGAGAATAGTCCACAAAGCAAAGGAATTGTAAATCCACTCAGTTCAAGTTCAGCCCATACAAAACACGCAACTGTGTGTTCACAACCTACTGCCAAAAGTAGTATGTCTAGTAGTCAAGTATACGTTGTCATAATAGTTATAGCACCGCATATATATAATAATGTATGCGGCAAAGCCCTAGAATAAATAATATGCATCCCGTAACATAGTGAACAAGAGGTTGGCCGACCTCTAATAGCGCTATCCATACTACCTACTAATAGGAGACTAACAATGCGAATGTACGAACGGTACATCATACAACTATTATATACAATTAAGAACACTCCGAACATGGGAGAATTTGCACGCTCCACCAATAAGGCGAGACTTGGTATTGCTCCGTTCACATAGGGAGACTTTGCACACTCCACCAATAAGGCGAGAATTGGTATTGCTCCGTTCACATAGGGAGACTTTGCACACTCCACCAATAAGGCGAGAATTGGTATTGCTCCGTTCACATAGGGAGACTTTTAGGTCATAGTACGTACGGTTCAATAAGTTCAAACAAGTCATAAGTTCGTAATTAAGTTCAAGTGTTCCATTCAAAAGTTCAAAATTAAGTTCAAGAGTTTAAGTCGAGATCAAAAGTTCAAAACAGTCAAAGAGCTCAAAACAGTCAAAGAGCTCAAAACATATCAAAAGGTTCAATTTAAGTTCAAAGTGTTCAATTATATGTTAAAAGGTCCAAATCAATTTAAAAGAGTTCAAATATATGTCGAAGGGTTCAAAATCAAGGAAAGTGGTTCAAATAATAGTGTTCATAACATAGTAATCAGTTTAGTTCGGGCATAATCTACTTATTAGCATAAGTAGTGAAACAACAGTTATTTAAGTTCATATAAGTGTAAAGTAAAAGCAAGTAGTTGAGCATGTATCTCCCCCGAAGAGTTTATAAAACAATTAAACAAGTAAAAGTGGGGCTACGAACTCACCTAATGCAATGATTATGATGACAAAAGCAGATACACTGAAATGAGGTGCGATCTCTATCTGCAACCTAATATGAATGATATGTTCTAATGTAAGCCATGAAAAAATGTCGTGCATGCAAACTCATATGATATCCATACCACTTGTACATTTGAAAATAAAGTTTATCGTCGAAAAATAATATACTTTAACAACTCATGAAAATGACTAAGTAGCCTCATAAAGCTAATTAGTAAAATAGTGAATATCGAATGTTAGGAAACAAACTCAATGGTTTTAGAAAGCTTGTAACATTATCTAAAAGTCATAACACGGAACTTTTATCCATACGAGTTCCGATCATAAAGAAAAATAATGGTGAAGTGAGGTAGTCGAGCTAAAAATGTAGTTTATGGGTAGTTTTCGGGAAAGTTTGAGTGATCGTATTTTACTCGTTAGAACTCCGTTTGAGGAACGGCTGGTCATTTTGGAAAATAGGCCGGGTGAACCAACTTTTACTCAGAGATACTATTTTACCAAAACCAACTCGATCGTTGAGAAAAACAGCTCCAAACATGGGTACCCGAAAAGACAGTTTCAACGCTTAAAAATATTTTAGTAAAAGCTGATGGAAATAAGTTGTGAACGTCGGTTTTCAAATGCTTGTATCTCGGTCATTATAAGCTCGTTTTCTACGATCTATATATCCTTAGTTTCGTGTTAATGTATACTAATATATTTTTGATAAATCGACTCATTTAGATAATGCTTAAAACTTATTTTTGCCTCTTAAATAACCCTTGACAGCTTGTATTTTTCAGAAAATTAGTTTTCGTCGTTAAACTTGAAAATAGCGTAACTTCTTTGTTATAAATCCGTTTTAACCCGTTCAAGCGAAGACGGTTTCGTTTTAAAGTCTATTTTCTGAAAATATAAATCAAAATAATCCATGACCTGTCGAAATTTCCAGATTTTACAAAAATGAACAGCCCTTAATTATAAGTTGTCGAAAATGATTTTTCTAGTGTAATACTTGTTCCAACAATTTCAAATCAACACCAAATCTAATCTAAACCTACCATACACCTTCTTAGGGTGTCATGGGTTCCTAAACTTCATCAACAATGATAGGTCTCATGGGAATAATTATAGGAAAGTTTAAACTAATAATAGGTAATAAAAACAAGTAAAAAGTGGTATGAATCATAGAATACTTGCATGTTTTTCCTACTAGATCATAAAAATAGATCAAATAATAGTATGAAAGAGTAGGAAAAATCATTAGAACACTTACTTGAGTGATGAAGGGATTTTTGTTGCAAATATATAATCAACCTAGAGGTTTATATTTCAAAACCTTAAAATATAAGACTAATAGAGATTGTAAAACACTTGATCTTGAAATTTTTATGGATTCTCCTTATGTTCTTAGCTTGGCCGACCATCAAGGAAGAAGGAGAGGGTTTTCTTGCCTTTTTCACCTTTAAAAAATGTGTTGCTATGTGTTTTAATGAATATAATACATGTATATTGCAAATATCTATCCAAAAGATGTGTAGGTGTACATGTAACTTGCAAGATTTTTTTTATAAAAGGATGAGATGGGGTTGTTTGGTCAGCAAGATCAAAATGGGGAGATAGGTGGTGCATTTTTGTTAGTTAATTGTATTTAAAGTCAAGTATAATGTGTATTTGGTACATAAAATTAATTATTAAGTGTAGCGTTAGCTAGAAATCGATTTTAACGGAACCAAATAAAATATATCGAGGTCGTAAAAATTATAAAAATACATTTCTCGCAAGTATTGAGTGAAATAATAATTATCGAATAGAATTTACGAAAACCGTCGTAAATATATATATAACAATTTATATACCAAATAAATTCAAAACATCGGGTAAACTAATAATATAATTTTTATAGTCTTAAAATGAGTATAAAAATATATCAGGACAATTGTTGGAAGTGTCGGATCAATTATTCAAAATAAATGATCGTGCGATAGCGTTTATTTAATAGAAAAATATAAGTTAATGAAATATGCAAACCCATGCATGAACTAATATGAAAATGATGTTACTGATGATATGTAGACTAACTCTAGTCTATATGAAATGTTCTTAATGATGTTTCATGAATGCACAGCTAAACCCTTACGGTTACGCGAATTTGATACTTGTAAACCTAGTTTACGAAAAATGATGAATAAAAATCATGAATATAAATTTTTCTCCGGGAATGAATAGTGTTTTATGAATAGTAAAATTTTGAAATAACCTCTCAAAATATCAAATCGACTTCAAAAATGATGAATAGTAAAATGATGAATAGTAAAAAAATTAAAGTTTGTAAAATGACCTGAAATTGAGAATTGTGACACCTGCTCATAGCGGCTCAGCTTTGTTTATCCAAATGGTGGGCGTACTAAAAAACAGCATGGTACGCAACCAAATGGTCACCCAGCCAAACCATGTTTTTCAGCAAAGCTAACCCACAAGCAAAAACATGTTTGCCGGCGAAGCTAAGTATGGAAAAAATGCGTGATTTGCTAGCAACGTTGCTTAAAAGTGGCGCAACCTCGGTATACCGACTCCGCAATAGCAAGACCTGAAAGAATTGCAAACCCGCAAAATCTTTTTAGAACGTACACTATTTAATCAAAATCTAACCGGCAGAAAGTGGCTAACCATAAGGCATGACATCCAACCCAACCAAGATAGAGATGGTTTTTTTAATTTTTACACTGACTAAATCACCACGAACTATGAAAGCAGACCGTGATTGCATGATTAATAAACTGACACAGAAAATTTATATTTAAAAAAAACCTTAAACCCTCGCTACAACAAAGGTAGCAAGAAAGCGAAATGAAAACATCGCAGGCAGTATCCAATGTTCCCAAAACAATAAAAGGTAAACACATCATAGGCCACAAAGCGTGAAGAAGGGAGAAAGCAGGCAAAAAAAGAAAAGTTAAAAAGACAACTCGCTATATCAATCTTTGCTAATCTAAAAGACATAGCTCATATTTTTCGATCATTAATAACCACCATACGTAACCCTTATCTAAGACATGCGAAGCAGAAAACAGCAAACCCTAACTAAAACTAAAATAACCCAGAACCAAAACTAAACACAGAATACCATAACCACCATAAAGACATAGTAAAATAAGCCCTAAATAAAAGGAAAAAAATCAAACCTTCAATTGTTTCCCCCAAATCAGAAAATATGAAATTAGGGTTTTCCATAATCAA
>OU343222.1:275501900-275726593 GCA_910596185.1 Chrysanthemum makinoi
GATTCATCTCTCAATAATGGACACACTATTTAGAATTATAAGGGAGATATATCATAAGTCATAAAATATATAATAAAGGATATATCTTTTTATGGTAATTTAATGAACATAGAGAATTTCTTTATTAATTTTCCGCAATGTTGGAAAGCATGATGATGTGTCTACTATGCTACATCTTGTATCTGTTTAGGTGAGGATGTTGCTGCATAAATGGGTATGGTGTGTTAGCCAGGGAAAGGAAATGTAATTATGAATTTTGCAATGTCGATCATCAGAAGTGGGGATGGTTAGAATTGGAGGGATGAAGCCTTCTTTTGTTCTTGCTGGCTATGTCTATTGTCTGAGGATGCAAGCTGAACATAGGTAATGGTCTACAATAACATCAGGAAGGAAATGTAGTGCCCTTTTTTGGAAACTTGGTGCATTGATATAGTAGATTTTCTGTCGGAATAAATGTACTGTTGTATTGGTTGCAACTTTTTTGGATAAGCTTTGGACTTGTCATATCACCATTGAGTTTGAAGAATGTCTTGTAAATATGTTTTTTGGAGTTTAATATATATTCACTATTTCACCAAAAGAAAAATGATGGAAAGCATAAATTACAATTGTAGCTTATTAAGTTATTAAATACTTTTTGATAGCCAAAGACATGGACAACTGTATATACATGGAGAAAGTTACAAAGCTGAAATTCATACCTCTAATGTGAAGCTTCTTGTCTATAAAATAGCATGACGTAAGAGGAGAAAATGATCCAATCCCAATGAGTAACCATACCTACCATTTTATCTTCTTTCCTGCATTTGGAGAAAGCTTACTCTCTTTTTATACAGGCATTCTTTTGTCATTCGTAAATTGATGCGCGTACGAAGCGCGTTCGGGGTCAAATGAACTTCCTTTTCATCGAGTAAGTTTTTCAACACCCTAGGCAGTTAACCTAATCGTTGTAGTGTAGTATTGGGTAAGCCTCTGGGATTGATATCGTTCTCTAGGGGAATAGGTGTTGGTTTGTGGGAGTATTAAAACACGACAAAACAACTAATAGTGTATGAGCCGATGGGGGCACACGCGATAAACACGAGTATACGTGTAGAACGTAAATATACTTGAATATAATATGTACCCGATATGTATATTATTTGACCCGATCACATTTGTTGACCCATGGGCTATTTTGGAAAGCCAGTTGGGTTGAATAAGGACTGCCATGGGCCTTGTGTTCTGATGATCGGGCAAAACAAGAATGGGTGGGTTAGCTTGGGTTGTGACTTGTCGAACAAGTCTATGGCTCAACCAAGTGTCGGTTTGTATTTTGTATAAAAGCAAACATACTCCTCTCCTCACCATTCACGACATATCATACCTCAAACCTCTCACCATACGATTCCTGACTTCCAGCTCAGATTGTTAATGGACTTCCATTCATAAGTCGATTAAGGTTTCTTTGGTTCCTAAACTTGCTCGATCTTTGAACCAAGTGTTTAGGTGTTTAAATCGTTTGGTGTTTGTTTCCTTCCTCTGATCGGCAGCAACAGCAGCTGCAAAAGGGTTTTCTGGTTTTGTTTTTCTCGGACTACAAAGGCAGAAAAGACATCGGATATTCCTATCGGATATCGGGTAAAGAAGGTTTTATCTTCTTGTTTGTTTTTCGCATTCACGGTAGCTTGATTCAAGTGAGCAAGAAGGTAGCGATTCTAGTGAGCAAGAAAGAGACAAGTTTCTTTGGAGGATTTTCTTGTTAAAGTATTATTCAAGTGGTCAAAGTGTTGATTTGGTATTTTAATACGTTCTCGACTAGCGTCTTAATCGAACGTTATCGTTAATCGGGTTTGTGTGTGATACTCTTTGAGGTATCTATTTTAGATACTTAAGGTTTCGTATTGGTTTCTTGTTCTGTTAGTAGAGATCAATTGCCAAGAAGGTTAGGTTTCTTTTATCCCTTTTATTTAATTACTATTGTATTAATTATTTGTTTATTAAATACGTGCTTAACATAATTGCATTTACTAGATCCTATATCATTTGCGTACTCGTAGAGGTTAATGGTTAACTTGTTCTAAAATCCCAACAGTGGCATCACGAGCCATCTCGTTTTTTGCGATTATGGGTTACGTTTCGATATTAATAAACATGTTTTAAAAGGGTTGCATGAAACCTAGTTTAGTTATTATGTTTTATTTTAATTTTGACAATTACATGCAATACTTGTCAATTTTTAATAAATAATAACTAGTCACACACAAATTAAAATTATATTGATAATTAGAATTAATTTGTTAATTAGAATTTAATTTACATGTGAATTATAATTACCTTGATAATTAAAATTAAATTGTTAATTACATGTTAAATTATAATTACTTGCTAATTAGAATTAAAAGTTAATTTGTATTTATTAATTGTTAATTAGAATTATTGTGATAATTAGAATTACATATTGATTAAATACATATATTGCGTAATTACTTGTTAATTGAGATTGCCATGCTTTATGTGTTTTTCAGGCCACAAGACCCACTCAATTGCTTTTCTAAGTGATGTATGGGGCGATCTAAGTATTGCATCCTAGTGCGGTCTTATGGTTCTCCGTTTGGGGAAGACTCGCAAGAGAACTCGGAACAATATGTGGTTATTTATATTGATGTTTATGCTTGTATGTTTGTGATTCCTATATATGCATTATTACTTGCTTTGACACCTAATTGTATGCAATATGGAATAATACATATCGTAACCATAATATTTATATTGGTCTTTATTACGCCTAAATACCATGCTCATTGTGACCTGCTATTTGATTCGTGGAAAATTGTTTTGTAAAATAAAGTGACCTAATATATGAAACACGTTTTCAAGAATTTAAAAACTAGACGCTATGGACACTTGGGATGTACGGCTCACCCACTAGAACAAACTAGAAAGGGGTTTTAAAGAAGTGAGCACGAGTCTCCTGAAAGGATGTCTAAGGTTATGCTTAACTTTTGGTCCTCCTGCTCCCGTGCTTCGATTGGAGCTACCGTGAACCATGATGATCACTCAGATTGTCATTACCAAAAGTTTTAAAATTAGTGTTACAAAGTTGTTTTGCATGCTTCTTTGTACACGACTTTTACCACATTTATGTGTGCATACCTATTTTTAATTTTAAGTCTATGCCATCCAACTATGAACACGTGCACTTGGATTGACCTCGGTGGTACTAAGGGCCTTTCAACCCATGGTAATTATTTCTCACTGGGACCTCGGTTATTTTACACGTTCATACTTGGTCGACTTATATCGAGTTAACCTGGTCAGACCTCGGACCGAGGCATAAGATGAGAACTAAACATGCTTTTGACATTATTACTTGATACTAATGCCTTAAACAGTCTCATAAATCTAAGAGTTGCATAATACAATTAACGCTCGTCAACACCTCTTGTCTATTTTTTTATACACTGGTCAGACCTATGGTAATTAAGTGGGGTTGCAAGATGGATCTTAGTCTTAATAAGTAATTAATTGGGTAGTTAATTCTTTTAAGAATGTAATTATCGAAAATACTTGAATTGAACTTTTATGTTCGATTAATTGTGTTATTGCAACATAATTCGTAAACAAATTTGTTTTTCTTTGAAAGACAAACTTAGTCTCTTTTCCTAGTAAGAAGAGTGAGACTTATACCTATCTTTTCTCCTTAGTTTACAAACTAAGATAGGATTCCAAAATTGATAAACTCTTATATGATCTTTCATTACCCTTTTCGTGGTCTAGAGTTAATTGAAAGATAGAATATTTTGTGTAACTGGAAACATTGTGTTTAGAGCTACCAAAATAAATAACATCCTGCACTTGTCGTAATGTATGAGTTTAAAAAGAGTAAAGGAATTACTAGCATATTTGCTAGGTAATCTTCTTGGACTCTTATTATTCCTAAAGTGCTAATTACCCTTGGGGCTATGTAGACGATAAAGGAGGAATGCATGCTAAAGATTCAAGTTAATTGAATGAAAGAATGGCTAGTCCATTGTTTACATAAGTAAAACTTCATACATACTCTGCTAACAAATACTAAAGTACATGCTACTCGTAAATGAGCAATTAAGAGAATAGGAAAGTATGTAAAGCTACTATGCTTTCTATTGAAATGTAACACTTACAATGTTGACAAATCAGGTGGGAAGCAGTTTACTGCATTTTATTCTTGAAATATCTATCCATTCATGTAATGTTGTCAATTTCGATTAGAGAGACTCTTGGTTATTTCACATTGAGTCACCGTATTATTTCAAAACTTGCTTTGAAATAATCCATTACTCGAATATGAACAACCATTGCTTAAGGAAAATTGCATTTTATTTTATGAGATAACCGTTGCCTTCTACTCTTTTGTAACTTCAGAAAGCATTATCATAGAATAATAATCCACAATTCCTTATTAAAGGTTATGGTTCTAAAACTACTTATGATATCTATGACATTATCATATCGTTTGAAAAATCAATCACGTGTTGTTTGTTTTCATAATATGATTGTACCTTTCACAAATGGGAGAAATCTCAAAATTATTATGCAGGAACAACAATATTGGTATCTCTTGACCATAAGGTAAAGGAAATAATAATTTTACTAGGACTTAAACACACTAGATGTTTAATGCCCTACTACATGTAAAATAAGAACTCTACTAGGACTTGAACACGTTAGATGTTTGTTGCCCTACTACATTCAAATGTCATGATATAGTGAAATACTTCAACATTTGATTACATGTTTTAGTCAACATAATTATGGTTATATGATAATGATCATAATTACGAGTATATAATTAACTTGAAATTACTATAGAACTCAATAGTTTGTGTTTCTGTAATTACTTGTGTTGGTATAATTATGCACATGTTAAGACATAATTATAAAGTCCTAATATTAATCAATGTCTTATAACATAAAATATATATAGTAAATGTGTTATGTCTTCCAATTTAATACATACATAAGGCTTTCAGATTATTCAGGCGGTAATGTGTTATTGAAATGTTACATTTTTCTTGTTAACACATGAACATATAATCCTTGAACGATTCTGTCTTCTTGTGAACCGTGAACATAAGGTTTTGTATTGTTCAATGAATATACATTCTAGCATGCACTTGGTTCTTAAATACTTTTATATCTTGATGGCTTGACCCGATTGACAAGTATTTGGTTCAAAAGAATTAAGTTATTATAAATTTAAGATATAGTTTCACAATTATAATAACTCATAGGATACCACTTCATCATGGTATGTCTAATGTGTTGGATCAAACCTTATTCTTATTGTTTGGTTTATGATAGCTTTAATTGCTCTACTCCAAAACATATCGATTTATAAAATTGCGTGTGTCATGGATACACTCAATAGAGTTCAAACCTAGAAGGTATTGAGACAACCTATGGCGAAAACCTAATTCATTATGGTTGGGGTTTTACCACTGAACCACTTGAATCATAAACCCTTTTTGGATTTTTGATTTTCCTTCTAGCTTGAAGATTGTAGTTTTGGTGTTCTTCCTAGCAATGTGAAACACAAAACTATTGCTTTTAGATTTTTTAGTTAAGGTGATACTAAATTAGAGTTTTTCTATAAACCCTATTTGAGTTGTTGGAAGGAATTCCATTATGTCTTGATTTAAGTTAAATTTGTTAAAACTTATGAAGCATTTTATTAACAAATCTTGAGATGAGAACTTAAAATGTATTTTGTTGTTCTCCATGGGAAGCGGAACAATTTATTGTTGCTTAAATACTTAGTATTTAGAGAATTGTCTCTACTTACAAAAGTAAGTGGGAGTATATATATATCTCTCAAAGTTTTTGAGAACAAAATACTTAACCTTCTAAAACCTACTTCTTAATGTCATACTAACGTTAAACATGAAAATGTTGACCAAAGTATAATGATTACTTTCATTCATAAATCCGAAAGGATGCCTCATCACTTGAGTTATATTTTGTATCAATTCTTTGAGGATGTAAGTTGAAGATTGTTGTAGTCAATCGCTAACTACTAGAACATTATCATCTTGAATCGATAAATGTTTTTAGTACTATGAATGATAAGATCACGATCCTTAAAGAGCAAATCAAGTTTTGTGATTGATTGTTATTTCAGCCTATGAGTTAACCTATGAGGTTGGAATGAGTTTCTTTTGAAGAAAGACTCGAGGGCCGAAAGTTGTATACATATTAATGCATGACATTTTATAAGAAGTTTTAATCATACTTAAGCAATTGACTATGATTACATTTTCTTATATAATACACGCATTATTAATTATATAAGATATTTAATTGTCATACTTATGTGATTTGTATGTTTGAATAGGACAATTAGATGTTATAACTCTTTCTTTATGATTACCTTTGCGAGACGTGGTGTAATTAAAGGGTTATGAATCTACATATCTTTATCAATATACAAAATTTAACCAATCCATGTTTGGATTGTATCGTTGCATCTAAGAGCGAGATCTTGAATTTAATCACAATATGATTGATTGAATTAAGATATCTCTTGAGTATATCGACATTGAATAGAACATTGTGTTTTTCCTTAAAATTTACATGTTGAAGATATCATTCTATTTAAGCTAGATATTGATCCTTAAGCTTGGAATGAAACTTCACTTGAAATTTAGGGAATAAAACAACCAACCTTGGAATAGATGTTTATATGGAATAAACAAATCACGGAAAATAAAGTCAAACACAAATGCAATATATTATTCAAGCAAGTCTTCAATGATATATTTCACTTAGAATAATTTACATGGATGGAAACCTTATGTTTTTAAACTAAGGATTCGTCATGTATATATTATATTGTGTATAAAACTAGTTGTTGCTTTGTGCAAGAACAAAATGGTACGACAACAACAATATCTAATTGAGAGTGTTTAGATTATTGTTTTTATAAATATTTACGAATTATAAAGCATAGTGTTGTATAAGTACAAATGATCTTTGCGGAGGATTATTAATACTAGTTGTAGTAGGATTTCATCTTTTATGATAAATCACTAACTAGTTATCTTTCCTCATAGAGCATTGTTGCATTACACATTAATGAATGAGAATACTTTACACTTTTAGAAAGCTGTAAAGATGAGCGTTATGTGTGGTTGATTTTAATACCTCATGCAAGGTATGGCGACATCTCCATATAATTCTTGCAATAGTATGAGCATATGAGATAAGACACTCATCTTATATTTCAAATCACTCACTATATGTGAAATTTGAAACAAGTATTCGGAAAGTTTATTCAGATGACTATTTAGTTTTTCTTTTAAAGAAAGGTTGAAAATGTTGGAAACATTAGGCTTCAACTTACTAAATGAGTTTCATTCATATCTGTTTTAGTATTTGGATAATTGGGATTGAAAGACAATTTTTACTTTATGATAAATAAGATACTTGTATTTGTATTCATTCATATAATAATTGTTATCCTATATTTGCATGTTTAATCCTTGAATAATTTTTATTATTCTAAATATGTCCATTGTCGGTTAACAATATGGGAATATTGTTATGATAAGGCAAATGTGAGTTTGGTTATAATTCTACGGGAATCGGTTGTTCCCACCAAACTCATGTGTATTCACTAGAGATGCATATTGGATTCCCCAACTTTCAAACATTTACTTTTGGATCCTTGTCATAAGTAAAATATTGAAAATGGTTTGTTATCTTCATCCTTAAACTTGAGATGCAAGCAGTTCGATACATTATGTGTGGATATCATTTTTTTGTAAGTATCATAAGCTATAGAACAAGGTAGTTATAAAAGCTATATTTGGGAGTGATGTGAGCGGCATCCACAACTTGTAGTCAATAAAGGATTTGTTACTCCATGATATATGCGAGAAAGATACCATGAGCCTCTCCGAGAATTAATAAGATAATTGTTATTGTGAACCCAAGGGTAATGCAAGATGATACTTGATTACATTTGGTATATCTAATTAAATTCTACAATGATATTCTAAATGGTTAAACTATATGGAATGATTTGAGCTCCATAATCCATGGTTTAAAGGTATCTATAACAAAGGATGATTAGAGCAAGACATTGAATGACCATGCTACTGAGAAACTTTTACGAAACTATTCTCTAAGACACTTTTAGTTAAAAGCAGTGAGAGCGTTTGCTAAGCGTTTGTACGTTAGTTTTTGTGTTATGCATTCGACACACATGACTCAAGTGGGAGCTGTGGTTTTGTGGGAGTATTAAAACACGACAAAACAACTAATAGTGTATGAGCCGATGGGGCACAGCGATAAACACGAGTATACGTGTAGGCGTAAATATACTTGAATATAATATGTACTCGATATGTATATTATTTGACCCGATCACATTTGTTGACCCATGGGCTATTTTGGAAAGCCATTGGGTTAGGTGAATAAGGCTGCCATGGGCCTTGTGTTACGATGATCGGGCAAAACAAGAATGGGTGGGTTTGCCCAGGTGGGTTGTGACTTGTCGAACAGTCTATGGCTCAAACAAATGTCGGTTTGTATTTTGTATAAAAGCAAACATAATCCTCTCCTCACTATTCCACGATATCATACCCAAAACCTCTCTGCATACGATTCATGACTTCCAGCTCAGTTGTTGTCGACTTCCATTCATAAGTCGATTAAGGTTTCTTTGGTTCCTAAACTTGCTCGATCTTTGAACCAAGTGTTTAGGTGTTTAAATTGTTTGGTGTTTTGTTTCTGTTCCTCACGATCAGCCGTGACAACTTATGTGCAGAAAGGGTTTTTACGGTTTTGTTTTTCTCGGACTACAAAGCGGAAAAAGACATGGATATTCCTATCGATGCTCGAGTAAAGAAGGTTTTATCTTCTTGTTTGTTTTCTTGTTCACGGGTAGCGATTCAAGTGAGCAAGAAGGTAGCAGTTCTAGTGAGCAAGAAAGAGACAAGTTTCTTTAGAGGATTTTCTTGTTAAAGTATTATTCAAGTGGTCAAAGTGTTGATTTGGTATTTAATATTACGTTCTCGACTAGCTTAATCGAGCGTTATTGCTCGCGTTAATCGGGTTTGTGTGTGATACTCTTGAGGTATCTATTTTAGATACTTAAGGTTTGTATTGGTTTCTTGTTCGTTAATAGAGATCAATTGCCAAGCAAGGTTAGGGTTTCTTTTATCCCTTTTATTTAATTAATATTGTATTAATTATTTGTTTATTAAATACGTGCTTAACATAATTGCATTAACTAGATCCTATATCCGCTGCGTACTCGTAGAGGTTAATGGTTAACTTGTTCTAAAATCCCAACAATAGGAATGCTAGCAAGAAATGTATTACGCTAAGGTGGGGGTTGCGGATGATTTTTTTTTAATCTTTTATTGGTTTTTTAGAAAGCTAAGGGTAAAATCTCGGGGCAATTGGTATGGGGTGGTACTTCTACCGATTACTTCTACTATTCTAATTATCTAATTCTACGGGTAGCTATGTCTATTTGATGTGTGCTCGTATGATGATTAAAAATGTGTTTACCTAGATACGATGTTATCTTTTATTGATGGTTTAATTGTCACGTCCTTATTCTTAACGCGTTGTGCTTCCTAAAGTCGTAGGGTGTGCATATGCCCTAACTCTTTGAGGTTACCTTTGGGTTTAGCCTACGAAATCCGCTAGATAATTCACAAACTAACTTTCACAAAGATTATTCAAGCATTAAACACACCGATAGCCTAGTTGCACTCCTAAGCCAATTACAATTAAGATAAAGACAACCCAAAATAGTTAATGACTAGGTTTCATAGATCTAAGCAAACACACAAGAAATTTAGCTAGACATGGTAAACAAGCAAGCATACACACAATCAATGGAAGACATAATGTACTATTGGATTAAAACACTTATCTTGATGTGTAAAATAGGGTTTGGGACCCTAAGATCGTCAAAGTCGGACTACAAGCGTTTAGGTTTTTACTCCAAAAGTCTACCTCCTTAAATGCAGAAAATCGAAATTCTATATATGGATTTACAAGTCGTGGCGTCATCTATGGTGGGACGTAGTGGTCAGGATCGTATTAGGGTTTTGTCTTGGCAAAGTTATCGATGGGGACGGTGTCACCTAGGAGTTGTGGCGCCATCGGTCTTCATATAGGGCGTCGTCATGGTTGGATCTTGGCTGCAGATGATGAAAGTCTTAGTGACACCCTCTTCTTCAAAGCTATGCCAGCCATCGTGTTATGAGCAAAAATTAGCGGCCGTTTGGTGCATGTTTTTATCAAATCAGTATAGAGGGGCGTCATCACTTTTTTTGGGGCACCATCGCCGGCAGTTTTAGCGGCTTGAGTGGCTTGATCTTGACTTTGCCATTTTCTTCATGTTTTCACTCTTTTCGTCCAAATGTGCATCATTCAATTATGCTTCAAAGAGACCTAAAAGTAAAAATAAAATTAAGCGATACTTGTATAAAAGTGGTCGATTAAGGGCTTAAATGACCCCTTAAAAGTGTACGTTTTAAATCCTTATCAAATATCCCTACACTTGGTATTTGATTGTCATCAAGAAAATGTGCTTTTGGCTAATCAAACTATAAGTTAGGGGGCATGAAGCATGGGTTTAAAATAATTCACAACAAGTAAAAGCACCGCAATAGTCATAACATGCACGAAAATTATTTACTATCACCTCACAAGGGGTGTTTGGATTCTCTCATCTCTCGGGTTTATATGAAATATAGTAAATGGAAATGGAAGATAAACACTCATTACCTGGCATAGTACATAAATTACCATATGCTTGAGACTAGATCAAACCTCCACCGCTTTGGCGTAAGCACCTAGGAACAACTATCAAAGCGTCTTTTGCAAGGGTTGTAACATTAGGCTTCACGGTAGGAAACAAAGGGTTTTGTTGGATAGGCGATTTAGTGGTGGCAAGTCAAAAATTTTATGTTACAAGCATGAAAGCATTAAGTTGCTAAGCCAGACTTCGACTCAATAAACTCTAGATAGCGGAAATAAACATACATACATTTAAAGACATAAACATAAAGATAGATGTAGGATGGTAGCCCGTATGTTTATTTCTTCATTTTTTTTAGTACACTCTTTTTTGATTTTTTAATACATTTTTTACTCTACCATCCTCGATAACATCAAATAAAGGGATTTATAGGAGCATCCCTACACTTGAGTTTTTTTTTCTCTAACACTAATTGACCCGATTTGAAAAGATCAAAACACTTGGAGTACTTAATTACGTGAACAAGGGAATTTGAATTTAACGTTCCTTCCGTTACTCGATAAAATATTACTTTGCCCATGAGTCCCAATCATCCCAAGCGTGTACAAAAAGATATGACTAACTTAGCAACCATAAATGTAACTAGATAATTGAACTAAGGGTTTAGTAATGATAACAATAATGCACTAAAGGTGAGTGCATACAAGGTAGGCTAAGGCGATTTGGGTGTATATTTGAGGGTGGATTGTAAACAATGCTCTTCATTGATATTCCGGAAAACCGAAACATCACGAGAACCGCAAAAAGGATAGGCTCTGAGGGGTTAACTAGGGGTATCGTGTACTAAAGATGAGTACATCACAAGGGTGTGGGGTAATTATTCAACCGATGTGGAAGATTAATTATAATCTGAGGTTTCAACAAGGGTTATCCTAATGCCTCTTATCACTTGGTTATTTTCTACCTGCGTGTAGTCAGTCACTCTAGCGATCTGGAATGCATCACAAAACACGTTCTAGAATCTATTATACTACTTGCACACTCTAAGCATTAAAGATGAATGCTTTTATTCCTAAAGATCTAGGGGTGAACCTCGCATTTTTGGGGTGGAATTTGAGTGGTAAAGGGTTTTTGTGCTAGTCATATAACTCCTATCCACGAGACGCTTTATTAAGACTAAATTTTTAGCTTGTACATGTCATAAAAAAATTTAAATTTAATTTTAAAATTTCCCTAACAAATATTTCTCATAGTTTATTACAAATGACCAAGACAAGACAAATAATCAAGGATAAGCATAGTTTCTAAGTTCCGTTTTATTTTCCCTCCACACTTAAACTAAACATTATCCCCAATGTTCCCAGAAAGTATCAAAGTTATGATAAAAGGTAAGTAAAAGAAAGCTAGTACTCCCACGATTAGCTGGGTAGTCACAGCGTGAAGTTGCGGTAAATTCTTTCAGAAGAATATACTGGGATAAGCTCTATCCAATGTTGAGTTTCTTTCTTGCCAAATATAACAGCACTTTAAGAAAATAGAGAAACCTTCTAAATAAATCGGTAAAAAACTATATATGACACAACTACACTAGGATATAATGTTTGTGTAATGGATGTTTGCAGTTTTTCTGGAAAATTATTATTTTAGAATTTCCAAAAATTTATAAGTAGCACTATAAATGAATTTTTTTTGATAAGCTGTTTCTGCTTGACCTTACGTTGTTAGGCTTTAATCCACGACGGCCTTCAGGTTGTCATAACGGCCAATTATAGCTGGGCTTTCTTTCCGGAAAAATTACATCTTTAAAACACGGAAAAATTCACGCAAAACATCCATTATGACTCGATACAATCATTTGACTCTAACTAACACACATATACATAAATTTCACTAATTGTAATTCTCATGTTCATGTTCTTTTAAAGCGTATGTAATCTTCCCTACACTTATTTCTTTTGTAAAATACCTTTATATGTAATTAAGACGAGGTTAAAGAAAAAATAAAGCATTTTCACAAAATCAAACATGAGAATAAACAACAATGAAATAGATATATGACACACAACAAACAAAACAATAGCATGGGTTTGCCTCCAGCGATTTTTCTTTGTTTATGAGTCTTGTAGCTAGACTTCGAAGTCGTGCTCTATGTAACTTCCTTACCATTATTACTTTCATTTACTAAGCCTTCATCATAAGGTTGTATGCTTACCGTGAACTCTCTCCCATCGTCATCTAATATGATAATGGTTTCACTTTTTAGATTAGTCTCTTTCATCGTATAGGTCCAAACCATTTTGGCCTATTCCTTCCTCTTAATGCTTTTAATTTTTATCTAAAAAGCACATTTTCTCCTTTCAAAAATTCTTTAGGGTTCTTTTGAGGGGAGTGGCCGTGGTGTAGTTGTTCCCCAATTTTTTATCACGTTTCCACTATGTAGCATCTATCCCGGCTCCATGAAATCTCTAAACCCTTTTCCCATCCACTAATTTTCTTCTTAACAACATTATTAGAGACCTGCGAATTCTTATCCTTTATCTTCTCATAATGTCGTTAAAGGATATCTGAATAATAGGTATCTAACTTGTCTTTGCCACTTTTGAGTATCATGATACCTCACGCATTTGATGGTTGCCTTGGCGGTGGCGAGGAAAGGTGTTCAAGGATTAATTGCATGTTTTTATCTTCCTCAATGTCTGCGATTGCGAAGTCCACCAGATAGACAATATTGGCAACCTCAATTAAGACATCCTCCGCTATTCCTATGGGATAAACATGTGAGTTATTTGCTAAGGAAAGTCTAAGATTGTTCTTGGTTGGCTCCTCCTTGAGTTGACTTACTATAGGCCGATAGCGACATTATGTTTACATCGGATCACGATCGGCTAAAGGCATTTATATTCTCAAAGTCACCTATGCTACATGGTATTACAAGTTCCCAGTTCTCTTGTTTCTTGAGTTCTTGGTTTCTCGAATCAGCTTCGTACATAGGTCCCATAGACATGGTGTCATATTCTTCTTCTTTTATTTCACCTAAGAGGGCTTTTCTAAGAACATCATTGTACCTAAAGTTGTTCACTTGCTTAACAATTGTTTTCTTATTGATCTCATGCTTAAGGTAGCGTTTAATGATTTTGGGTTCATTCTCAGCCTCATCCTTGTCCTTACTATCCTTGCTGCTCTCAGGTCTCCTTCTTCTAAACTCACCCTCATGGAAACAATGGAAATGGCGTTAACAAACAAAGTGGGGGAAGTGTGCTCATTGTTTCTCACTAACACCTTCTCGGGAACCTTCGTCTTAGTGTACTCTTTCACCAAGTTCATCATCTCGCCATTTTTTTGCACCGCATTTCTCTTTTGCCTATAAACCTCTTCTTCAAATTTGGCTAATCTTTCCAAATGGGCTGCCATGTATTGTCTCATTTATGCTTTGACTTGGTGAGTAGATTTGGAGAGGTAGAGGCAGGCGTCGTCTGGAATGGGATTTTGTTCACGGCTAGGTGATTCAGAGAAAGGTGTTGGGTGGTTGACGGAGTCATTGGAATTAACTTGCCGATGGATTGGTACATGTGCTTTCTTTTGCCTCTACATTAGATAGTGATCCTTCTCTCAAAGCACTAGCTTGCGGTAATGTGGAAGGTTCATGAGGAATTGATATGGCATTTACCATTCTTTTGGGGGTTTCATGAGATTCACTCAATCTTAAGTAACTTTAGCGTAAACTCTTATATTATGTCCCATGATTCTTGATTGAGATTCTTGAGCCTTCCACCGCATTTGGTCAATGGATAAACTTGGTGAGGAAGTTGGCATGATCGTAAAAGATTTGAACTTGAAGCCAAAGATGATGCGTGATGAGGGACTTTATGGAGCAAGTCCTTGAATCAAGTCCATCTCATAGAGATTAAGCCCGGCGTTGTTGGAACATCAAGATTTCATTCATAAGTTTGGTAGTTCTCCTAGGTGGGAAAAATTGGCGAGGAAGCGAGTGGTGAGATCATCCCACTTGAGATGGATCGGTGGGGAAGTCATTCAAGCCAATTACTAGCTTGATCCAGTAGAGAGAATTGGAAGAGACGCAAGCGTTGGTCTCGTGTGGTAGCATCAAGGTCGATGGAATCAACAATTTTAAGGAAGTCCTTGAGATGTTGATTAGGATCTTGGAAACGAAGTCCATGGAATGCACATCCGTTTTGCACCAACGGATGGTTGTCGCCGGATGCGGGGCGTAGTTTGAGCTTGATTGGGGAGCTCAATGGTGTTCCTATAGCCTTGGTGGCTTGGTCTAGAGTATTCACCAAGAGTACGACCTCTTGGCGGGTCAATTGGTGGTGGGTCGATGGGAATTGGGTGATATGGTGGTGGGTTATCACCTTCTATGATCAAAAGTGATGGGATTACTAACAAAGTCACGAAGAAGGGGATAGACTACAAGGAAGCTAAAAATGAGAAAAATCTTACTTGATAGAATCAAGCAAGGGAACCTAAGCGAGATAGATTTCTAACTAGCTATTTTATTCCCAGCGGCGCCAAAACTTGATCTGGCGTTGGGGGAGTTAGAGGAACTTCCTTTTCGTCGAGCAAGTTTTTCAACACCCTAGGCAGTGAACCTAATCGTTTAGTGCAGTATTGGGTAAGCCTCGGGTATTGATATCGTTCTTTAGGGGCATAGGAATGCTAGAGAGAAATGTATTACGCTAAGGTGGGGTTTGAGGATGATTTTTTTTTAATCTTTTATTGGTTTTTTAGAAAGCTAAGGGTAAAATCTCAGGGCAATTGGTTTGGGGGTGGTACTTCTACCGATTACTTCTACTATTCTAATTATCTAATTCTACGGGTAGCTATGTCTATTTGATGTGTGCTCGTATGATGATTAAAAATGTGTTTGCCCAGATACGATTACTCCCTAGTTATCTTTTATTGATGGTTGAATTGTCACGTCCTTATTCTTTAAGCGTTGTGTGCTTCCTAAAATTAGTAAGGTGTGCATATGCCCTAACTCTTTGAGGTTACCTTTGGGTTTAGCCTACGAAATCCGCTAGATAATTCATAAACTAACTTTCACAAAGATTATTCAAGCATTAAACACAACGATAGCCTAGTTGCACTCCTAATCCAATTACAATTAAGATAAGAGACAACCTAACAATAATTAATGCCTAGGTTTTATAGATCTAAGCAAACACACAAGAAATTTTGCTAGACATGATAAACAAGCAAGCAACACACAATCAATGGAAGTCATAATGATACTATTGGATTAAAACACTTATCTTGATGTGTAAAATAGGGTTTGGGACCCTAAGATACTGTCCAAGTCGGACTACAAACGTTTAGGGTTTTTACTCCAAAAGTCTACCTCCTTAAATGCAGAAAAATCAAATTCTATATATAAATTTATAAGTGCCACGGCGTCTCCTTATAGGTGGGACGCCGTCAGATCGCCGTCATTAGGGTTTTCGTCTTGGCCAAGTTATCGATGGGACGGCATCACCTTGGAGTTGTGAGTCTTCATATGGGGCGTCGTCATGGTTACGGATCTTGGCGTCTAAGATGAAAATGCAGTGGCATGCTTCTTCAAATCGGCGGCGTCAGTGTTATGAAACATTCCGCGAGCGTCGGTGCATGTTTTTATCAAATCTGTATAGAGGGGCGGTCGCCCGCTTTGTTTGGGCCGTCGGCTTCCGGTTTAAGCGGCTTGAGTGGCCGATCTTGACTTTGCCATTTTCTTCATGTTTTCACTCCTTTTCGTCCAAATGTGCATCATTCCAGCATTTTGCTTCCAAGAGACCAAAAAAGTGAAAAGGAACGAAATTAAGCAGTAACGGATATAAAAGTGGTCGATTAAGGGCTTAAATGACCCTTTAAAAGTGTACGTTTTAAATCCTTATCACAAATGTTAGAATCACTTGTAGCAAATGCAAGCATATAATTTTTATTTATTACGGCCTAAAATTAAGAGTAGTAAAATTACTAACCTCCAAATTTCTTAATGACGTAATGTTGTATGCCATCATATTCACCTTTTGCTGGATTATATATCATTTTACCATAATTCTTGCAACCTTTACTGTTTTTCGTTGCATAAGAATATGCAGTGCAAGAACAATTTCCCCAGCATATTCTTTTGCAATCATCTAAATTCAAGCTATAGCTTTCATCATATTCACACTCATTCCTATATAGGTAGCCGCCGTAGCGAGATACGTTAGTCCAGTAATAACATTCCCTGCATTTTAAATTTTCAAAATCAGGTGAAGAACAACCAGGGCTAGAATACCTTGGGGAAGTTGGGGTGAGGTCACATTCAACGTATAAGTCTAAAGCTTCACCCCTAAGCTGACCGACTTGATGCATTGTCAGTGCTGGAAATGAATCATATGTGTTTGTTAAATATGTGAAGGGTATAGTCTCATTATTAATGTAGTAGATGCGAACATCTGAACCAGGACTATACCATCCCCCAGGATCTAAATTTTTTAATTGACCATTCTGCCAAGTTCCACTTGTCCAGTGTATATTCCCACGCCTTAGGATTATCAGTTGACCTGTGTCGTTGGGGTCGGCTGTTAATGTAAAAGATCCATGAGTCGGTAACTGGTTGCTAGCCCAAGAACTTAATGACCATCTATGTCCAGACCTGAAATTAATTCCAAGTTTCATTCCAGGTAGAAGCGTGTCTGTTGGGTAATCAAAGCTTTGCCATAAGACCTGCTTAACAGACCTATCTTGAAGCAATTCTTGCAGTACCAAATTTCCAGAATCCAATAGTGTAACACTCGTGTTACGTTTAACTAGTAAAGGGGTGAAGAGATCAAGAACCGTGTCTCCACTGGAAAAAATGCTTAGCTTGCCATGGACATCTATCATGAATTTGTTGTATGTATCTTGGATTGGATCGTTTCTATTTGCTACCCAAACTGCTTCACGAGGACCGTAATAAGGAGAAGCGATAGGATAAGAGACCTTGTGGTAGTAGAATACCCCTAAATAAGAGCTTGTGGTACTGCAAAGCCAAAAAACTTCAAAATGAAGACTCTGTTTGATGAAATCAAATAATCCCATCCCTTTAGCTGGTTACCTTGCTTTAAGTTATCAGTTTCGGAGTAACAAGGATTGATGAAATAGCAGCAAGATAAAATAAGGATGAGAATGAGGTATCTACTTCCAATGTAACTGTGGAATGACATTATCTAATATTGTTGAAGACAGAAGCTGTTGGTTGAGAAGTGATTTTCATTTTTATTTTTTGAACTCTTAGCAACTTTTTCCAAGTCAAGGTTCTACACCTTTTTTTTTGCACTTCATACTTAGTCAGCAGAAATACATTTCCCTTTTGTGTAATGTGGTTAGAGCCTTATTTTAATAATTTTCCAGAGTTGTATACCAATTTACAGAGAACACATAAACATACATTGATTCAAAGTATAAGTATGTAACACATTTTTCTTTTGTTGAACACAATATCTCTTGGTCTAGAAAAAGTGGTTTTAATTATCAAAACAATTAGCAACTTTCCTTGAATACAAATATTTCTTTTATGTTACACTCTCAGTCAACAGAAATAGACATCGGTTTCATGATGATGTCACAAGAGACTTGTTCGACGTTAAATATCATTTGTTGTTTATTACTAGTAATTGGTAAATATCTCAAACATGATCATTTGAATACTGAGTGAGGTCCATATTCAAGTCCAGATATTATTGAATAAACTCAATTCCACAAATATTATTGAATAAACTCAAATCCACATATTATTGGATAACCTTTTATGAACAGCTGTCATTTTTTCCCCCGAGCTATCATTGATCAGATATATGAATTTTTTTGTTACCTATTGACACATCCTTCTAGCAGAGTGGATTGCAGAATAAGGTTGTGTTTGTTTTAAAAAAAACCGCCTCTGAATCTTTCCCAGTCAGACGCGGTCAGACATGAGGGTTTGTTTTATTGCCAATTAGACGCGGGCAGATGTAAAAGTCTTGCTGATAAGATGTGGGGATTATGTCTTACTGGCTCTTAAACCTGCAAAATCTTGAGCCACCTCCCAAGTTTGAGACCAAGTTTTGTGTGTGTTTTGTAAAAAGATAGAACAAAGAAAAAAATATATATAACATAAACAACAAAACAAAGATCTCAAGTTCTTTTTCAAAGTATTATTCACAAAATCTTTTAAAATTTTTGTTAACCCATAACCAAAAACAACCACTACAAAAAAAAAGTTGGATTCTCCACACTTATTTCTCCACGGTATAGTCAACCGTGGACTTTTTTTTTGGCATAATTTCATATATATCCTTCCCTGGATGAATAATTACATGTATATCCATTGTATCAGTTTTTTATGCACAAAATACAATGCTTTTAATGCATCAAAATGATATATATGTAATTTCTAAAATTTCCAATGATATATATGTAAAAGCCCCTTTTTTTATATGAATCTAAATTTTGCTACGTTTATAGGTGTCACAAATTTATTAAAAAATATTCCACGTGTATAAGTGTGGACAATTACAATAACGCTACATTTATAATTGAGGTAAAACAAATTCTTAAAAGGCCACACTTATAAGTGTAAGAAAACACTTCAAAAATGCTACACTTATAAATGTAAGAGTAAAATACACGGTTCATCCCTAATCTTGTACATGTGCATCACGTTAAACCAAAACTTGGAATTTTCATCGCCGGGAGTCCTTTTTCCAAGTTTTATAGCCTAAACTGGTCCTTTGACCATTTTTCCGTTAGTCAACCACCTCCTTCGCCGTTTGCTTTGTCTTAAGTCCAAGGGCACAATTGTCATTTCCTTATTTCAATTAAAAATTTCTGTATTATTGCCACATGTAATGTAACCCTCTTCCCGCCCCATAAACACATAGACTGTATTATTTTTCGACCCAGAACTTTCGTTACAAGAATTATTATAATTCACGAACCCTAATTGCATGTCACAAAACCCGTGTTTATTAATCAAAAAACCGAAACATGAAATTTACTCTATGGAAAGTAAGAAGACATCCAGGTTATCCAGTTGATGATCTTGTCTGTCTGACTACGACTCTGCTAAGAAAAATACAGTCGCATGTTTTTATTTTGATTAAAAACATTGGAATTTCTAATTGGGGTATTTATTTTTTGGCAATTAACTTTTTAGAATGTCCTAAACATATATTGACATGTTTTCAAGTGGTTGACCTAATATGAATAGCATGAGGGTTCATCACAACGGTTTCTTTAAATACTGGCCTGGTAGAATCTACGTTGGAAGTATGGAAAATTTAGTTGATTTGGTTGATGTTGATAGTGTGTCAGTTGAAGAGTTGGATGTTCTTATGTATGAATTGGGTTACGAGCTTGGTTCAAAAAATTACTATTACTTTGTTAAGCCTGTAAGTAATTTAGATGATGGTTTGTATAGCTTAAGTGAGAGTGCAACTTTAGAAATATTGAAAGATCTTTTTGATGAACATAAGATGATAGAAGTTTATGTTGAAAATGGTAAGGCAACATTGAATGTTGATGAAATGTCCCCAAGGTCAATTAGGACAGTTATTGTTGATGTGGATGCAACAAAGAAAAAGGCAGCTCTTGCTATTGTTCCATATTGCTCAAACAAATTGTTCTTAGAAAACATTGTTAATAAATATGTGGTAGAGGATTTATGTCAGGTTACATATCAACCTTTGGAAGTCAATACTTTGGTACAATATAGTCAAATGCCAGAAAAAGAACCCTTGTTTTCATCGTAAGGAGTGCAGCCAAAGTGAAGATGTTGTAGGTGATGTCCCAGCGCATATAGATAAACATGTTGAGCATATCCAAATAGAGTCCTGAAGAGGTATGTCAAAATGATCAAGAGTTAGGTCATCAAGAATAGGAAATATGTAATCCTGTTGAGCATATCCTAAAAGGTAAATATGTACAGGTATGTGAAATTGATGAAGCTTTAAGTGATGACAATGTGAGTGAAACAGATAGTTATGCGAGTGATGATGATGATGATACTGAGAAGAATCGAGGTGGAAACACAGTTGTTGATGAGGCTAATACTTTTGAGGAGCCTGATGTTGATGTTAATCTGTTCAAGGTGACTGAGACTACAGAGTTACCATATATAGGTAGCTCCAGCCAGATACAAGATGATTTTTTTAAAGAAAAGTGAGTTGGATCTGTTAAATGATAATGATTTTGCAAGTGGTTCTGAGAATGAAAATGAGTATGTTATTACGAAGAAAAAAATGAGGGCATACAAGAAACAAAAGATAAGTGAGGCAGCACAAGTAGAGGACGAAATATATTTTTTATGTGGTCAAACTTTTGTAACTGCAAAAGAAGTGAAAGATAAGATCAACCTGCTTTCAATAAAGACTAAGAGGAAATCGCAACTCATTAAGAATGATAAACAGAGAATTAGGGTTAGGTTTCTTGGAAAAATACCTGTTTGTGCTACAAGTGAAGGTGTTGGGTACAGAATAGCCCCAAAGAGGAAAAGCTGGTCGATAACTAAAGGTCTTGGAAGGGATGTATATTTGCGATCACTCAAGGAGCAAGCAATAGATTGCCCATGGTTGTTGTATGTAGCCAAAAATATAGCTAAAGATGTATGGAGTGTTTGAACTTTCAGGGATGAACACAAATGTTTGAAATCAAGAGAGATTAAAGCTTGTGACTACAATTTTCTTTCAAAGCAAATAGTTGACCAAGTTCAAGTCAATCCAGATATTCCAATCAGGGTTGTTTAAGATTAACTCACTAAACAGTTTGAAGTTCAAATTTCTATGCAAAAGGCATTAAGAGCAAAAAACAAGGCAGAAAATGAGATTAGGGGTGATCATAAGCATCAATACACCCTTTTAAGGTACTATGTTGAAGAGTTGCAGAAAACAACCCCAAATACAACAGTTAGGATAAGTGTACAAACTGCAACAGATGCAACAGTCCAACTAGAGTTTTCAAGATAATGTATTTATGCTTAGGTGCTTTGAAGGAAGGATATATGAGGGGTCCTTTTTCTGGTCAGCTTCTTATAGCAGTCGGTATAGATAACAACAATGGAATATACCCTTTAGCCTATGCGGTTACAGAAGCTGAAAGCAAAGACTCATGGATTTGGTTTCTTAAATGTCTAAGAGATGATCTTCACTTGCAACCAAACTCAAACTACACTTTTATCGTGACGGGGAAAAAGGTGATGTTACATTTTAGTTGATTATTTGCACTTGTATTTTGATAAATGCTACTTTTATTAGTAATGAATTGATGTTTATTTGTTTAGGGTATCATTCGGCATTAGCGGCTGATTCCCTAGTCTTTGAGCAGGATATATTGTTTGAAGCACATCCATGATAATATGAAATTGCAATGGAATGCTAAAGCATACAAGAAACATTTGTGGAGATGTCTTGTGACAACAAGCGTCCAAAATTTGAGGCAGCCATGCTGGCATTCAAGAGGTTTAGCGACCTGTCCATGCTTGGTTAAGTAAGACACCACCAACCCATTGGTCAAGGTTGCATTTTTTAGGTACTAACCAAATCTATGTCTAAGTGTACATATTTTGTTCTACGACATTGTTCAACTCTGTTGTTTGTATAACTCAAACATGTTGTATAAATGTGTAGGAAGGGCTCATTCTGATGTGTTACTTAATAACATGTGTGAGGTGTTCAATCGGAAACTATTGGGAGGTAGGCACCAACCCATCATTACTGCTTTGGAATACATTAGAGAATAATGTATGAAAAGAATAGTGAATGTTGTGAATGTGATTGACAAGTGTCTTGGGACCATTTACACCAAAGGCAACACTCATGTTAGACTTGATAAAGAAAGAGGCTTATAAGTACACCATTTTACGGGTTGAAGGAGATAAGTATCACGTCAGTGGATGAGGAGATAAGTGTTTTGTGAATGTTGAAGCTAGGGTTGTACATATAGAAGATGGGAGCTTACATGTATGCCATGTAAACATGTTGTTGCTACCCATCGGTATATGAGCTTCAATGGAATGCAAGTAGGATATGTTGAATCACGGGTTCATCCATGTTACTTGCTTAAGACTTGGGAAGAAACTTATAAACACTATATCCAGCCAATAAATGGTTATCAACATTGGCATAAGTCACAAGTGCCTACAAGCATTCTTCCACCTAAACATCATAAACCATTAGGTAGGCCACGAAAAGAAAAAGCTGGGGCTTTTAAAGAAAATGATAATAGTGACAAAACCGATAACTTGTTCTGATCTAGTAAGAGTGTGGTTTATGGTATATGTGGCAATCTTTGGATACAACAAGAAAACATGTCTTGGGCAAGGAGGTGTAACGAGGAAGTCAAGGCGGTACAGCGGTCTAAAAATAGGCTCATCCAGCCAAAGTTACAGCAAGAAGAAGGCAAAGGTTACAGGTCACAACTTTGAAGGAAATGAAAAACCTCACTGTCAAACTAATGCTCAATCTCAAGGTGATTTTCAACCAAGTGTGGTCCAGTCTCAATCTGGAACTCAATTTGATGCTGCTTGTGGTGGGTCTCCAAAACAATTTTGGACTAAGACCAAGATTATAGCAGCAAAGTTGTCTTCACCACAAAAAATGTTGGTTAAGCATATGAAAGCCAATGTTTTCCATTGAATATGTATTCCCCGAAACATTATTTCTTTGTCTTTAAACAATGTCTGTTTCTGAACTTTGTAGACTACAAAATTTTATGCATTTGGAAATATATCCATTTGCATTATGTATGAAATCATGTCATGTTAGTCTATGGGTAAAATTATGTTTTAACTGTATTGATTTGCCACTGTACCCATTTCTACATATTGTTACAAGTTCATACGCATATTGTTTGTTGACTTTGACAAAATCAATTGCTGTTCACCCAACTATATCACAAACAGCAATGAAGAATCAAAAATGGATTAACAACACCATATCAATTTTATGTTGATACTCAAAGCTGGTGTATGTTCATTCATCTCTGATCATTCATCCATCTTTGATACTTGTATTTGTGTTATGAGTTTGATCATTTTACTAGGGTGTGGTTTGAATTGGATAATATTTGTGTGGCAAATGATGTGGGTTTGATCATTTATTGGGGCAAGGACCAAGTATTAAAGGCATAACATTTGAAGGACTAAAGCATAAAAGTAATACTACTTGTACTGTACAAGGACCAAAGTACATCAACCCATGACTTTTTACAAGTCAACCATCACTACAAGACTAATTACAGAGACCCTACCACCGATTCAAAAGGCAAAAAACCACCGACATTGTAAACACACTAAATAAACCATATACAAACGAAAATGATCAGTATCCACGAGAAAACACAGAAGTTCCTCAAACGGAATATTTTATCTTTCTCAAGAAGGAGTTCAGCTAGGGTATCTTGTTGACTAGCCTCTACCTCGTTGGCCCTGGCGACTGCGTTGATAGCCTCCATTGTCTCACCGATGAGGGCTGCTCGGCATTCTTGTAATGCCGCCTCATTTCGGTGAATGTGCCTCTGCAAGTATAGGATCACCTCCCTTGCTCTCGTTGTCAATGGTGGATCCAACCATCCATTGATAGGGCATCTAGATCCCTAACAAATCCGAAATCAAACATTTAAAAACACTTAAAAGCTGAAACCAAGATGAAACTATAAATATAAAATGTTAAATTAAAAAAATACAAGCATTATTATATAAAGACTAGACAACCTCAACAGGACAAGCAAAGTAACGCCTGCAAGCGTTTACATTGTTCCAGCAGGTCTTTACTACCGCCCGCCTACCACAACCACAACGCACCATTATTACAACTTAATCGGAATTATTAAGGATACGATTTTTTTTTTAGAGGAGACTTTAGGGATGAGTGGTGAATAAGATTTGCTTTTAATAGCCACTAATTACTGTAGCACCTACAAAAAAGAGTATACCACACGCTGGTTGATTAAAGTATAGAAATAAGGAAATGACAATTATGCCCTTAGACTAAAGACAAAGCAAACGGCGCCTGAGGTGGTTGACTAACGGAAAAATGGTCAAAGGACCAGTTTAGACTATAAAACTTGGAAAAAGGACTCTCGGCGATGAAAATGCCAAGTTTTAGTTCAACGTGATGCGCATGTACAAGATTAGGACAACCCGTGTATTTAAAATAACTACACAAAAAAAACTACACTTATAAAAAACCACACTTATAAAATTATCCACATTTATAAAATTAAAATAACAAATCATAAAATCACACTCAAAAGTATTACTGTTATAAAACTAAAAAAAAAAACCAAACTTATAAAATTATCCACACAAATCATCCCTTCCCACTCAAAAACGTATTACTGTTACATCATAAAAATCAAACTAAAATCATAAAATCAAACCCTAACTTTTAATCACTATGTGAAGTTGTGCCATTTGTTATCGTCGATCTGTAATCGTTGCCGTAATCGCCGTGGTTTCGTAATCGTCGTTGTGGATCTGTAATCGACGTGGTTTTGCAATCGTCTCCGTGGATCTGTAATTGCCGTGGTTTTGTAATCGCCACCGTACATTACTGTTCCGATTATCAGGTCAATGTTAACTAATTTTATTTTGATTTCATGTTCTGTAGTGTTTATGTGATTGTGATTTATGAACTATTAATTTGATTCATTTGCTTATTGCTCCAGTGAAATGAGCAGTTTTAGTTTGGGATTTTGATGATTTAAACTGCTTATAATATAGTATTCTGATGATTTAAACTGCTTATAATGCGTTGAACAGATAAGTAGTTTCATCTCGTAACTCCATGAATTTAGCATTTTTGCATTTTGCAAAACACTCGAAGAATTGGTTTTGTTACAGTAGAAGTAAATTTAGAGTGTTTGGATAGAATAATTATGTGATCGTTAGAGGGTGAAATTAGCATTTTTATATCAAACAATACAAGAGTTGTTTAAATGATTGTCAGGCTATACGCTAGATGTAAGTAGCTAGGTAGTAGTCTCATCCAAACACTCTATATTGAGATTTTAGGCTAAAAGATAGGCGGATGGAATGAACATCCAAAACACCATTCCGATTGTTTTGCTCTTTAAATCCATTAACAAAACATATCCGCCGTACATTTCAATAACGATTATTATTATGTGTTTTGTGTCGATTAAGTAGTTTAGAGATATAACGATTCGGTCCAGATTGCGTTGGTAGTTTAGAGATATAACGATTATTATTATGTATTTGGACCGAAGGTGTTATATTTTGTTGATTATTTGAGTTGTTAACTGTTAAATGTATCGAATTGTTGTATGCTATTTTCAAGTATTTGTTAGTTGTAGTGAAAATGAGTTAGAAGTGCATTCTTAGCTCAAGTATAATAATTGTGCTCCTCTTTTTTTAATTGAGCAACATGAGAGCCTGTTGTTGTAGATGATTTGTTTGTGTAGCACCTATATAGTAGTTTACTGTTATTAATTCTCTACTGTGGTACTATAATTGGATAAATTATTGAGGCAAAATGTTTGTTTAAACTTATTTGTGGGCTTTACACTTATTTTTCATAAGCTCTAGTTTTCCGCCTTATTTTGAGACCTATGGACTTATATAGAAAGCACTTCCAGCAGGGTTGACGGCTGTGTGGCCCTCATTCAGCTGGAAGTAGGAAATCAATCCCGGCACGACCGATGACTTAGTCTCCTTCTCCGCTTCGGCTCAACCATTTCATTTGTGCTTTCAGCAAGTAGGCGACGCGAATCTATTTCTATGCTTCAATCGGATACCAATTGCTTGGATGCGTTTGAAGCCTCTTGAATTCTGAATTCACTCCATAGCTTTAAAAGAAAACCTTTTCTCTTTCGTTGTTACAGCCCCTCCCTAATCTCTTTAACAAAGCTCGTTACTAAATAAAGAAAGCCCATAGATCGAAACTTCTAACAGGTGAACCTATCTCCGGATTCCTTGACTAACTGAGCTTGAAAATATCAGCTTACTGTATCACAGTAAGCTCTTATAAGCCTCAAAATAAGCCGAAAAACAAGAGCTTATTAAAAAAGAGCTCGTAAGCCCACAAATAAGCTTAAACAAGCACCCCCTAAGTTTGACAGAGTAGGTTTAACGCAACAAGATGTACTCAGTTAATTCTACAAACTCGACCACTAAATGTTGTTAGTTTCTTTTAAGCGCATTAGATGTTGCTCCTTTTTTTTCTATCTTTAGTATTTACGAAATCATCCATAAAACTGGCTTCCTAGTATGATTGTTGCATTTTTGAGGTTGGTAAAGTATACTTTGACTCTCATTTGCTTACGCATTTTGCTCATGAACCAACTTTACTACCGGAAAGATGCACATAAGCAAAGTTTAATGCAACTTATGCCAAAAATAACTTTAAACAAGTAGACATGATCACTAAAAGTAATGCTTCCTTGTTACACATGCATTTTATGGAATACAGGAAAGTGTCAGGCATATCGGAAAATACCAAAATTGATGTGAAACAGAGACCCACAACCCCATAACAGATAACCACCAGGCATTATCAGGAACACACATCATTATATCGATAACTCAAGTGAAGTTTGAGAATTTAAAGTCATAAACAAAGAACTAAAATGTATGTTAGTATTACATAAAGGGACAAGAAAAAAATTATATGTGGCACTCGGCTGTTAAATTTAAGTCTTCCTAAGTTCTATTAATTATCTATTTAAAATCTCTTATTCCACCTATATTATTTGTTGGTCGAAAATTTACTATTGACTTACATGCCAATTCTAGTTATTTTTTATCTCTAACAAGTTCATCAGATAAGAGAACTTAAGAGACTATAAGTATGAGAGATACACTACCTTGGACTTCTAGCGGTCTTACGATGTAACTAAAATTGTATATTATCCTTGTGATCGATAACATTTATGTACCATAAGGTAATAAAAAAAATTACTATATGCAGTTAACCTTGTCCATGAAGAATCAGACTTTGATCTCTTCCTGACATTTGGGAGACCTATATCAACCTGTAGATACATGAAATTTAGAGATAAGTTTTAAACATCAGATAAGAACTACGGAGTAAAGTCTTTTAGGATTAGTAGAAGGTTATCAAGATAAAATTTTCATATATAAGTGCACATTGAATACTCAATTCGGTTTCCATATATAAGTTTATTGTGATCTAATAAATTTTTGCGAGTAGCATTGGACCAGAACTACTATACAGTATCTTTATTAACCATGACACGTTTCGTTAAGTATGGCACATAAACGAATAGCTCTGTAGCTTTATTATGAAGCTAAAAGGCTTTCATCATAGTAATAACAACAAACCTATCATGAAAGCTTTTCTGGCATGCTGATTACTTTCTGGAAAGCTATAACTTCCTCTACTAGAATTCAGTTTTCACTCCTTGGTAGTTGGAACATATTTCAAATAGTGTGATGGACAAAACAACAACTATTTCAGTAGAAACTTAATGGAAACTTGTAAAGCACCGACAAATACATGATAGAGGTGGCAAAGTCGGTCCATTGACTTATGAATGTGTCGATATGGGTTACGTTTAATGGGTAACAATTAATGTAGTTAGCTTACAGAAAGCTGGTCAAATGGGTCAGGGTCATATGCTGTGGTTGAAAAATGCGCAGGAATGAAGAATGGGTAATAGGTCAAAAGCGGTATCAATAGGTTAGGTTAGGTTGACTTGCAAAAAAACTTTTAATCTACAGATAATCTAAACTTATTGTTATAATAATTTTATTTAGCTTTAAGGATGCAATTGAAGGGGTTGTATGCATCTACATATTACCCGATCAACTTATAACCCCTTCTCCATTTTAGCTAGATTAAGTAACTTTACCCATTTGACCCGTTACAGATATAATGTAACCCAAATTAACCTATTTGCACCTTTATGCACCAAACACAAGTACACCCCTAATCCAAACAACCCTTGATTTGATGCCACAATGCATTGCAAACACCTTGAAACCTCCTGATTATCAACCCAATTAACAACACACTAATCATTTTTTGGTTCATTCTGAATTTCATATATAATAACTTGAGAATTTTACTTTTAAGGGGTGTTTGGGACTGCTAATGGTTTATTAATTATTTTGTATTTAATGTGCAGAAAATGAAGTACAAGAGAGAACCTAACAGGATTGAGAGTTTTGACTTGTCATATCAATCATACGATGGGTCATATATTCACGACATGTCGAGAGAGTTCAGGGTATACAACTATACATTTACAGAATTTATACATTTATTTATATTCATTTGTATATTTGATCTTATAATGCTAATGTTTTAGGAGCGAGCGCGTGAAGAGATGAATAAAAGAGAATTCGAAATTGGAAATTCAAGACCTGTTGATGATAAAGCGCGATCACAGATTGTAGATGCTGTAATGTTTGATCTTATTGGTAAGATTGATGATATATTGGACAACAGGTTAGTTACTCGGATATGCTGTAATGTTCGATTCTTTGGTTAATATTAACCTAAACAAACTTGGTTAATATTAACCTAAACAACTTTCTGTGTAGAGTTGGCTGGATCGGCAGTCGGGCTACAACGTTTTATGTAGAATCGTGTCATTTTTATTATTGGTTGAAATAGGTTGGATTGGGTTAAGGTGACCTGCCAACACTTTTTGTTGTTTTTAGAACTTTTTTTATAAATAAATAACACGTAATTTATGATTAAAAACCAACATAATTACAGGAATAATTTGAATATCGACCCATTCATATGTATATGGGTTAGAAATGGTACTTATTTTATATTTTTATTTGGTATTTACATTTCCACAGTTCGTCCAATAAATCCTGAAATATATATTTTAGATGGAGAAGAGCCAAAGAAGCAGTAGAGGCAGTGCAAGCCCAAACCGTGTGAGCGTATCTCCTCAATCTCATAACAGTACTTTTGAGGGTAGAGGTCGAGCATCTTCAGCACCCAGTGCTAGTCCATCTACTCATATAAAACCTGCCACAACATCACTTAGAAAATCTTCACCATCTCGCTAACCCTCATCACCTGTACCACGTTCTTCCACTCCCACTAACCTATGAAGATTGAGTACAGGTTCTACCGGTTCCACGAGTTCAAGGGGTAGTAGAGGAAGTTCATCTTCACCAAAAATAAACGCTTGGCAATCCACTATACCCGGTTTTTCAACCGAGGTCCCACCGAATCTCCGGACCTCATTGGAGGACAGACCAGCATCATATGTACGTGGGTCCTCACCGGCTTCAAGAAATAGTCGACAGTCAATGTCACCAACTTCTTCTAGAAGCATTAGTTCGTCTCATAGTAAAGGTTCGTTTGGGTCTTCTGATGATGATGATATGTAATTTTTTTCGTTTGCTCTTGTTGCTAGTAGACAACGGTTGAATTTAAAACGAGGTGGTGGATTTCAGAATAATAATAAGCCGCGTAGAACGGTTTCTTCTAGTTCGGCTCCCAAAAGATCGTTCGACCTTGCACTTAGGCAAATGGTATCTTACTATTTGTTTCACGAGAATAGGTTCGTTCGTAGTAGTTATATCTCATTTTAAGTCTTGCTAAATATTTTGTTTTCCTTATGCAGGATCATAGAAAAGGTCCTCAAAATATGTTCAGACCGCTCCTTTCTAGTGTCCCGAGTTCAACAATTCATGTCGGGTTATCTATGAATTCCTCAGTGGCAACTAGTAGTAACGTGAGTTCCGGGATCAGGGCGCACAATGCCAAAACAAGCCACAACGATGCAACTAGTGGGTATGTAAAGATGCAAGATTGTGATGTCAATGATGAAGTTTCTTTGATAAAACCCAGTAACTGGACAACAGGTTACTCGGATATGCTCCAGCAAGATTGATGATATATGTAGATATGCTGTAATGAAGAAGACAAGACCGGTAGTAAAAGCCAAGAAAATCGAACTTGTGTTTACTGTTGGTTCTTACCTGCAATTTCAAAGAAATTTTATTGTTTTTACATTACTAGAAAAATCTATACTTGTGTTTACTGTTGATAAAACCCACTAACTGGACAATAGCATTATTGGTTTTACATTACTAAATGTTTGATATGTGTTCCAGAAAATAAATAGCATTAGGTTTTTGAAATATTGGATATTTTTATTTTATTTAATTTTTTATTTTTTTCTTGTTCCGGAAAATATATCCACACTTATGAGTGTAACATTGACACTTTGTCCACATTTTTAGGTGTGAATATTTAACAATGTTTTCACACTTTTAATTGTAGGCATCTTTGTGTGGACATTCATAGAATATTTCCACACTTTTAACCATAGACATTTAGATAAGATCTCCACACTTACATGTGTAGGAAAATTTGTCACACCCAATATTACCACACAGGACCGAGTGTGGCATCTATAATTTTATACATTTTTAACCGTGAACTTTAGGCCTATAAAATGTGGACAATTTAACTAGCTTTTTGTAGTGAACAAACGACTGATACACTTGTTGTTTGAAAGAAAGTCAAAGATTAAAATGGCAGTTACGTGTGAGTATTTTTGTGATAAGGTTTAGAGTATCACAATGTGTCATGTGTGGCTGAAGTTGTGTAGGTATAAAATGGGTGGCGTGAGATATGAAATATTAGGGTTGCGAGTTTTGTTTTATAGTTAGGTTTAAATAATCATTTTTGTTTGGATTGGTTTATAAGTTTGGACTAACAAATGATGTAGGCTTCGTATTAATTTGTTAGAAATATTATCGGGTTATTTGTGATAAGTTGGACTTATATCGTGTAGAATTATCGGGTTTATTTGTGAAAAAGAAAGTTTTGTTTCATGTTTACATAAGCTTCTTATACGGCGTATTGCTATAGTTTAATATTTACTTAAGAAAAATAGACAACTAAAATCATTGAGACACTTATACAAAAACAAACAACATTATTTAATTCAAATTAAGATTATATAGCTATCTCTTACTACTAAAATGTGTTAATCAGATTCAGATCCAAAACATCTTAATGAAACCAAAAAAAAAAAGCGCACAAGGAAACGTATCTTCTTACTCGCGTTTCAAAACTTAAAACTGAAGTCCATGCTGATCTTTCAGATACTCCCAGTCTTTTCTTGTTCATATTTTGTTCTTAACATTCATAATAATTTGGACAAAGTTTAATATAAGAATAGAAGTTTGGAAAACATATTTCTTATTTGAGATCAGGAAATGAAAAAAGTCAACTATTTGGAAGCAATGCTAGTTTAAGTAATGATATTACACTTATTCATTTCTGCTTCCTTTTATCGTGCTACTAAAATTGAAATTAATTGCCCATTTATGGATCCATTTCCCAAGTTATCATCTCTTGCTGCCCCTGCCTCACATCTCTCGATGAAGAATGCTGGTTGTTTTGGTTCGGGTAGGGGCATATTTTCATTAGCAAGCATAGAAATGACTTCTGACATAGTAGGTCTGTCAATGGCATGATCTTGAACACATAAGATACCCACATGAATGCATGTCATAACTTCTTTTGGAGTGCATGAATCTTCCAGTACTTGATCCATCAGTTCCAAACCTCTGCCTTCGTTCCACAATTCCCATGCCTATATATAAAATAAACATTTATAATTATGTAATTAGTATGTCTGATGTTATAAAAACAAGTCTTAGTTAGGATTAACTTACGAGTCCTAGAAGGTTGAGTGGGTGTTCCGTATCATAGCTCCCATGATTCATCTTACCGCTTATAATCTCAAGCAACAAAACACCAAAACCAAAGACATCTATCTTGGTTGAAACAGTGCCTTCCATCAGATACTCTGGTGACATGTAACCACTAGATATCACATCAAGAGTTAGTTTTGGGGAGTTAATATTTCTAGAGGTTTTCTATTTAGCCAAGACAAGTTAAAGACTCACCGCGTTCCAACAACTCTACTTGTATTTGCTTCAGACTCGTTGATCCCAAATAACTTAGCTAAGCCAAAATCTGATATTTTTGGCTTCAGGTAGTCATCTAGCAAAATGTTACTGGCTTTTAGATCTCTATGGATTATCCTCAGCCTCGAAAATCTATGAAGATATAGAAGTTCCTGAGCTATGCCATCAATAATTTCAAAGCGACTATTCCAATCTAGTAATCCTTTCTTCCTTGGATCTATTGATAAATGATTAAGAACAAATAAGGAAGAATTCAAATTAATATAAAGAATGTATGAAGTGTTAGATCTTACCAAATAGAAAGAAGTCCAAGCTGTTATTAGGCATGTACTCATATACAAGGATTTTCTCTTGCTTCTCAACACAACACCCTAAAAGCCTGACAAGATTAGTGTGTTGAAGTTTAGCAATGAGTTCGATTTCATTCTTAAATTCTGTGACTCCTTGTCCAGAATTTCTTGAAAGTCGTTTCACAGCAACGTCTTGCCCATCAGCTAATTTTCCCTGTGAAATTAATGACAAGAGATTTTAATAAATTTTTTTTTTTAAATAAATTAAATAGTGTCTTTGGAAGTTTTAACTTTTAACTGTACCTTATTAACTTCTCCAAAACCACCCTCTCCTAGCTTATTTGTGCTTGAGAAATTGTTTGTGGCAGATGAGATGCTTTGAAAGGTGAAATAATGCACCTCAGTGTTCATATTCTTATTTGTATGTACATGATTGTAGATTGTTTGTACATAATTGTAGAATCGTCTCGTTTGAAGCAGCAACATCTTTTGAATATTCTTAGCTTTCCCTGGTTTGTTAATAAAGATAAACTGGTAATTAGAGAGTTAAAATAACAACTTTTGAAGTCACCAGATGTACATCAAATAATATTTCGTAAGTTCCTGCAACGAAGTTTTGCAACACTACTAGCAATCCCAAATGGTTAATCATAATGGGATTTCAGTGGGATAAATTCTTGCTGGGGCAGAGTTCAGCCAATGGTATCGCAATTCTCATTGGGAAAGTTTGGTTTCTCCTTGTATGGATCATGCCAACATTATCTCCAATAGAAACTTGCACACAAATTCTTCTTTAAGGTTCCCTCATTCTTCATCAATAGATTTCAAATACAACCATATGAACATAGTTCTGATCTGTTTTTTCTATTTTGTTTTAAATCTGTAGAAAGATATATCAAGCTTCCTACATAGCATATAGCATTATAAGAATAAGGGTTAATGGTCTAGAAAACATACAAACTTTCCACTTTTTACTATTGTGGCAATAAACTTTTTTTTTTCCTATTAAAACAAAATAACTTCTTAATGACTATTATTGTAACCAAATATGCCACGTGGCACAGTTAATTACCACTTAACCAAAAAAACGCATTTATAATGTCTAGGGGACCATTTCTGCCAACTTACCAAACATGGGGACTGATACTCCTAAAAAAACGGAAGTATTAATACCACCTAATCACTCCACAAACCCTAAACTCACTCAAGTTTAGTCCGCCTCTCACTCACCTCAATACAGATTTCATACCCTAATCTCTTCAAAGCATTAACGCGCCTCCAATCAAATCACTCACTCACAAATCCTCAACAGATTTGGAAAGGATCACGTCAAAACCTTCAACACATTAAACTCATCATCAACAACGACCCTAACACCAATTGGTCACCCACCGGAGTACCTTAAATCTTTGAGCTCGCCACAAGGATGGCATGAGCTATGGAGTTGACATCAAGATCTAACGAAGGGTCTCGGGTAGGTTTATGTGTTGTATTTACGTTTTTAATTTTGAACGAACCAGAGAGTAATTGTAACATAATTGTTATAAGTTATTCTTAATTGTTTTCGGATAGTAACACGAAGCTTTGCCTTCAAAGTTTGATCGATGATGATACAAGTTCCAAAAAACTCTGTGACAGATAACAAGAAAAATGGAACGAATCTGAGATTGTTTAATGTTTTTCATTTTATTTTTTGAGTTTTTGTGAGTGATTGTAACATGAGGAGATGTTGGATTTGTTGATCGGGTTAGGTTTTGAATCGTTGTCAATGTGTCCAAGGTATTTGCATTTCATTTTTATGATGTCAGATTCATGGACTGATGATGGTTAGTATTAAACCGAGGTCACGAGTCATGGTAATTGGTTCTTTGGTCAATGAGTCAACAACTTCTGTATGAGGAAGATGTTTGATATGGTTTTGTATTATCCATATCTGCCCTTATATAGAGGTATGGTAATACATTTGAGTACATTGACTTGACAAATGATGCATTGATTCAGTGACTGCAGCAATTAGATGAAAAAGTGTTGCATTGAATACCCTTGATTCATTGACTGCAAATGCATAAAAGTCAGAAAATGCAATAGTGAAATTCATGTTTGGTAAGTTGGCAGAAATGGTCCCCCAGACATTATAAATGCGTTTTTTTGGTTAAGTGGTAATTAACTGTGCCACGTGGCATATTTGGTTACAATAATAGTCATTAAGAAGTTATTTTGTTTTAATAGGAAAAAAAAAGTTTATTGTCACAATAGTAAAAAGTGGAAAGTTTGTATATTTTCTAGACCATTAACCCTAAGAATAAAGGAGGGTAAGGGACTAGTGTATGAATTGAATAAAAAAGGTAAGGTTGACATACCTCTAACATCTAGCTTCTTGTATCCCAAATAGCATAATAGAAGTACAACTAAAGGTGTCATCATAAGGATTAACCCAATCCACAATTTTGTTTTCTTTTTGTTCATCATCTTCTTCTCCACCGTCTTGATCTCTGGATCTGAAGAAAATAACTAAATATTATCTATGCACTCATGTGTGTTATTAAGTTTTATCCCTTGCAGAAAATGCAAGCATATAACTATTTCCTTACTAAGAAATTCTATAACCCACCATCAAAGCCTTGTTGTACATTTTAATTTGGCCTGGTTATGTGTATATGTTGATCATATTGGACAAGATATTTTTCTTATCCCTAACAAAAGACATTTGAGATATAAAAATTATTCAGAAACATTAAGTATGGATGTTTTTAATGTTCAAGTTTACAATTAGTATTATCAATCATAGTTTTAAAACAAATGTTGGTGTGATCAGATTTAAAGGGCCGTGAGCATTAGATCTTTGCATTTTTGGGACTGCTAAATATTTCTGTTGTGGTTTCAATGTTGTAACTTTCAGAAGTGATTATACAATATTCTGCAGCCAGTTAGTTCTATCCATGTTACTATCGGGTGCTGTCATTTATAGAACATTCAAATTTTTAGCCTATTGTAATTTAAAAATACCATACACAATTGATATTTGCTGAAGCAAGATATACTTTTCGGGTGCACCTTATGTGTTGTGTGTATATAGGGAATGTAATGTTGGTGGAAGAAGGATTCAACAAGCGTTATTCTAACTGATGTATGGGTTCATAGTCTGTATGATATCAGCAAAAGAAGTATTGAACACACTAACCTAGATAATGCTCGATGGTGGCGTAATATCCTCTGTCAGCTTTGACTGGATTGTATATCCTTTTACCATAAGTCTTGCAGCCTACTCCGTTTCTGTCACACAGGTATAGGAAACACAAGAACAATTGCCCCAACATATTTTTTTGCAGTCGTATAAATTCAAGTGATAGCTTTCATCATATACATACTCATCCACATAAACATACTGATTGCTATTATCTGCATCAAAGTAACTACCTTCCCTGCATTTCAATTTTTCAAGCTCATCTTCAGCACAACCAGGAGGGTTATCAATGGAGCGGCAGTGAACGTCAAACTTTAGGGTTGTACTCTCAAGATGACCATCTTGATGCATCGTCAGAGCTGGGAATGAATCATATGTTTTCGTTAAATATGTGAAGTATTCTTCTGCCTCATTAGAAACATAATCAAGGCGGACATCTGGACCAGAATTTAAATCTTTGTTTTTGAATCGACCATTCCGCCAAGGTCCACTTTTCCAGTGGACATTCTTTTGCCTTAGAATGACTATTTGACCTGTTCCATTTGGGTCTCCTGTTAATATAAATGACCCATCGGCTGGTAACTCATTGTTCCGCCAAGAAGTGAGTGACCATCTATGCCCAGTCTTGAGATTAATTCCAAGTTTCATTCCTGGTAGAAGTGTATCTGTTGGATAATCAAAGCTTTGCCACAAAACCTCCTTAATAGACCCATCTGGATACAGCTCTTGAACTACCAAGTTTCCAGAATCCAATAGTCTAACACTTGCATTGCGTGTTACCTGACTAGGACTGAAGAGATCAAGAACTGTGACTTCACTTGATAAAATGCTTAGCTTGCCATTGACATCTATTTTGAGGTTACCGTATATATCCGGGATTGGATTGTTTCTGTTAGCCACCCAAACCACCGTACTAGGGGAGCTTTCTGAATAACGGTATTTGATCATGTCTTTATTAGCGTTGTTATTGTTGTAGAATACCCCTAAATAAGGGCTAACCATAGTGCCAAAGCTAAAGAACTTTAAAATGAAGACCCTGTTTGATGAAATCAATTCATCCCAGTCTTTGAAAACTTGACCTTGATGCAAGGTATCTGTTGTTTTTGAATAGCAAAGATTAGTGAACAAAAAGAAAAATAAAGTGAGAATGAAGACGAATAATATGCTTCTGTCTGCCATTGTTTTATGATAGAAAAAAGCTCTGGTATCGGAAAATATTTATGGTGGTAGTATTGACAATTGACTCAAACTTCAAAGTATGTTTAACGTTAACTGTAGTCAACATAAAGAGACATCCCTTTTGTGTCGATGTGATAAGAGCCTTGTTTTTATTTCTGACCCATTCTCTACACTGTAGTTATAAGGAAGCTAGCAATTTAATGACTGACCACACATATACATGATATAGGACGTTACAAATTATCATGTTTTTTAGTGACAGATTAATGGTACTATTTAGGGATTGAGAACAAGTCTGATACTCTGATATGCTATTCTTTACCCAATCTACGTTGTGCGGTGGTCAACAGAAATAGGCACTGCTATCATGATAACGTCATAAGAGACTTGCTTTTCCTTTTTATGTTTCCATAACCTCTTACCCTGTTTTTATCTCTAAGAGTTGGATACTATTTTACATACGCTACACAAGCATTATATATGAAGCATGATGGTTAAATCGATAAACTTAGTGTTGGTAATTTGGCATGGTTAAATGTTTGGCACCAACGGAATTTTCTAATGTATGTGAAAATTGACTGGTAGCCAGTCACATCAGTCAGAAAAAGGACGACATGTCTTTTCAAATCAATAAAAATCCAGTGTTTAATAACCATGGTTTCCGACCTTTTGGCCAACTAATGTATCTTCTCATGTTTTTTCTATTCTATTAATATTATGATTATATTCGTTAATTTGGCATATAGAAAAACTGCGTTTTAAAGTATAATTTGTGGTATAGTATAATACCGGACATTGGAAGCACGGGCCTGGCCATGTAAAGCGTGATTTGGTAACTTAGATAATATATGTTGGAATTCTTGTTCCTGAGTTCATATGGGTTTCACTTTTTTTACCTGTTGCTGGTTTCAATTGGTCGTAACATTAATTGTTGTGTTCATGTGGTCTGATTTCGTAACTTTAGCCCATAACACCAATTTCTAAAAATCCTAGAACAAATTAAAAGATTATTTTTTTAACGAGATCAATGAAACAGGGATAAAGAACTTTCAAATGAAAGACCTTGTTTGCTAAAATCAGTTCATCCCAGTCCTTGAGCTGTTGACCTTGTTGTGTGTCTGTTTCTGAGTAACAAGGATAAATGAAATATTAGCTAGATAAAGCGAGCAATAGGAAGAGGAAGATATCTCTACCTGCCATTGTTTCAAGGTAGTGCCAAAGCTATGGGATATAGTTGGAAAGAAGTGATATCTAATAGTGGTAGTATAGATATTCCTACAACCTTTCTTGACTCAAAATTCTACGCCATTTGTTTTACTTACACTAGGTCAACAGAAATGTGACAGCTTTTCTACCCCAATTTATAAGTTAGGAATGGATCTAACAGAAATGGTATATGGTTATTTATGTCAGTGCTCTATCATTGGTTTAGACATGTGTAGGCTATCACGATTTGTGGCCTAACTTTGTATCTATAAGCAGTCACAGATCCAACGGACTCTAGTGGTGACAATATTGATGGGTTAAGTGATGGGTCAGAATGGGTTATGTTGGAAAATTGATTGGAAAAAGTGACTTTTCACCAACTTTGGACACAATTATCTATATGTATATGTTACATATATGAGTAATAGTTTGTAGGTTCGCGTTCTCCTTGAAGAGAGCTTCGCAATAAGCCTTTATGTGTCCAAAATAGAGTTGATGTGAATGAGATATCGGGTCTCAAAGTTAGGCATTCGGTACCATGTCTAAAGAGGAAAAGTAGTTTATTTTCAATCCCACATCGGTGGGATGAGTAAACTTAGAGGGAGTCTATTGTGTATAAATAGAGGCCCTAATTCTACAAGTTTTACACACATCAAATCAATAGGTATTATTGATTTCCAACATATGAAATACGCATCTCGTAAGATGAAATTCCAGGCAGTTTAGTTAAGTCCGACAGTACAACTTACTGTTTTGTCTGTTGTACCCTGGGAAACAGACGGCGAATCTGTTTTAAGGGAAGCGTGTCAAACACGTGCCTCGGCTTTTAGTGCTTCTTTGTTGATCTCTATTGGTGATCAAGTAAGTCTGTTGACTATTTTATTATTTTATTTAATTATCGTTTATCTGCTTACAGTTATTTATTTCATTAATTTTATTTATTGTAATTTAGATTTTATTAATAAAAGTGTAACCGTTTCCTTACAGTCTTAAAACAGATTCTGTGTAACAGAATTAAAACACTTTTATTAAAATCTTATTTATATAATTAACAGATTTTATACAAACTGTTTTTCTGTTGAAACCAAGATTGAGTTTCTTTAAAAAACAGTTTTATAACTAAACAGAATTTTAATTAACAGATTTGGTATAACAGATTTATAAACGATTTTTAAAACAGTTTATTGAATCAGTTTATATTGAAACCATGATGATTTTCTTTTCAAACCGATTTATTTAGTTTGTTTATTGCATATGTTATTGTTTAAATCTGGATTCTGAAACCAAGCTTGTGTTTTTCTGAATCATATTTTGTACAAGTTTACATAAACCATTTCGAGTTTATTAGATACCATATTGTTTTAACAGTTTTTAATTGTTTTTTGTATTTAAATATTCACAAGTTAACTGATGGTAACATAATTTGTGACCCTAGTGAATCTTGCGAATGTAATTTGTGCGCCAGTTACTAACATGGTTAAAAATCATGATGAAATTTGATTCATTGAAACCAAGTGGAGTTTCTTTGAAACAAATCTCATAAAATACAAGTTGTTATTTTATTAGATTACTAGAACGTGTTTATTGAAACCAAGATGAGTTTGTTTGAAACAAAATCCGATAATATACAAGTTGTTATCATATTTTGTGGAAAAGTTTCTTTGACTTGTTTAGCTTATTTAAACCGGGTTGAGTTTAATTATAAACTAAATATAGTTCTTGAAACTTTATGCATTTGAAAGTAGATCTATAGAAACCTTGTTGAGTTTCTTTGAAAGAGTAAATCTTTTTTGAAACCTTGTCGAGTTTCATTGTAGAATTATACCATGTGATGCAGATCTATTAAGATATTGTTAAAGAAGATTGACAAAATCATATTACAAATTTGTTTTTGTTTAAAAACATTATGTAATATGCGATATTGTTTAATTGTTTAATCGAAATACTTGTTTAAAAGCGGTTTTGTATAATGGATCTTACAAAACAGTAGTGTTTTAACCAAATTTGATGTTATCGTGTTTGTTAAGAAACACTTTGTGATATAGCAAGTTGTTAATTATTCCAAATTTAGTGTTACACTAATAACGGAATATTAACAGAATGTTCAAAATGTCATGAGTGACATCTAAAAAAATCTGCTCCCGAACTTGATGAAATGGAGACCGATACTCGAGTTATGTGTACGGTAGATGCTTTAAAGCATTCAGATTTTATGTGCCATAACTATGGGTTAAATGGCCTGAATGAAATGAAAATTGTTGCCAAGGTGGGATCCGACATTAGAAAATGGTGGATTAACATTTGGGCATCATGTCATGAGTATGATGATAAGAGTTTGGTTAACTCTTTCAAAGTAGCAGAAAATGAAGAGATGCAATCTATGGGCAACTCTATAACTGCTAATAGCAAGGGAAAAGAAATGTGATGTTGAAATTCACATGTGGAAAAGAACTTAAGTGAACCAACCGTTGTATGTGCAGAGATTCGTAGGAATCTTGTATCTGGATGGTTGCTTAATAAATTTGGCTTTATTTTTATTTTAATCAAATAAAATTGAGTTAGCATTGAACAAAATTTTGGTCGGTACGGGTTATGCCCTTCATTAAATGTTTAAGCTGATTTTTTTTTTTTTTTTTTTAATAAAAATGAGTATGAATCCAGCTTATTTGATCCTTTGAATGTATAGCATGGCCAACTCGGACATGTTAATTTTAACTCAATACGTTGTTTAATTAAATAAACGAACACGGATTACAAAAGTAAAACTTATGTTGAAGCCAAATTGGCAAGATTGTCTTTTCACTCGGTTGACCGAAAATTAACCGAACCCTTTATTCACATAGTTTTATGTGATTTGGAATCGATACCTACTAAGGTAGCAATTAGGTACTTCATCGTAATTGTTGATGGTAGCACAAAATATTGTGACCTTTACTTACTTGAGAGTAAGGATATAGACAAGATTGATCTATACAAATAAGTTAAGAATCAACTTATTATCGAAAACAAGGCGGTTCGAAGTGATATTGGAGGTGAATATGTGTCTCCATTTCATGTATGTTCTAAACATGGAATAAGACATAAATTTATTGCTCATTATACACCACAACATAATTGTTGATAGGAAAGAAGTGTGCCTTAAAGATATGGTTATGCCATGTTGTTAAAGTCACGGTTTAAGCCATGGCATGTGGGGGAAAGCGGTTTTATTGGCTACTTATCTTTTAGATAAGATCCCCTGTAAGGAAAAGAAGATAGTTTTTATGAACTATGGATGGGAAGAAAATCATCCTATAAGTACTTACGAATGTGAGGGGTGTCTATCTGTACTGACACCCAAGGTTCAAAATATTGGACCTAAAACTGTGGTTTGCATAATTTTGGATATGCTCATAATAGTAGTGCTTATCATATCTTTGTATGTGATTCAGAAACGATAAATATACACAAAGATACGATAACCGAATCAAGGAAAACTTTCATTGTATGAAACCGTGTTTCCTTGATTATTAGAGGAGAATGGATGTTCATCTAGGCTTGGTGGTAAAGTTGTCCATGATGAGAGGCAACTAAATGATGAAGTCCTTCATGATGAGAGACATCAAGATGATAATGTTGTTCGTGATAAGAGACAACAAAGGAGTTGATAATGATCTCCAATATGAGAGACAAGATCAAACTGAGGAAGAAGAGGTTGAACCTAGAAGAAGCCAAAGGGCAAGAACCGAGAAATCGTTTGGACCCGATTTTGTTTCTTTTATGGTTGAAAACGAACCTACTTCATACCGAGAGGCGGTTACTTCCTCAGAAGGGCCTCAATGGAAAGAAGCCATTAAAAGTGAAATAGATTCTATTTTACAAAATCATACTTGGGAGCTCGTGGATTTACCTCCTGGTTGTAAACCACTAGACTATAAATGGATCTTCAAGAAGAAGATGAAAGCCGATGGCACCATTGACAAGTATAATGCAAGATTAGTAATCAAAGGATTTAGACAACGAGAAGGTCTTGATTACTTTGATACATATTCGCTTGTTACGCGAATAAACTCGATTAGGATGATACTTGCTATTGCCGCTTTAAGAAATTTGGAAGTTCACCAAATGGATGTGAAAACGACATTTCTAAACGGAGATTTAGAAGAAGAAATCTACATGAACCAACTCGAGGGTTTCATGGCTCCTGGACAAGAGAACAAAGTTTGTAGGCTTGTTAAGTCATTATATGGCTTAAAGCAAGCTCCCAAACAATGACATCAATTTTTTTTTCACATCATGTCAGAACGTGGATTTAAAAATAACGGATGTTTGTGGAAAGAAATAATTGCTAGTATATATGTAATCGTGTGTCTATACATAGATGGTATACTTATCACTGAAAGTGATAACAAGATAATCAAATCCACTAACGAAATGTTGGAGTCAAGATTTGACATGAACTACATTGGCTGCTCGATATGGTTCTTGGAACTAAGATCATATGAAACCAAATGGATTTGTTTTGAAGTCAAAAACACTATAAGGACAATATTCTTGAGAGGTTCAATGTGGGGGATTCCGGCCTAGCTAGAACTCCAATGACATCTTTTAAATCTATTTATAATAGAGGTAGAGGTGTTGCCTATTTTGAATACTCAGATAATATTGGGCGTCTTATGTGTCTAATGACGTGTGTAAGACTTGATTTAGAAGTTATAATCAAGTTAAGTAAATATACCAGTAATTCAAGTGATGACCATTTGAATAGTATTACACAAGTACTATGATATTTACGATATTACATTTTGGAAGATATCCAACTGCTATCTAATGATAGAGTAATGCAAATATGGATTCTTACATAAAAGAATCTAGATCCACTAGAGCGGATGTATTGACTCTACGTGGGAAGCTGTGTCTTTGAAATCTTGAAAGTATTTCAAACAGACTTTTATAGCTAAATATATGATGGAATTTGAATTTATCATTTGAGATAAATTTATAGAATATGCGGATATCTGCATTAATTCGTAGAGGACATACCAAGATGGCGTAAACCGGTAACAACCATCTATATAAAGTGTGATAGTCAATTGGAAATTGTGAGCTCATATCACAATGTAAAACGGTAAGTCAAGACATATCCATCATAGATGTTGATTGGTGCGACAACTACTCTCAACTAGAGTTATCACGATTGACTACGTAAAGTCAATAGATAACATCGCGGATCCGCTTACGAAAGGCTTAAGCAGAGAGTTAGTTAGTAAGTCGTCTAAAGGAATGGGAGTAAAGCCCTTAAAGGAATGAGTTTATTTGAAGGAAAACCTAACCCAGTTGATTGGAGATCCCAAGATCTGGGTTCAATAGGACAACCTAATCATATAAATGTGGGGGAAGTCACGTAAATATAGAGGAGTTACTTAACATTGTAACTTCCTAGTCCATTCCTATAACAAATGTGACTTGTTGAGAGGTTAAACATATGGCTTTAATGATTCAGGATGAAATCACAAAGCATAATGATTCGAGATGAAATCACAAAACATATGTTTTTAATGATTCAAGATGAAATCACCTATGTGAGAGAGAAGTGGGGTCGCTTTGAAGGGAATTGTGGGGGCACAAATCCTAAGAGCTCATGCAGAACCAGGCTAGTGTTCATGACCATAACGAACATGACTATGAGGACTTGACAATGTCAGGGAGAGTCTTGTGTGAAGTGTAATGTCGTCTACGTAAACAGAGGCTGAGTTCAAGGACATCGCGTCTACTCGGATCTAGGAGACTAAGTGCATCTCACAAGGGAAGGTTCAAAGGGTCACACCTACCTATCCTTTGCAAGATTCAACTATTGGAATTTCATCGTAATTTTTGTGTATTACGACCGATCTCCATTCATGTGGGGGATTGTTGGAAAATTGATTGGCAAAAGTGACTTTTGACCAACTTTGGACACAATTATCTATATGTATATGTCACATATATGATTAATAGTTTGTAGGTTAGCATTCTCCTGAAGAGAGCTTCTTAATAAGCCTTTATGTGTCCAAAATAGAGTTGATGTGAATGAGATATCGGGTTTCAAAGTTAGGCATTCGGTACCATGCCTAAAGAGGAAAAGTAGTTTATTTTCAATCCCACATCCGTGGGATGAGTAAAAACAGAGGAGTCTATTGTGTATAAATAGAGGCCCTAATTCTACAAGTTTTACACACATCAAATCAATAGTTATTATTGATTTTCAACATATGAAATACGCATCTCTTAAGATGAAATTCCAGGCAGTTTAGTTAAGTCCGACATGACAACTTCTTTGTTTTGGTACATTTACCATGGGAAAAGACGGCGAATCGTTTTAAGGGAAGCGTGTCAAACACGCCTGCTTTTAGTGCTTCTTTGTTGATCTCTATTAGTGATCAAGTAAGTCTTTTGACTATTTTATTATTTTATTTAATTATCGTTTATCTGCTTACAGTTATTTATTTACTGTTAATTTTATTTATTGTAATTTAGATTTTATTAATAAAAGTGTAACCGTTTCCTTACAGGTTATACTGTGATTATATATATTTCAAGTAATTAGCTTCAAGAATCAACATTACAGAAATAATCCTAAAACAAAATAAAACCATATTGTTACTTACGTTACAACAATATCTCGATCTCATCAATAATGTGATATATGCAAAGAAAGAGACCGACGACTTTTCAACTTGAGGGTAGCAAATAAATATTGTACTTATGCAATAGAAAACAATACACGGTCCAAAGAATAAGGGGATATGTGTTCAAATCTTTACATTATGTCACTCTTCATTGAGGAAAAGTTATGTGTTTCGTCTTTTATCCATTTTTATGTTAGCACAAGTTATACCGTTTCATTGCTTTTAGAAATTTCTTTCGGTAATTTATGGGGTGTTATCAAAGGGATTAAAATGGTACTCGCTCCTTAATTAGTACAATTGTGAGTTGTTTTGCTCAGAAAATTTCCATCTTGACACACTGAGGGCCCGTTTGGTTCGGCGGAATCGTAAGGATTCTGGTGAAATTGGAATTCAATTTCATTTCATAACGTGTTTGGTTGAAAATTTTAAAGAATTTGAAATCTGAATTCCATTCCTTACTGTGTTTGGTTGACAAACGGAATGGAATGAAATTCCTTCAAAATCCCATATATATAGAATTCAACATTCCATGGCAATATGAGAGGGATTGTTTACAATTTCATGGAATTCATATTATTATTATTATTATTATTATTATTATTTTATTTTTATTATTATTATTTTTATTATAAACGTTCATTTAATTATTATTGTTATTATTATTATTTTTTATAAACAACCACGTTATTAGGATTTAAAAATTATTATTTATTTAAAATTAAATATAATTTATTTATAGCTTACATTTTTAATTTATACTTTAAAAAATACGATTGTGTTTTATATAAAAAAATATTTATTTAATATATTAGTTTATATAATATTATTTAAAAAATTATTATTATTATTTGATAAGTAATTTATTTATTAAATAATATTTATTTTATTAATCTTAAACTAAAATTAAATTTTAAATATTTTAATATAATTTTTTTTTCTCATTTCATTCTTCCAACCAAACATGTGCTAGTATTTGCAAATTTCAATTCCGTCAGATTTTAAATACTAAGGATTTCAATTTCTAACATTCCATTCCTTCACATTCTAATTCCTTAAACAGATTCCAATTCCGTCAAAAACATTCTGCGAACCAAACGAGCCCTGAGTGAAACTTGTTAGCCGTTAGTTTATTAATGTTTATGGGCTTTGTTAAGTTTGTTAGGCCTAGAATGCCTAAGTTGTATCTAGTTAATGAATAAGGAAGCCAAATTATACTTCTACCAAAAATGTTCTCTACAAGTACAAATCACGATAACACATTTGTGATGCATATACGGAATTTCTTTTACATCTGAGCATGTATGTTTCAGTAAACAACGTTTCAACCTTGTTCTATATATATAATTTTAAAAATAAATGATTGTAGATAATAGACACTAGGACCACCGATCTTGTAATGTAACTTGTTGAACCATGCAATAATTTGATTTACAGATGTTGGATGCATACACATTGACATGCGACGTTAAATATCAATATATCATTTGTTGTTTGTAGAAATCAAAGGAATACTGAAAATTATATTAATCAAATTCAATGAATTACAGAGATTACATGACATTAAATAGAAAACTAATTAACCTAACCCTAGGAACTAAACGGGCCAAACCCAACGAGCTTACGGGCCTTTATTATCTAACACCCTTTCTCAAACTCACAATGTTGCAGCGGTATCATTGAGAGTTTGTCAAACAGAAAATAAATTAAAACTGAAAAGCAAACGAAAAGCGGATGGTCCCAGAGTGCAAACGGCGGTGCAAACTCAGAACAAAGCAACACAATTACGGAGATGAACGAGAGCAGATTCAGGCAGACAGATTCAGACAAACAGATGCAGACAGACGAGCAGATTCAGGCGGACTGATTCAGACATGCAGATTCAAACAGACAGATTCAGATTCAGACAAAACCAGGCGGAACGGATCGCGGAACCCGTGTTAAACCGGATGCGAACCACGTACATATCGAGACAGGTTGATGCGCAGCGCAATGATTAGTGCAGGTGCAGACAGATCCAGACAGATGCAGATGAAACCAGGCGGAACCAGATGTAGAACCACATGTGAAATCAGACATATGCAGAACCAAACGTAAACAAATGCAAAACCAGACAAACCGGGCGGAACCAAACATGTTGATGTCGAGATGCAACACATAACCACTCAAGACTTAGTCGGATTAGCTAAGACTATTGCATCATCACCACCAACACAAAACAATTCCTAATTTACTAACAAACACTTCTCAAACTTTTCCATCTTTTTTTTTTCTTTTCAATACACCAACAGCAGCATAACCCATACAATAATTTATTCAATCGAACAACATTTACTAAACCACTAGGAAAAGATAATTATCTCTTTGTATGCGGCCAATAATCTTAATACCCCATCCCATTCATTACATCACCCAATTGGTGCTGATCAAAATTTAATCTATAAAACCAACCGACCATTAATATTCCCCATCCAATCAAAACTTACTTAATTCCATACTATTTGGCAGATTCTGATAAACCAAAAAGGCATTATTAATAAATCTTCACGTTTGAACAAAGATCTACTCGACGTCTCGACGGCTGTTATCGGTAAAAACAAACCGAAACAAAGACTGAAAAGAAACCGGGAAATTGGACTTACGTATACTTTCTTTTTCTTTTTCTTTTTCTTTTTCTTCTTCTTCTTCTCAATCTTCGACCTAGCTCTTGATACCATGTAGAAATCAAAGGAATACTGAAAATTATATTAATCAGATTCAATGAATTACAGAGATTACATGACATTAAATAGAAAACTAATTAACCTAACCCTAGGAACTAAACGGGCCAAACCCAACGAGCTTACGGGCCTTTATTATCTAACATTGTTTACTAGCCGGGTACCCGCGCGTTGCGGCGGCAGGTACCCGTGTAATTATACTTTTTAGCGATGGGAAGGTTTTTCCGATGCATTACTTTTGAACAAGAAAATAAAGAATGTCCAACTAATTAGGGTGAAAATTTTATATTTTTCATTACAATACGACGTACTCTTGTTACATTTATACGTTATAAAAATTTATACATCCTAATTGTTAAATGTGATATTTTATTTTAAATACTCGACTCCTTTGCTTTACCATATTAGTCGAGTTATGTTTAGAGTTTTTTTGTTGACAAAATCTTGGCGGTTGATAACTTTCTTTAGGCAAAGTGTGTTTTTTTTCTTGTTCGTTGACAAAACGTTTGCATTATAGATTAATTTATTTAGATACTTTTTTTTTGGTGATTTTTTAAAATCTATTCAGATCCACACTAACTTCGCTTAGTCCAGCATATTAAAAACTAATAACAGCCTAAACAAAGATTAATAGTTTGAAAAATGATTTTACTAAAGTAACACATATCTTAATGGTCCTAATTTCAGTATATACTAATTTAATTTCGGTATATACTAATTTGACAAGAAAACAAGAAAGTTGTCTCATGAAATGTGAAGTTTGCACTTAACGCGTACCGGCACACCAGACGTTTTGATTTATTTTGATTTTTGTATATGAGAAAATAGTCGTGTTAATACTCATTATTATCAGAAAAATTATTCCGGACACAATGGCGAAAATTTCGTAATTTAATTCGACCATTTACTACCTTAAATGGGCCCCACATTGTATTGTTACCAAATAATTACTAAAAATACACAAACATCCCCTCTCTTTATAATTTCACTGCCGCCCCTCCACTTTCATTTGTCCACCTTTGCCCCCTCCTCACTATATATAAACCCAAATTAGGGTTTCCTCCCCATTTGATACCTCCTCCACCGGAATTCATATTATCCGGCGCCGTCGCCGGAATCCGGCCAACTTCCGGCCACCACACCATATCTCACCGCCCCTCCATGATGATAAATCGGACCCTCGTGGTTCCGTCTATGTGGTGCACGCGCCTCGAAGCTCACTCACGCTCCGTAAATCTTGAATTCAAGATTCGGAGTGTGATGGTTATTCTCTTTGAGGGTTGTTGTCCGTTCGTCTGGCAACCACCACCACTATTTTGTCGCCGCCATTCAAGGAGGAGACCAAGAGTTGCTGCTACGGGTTTATAGCGAGGGTCGCATTCAAGGTTCCGTTTGGGTTTTGTTTGGTTCGAGTTAACACCACCGCCATCACCATTATCGTCATCTCCTTTCTCTCTTGTCTTTCTCGGTTTTCGTGGAAAATTTGCGGAAGACGGTGGTGGTCGGACGACGGCGGTGGTTGCCGGAGAAGAGGCTGGCCGGCAAGGGTAGAGAGAAGAAAGATTTCGCCAGAAAATTTGCCGGCACTGGTGGTGGCCGGACGACGGTGGTGGTTGCCCGAGAAGAGAGTGGCCGACGAGGGTAGAGAGAAGAGAGAGGGAGTGTGTGTTTTTATGTGTTTCCATAATAAGTAACTTTAAGAATCTGAATTTTAAGCCTTCTAATTTTAGAAGGCCTAAATGCATTATAAAGTAGTATAGATAGATTACTAGTAAATATCTCAAACATGATCATTTGTCCATATTCAAGTCCAGATATTATTGGATAAACTCAAGTCCACATATTATTGATCAGATATATGAAAGAAAAAAATTGTTACCTATTGACACATCTTTCTAGCAGAGTGGATTGCAGAAGGAAAAAAAAAGCGCACAACGAAACGTATCTTTTTACTCACATTTCAAAACTTGAAGTCCATGCTGATCTTTCAGCTACTCCCAATCTTTTTACTGTTCATACTTTGTTCTTAACATTTATAATAATTTGGGCAAAGTTTAATATAAGTATAGAAGTTTGGAAAACATATCTCGTATTTGAGATCAGGAAATGAAGTATAAAGTCAACTATTTGGAAGCAATGCTACTTTAAGTAATGATATTACGCTTATTCATTTATGAATTCTTTTATCGTGCTACTGAAATTGAAATTGATTGCCCATTTACGGATCCATTTCCCAAGTTATCATCTCTTGCTGCCTCTGCCTCACATCTCTCGATGAAGAATGCTGGTTGTTTTGGTTCGGGTAGATGCATATTTTCATTAGTAAGCATAGAAATAACTTCAGAGATGGTAGGTCTGTCAATGGCATGGTCTTGAACATACAAGAGTCCCACATGAATGCATCTCATTACTTCCTTTGGAGTGCATGAATCTTCAAGTACTGGGTCCATCAACTCCAAACCTCTGCCTTCTTTCCACAGTTCCCATGCCTAATTCAGTTTAAGCCTTTATAGTCAATTATCAAATGTTTAATTAAAAGTATCAAATTATGAAAATAAGTCTTAGATAGGATTAACTTACGAGTCCTAGAAGGTTTAGTGGGTGATCCGAATCATAGCTCCCATGGTTCACCTTACTGCTTATAATCTCCAGTAACTAAACACCAAAACTGAATACATCTGTCTTGGTTGAAACAGCCCCTCCAATCATATACTCTGGCGACATGTAACCTCTAAGTATGAATACGAGTTAGTGTTTGGGAGTTAAAAATGGGGAGCTCTTATTGGCTCAAGATAAGCCATGGACTCACCGGGTTCCAACAAAAATCTGATATTTTTGGCTTCATGTATTCATCTAGCAAGATATTACTGGCTTTCAGATCCCTATGGATAACCCTCAGCCTTGAAAACTTATGTAGATATAGTAGTCCTTGAGCAATGCCGTCTATTATTAGAAACCGATTATTCCAATCCAATAATCCTTTCCTCCTAGGATCTGTTAACCAATTAGTAGTAGCCTAGTAACATGTAAAGAAAATAACAATTAAAACAAATTGATTGTTAGATCTTACCAAACAAAAAAAAATCCAGGCTATGATTAGGCATGTACTCATAAACAAGGATTTTCTCTTGCTTCTCTACACAACACCCTATAAGCCTGAAAAGATTTATATGTTGAAGTTTGGCTATGAGTTCGGTTTCATTCCTAAATTCCTTGACTCCTTGTGCAGAGCTTCTTGAAAGGCGTTTCACTGCAACCTCTTGTCCATCAACTAATTTCCCCTGTGAATGTCATCAAATGAGTTTCTATTAAAATAATTTCTTAATTAGTCTGTTTTTTAGAGTTTACCTTATAAACTTCTCCAAACCCCCCTTCTCCTAGCTTATTACTGCTTGAGAAGTTGTTTGTGGCAGATGAGATGTTATGCAAGGTGAAATAGTGTGGCTCAGTGTCCATCTTTATATCTGTTTCTACGTAACTAATGAAGCATTTCAGCTGATGCACCATCAGCTTTAGGATGCTCTTGGCTTTCCCTAAAATTTTTAATAAGGAAAATCTGTTAAATGTCTAAAATGTCACTGGATATAAATTCACTATAATTCTAAAGTTCTTATAGCTGTTGTGTTCAAAACCGTTCCTAGCAATACTTTAGGTTCCCCTTCATCAATAATAATATGTTGTAAAAAAGGCAACCATCTGAACTAAATTCTGAGAAACTTTTTATCCATCTCATTCTCAAATAATGTATCAACTCAAAAAGATGTTAAATTTTTGCAAGATAATTTGGTAAATTATAGAGATCAGTTCTTAACTGTCCGGTTAGTTTTCTGTAAGACTGCATGATGGCAAACTTAAATGATAGCTGGATTGTATTGACCAGTTGAAAGCTGGGAAAGTGAGGGACTTTAATATTTATATGAATGGAGTAAAGATGTGATACTGATACCTTTAATATGCCAAATAGCGTTATGGAAGTATAGCTTCTTGTATGTCAAATAGCATGATAGGAGTAGGGCTAAAGATACGATCACAAAGATCAACAGAATCCAGGGTGTTGTCATCTTCGTGTTCTTCATCTCTATCTTCTTTTCTGCATATGAATAAAAAAACTCTAAGATTTAATTTATTTGAACCGAGAACCAAACCATTCTTGCAAACTTTGGATTGGTAATGTTTTTTTAAGAAGTGATTCTTGTTTATACGTCAAAAGTTTAACCTAAACTATTTAAGATATCACACACAATGAAAACTGTTTATGTGAATCTATATTGTAAACTTACTGACCTCCACGATAATTGATGGCACCATATTCTGTGTATGGGTAATGACGAGCTTTTGCTGGATCATACATCATTTGACTATAAATCTTGCAGCCTGCCTTGTTTTCGGTAGCATAAGTATAGGCCATGCAAGAACAATTTCCCCAACATATTTTTTTGCAATCATAAAGACTCAAGTTATAGCTTTCATCATACACATACTCATTTCCATAGACGTAGTCATTTCTTGAAGCAAAGTAATAATCCTTCCTACATTCCAGCTTTTCAAAATCACCTTCAGCACAACCACGGTCATTTGTTGAGCGGCACTGTACGTTAAAATTTTTAACTAAACCCTGAAGAAAACCATCTTTGTAAACCTCTCGTTAATGTTTGTTAGTTAAAGATACAATGTTTATTTATGTTTTTATGCTTATGGGTCAAATGGGGAAGGACATGGGTTGGATCAATGCTTGATCCAAACACCCCGTTAAGTTTGGTAGTTTATTTAGTTAGGCCCGTTAGGAGGGCAGTTACAAAAACGGTTATCATGGAAACGTCACAATGTTTCACACAATCTTTGGTGTCGTTTCATGATAGTTAAATAGGATCGAGTCTAAGTTAGATTGTAACACAACAATTCTGTTTTTAGTCTTTTATTATTTTGCATAGTTCATATCTTTATTTCAATTCAATTCGTATACTTTTATACTTTGTCTCACATCTCATACGCACACCAACCATGGTAAACTATAAAGCAATCATGCATCGTAGATGGCTTGATATACGACCTGTGAAGGGCTGCCAACAATCTTGATGCATCCTCAAAGATGTGAATAGCTCTAATGATTTTGTCAAATATGTGAAAGATTGCTCAGTCTCGTTAGACATGTAGTAGAGGCGGACATTTGGACCAGAAGATAGTAGATCTGTGTTTTCGAATTGACCGTTCGGCCAAGGTCCACTCTTCCAGTGGATGTTCCCTCGCCTCAGGATGACCAGTTGACCAGTGCCATTAGGTTCGATTGTTAATGTAAAAGACCCATGGGTTGGTAGCTGATCACTACGCCAAGAAGTGAGTGACCATCTATGCCCAGTCTATAGATTAATCCCTAGTTTCATTCCAGGCAGAAGAGTGTCTGTCGGGTAATCAAAGCTTTGCCATAATACCTGCTTAACTGACCCATCTTGATACAGTTCTTGCAGTACCAAGTTACCAGAATCCAACAGTTTAACACTTGCATTCTGTGGTACTAAAGTAGGACTAAAGAGATCAAGAACAGTGTCTCCACTAGATAAAATGCTGACCTTGCCATGAACATCTATCTTGAGACTTCCATATATATCTGGGATTGGATTGTTTCTGTTTGCGACCCAAACTGCCATTTTATGCAATTCGTATAAATTCCTGTAGTTGTGTTCGTCGTCATTGATGTCATTGTAGAATATCCCTAGATAAGGACTTATGCTAGTGCCAAATCCAAAGAACTTCAGAACAAAGACCTTGTTTGGTGAAAACAAAGAATCCCAGTCCTTGAGCAGTTGACCTTGATGTAAGGTATCTGTTTCTGAGTAGCAAGGGTCGATGAAATAATAGCAAGATAAAGTGAGGATGAGAATGGGGTATTTCCATCCAAGGTAGATGTGGGATGACATTTTTTTTAGGGAAAATGATAAAAAAAAGGTATTATACTTGACACCATTTTCTCTTGTGGGTAGTGAACAATTTTTTTTGCTTTTGTGGGTACTATACTTTCAAATTCATCCTCTTTAGGGTATTTTGCGAAATTTTTTGACATTTTTGCCCCTCCTAGCTAATAGAATTTTGACTAAAATACACGGTTGGTCCCTAAACTTGGCAAAACGCTTCGCGTTGGGACAAACCTGGTCCTTTTCATCGTCGGGGGTCCCTATTTCAAGTTTTATACTATTCTGGGTCCTTTGACCATATTGCCGTTAGTCAAGGACTTCAGACGGCGTTAGATTTGTCTTTAGTCCAATGGCACATTTGTCAATTCCATATTTCAATTAAAAATTTCTTAATTATTGCCACATGTAATGTAACCCTCTTCCTGCCCCAATAAACACATAGTCTGTATTATTATTCATCCCAAAACTTTCGTTACAAGATTTATCAGAATTCACAAACCCAAATTGCATGTCACAAAACCCCTTTTATCAATCATAAAACCGAAACATGGACTTTACTCTATGGAAAGTAAGAAGACATCCAGGTTATCCAGTTGATGATACTGTCCTACACGACTCTGCTAAGAAGAAATACGGTACTGTTTTTTTTTTTTTTTTTATTATAGTCATTGGAATTTGTAATTGGGGTATTTATTGTTTGCCAATTAAGTTTTTAGAATGCCCTAAACATATATTGTCATGTTTTCAGGTGGTAGATCTAATATGTTTAGCATGAGGGTTTATCACAATGGTGTCTTTAAATACTGTCCTAGTAGAATATACGTTGGAGGTATGAAAACTTTAGTTGATTTGGTTGATGTTGATCTGTGTCAGGTTGAAGAGTTGGATGTTCTTATGTATGAATTGGGTTATGAGCTTGGTTCAAAAATTACTATTACTTTGTTAAGCCTGGTAGTAATTTAGATGATGGTTTGTATAGCTTAAGTGAGAGTGCTAATTTAGAAATATTGAAAGATCTTGTTGATGACCATAAGATGATAGAGGTTTATGTTGAAAATGGTAAGACAACATTGGATGTTGATCAAATGTCACCAAAGTCAATTAGGACAGTTATTGCTGATGTGGATGCAACAAAGAAAAAGGCAGCTCTTGCTATTGTTCCATATTGCTCAAACAAATTGTTCTTAGAAAACATTGTTAATAAATATGTGGTAGAGGATTGATGAGTGTGCAAATACTCATCATTTTTATACCTTTTAGACTGCAAAAACATCTGAAAACACTCAGAAATGCATCAAAATGATAAAAATATCACAAATAAGTGTTTTATGTGTTTCAAATGCAAAAATACCAAAATCAGGTGAAAACGTATCAAGTTTGCATAATTGGCAGTTTTAGTCCCCCAAGTTTCAAAAGTTGTCAAACTGGTCCCCTGGTAAATCAAAATTAAGAAAAAAGTCATAAAGGTCCTTGGGATTCACAAGTTGTAAGAAATTGTCCTTTGAAGTTTAAAATCACAATTTACAACTTTGGTCCCTCAACTTTACAAAAGTGTCAAAATCGGTCCACTGGTGTTTAAAAATGGAAATTATTCAAACTACACCCTTGTACTATTCAAATATGGCCTATTTGGTCCTTATATGATAAGTTTAGAGAAAATTACAAGTTTGGTCCCTGGAGTTACAAAGTTGGCAGTTTTGGTCCTTGGATTTATAAAAATGGAATTTTATGCAATATTGGTCCTTGTACTAACCATTAATTGCAGGTTTAGTCCTTGTGTGATGTTTGGGGAAAGTTCAAATCAGTCCTTCATTTTCGAGAAAATACAAAATGGTCCTTATGATATTAAGCTTAAACCAACCGGACCCTTTTAATTATCCCAAACAAATCCAATCCAATACCCGGTGGCCCAACACCAAGCCCAACCCATGTTTTAAATATAAAACCACCATCACTGTGCTTCTTCCTCACTCTCGCCTGCAAACCAAAACCGGTGGTTTTACCCACACCTCACCACCTTCCACCTCACCTATCTACTCTCCAACTCATCCCCCCTCCTCCTATACCAGCCCACAAGCATTTAATGCTTCCCCACCATCAAACACTCCATCTTCACCTCAAAACCTGTTTTTGTTGCCAACTCACCCCTAGCTCCATATCTACTTCCCAAATTGTCCCCTTACACCTCCACAACATACCAAAGTACATTAATTGCAGTAGAACTGCCTCAATCCACTAGTATCACTTTTGGCGCCAAAAGTAATTTCAAAGGCTGTGATCATCTATGCTCAATCCAATGGCCAAGATTGCAAGTGGGAAATGATCAGAAGCATGTGGGGAGTCTCTAAAGTCTATAAAGAAAGAAGGAGAAGCAATGTGAAGAACAATCTAGTTTTAATTTAGTTAATGTATGTCGTTTTAATTAATTTTCAAATTCCAGTGTATTTCTTAGCTTTCAAGCATTTTTTTAAGTAATCTCAGTGTATTGTGAATCTTTTTCAGTCATAAATTTCAGTGTTAAGTTTCATTTCAAGTTTATGCAAATTTCCTTGTTCAAATTCTCAAAATGATCGAATGTTGTTGTTAGTTGTTGTTAAGGACTCATAAGCTCATATAAGCTCCTTATATAGCTTATGTAAGCTATTAGAAACCATAAAAGTCTGTTTAGTATCAAAAAGAAAAAAAAATACCAAAAATACAAAAAAATGTTGGAAAATCAAAAATCAATGGAAATGGAGATCACAGCTGGAGCAAGGTGAATATTGGATTGCCCTTGGTTTAGAGCTTCTTGGGAAGCTATAGGTTGTGTTCTCAGTCCTTGGTTCTCAGTTTTCACTTGGAAACCATTTTGTAAGCTTTTTACTCCATTTTAGCATTTCACTGTTTAAGTCATTGATTAGCTTAAATCTTTGTATTTTTATGTTTCTTAGTTGTAGTTAAGTAAAATTAAACAATAAAACAGTTTGCTTCTTCTCTTTAATTTGTACTTACTAAAAACCTTAGTTTAACAGTTAAATTAGCATAATTGTCATTTCTTAGTTTAATGATGTTATTGTTGTTGTTTAGTGCTTATTTAGTCTCATTAAATGATAATTTAAGGTCTTGAATCAATGGCATGGTCTTAATCTGTAAAACCTTTTGAAAATCACAAGTTCAGTTTGATAAAAGGGTGTTTGGATTTGCTGTGTCATTTGTATTAGAGGTTGTTTGTCTTGTTGTTTGTGGTTGTTACTTGTCACATTAGGTCAATATAACTTATAGAAACCATAAAATACTGTCCTTGTTTGATCAAAAGTCAAAATCTTCTTTAATTTCACCTAGGTTGTTAACTGTTAGGATTTAGGATATAAAACTCATCACAGTGGCTTATAACTTGGTCACCTAGCTTAATTTCATCTTATCTTAGGTTATTACAACCAAATCAGTAAGTAGAATCAATTCAAAGTTCATATAAGTCAACTATTTAGTTTTGTATAAAAAGTCAAAATTTCAGTTTAGTCGTTTTTGAATAAAATAGATAATTTTCTATAGGACTTAATATTAAGTTTCAAGATTTGAGCTTTTGGGATATTAATATTCAACTGCTCATCTTAATCATAGTAATTTTTATAATTTCTAATTAGCTTATTAAACAGCTTATTTCTTAGCTTCTTTTAACCACTTGTTTGAAAAAGTGCCCTGTGCACAGTTGAGCCAAGATTTTTCACAAGCTCACAAAGAGCTCATTAGTTAGCTTTAGCTTGTGTATCTTAGCTTATTGGAAAGCTAACCTAGCTGTCTCTCTAGTCCAGTGCTTATTTTCTACTTTATAGCTTATTTGGTAGGGCTGCAACCAGCTTATTGTTTGTCCCATTTCTGTGTAAACTTAGTACTCAGTGTTTATAAGCCATTTTCACAAGCTCACACAGAGCTTAATAGTGGGTCAAACCTTGTATATTTTGGTTTTCTGAGAAGCTCACCACTGAGATATTGCTAGTCCCTAGCAATGATTTGAATTTTAATGGATTTTAAAAACTCTTTACCAAAAGCCATCACTTCTGGAGTAGCCAATTGTTTTGATTCAAGTAAGAACCTTGGTACAACGATAACCAAATGATTTTGAGCAAATCATAAGCTGTAAACGGATTTGATTTGTCTTTACCAGAAGCCGTTTGCTCTGGACTAGCCAACTCTTAGATAAATTATCAGAATTATCTTTGGTGAGTCGATTACCAATTATGGATTTTCCACTGCCTTTACCACAAGCCATAAACTTGCGGGCTAGCCAACTCTTCACTTTTTAGGATATGGTGAGTTGAATACTATACAATTTTGGGCAAATTGCAAGCCGTCAACGGGTTTGAGAAATCTTTACCAAGAGCCGTTTGCTCCTGGATTAGCCAATCCTTTTGTTTATTAGACAAGGCGGACTGATTACCATATGATGAATAAGTGAAAAACACTTATTCCAAAAAAAAAAATTTGGCCAAAAACGGGGGAATTGGGTGGATAATACATGATAAAATTCGTGAGAATTCCCCCCCACACTTAGAAATGAATATTGCCCTCAATATTCAAAGTACCGGCGGTTATGCCGAAACTGAGAACGTAAAAGGGAAATATTACGGCCATTATTATGAAAGGGATTTTTTTTTTTTTTTTTTTTTAATTTATACAACAGTGTGGGGCAACTCCCCACACTAGGGTGTAGAACAGAGAAAGAAGACAGAAATATGGGTGAAAACCCATATGGTGTGTGCTAATGTTTTTGATTCCCGAGTCATTAGCTTGACTCGATCCCCGCATTCATTGGTTCATGGGGAAAGTTTGTAGATCCGGGACAACCACAGATGGAATGTCCTCTCCAAAGTAGTGCTTCACTCGATGACCATTCACTTTAAAATTAGGACCATCGGGTTGAGATAACTCAATGGTGCCATAAGGATAAACCTTAGCAATGGTGAATGGACCAGACCAACGGGACTTGAGCTTTCCCGAGAAAATCTTCAATCTTGAATTGAAAAGAAGGACTCGATCACCAACGTTGAAAATGCGGTTCTTGATTTTTGAGTCATGAATCTTCTTTGTCTTTTGTTTATAGATCAAAGAGTTCTCGTATGCTTGATCACGGAGTTCATTTAATTCATTCATTTGAACTTTTCTGTGATCACCAGCTGTCTGTATATCGAAGTTGGCATGTTTTAAGGCCCAGTATGCCTTGTGCTCTAACTCAATCGGAAGATGACATGCTTTTCCGTACACTAGCTTGTATGGAGTACACCCGATGGGTGTTTTGTAAGCTGTACGGAAGGCCCAGAGTGCGTCATCTAGCTTATCCGACCAGGATGCACGATTTTCAAGCCTCTGTCCTTTCAAGGATTCTTTTAATACCACGGTTTGAAACTTCCACCTGCCCACTTGTTTGGGGGTGGTATGCAGGAGAGAGACGGTGGGTAACACCATACTTTTGCATGACACGATCAAATTGGTCATTACAAATATGTGTACCACGATCACTGATTATCGCTCCGAGGTTCCAAACCGGCAAAAGGGATTTCAAAAATTTCACAACTACCCGGGCATCATTTGTAGGTAAAGCTTTCGCTTCAACCCATTTTGACAAATAGTCAACAGCCACGAGTATGTACTTGTTTCCTCGAGATGATGGAAATGGCCCCATAAAATCAATACCCCATATGTCAAATATCTCACAAACTTGAATGGCATTTTGCGGCATTTCATTTCTTTGAGATATATTTCCGTGACGTTGACAAGCGTCACAGGTTTTGACAAATTCGTGGGCATCCTTATAGATTGTGGGCCAATAAAACCGGAATCAAACACCTTTTTGGCGGTGTAATTTGGACTATGATGGCCCCGGTGGGTCCAGCATGGCAAGCTTTGAGAATGTCAAGAGCTTCTTGTCCATAAACACACCGTCGGATGACTTGATCCGCACAGATTTTGAATAAGAAGGGGTCGTCCCAGAAATAATGTTTAACATCTTTGAAGAATTTGTTCTTCGTTGGGTCGACATCCCTTTCACTATGAAGTTACCCGCATGGTAATTTGCGAAGTCAGCAAACCACGGGGTGGTAGAATTTCCACGAAAAGAAACCGCATTGAGTGTCTCGAGAGGAAATGTTTCATTTATTTCCTTTTTCTCGAAAACATCTTGGTATGGGTTTTCTAATCGGACGATGATCGCCACTAGATTCTCGAGCTCCTTTTTATCACGTATGATGATATCAAATTCCTGCGGGAGGAGAATCCAAGCGGAGCAATCTCGGCTTTGCATCTTGTTTTGCAAAGAGATATTTGAGAGCCGAGTGATCCGTATACACCACGCATTTAGTAAAGATTAAGTATGGCGAAACTTCTCAAATGCATACACCACGGCTAATAGCTCTTTTTCTGTGGTGGTGTAATGAGTTTGAGCTTCAGTCATAGTTTTACTTGCGTAGTGGATAGGCTGAAAATGCTTGTTTCTACGTTGCCCTAAGAATGCACCGATAGCAAAATCACTTGCATCGCACATGAGCTCAAAAGGTAAATCGGTCGGGAGCAACGAGAATAGGTGCTTCAGTAAGCTTTTTCTTCAATGTTTCAAAAGCTTTGATGCACTCGGGTGAGAAGATAAAAGGAGCATCCTTTTCAAGAAGATGGGTCATAGGCCGGGCGATTTTAGAAAAATCTTGTATGAATCTGCGATAGAAACCGGCATGACCTAAAAAACTCCTAATACCTTTGACGGTAGTAGGATGAGGTAATTTAGCAATAACATCGACTTTTGCTCTATCTACCTCAATCCCGTTCTTGGAAATCTTATGGCCAAGGACTATGCCTTCTTTGACCATAAAGTGACTCTTCTCCCAATTTAAACAAAGATTGGTGTCTTTACACCTTTGAAGCATTTTTTCTAAATGGGAGAGACATGTTTGAAAAGAATCCCCAATGACCGAGAAGTTATCCATAAACACCTCCATTGTTTCCCCGATCATGTCGTGAAAAATGGCCATCATACATCGTTGGAACGTGCCAGGAGCATTGCATAAGCCAAAAGGCATACGTTTGTAGGCAAAAGTCCCGTATGGGCAGGTGAATGTGGTCTTCTCTTGATCCTGTGGATCAATGGGAATCTGAAAGTAACCCGAGAAACCATCAAGGAAACAATAGTATACATTCCCTGCTAATCTCTCAAGCATTTGGTCCATAAAGGGTAGAGGAAAATGGTCTTTACGGGTAGCGTCATTCAGCTTACGATAGTCTATGCAAACACGCCATCCTGTCACCAATCGAGTTGGAATTAACTCGTTATCTTCATTTGTGACAACAGTAATGCCACCCTTTTTAGGAACACAATGAATTGGGCTAACCCAAGGACTATCTGAGATCGGGTAAATCAATCCTGCATCAAGAAGTTTGATAACCTCCTGTTTGATAACATCATGGATTTTTGGATTCACTCGTCTCTGATGTTGAACTGCTGGCTTGAAGTCATCCTCCATCAAAATTTTGTGAGTACAGAACTCAGGGTTGATACCCTTTATGTCGGAGAGTTTCCAAGCAATTGCTTGTTTGTGTGACTTCAAGATCTTTATGAGAGCAGACTTTTCATCTTTACTCAAATCTCGAGCAATAATGACTGGTAATTTATCATCACCTTTAAGAAATGCATACTCGAGATGAGGCGGTAAGTCCTTAAGTTCGACTTCAGGAAATTCTTCAGTTTTATCAACTGACTTGACTTCCTTGTTATGAAGTTCGACGGGAGGGAGAGGAGGAGAAGTGTCCTGATTTAACAACTTCTTTAGAAGAATATCTCCCTCCAGATTAATCTCATTTGGAATTGAATCACTAGAGTGAGGGGTTGATGATGGATCATCATTAAGCAACTTCTCAATAAGAAGTATGTCCCCCTCAATGTCAATTGGAGCATGATCAATTTCCCATGGAACAGAATCACTAGCCAAGTATGCTTCAATCTCTTCCGAGATGGAGTCACTTCCCTCAAAAGGAGTGATAGAAGGAGTAGAATTGGCTATGATAGGTTGAGAAGATGTGGTGGGATCCCCACTCAAAGAATTATGAGAATAACCAAGAACTTCTTGAGAGTACTCTTCAGTAGCAACATCAATGATATCTATTCGGTTAACCGATTCAGAATCATAATTTTCGGAGAGTACCTCGAAGTTTGATCAAGGTTAAAAGTAACAGCTTCATTACCAACACGTAATGTGATTTCCTGCTCAAATACATCAATGAGAGCACGGCCCGTTCTTAGGAATCCTCGACCAACAATAAGAGGAACCCGATGATCGGCATCAAAATCAACAACCACGAAGTCAGCTGGAAAATGGAACTTTCCTACTTTCACAAATACGTCCTCGGCAATGCCAAGAGGACGGGATATGGAACGATCTGCAAGCTCGAGAGTCATGCATGTAGGGGTAAGTTCCGGAAGAGAAAGTTTCTTCCACACTGAATAAGGCATTAGGTTGATGCTTGCACCAAGATCTGCTAAGGCAAAGCATTCAACCATTCACGAAATACACAAGGTAAGAGAAATTTTCCAGGATCTCCAAGCTTTTCAGGAAGCTTCTTCAGAATAACTGCAGAGCAGTTCTCGTTAAGAGGAGTTTTTGCCATTTCAAACAGCTTTTCCTTATTGCTTAACATGTGTTTGAGAGTGGATGCAAACTTGGGCATCAACATGATAGCATCCACAAAGCTTATGTCAAAATGTAACTCTTGAAAAATTTGGAAAAATTTGTCCATTTGATGACTGGCTTTCTCGCGGAGCTTTTGCTCATTCAAACGTGATGGGTAAGGAAGAGAAGATTTGGATTTCGATTTTCAACAGAGCTACGGAGGTTCAAAACAACTCCTGGATTGGATTTGGGTTTCTGGACAACTTAAGGTTGGACTACCGAAGGTAGGGCGTGTCTGTACCGTGGGCTTGAATAATGCACCTTGTCCGTTGTATCCTTGGTAACTTGACTCATTTCTCCTAGTGGAGGAGGCATTGGAGTCGTAGGTCCATTGTGTGTCTTAGGTTCACTTTCCACTACCTTTGGGAGAGAAGAAGAAGAAGAGGTAGTAGGAATAGCGGGTCCATTGTATGAAACACCACTTCTGGTTGTGATCGCCTTTGCATCGCCCCTCGGGTTAGCGATCGTGTTGCTCGGAAGTTTTCCTGAGCCCGAGGGTTGATCATTTAAAGACTTCTTAAGATCAGCAATCTGAGTGACCAACAACCTGTTCATTTCATCTTGGGATTTCATGAATTGTTTCAACAACTCATCAGATGATGGTCCAGTTGGAACAATGGCGGGAGGTGGATTAGGAAAATTTTGGCCTCTAATGTTAGGATTAGGGCCTTGGTTTTGAAAATTTCCCTGATTAGGATTTATATTCCCATGAAATTGATTCCCTCGATTGAAGTTGTTTTGATGAAGGTTCCCTTGATGTTGGAAACCTTGATTTGGTCCGGGATAGAAATTACCTTGGTTTTGATAACCTTGGATCATTCTAGGTTGGTTCGATTCGGTTTTGCATGTTATGATTACGGTTAAAACCGGTGGTGCACGATTAGTGTTAGCACGGTAGTGTGGTTCATTTTGAGGACGGTATTGATTACCTCCCTGATGTGAACTACCGGCTAGAGCATTGGCTTCAAATGGACTACCATCGGTGGCAGTACAGTTGTAGTATGCATGAGGGCCACCACAAGTAACACAACTCTCAACTTTCTTCACTTCACCATGTGTTGGGTGCGAGTGAAGGTCACTTTCTTTGGTTAGCAAGAACCAAAGGCTGAACAATATCTGTGAGTTTGTCAATCTTAGCATCGGTGCTAGATGTACTCATAGGAGATGAAGAAGAAGAAGGTCCAGCATGAGACTGATATGTCTTTGCTCGGAAAGGGCGGACACGAGATTTGTTCTCAATGATTTGAAAGGCTTCTTTGGTAGTCTTGCTCAGAAATTACCTCCGCGGAGGCATTCAAAGAGTCTTGATTAGTCTGGTTGAGACCATTGTAGAAAGTATCCATTTGCATTAACTCGGTAAAACCATGATGCGGATACTTGCGAAGCAACTCTTTGTAACGATCCCATGCCTCCCCGAACGATTCATCAAATCTCTGAGAAAATTTCATTATCTCATTCTTAAGACTTGTGGTTCAGGATGGCGGATAGAACTTGTTAACGAACTTGGTGACTAGATCCTCCCATGTCTCAATAGAACGAGGGGGTTGTTTCTCAAGCCAATTCCGGGCTTGTCCCTTTAGAGAAAATGGGAACAGAAGAAGCTTGATAGCTTCATGTGGGACATTCTTGTACTTGATGGTAGATGCAATCTTGTTAAACCATTGAATGTGTGCATGAGGATCATCCCGCTCAAAACCATAGAATTGGCTCTGGGTTACTAGATTAAGCAACCCGGTTTTGAGCTCGAAAGTGTCAGCCACGATGGCTGGAACAACAATAGCATCTCCGTAACCCTCGATGGGTGCTTGGAGAAGCTCATTCATGGGCTTATCTTCCGCCATTACGACGGTGGTGGTGGTGGTAGACGTTCCTCGATCCACGGCTGAAGGAGTGAACGTCCTCTACGCCTACGAGGAATATTGCCAAGTTCAGAAAGTGGACTTGTAGAACAGGAAGAACGAGTGCGCATGCACTAAGTATAAAAATCAATAAAACAAATGCGAGGCAAAACGACAAGTGAACTTAACCAATAATCACAAATGAAATGGCTTCTTTGAAAAAGGTATACCAAATCACAAGTGACACAAAGGCAAGTTTTAAATCTGTGGTTCGGGAACTTATTATGGTCACACCCCCAGTTAGTAGGTGTACTGCCTTGATTTGCGGTGGTTGATTTTTATGTATAAATTAAGTACCACTGAAAAGACGTAGGTATAGATTTGTGCAAAGGGGTTTAAAAACTTTTGGACAATATTTTTGGATCGTATCGTTTATCCAAATCGTATCTCTTTAAGAATCACCTCAAAGAAAATACTAGATAGAAAACGTTCCGATTGTTTTGTTGTTTTATATTGTTTTTGGTGTTTTTAACACTTTAGGAAAAGTGTTAATGAACTTTTTGATTTTCTTATAACTTTACAAAAAACTTTTTTTTACAAAAGATGGGGTATGTGCAAGAATGGGTCTGAAAATGGCTTAACACACGCTAAAGCCTCCCCGGCAGCGGCGCCAAAATTTGATCTGTGCTAAACCGTCAAGCTACCTCACACAAGCTAGCCACTTGTGAATGGCTAACCGTAAGAAGCTTAAAACTGCTTAAAACACAAATACAATGAAGTCCTGGAGAATATAATGAATTCCCGGGTCGTTAAGTCCCACGGAGACTCAATGGTGTGTAAACACTTGATCAGATGATAGAATGATCACTAAGGATAGTGATCAGTAAAGGTTTTGATGAATTATTACACTACTGATTGATTGGAATGTATTTGGACACAGAATTGGAAAACACAACAATCAGATAAAAGAAACGTAAATACGTACGTTTAAAAAAAAACTACGTAAACGTACAAAATAAAAAGTGAGATCTAAAAAATAAAAGACCTAAAAATATGAAAATAACATTTTTGGAATCCTAAAAATAAAAGAAAATTATTAGAAAAAGAAAATTATTTTTACAACTATTTAATTAATTATTATTAATTAAAAACTATTTTAACTATTTAAAAATAACCTAAAATAGAAGAAAATACAAAATAAGGCTAGAAAAATAAAATTATGATTGAGAAAAATCTAAAATATTATAAAACTAATTTTAAAACTAAAAATATATTTTTCACACTTTTTATCTAATTATTACCAATTAATTATTATTTAAAATACACTTAAATACTAGAAAAAATAAAATAAATCTTGAAAAATGAAATTTTAACTTAGAAAAATCTAAAATATGATAAAACTAATTTTAAAACTGAAAAGATGTTTTTTATGCTTTTTAATTATTTATTACTAATTAATTACTATTTTTAACTATTTAAAATTCTAATAAATACTAAAAAGATAGAGAAAAATATGAAACTTTTTCTAAAAATAACTTAAGGTGACAGAAAACTAAGAAAAATATAAAAACAAGATTTGCTTATTAATAAGATGAAAAGAAAAATCAAAAAGCTAAAACCTATTAAATAAACACTATTACTGTTTTAAAAATGAAGTTTTTCTGGATTTTCTTTTTGCAAACTACTTAAATACTAAAAATATGAAACTTTTACAAAGACAAAAATTTTACAAATCACAAATAAGCAGTTTTATAAGCTAAAATTCTCAACAGTTTTGATAATGAGCTTATAATGATGAAATAAGCTCAAACAAGCTTACAGATTGAAAACAAAAGTGGAATAAGCTAAAACAAGCTATAAGCTACTAAGACTAAGCTAGAAAACACAAAGAGGCACACTGAAAAGCTGAAATAAGCAAATAAGCACTTATTCAAATCCTAGCAACCAAACAGCCCTGCAGCCATGTTTAAGGACAAATTAAGCTAAGCAAATAAGCTCAAAAGCTCAAAACAAGCCTTGAGGTTTCAAGATGAGCTGGTTGGCTTTCCAAAAAACTAAAGATGATAAGCTGGGGACAACTAGAGAGCTTATGGCAAGCTCATGAAGATGGGACCAGACCAATGCTCAGCTTAAGCTGACTCAGTATCAGCTGAGTGTTGGGACAAAAAAAGAAGCTAGGTGCAGCCCTAGCTATTAAGCTTCAAAATGGAAAACTAAGCTTGGGAACTCAAGAAGGCTAGGTCAGCTTTCCAAAGAGCCAAGAATCACAAGATTTGAACAACAATTAAGCTCTGTGTGAGCTTTTGATTGAGCTTATGAAACTGGTGCACAGGGCACTCTTTTCAGTCAAGGTACCAAAAGAAACCAGAAAATAAGCACTTAAAAAGCTGATTAAAGGAAAGCTAGTATTTTTCTAATTTTGTTTAGCAACCAAACTTTGATAATCCAAGAGATTTTAAGCTAAAGCCCACTATTAAACTCACACTGAAATTATCTATTTTAATCAAAAACGACCAAAATGAGAAATTTGACTTTTATAAAAACTAGCTAAGTTGACTAAAATAAAATTAGGATCACTACTACTCACTGATTAGGTTGTTTTAAGGTGTAATAAGACTTATTTGAGCAATGTTAACAACTTATGAGTACAAAATCATGATCTTGAATCATAAAAATCCAACAGTGAGTGACAGAGATGAGATTTTATGCAATTTTGACTTATGATGAACAAAGACTGTATTATATGGTTTGTTTGAACTAATTGGACCAAGTGTGACACAGAGCAAGTAATAGCACTGACTTGAACACTCTTGAGCACAGTTAAACAAAGTAAACCAAACACACCTTATTGAAACTGATTTGAAGATTTTCAAAGCTAATCACAAATTAAAACCATGAGACTGATTATAGACCTTATAATATCATTATATGAGATTAAATAAACATGAACCAACAGTATTAACAATATGAAACAAAAGAATTATGATGATGCTAATTTAACTGTCTAAATGAAACTTATATAAACTACAAATTTAAAAGAACAACCAACTGATTTTAAAGCTTAAATACACTTAATTATAACTAGTGAACAATAAAACACAAAGATTACAATTTCTAAACAATTAAAACAGAGAAATGCAAAAATGAACAAAAAGGCTTACAAATGCTATCCAACTGAAATCACAGAACCAATGATCAAGACCACTCTTATAGGCTTACCACTAAGCCACTAACCCAAGGCCATCCAAGATTTACCCTGCTCCAGCTGTGAACACCATTTCCAATGGATTTTTTATTTTTCTACTATTTAATTTGTATTTTTGGTGATTTTTGATTTTTGCTTCTAAACTGGATTTTAAGATATCTAATAGCTTTTATAAGCTATCTAGGAGCTTATGTGGCTTATTTAGTCCATAAGAACATCTACAAACAACATTTGATCATTCATAAGATTTTGAAAATAAGGAAAATTTGCATAATCTGAGATATAACTTGATACTTGAATTGAGGTTTCACAAAAGCTTTATTATAACATAGGAACTTGAAATACAGAGTTTTAAGACTAAAACATATACTGAAATTAAAAGTAAGCTAAAATCGACTTAAAATTTAAAGATTACACTAGATGATGATATCCATTCCATCTCTTCCTCTATATAATGACTTTTTGGACTCCTTGATGACCTCTGAATCTTTCCCACTTCATCTGAGCCCTTGAATCATTGAATTACATCAAAACCGTCCACTTGTAGTTTTGGCGCCAAAATTCTTCATAGCAGGTTTTAGATATTAATTGGGTGGTTTGAAACAATTAAAGGATTTTTGGGTGTTAGTGGAGGTAGAGGGGACAAGGTAAGGGGGGGGGGGTTGGAGTAAATCATGGAAAACCATGACTGGTTTTGGGTTTACAGAGATGGAGAGGGAAGTGAACAGTAAGGGTGGTTTGGGCGCGGTTTGACCTTTTTTGACCGGGGATTAATATAACGGGGGTTGGGTTGGATTTGGGCCAAAGGTTGGGCCAGCAGGATTATGGATTGGATTTGTGATATAAAGAGAGGTCCGGTTTGGTTAAGTAGATATACAAGGACTAGTTTTGCAAATTACCCAAACTTCAAGGACTGAAACTGAACTTTTTCCAATGTTATCACAAGGACCAATTTTGACAAACTTTGATAGAACAAGGGCCCTTTTTGCATAAAATTCCATTTTTACAAGTCCAAGGACTAATTTTGACATTTTTCAAAGTTTAGGGACTTTTTCCGCCATTTGACCAAAGAATCTTTCAAGGACCAATTTTAACAACTTAGAATATTTCAGGGACCTTGAATGATAAAACTCCACATTTTTTAATTCCAGGGACTAGATTTGACAACTTTTAAAACTTGGGGGACTAAAACTGCCAATTTTTCAAACTTGAATCATTTTTCATCTGATTTTGATATTTTTGCATTTAAAACACATAAAACACTGATTTGTGATATTTTCATCATTTTGATGCATTTTTGAGTGTTTTCAGATGAATTTGCAGTTTAGATTATACAAAAATGATGAGTATTTAGACACTCATCACTCACCTAACAAGCTTGTTGCCTCAGTGCTTATTTTTGGCTTTGGAGCTTTTTACCCTAGCTTAATCTAGCCTACAAAATGATTGCAGGCCTGTTTGGTTGCTTGGTTTAGTATAAGTGCTTATTTGCTTATTTTAAGCTTATCAGTATGGTTCTTTGTGTCTTTTAGCTTCATATAAGTACTTTTAGCTTATTTACATCTTATTTTAACTTTGGTTCCAGATTGTAAGTTTATTTGAGCTTAAAAAATCAAAATAAGCCATAAGCTCAACTGTTTAGCTCATAAGCTCATCAAACTGCTTATTTTTAAGTTATAAAATTTTTTTCTTTATTAAAGTTTCTTATTTTTAGTAGTTAAATAGGTTTATAAAAGAAAAATCACAAAAACATCATTTTAAAAATAGTGATAGCGTTTATTTAATAGAAATTAGCTTTTTAATTTTCTTTTTCAACTTATTATTAAGCACTTTCTGTTTTTATAATTTTCTTAGTTTTCTGTTATCATAGGATAATTTTATAAAAAATTTCAGAATTTTCTTAGCCTGTTTAGTATTTATTAGAATTTAAAATAGTTAAAAAGTATTAAATAATTAATAATAAATAAATAAAAAGCATAAAAATATCTTTTCAGTTTTAAAATTAGTTTTATAATATTTTAGATTTTTCTAAGTTAAAATTTCAATTTTCTAGGTTAATTTTATATTTTCTTGTATTTAAGTGTATTTTAAATAATTAATAAATAGTAATTAATTAATAATAAATAGATAAAAAGTGTAATAAATATATTTTCAATTTTAAAATAAGTTTTATAATATTTTAGATTTTTCTAAGTCATAATTTCATTTTTCTAGCTTTATTTCACATTTTCTTATATTTTAGATTATTATTAAATAGTTTAAAATAGTTTTTAATTAATAATAATTAAATAAATAGTTATAAAAATAATTTTAATTTTCCAATAATTTTCTTTTATTATTAGGTTTATAAAAATATCATTTTCATATCCATAGGTGTTTTACTCTTTTAAATTCACGTTTTATTTTGTACGTTTACGTAGAATTTAGTAAACATACGCATTCACGTTTGTTTAATCTGATTGTTGTGCTTTATAATTTTGTATCCAAATACCATTCCAATCAATCAGTAGTGTAATTACCAATCAAAATCCTTACAGATCATTATCCTTAGTGATCATTCGACATCTGAACGTTTTTAAGCACCATTAATCCTCCGTGGGACTTAACGACCCGGGAATCCACTATATTCCAAGGGAAATTGCATTGGTTTTAGACTGTTTGAATTTTATTACGGTTGACCATTCACAAGTGGTTGACTTGTGTAATAAACTTGACCGTTTTGAAACCAACCAAATTTTGGCGCCGCTGCCGGGGAAGCTGTAAGCGTGTTTTAAACATTTTCAGACCCATACTTGCACATATACCACCTTTTGTAAACAGTTTTTTGTAAAGTTATCAATATCAAAAAGTTCATTAACACTTTTCCTAAAGTGTTAACAACACCAAAAAAATATAAAACTACAAAACAATCGTAACGTTTTCTATCTTGTATTTTCTTTAAGGTGATTCTTAAAGAGGTACGATTTGGTTAAACGAGACGATACCAAAAATATTGTCCAAAAGTATTTAAACCCTTAGCACAAATCCATACCTACGTCTTTTTATTGGTACTTAATAAATACATAAAAATCAACCACCGCAAACCAAGGCAGAACACCTACCAACTGGAGGTGTGAACATTAATAAGTTCCCAATCTTAAAGATCAAAACTTACCTTTGTGTCCTTGTGATTTGGTATACCTTTTTCAAAAAAGCCATTTCATTTGTGATTATTGGTTTAAGTTCACTTGTCGTTTTGCCTCGCATTTGTTTTGGAAACTGATTTTTAAACTTAGTGCATGCGCACTCGTTCTTCCAGCTCTACCAGTCCACTTTCAGAGCTTGCAAGTATTCCGCGTAGTCGTAGAGGACGTTCTGCTCCTTCAGCCGTGACTGAGGAACGTCTAACACCACCACCCCCTGTCGTAATGGCAGAAGATAAACCAATGAAAGAGCTTCTCCAAGCACCCATCGAGGGTTACGGAGATGCCATTGTTGTTCCAGCCATCGTGGCTGATACCTTCGAGCTAAAAACCGGGTTGCTTAATCTTGTAACCCAAAGCCAATTTTATGGTTTTGAGCGGGACGACCTCATGCACATATTCGATGGTTCAACAAGATTGCATCGACCATCAAATATAAGAATGTCCCACATGAAGCAATTAAGCTTCTTCTATTCCCATTCTCTTTAGAGGGACAAGCCCGGATTTGGCTTGAGAAACAACCCCTCGTTCCATTGAGACATGGGAGGATTTAGTCACTAATTTTGTTAACGAATTCTATCCTCCATCCCGAACTACAAGTCTTAAGAATGAGATAATGAAATTCACTCAAAGATTTGATGAATCATTCGGTGAGGCATGGGATCGTTACAAAGAGTTGCTCTGAAAGTGTCCGCATCATGGTTTTACCGAGTTAATGCAAATGGATACTCTACAATGGTGCGAGCCAAGCGACCAAGACTCTTTGAATGCCTCCGCGGGAGGTAATTTCCTGAGCAAGACCACAAAAGAAGCCTTGCAAATCATTGAAAACAAGTCCCAGGTCCGCCATGTACGAACAAAGACATATCAGTCTCAGTCTAATACAGGACCTTCTACTTCATCTCACGTGAGTACATCTAGCACCGATGCTAAGATTGACAAACTCACGGATATTGTTCAGGCTTTGGTTCTTGCTAACCAAAAGAAAGTCACTTTCACACAGACACCATCACATGGTGAAGTGAAGAAAGTCGAGGTCTGTGTCACTTGTGGTGGCCCTCATGCATACTACAACTGTACTGCCACGGATGGTAGTCCGTTTGAAGCCAATGCTATAGCCGGTACTTCACATCAAGGAGGTAATCAATACCGTCCTCAAAATGAACCAAACTACCATACTAACACTTATCAGGGACCACCCGGTTTTAACCAGAATCCTAACATGCAAAACCGGAATCAGAACCAACCTAGAATGAACCAAGGTTATCAAAACCAAGGTAATTTCTATCCCGGACCAAATCAAGGTTTCCAACATCAAGGAAACTTTAATCAAAACAATTTCAATCGAGGGAATCAATTTCAATCCTAACCAAGGAAATTTTCAAAATCAAGGCCCTAATCCGAACAATAGAGGCCAGAATTTTCCTAATCAAACTCAAGCAATTGTTCCAACTGGACCATCATCTGATGAGTTATTGAAGCAATTCATGAAATCCCAAGATGAAATGAGCAGGTTGTTGGTTAGCCAGATTTCTGACATTAAGAAGTCTTTAAATGATCAACCCTCGGGCTCAGGAAAACTTCCGAGCAACACGATCGCTAACCGAGGGGCGATGCAAAGGCGATCACAACCAGAAGTGGTGTATCATACGATGGACCCACTATTCCTACTACCTCTTCTTCTTCTTCTCCTAAGGTAGTGGAAAGTGAACATGAGGCGACAAAGGACAAGGAACTTCCTACTAATAACGGAGGTACCAATGATGTCCAACCTCAAGTTGTCCTGAAACCCAAGTCTAAGACAGGAGTTGTTTTTGATTCACATGACATATCGGTTGAAAACCCAAATCCAAATCTTCTATTCCTTACCCATCACGTTTGAATGAGCAAAAGCTCCGTGAAAAAGCCGGTCATCAAATGGACAAATTTTTCAAATTTTCCAAGAACTACATTTTGACATAAGCTTTGTGGATGCTATCATGCTGATGCCCAAGTTTGCATCAACTCTCAAACACATGTTAAGCAACAAGGAAAAATTGTTTGAAATGGCTAAAACTCCTCTTAACGAGAACTGCTCAGCAGTTCTGTTAAAGAAGCTTCCCGAGAAGCTTGGAGATCCTGGAAAATTTCTCTTACCTTGTGTATTTCCAGGGATGGTTGAATGCTTTGCCTTAGCCGATCTTGGTGCAAGCATTAACCTGATGCCTTATTCAGTATGGAAGAAACTTTCTCTTCCGGACCTTACTCCTACATGCATGACTCTCGAGCTTGCAGATCGTACAATATCCCGTCCACTTGGCATTGCCGAGGACGTATTCGTGAAAGTAGGAAAGTTCCATTTTCCAGCTGACTTTGTAGTTGTTGATTTCGATGCTGATCAACGGGTTCCTCTAATTGTTGGACGAGGATTCCTGAGAACGGGCCGTGCTCTCATTGATGTATTTGAGCAAGAAATCACATTACGTGTGGGTAATGAAGCTGTCATCTTTAACCTTGATCAAACTTCGAGGTACTCCGCAAACTATGATTCTGAGTCGGTTAACCGCATAGATATCATTGATGTTGCTTCTGAAGAGTACTCTCAAGAAGTCCTCGGTTATGTTCATAATTCTTCGAGTGATAATCTCACTCATTCATCTCAACCCATCATTGCCAATTCTACTCCTTCTCTCACTCCGTTTGAGGAAAGTGACTTCATCTTGGAAGAGATTGAAGCATACTTGTCTAGTGATTCGGTTTCATGGGAAATTGATCACGCTCCAATTGACATCGAGGGAGATATTCTTCTCATCGAGAAGATGCTCAATGATGATCCATCATCACTCCCTCCCGTCGAGCTTCATAACAAGGAAGTCAAGTCAGTTGAGAAAACTGAAGAATTTCCTGAAGTCGAACTTAAGGACTTACCACCTCATCTCGAGTATGCATTTCTTGACGGTGATGATAAATTACCTGTCATTATTGCTCGAAATTTGAGTAAAGATGAAAAGACTGCTCTCATAAAGGTCTTGAAGTCACACAAGCAAGCAATTGATTGGAAACTCTCCGACATTAAGGGTATCAACCCTGAGTTTTGTACTCACAAAATCTTGATGGAGGATGACTTCAAACCAGCAGTTCAACATCATAGAAGGGTGAATCCTAAGATTCATGAGGTTATTAAACAAGAGGTTCTCAAACTTCTTGATGCAGGATTAATTTACCCGATCTCAGATAGTCCTTGGGTTAGCCCAATTCATTGTGTTCCTAAAAAGGGTGGCATAACTGTTGTCACAAATGAAAATAACGAGTTAATTCCAACTCGGCTGGTAACGGGATGGCGTGTGTGTATTGACTATCGCAAGTTGAATGACGCCACCCGAAAAGACCATTTTCCTCTACCCTTCATGGACCAAATGCTTGAGAGATTAGCAGGGAACGAATACTATTGTTTCCTTGATGGTTTCTCGGGTTATTTTCAGATCCCCATTGATCCACAGGATCAAGAAAAGACCACATTCACTTGCCCATACGGAACTTTTGCCTACAGACGTATGCCTTTTGGCCTATGTAATGCTCCTGGCACGTTCCAACGATGTATGATGGCCATTTTCCACGACATGATTGGGGAAACAATGGAGGTGTTTATGGATGACTTCTCGGTCATTGGGGACTCATTTCAAACATGTCTCTCCCATTTAGATAAAATGCTAAAACGGTGTGAAGACACCAATCTTTGTCTAAATTGGGAGAAGAGCCACTTTATGGTCAAAGAAGGCATAGTCCTTGGCCATAAGATTTCCAAAAATGGGATTGAGGTTGATAGAGCAAAAGTCGATGTTATTGCTAAATTGCCTCATCCTACTACCGTCAAAGGTATTAGGAGTTTTTTAGGTCATGCCGGTTTTTATCGCAGATTCATACAAGATTTTTCTAAAATCGCCCGGCCTATGACTCATCTTCTTGAAAAAGATGCTCCTTTTATCTTCTCACCTGAGTGCATCGAAGCTTTTGAAACATTAAAGAAAAAGCTTACTGAAGCACCCATTCTCGTTGCTCCCGACTGGGACTTGCCTTTGAGCTCATGTGCGATGCAAGTGATTTTGCTATCGGTGCAGTCTTAGGGCAACGTAGATCCAAGCATTTTCAGCCTATCCACTACGCAAGTAAAACAATGACTGAAGCTCAAACTCATTACACCACCACAGAAAAAGAGCTATTAGCCGTGGTGTATGCGTTTGAGAAGTTTTGGCCATACTTAATCTTGACCAAATGTGTGGTGTATACGGATCACTCGGCTCTCAAATATCTCTTTGCAAAACAAGATGCAAAGCCGAGATTGCTTCGTTGGGTTCTCCTCCTGCAAGAATTTGATATCATTATACATGATAAAAAAGGAGCGAGAACCTAGCTGGCGATCATCTGTCCCGATTAGAAAACCCACACCAAGATGTTTTCGAGAAAAAGGAAATAAATGAAACATTTCCTCTCGAGACACTCAATGCGGTTACTTTTCGTGGAAACTCTACTACCCCATGGTTTGCTGACTTCGCAAATTACCATGCGGGAAACTTCATAGTGAAAGGAATGTCGACCCAACAGAAGAACAAATTCTTCAAGGATGTTAAACATTACTTCTGGGACGACCCCTACTTATTCAAGATCTGTGCGGATCAAGTCATCCGGCGGTGTGTTTATGGACAGGAAGCTATGGACATTCTCAAAGCTTGCCATGCTGGACCCACCGGGGGCCATCATAGTCCAAACTACACTGCCAAGAAGGTGTTTGATTCCGGATTTTATTGGCCCACGATTTACAAGGATGCCCACGATTTTGTCAAAACCTGTGACGCTTGTCAACGTCACGGAAATATCTCACAAAGAAATGAAATGCCGCAAAACGCCATTCAAGTGTGTGAGATCTTTGACATCTAGGGCATTGACTTTATGGGGCCATTTCCATCATCTCGAGGAAACAAATACATACTCGTGGCCGTTGACTATTTGTCAAAATGGGTTGAAGCGAAAGCTTTACCCACTAACGATGCCCGAGTTGTTGTGAAATTCTTAAAATCTCTTTTGCTAGGTTTGGAACTCCACGAGCTATAATCAGTGATCGTGGTACGCATTTCTGCAATGACCAGTTTGATAGAGTCATGCAAAAATATGGTGTAACCCACCGTCTCTCTACTGCGTACCACCCCCAAACAAGTGGGCAAGTGGAAGTTTCTAACCATGGTATTAAAAGAATTCTGAAAGGACAGTGGCGAAAACCGGCATCTGGTCGGATAAACTAGATGACGCACTCGGGCCTTCCGTAGCTTATAAAACACCCATCGGGTGTACTCCATACAAGCTAGTGTACGGAAAGGCATGTCATCTACCGATTGAGCTAGAGCACAAAGCATACTGGGCCTTGAAACATGCCAACTTCGATATTCAGACATGGTGATCACGAGAAAAGTTCAAATGAATGAATTAAATGAACTCCGTGATCAAGCATACGAAAACTCTTTAATCTAAAAACAAAAGACAAAGAAGATTCATGACTCCAAAATCAAGAACCGCGTTTTCAACGTCGGTGATCGAGTCCTTCTTTTCAATTCAAGATTAAAGATTTTCTCTGGAAAACTAAAATCCCGCTGGTTTGGACCATTCACCATCACTAAAGTATTTCCATATGGAACTATTGAGTTATCTCAATCCGATGGTCCAAATTTTAAAGTGAATGGTCATCGATTAAAACACTATTTTGGAGAGGACATTCCACCCATGGTTGTCCCGGATCTACAAACATTCCCCATGAACCAATGAATGCGGGGATCGAGTCAAGCTAGCGACTCGGTAATCAAAAACAGTAGCACACCATATGGGTTTTCACCCATATTTCTGACTTCTTTCTACTTTCTACCACCCTAGTGTGGGGAGTTGCCCACGGTTATATATAAAGTTTCATTCAAAAAAAAATGTATATATCAAAAATAAAATAATGGCCGTAGTATTTCCCTTTTACGTTCTATGTTTCGGCATAACAGTCGGTACTTTGAATATTGAGGGCAATATTCATTTCTAGTGTGGGGGGAATTCTCACGAATTTTATCATGTAATTATACCACCCAATTCCCCCATTTTTGGCCAAAATTTTTTTTTGGAGTAAGTGTTTTACACTTACTCAGCAAATGGTAATCAGTCCGCCATGTCTAACCCACATAAGGATTGGCTAATCCAAGAGCAAACGGCTCTTGGTAAAGATATCTCAAATCCGTTTATGGCTTGCAATTTGCCCAAAATTGTATGGTGTTCAGCTCACCATATCTTTAATTAGTGAAGAGTTGGCTAGCCCGCAAGTTTATGGCTTGTGGTAAAGGCAGTTGGAAAACCATAATTGGTAATCGACTCACCGAAGATAATTTATCTAAGAGTTGGCTAGTCCAGAAGCAAAAGGCTTCTGGTAAAGACAAATCAAAACCGTTGAAAGCTGGTGATTTGCTCAAAATCATTTGGTTATCATTGTACCAAGGTTCTTACTTGAGCTGAAACAATTGGCTACTCCAGAAGTAATGGCTTTTGGTAAAGAGATGAAATCCATTATTTTTTTCTCAAAAGATTGCTAGGGACTAGCAATAGTTTAGTGTGGGGGATTGATGAGTGTGCAAATACTCATCATTTTTATACCTTTTAGACTGCAAAAATATCTGAAAACACTCAGAAATGCATCAAAATGATAAAAATATCACAAATAAGTGTTTTATGTGTTTCAAATGCAAAAATACCAAAATCAGGTGAAAACGTATCAAGTTTGCATAATTGGCAGTTTTAGTCCCCCAAGTTTCAAAAAGTTGTCAAAGTGGTCCCACAGTAAATCAAAATAAAGAAAAAAAGTCATAAAAGGTCCTTGGGATTCACAAGTTGTAAGAAATTGTCCTTTGAAGTTTAAAATCACAATTTACAACTTTGGTCCCTCAACTTTACAAAAGTGTCAAAATCATTGTTGGTCCACTGGGTGTTTAAAAATGGAAATTATTCAAACTACACCCTTGTACTATTCAAATATGGCATATTTGGTCCTTATATGATAAGTTTTGAGAAAATTACAAGTTTGGTCCCTGGAGTTACAAAGTTGGCAGTTTTGGTCCTTGGATTTATAAAAATGGAATTTTATGCAATATTGGTCCTTGTACTAACCATTAATTGCAGGTTTAGTCCTTGTGTGATGTTTGGGGAAAGTTCAAATCATGCCCTTCATTTTCAGAAAATACAAAAATGGTCCTTATGATATTAAGCTTAAACCAACCGGACCCTTTTAAATTATCCCAAACAAATCAATCCAATACCAGTGGCCCAACACCAAGCCCAACCCATGTTTTAAATATAAAACCGCCATCACTGTGCTTCTTCCTCACTCTTGCAAACCAAAACCGGTGGTTTTACCACCACCCTATCTACTCTCACTCATCCCCCTCCTCCTATACCAGCCCACAAGCATTTAATGCTTCCCCACCATCAAACACTCCATCTTCACCTCAAAACCTGTTTTTGTTGCCAACTCACCCCTAGCTCCATATCTACTTCCCAAATTGTCCCCTTACACCTCCACAACATACCAAAGTACATTAATTCCAGCAGAGCTGCCTCCAATCCACTAGTATCACTTTTGGCACCAAAAGTAATTTCAAAGGGTGATCATCTATGCTCAATCAATGGCCAAGATTGCAAGTGGGAAATGATCAGAAGCATGTGGGGAGTCTCTAAAGTCTATAAAGAAAGAAGGAGAAGCAATGTGAAGAACAATCTAGTTTTAATTTAGTTAATGTATGTCGTTTTAATTAATTTTCAAATTCCAGTGTATTTCTTAGCTTTCAAGCACTTTTTTTAAGTAATCTCGATTGTATTGTGAATCTTTTTCACTCATAAATTTCTGTTAAGTTTCATTTCAAGTTTATGCAAATTTCCTTGTTCAAATTCTCAAAATGATCGAATGTTGTTGTTAGTTGTTGTTAAGGACTCATAAGCTCATATAAGCTCCTTATATAGCTTATGTAAGCTATTAGAAACCATAAAAGTCTGTTTAGTATCAAAAAGAAAAAAATACCAAAAATACAAAAAAATGTTGGAAAATCAAAAATCAATGGAAATGGAGATCACAATTTGGAGCAAGGTGAATATTGGATTGCCCTTGGTTTAGAGCATCTTGGGAAGCTATAGGTTGTGTTCTCAGTCCTTGGTTCTCAATTTTCACTTGGAAACCATTTTGTAAGCTTTTTACTCCATTTTAGCATTTCACTATTTAAGTCATTGATTAGCTTAAATCTTTGTATTTTTATGTTTCTTAGTTGTAGTTAAGTAAAATTAAACAATAAAACAGTTTGCTTCTTCTCTTTAATTTGTACTTACTAAAAACCTTAGTTTAACAGTTAAATTAGCATAATTGTCATTTCTTAGTTTAATGATGTTATTGTTGTTGTTTAGTGCTTATTTAGTCTCATTAAATGATAGTTTAAGGTCTTGAATCAATGGCATTGTCTTAATCCGTAAAACCTTTTGAAAATCACAAGTTCAGTTTGATAAAAGGGTGTTTGGATGTGTTGTGTCATTTGTATTAGAGGTTGTTTGTGTTGTTGTTTGTGGTTGTTACTTGTCACATTAGGTCAATATAACTTATAGAAACCATAAAATATTGTCCTTGTTTGATCAAAAGTCAAAATCTTCTTTAATTTCACCTAGGTTGTTAACTGTTAGGATTTAGGATATAAAACTCATCACAGTGGCTTATAACTTGGTCACCTAGCTTAATTTCATCTTATCTTAGGTTATTACAACCAAATCAGTAAGTAGAATCAATTCAAAGTTCATATAAGTCAACTATTTAGTTTTGTATAAAAAGTCAAATTTTCAGTTTAGTCGTTTTTGAATAAAATAGATAATTTTCTATAGGACTTAATATTAAGTTTCAAGATTTGAGCTTTTGGGATATTAATATTCAACTGCTCATCTTAATCATAGTAATTTTTATAATTTCTAATTAGCTTATTAAACAGCTTATTTCTTAGCTTCTTTTAACCACTTATTTGAAAAAGTGCCCTTTCACAGTTTTACAAGCTTTTTCACAAGCTCACAAAGAGCTCATTAGTTAGCTTTAGCTTGTGTATCTTAGCTTATTGGAAAGCTAACCTAGCTGTCTCTCTAGTCCAGTGCTTATTTTCTACTTTATAGCTTATTTGGTAGGGCTGCAACCAGCTTATTGTTTGTCCCATTTCTGTGTAAACTTAGTACTCAGTGTTTATAAGCCATTTTCACAAGCTCACACAGAGCTTAATAGTGGGTCAAACCTTGTATATTTTGGTTTTCTGAGAAGCTCACCTAACAAGCTTGTTGCCTCAGTGCTTATTTTTGGCTTTGGAGCTTTTTACCCTAGCTTAATCTAGCCTACAAAATGATTGCAGGCCTGTTTGGTTGCTTGGTTTAGTATAAGTGCTTATTTGCTTATTTTAAGCTTATCAGTATGGTTCTTTGTGTCTTTTAGCTTCATATAAGTACTTTTAGCTTATTTACATCTTATTTTAACTTTGGTTCCAGTTTGTAAGTTTATTTGAGCTTAAAAAATCAAAATAAGCCATAAGCTCAACTGTTTAGCTCATAAGCTCATCAAACTGCTTATTTTTAAGTTGTAAAATTTTTGTCTTTATTAAAGTTGCTTATTTTTAGTAGTTAAATAGGTTTATAAAAGAAAAATCACAAAAACATTATTTTAAAAATAGTGATAGCGTTTATTTAATAGAAATTAGCTTTTTAATTTTCTTTTTCAACTTATTATTAAGCACTTTCTGTTTTTATAATTTTCTTAGTTTTCTGTTATCATAGGATAATTTTATAAAAAAATTTCATAATTTTCTTAGCCTGTTTAGTATTTATTAAAATTTAAAATAGTTAAAAAGTATTAAATAATTAATAATAAATAAATAAAAAGCTTAAAAAATATCTTTTCAGTTTTAAAATTAGTTTTATAATATTTTAGATTTTTCTAAGTTAAAATTTCAATTTTCTAGGTTAATTTTATATTTTCTTGTATTTAAGTGTATTTTAAATAATTAATAAATAGTAATTAATTAATAATAAATAGATAAAAAGTGTAATAAATATATTTTCAATTTTAAAATAAGTTTTATAATATTTTAGATTTTTATAAGTCATAATTTCATTTTTCTAGCTTTATTTCACATTTTCTTATATTTTAGATTATTATTAAATAGTTTAAAATAGTTTTTAATTAATAATAATTAAATAAATAGTTATAAAAATAATTTTATATTTCCAATAATTTTCTTTTATTATTAGGTTTATAAAAATATCATTTTCATATCCATAGGTGTTTGACTCTTTTAAATTCACGTTTTATTTTGTACGTTTACGTAGAATTTAGTAAACATACGCATTCACGTTTGTTTAATCTGATTGTTGTGCTTTATAATTCTGTATCCAGATACCATTCCAATCAATCAATAGTGTAATTACCAATCAAAATCCTTACATATCATTATCCTTAGTGATCATTCGACATTTGAACGTTTTTAAGCACCATTAATCCTCCGTGGGACTTAACGACCCGGGAATCCACAATATTCCAAGGGAAATTGCATTGGTTTTAGACTGTTTGAATTTTATTACGGTTGACCATTTACAAGTGGTTGACTTGTGTAATAAACTTGACCGTTTGGAAACCAACCAAGGATATATGTCAGGTTACACATCAACCTTTGGAAGTCAATACTTTGGTACAATCTAGTCAGATGCCGGAAACAGAACCCTTGTTTCCATCTGTAGAGGTCTGTCAGACTGAAGATGTTTTAGGTGATGTCAACCAAAGATATAGATAAACATGTTGAGCATATCCAAATAGATAGTCCTGAAGAGGTATGTCAAAAAGATCAAGAGTTAGGTCATCATGAGGAGGAAACATGTAATCCTGTGGATCATATCCAAAAAGGTAAATCTGTACAGGTAAGTGAAATCGATGAAGCTTTAAGTGATGGCAATGTGAGTCAGACAGGGTTATATGAGTGACGATGATGATATTGAGAACAATGGTGATGGAAACACAGTTGTCGATGAGGCTAATAATTTTGAGGAGCTCGATTTTGATGTTAATCTGTTCAAAGTGATGAGACTACGATTTACCAACTATAGGTACCACCACCAGCTACCACATGATTTTTTAAGAAAATGAGTTGGATCTGTTAGATGATAATGATTTTGCAAGTGGTTACGATAATGAGGATGAGTATGTTATTAGGAGGAACAAATTGAGGGCATACAAGAAACAAAAGTTAAGTGAGGCAGCACAAACAGAGGACAAAATATATTTTTTTTGTGGTCAAAGTTTTGTAACTGCAAAAGAAGTGAAAGATAGGATCTACCTGATTTCAATAAAGACTAGGAGGAAATTGCAACTAATTAAGAATGACAAACAGATAATTAGGGTTAGGTGTCTTGGAAAAATACCATTTGTGGAATAACGAAGGATGGTAGGGAAAAGCCCCAAAGAGGAAAAATGGTCCGATAACTAGAGGCCTTGGAAGGGATGTATATTTGCGAACACGCAAGGAGCAAGAAACAGATTGTCCATGGTTGCTGTATGTAGCCAAAATTACAGCTAAAGATGTATGGATTGTTCGAACTTTCAGGGATGAACACAAATGTTTGCAATCAAGAGAGATTAAAGCTTGTGACTACAAGTTTCTTTCGAAGCAAATAGTTGACCAAGTTCAAGTCAATCCAGATATTCCAATCAAGGCTGTTCAAGATCAGCTCAGTAAACAGTTTGAAGTTCAGGTGTCTACGCAAAAAGCATTAAGGGCAAAAAAACAAGGCAGAAAATGAGATTAGGGGTGATCATAAGCAGCAATACACCCTTTTAAGAGACTATGTTGAAGAGTTGCAGAAAACTAACCCAGATACAACAGTTAGGATAAGTGTACAAACTGCAACAGATGCAACAAGTCCAACCAGAGTTTTCAAGAGAATGTATGTATGCTTAGGTGCTTTAAAGGAAGGATATAAAGCTTGTCAAAGAGAGTTGTTGGGGTTAGATGGTGCTTTTATGAGGGGTCCTTTTCCTAGCCAGCTTCTTACAGCAGTCGGTATAGACAGCAACAATGGAATATACCCTTTAGCCTATGCAGTTGTAGAAGCTGAAAGCAAAGACTCATGGATTTGGTTTCTTGAATGTCTAAGAGATGATCTTGACTTGCGACCAAACTCAAACTACACTTTTATCAGCGACAGGAAAAAGGTGATGTTACCATTTAGTTGATTAGATTCACTTGTATTTTCGTTAAATGCAAGTTTTATTAGTAATGAATTGATGTTTATTTGTGCAGGGTATCATTCCATCATTAGCAGAAGTATTCCTAGTGCAACACATATATTGTTTGAAGCACATCCATGATAATATGAAATTGCAATGGAATGCTAAAGCATACAAGGAACATTTGTGGAGATGTGCAGCAGCAACAACCGTCCAACAATTTGAGGCAGCCATGCTGGCATTCAAGAGGTTAATCGAACCTGCCCATGCTTAGTTAAGTAAGATACCACCAACCCATTGGTCAAGGTCGCATTTTTCAGGTACCTAACCAAATCTATGTCTACCTATACATCTTTTGTTCTACGACAATTTTCAGGTACCTAACCAAACATGTTGTAGGGAGGGCTCATTCTGATGTGTTACTTAATAACATGTGTGAGGTGTTCAATGGGAAACTAGTGGGAGGTAGGCACCAACCCATCATTACTGCTTTGGAATACATTAGAGAGTACTGTATGAAAAGAATAGTGAACATTGTGAATGTGATTCACAAGTGCGCCGGACCATTAACACCAAAGGCAACACTCATGTTAGATGCAATCAAGAAAGAGGCTTATAAGTACACTGTTTTACGGGTTGAAGGAGAAAAGTATGAGGTCAGGGATGGGGAGATAAGTGTATTGTGAATGTTGAAGCTAGGGCTTGTACGTGTAGAAGATGGGAGCTTACAAGTATGCCATGTAAACATGTTGTTGCTACCCACCTGTGTATGAGGTTCAATGGAATGCAAGTAGGATCTGTTGAATCATGGGTTCATCCATGTTACTTGCTTAAGACTTGGGAAGAAACTTACAAACACCACATCCAACCAATAAATGGTTATGAGCATTGGTATAAGTCAGAAGTGCCTACAACCATTCTTCCACCTAAACATCATAAACCATTAGGTAGGTCACGAAAGAAAAGAACCAGGGCTTGTACTGAAAATGATAATAGTGACAAAACAAGTAACTTGTCACAGTCTAGTAAGAGTGTGGTTTGTGCTATTTGTGGCAATGCTGGACACAACAAGAAAACATGTCTTGGGTAAGGAGGTGTAACAGGAAGTCAAGGCACTACACATCAGTCTCAAAAAACAGGTTCATCCCAGCCAAAAGTTACATCAAAGAAGGCAAAGGTTACATGTCACAACTTTGAAGGTAATGATCAACCAAGTGTGGTCCAGTCTCAATCTAGAAGTCAAGTTGATGCTGCTTCTGGTGGGTCTCCAAAACAGTTTTGGACTAAGACCAAGATTATAGCAGCAAAGCTTTCTTCACCACAAAAAAATGCTGGTTAAGCATATGAAAGCCAATGTTATCCATCGAATATGTACTCCCCTAAACATTATTTCTTTGTGTTTAAACAATGTATGTTTCTGAACTTTGTAGACTACAAAATTTTATGTATTTGGAAATATATCCATTTGCGTTATGTATGAAATCATGTAATGTTAGTGTATGGGTTAAATTGTGTTTTTATTGTATTGTTTTTATAGGGACTTCATACATCTGTGTTTTGAGTTGGATACTGTTATTCTATTATCACAAACACTAATGAAGGATCAAAGATGGATGAACAACACCATATCAAGTTTATGTTGATACTCAGAAATGATGTCGGTTCACCCATCCTTGAGACTTCATACGTCTATGAATCTTGGATCTGTTGAACTTGGATATGTGTTTTGAGTTGGATACTGTTATTCTATCATCACAAACAGGAATGAAGGATCAAAGATGGATGAACAACACCATATCAAGTTAATGTTGATACTCAAAAGTGGTGTCTGGTCATCCATCTTTGAGACTTCATATGTCTATGATTCTTGGATTTGTTGAACTTGGATTTGTGTTTTGAGTTTGGTTACTGTTATTCTATTATCACAAACAGGAATGAAGGATCAAAGATGGATGAACAACACCATATCAAGTTTATGTTGATACTCAAAAGTGGTGCCATACATCCATCTTTGAGACTTCATATGTCTATGAATCTAGGATCTGTTGAACTTGGATCTGGGTTTTGAGTTAGATACGGTTATTCTATCATCACAAACAGGAATGAAGGATCAAAGATGGATGAACAACACCATATCAAGTTTATGTTGATACTCAGAAATGGTGTCTGTTCATCCATCTCAGATCATTCATCCATCTTTGATACTTGGATCTGTGTTTTGAGTTGGATACGGTTATTCTATCATCACAAACAGGAATGAAGGATCAAAGATGGATGAACAACACCATATCAAGTTTATGTTGATACTCAAAAGTGGTGTCTATTCATCCATCCCTGATCATTCATCCATCTTTGATCATTGTATCTGTGTTATGAGTTTGATCATTTTACTAAGGTGTGGTTTGAATTGGATAATATTTGTGTGGCAACTGATGTGGGTTTTGATCATTTATAAGGGGTAGGAGCAAGTATTAAAGGCATAACACTCATAAGGACTAAAGCATAAAAGTAAAACTACTTACACTGTAAAAGGACCAAAGTACATAAAAACATGACTTTTCACAAGTCAACCATCACCACAAGTCTACTTACAGAGACCATACATACCACCGACTAAAAAGGCAAAAAACCACCGACATTGGTAACCCACTAGATAAACCATATACAGACAACAATGATGAGTATCCAGGAGAAAACACAGAAGTTCCTCAGTCGGCATAGTTTCTCCTTCTCAAAAAGGAGTTCAGCTAGGGTAACTGCTTGAGTAGCCTCTAGCTCATTTGCCCTGGCGACTGCGTTTACAGCCTCCATGGTCTCGCCGATGAGGGCTTCTTAGCATTCTTGCAATGCCGCCTCATTTCGGTGTATGTGCCTTTGCAAGTAGAGGAACACCTCCCTTGCTCTAGTCGTCTGTGGTGGATCCAACCACCCATTGATGGGACACCTAGATCCCTAAAAAATCAGAAATCAAACGTTTGAGCACACTTAAAAGCTGACTCCAAGATGAAACTATTAACATAACATGTTAAATTAAAAAAATACAAGCATTATCATATAAAAGACTAGCCAACCTGAATAGGACAAGCATAGTAACGCCTGCCGGCGTTGACATTGTTCCAGCAAGTTTTAATTACCGCCAGCCTACCACATGCACAGCGCACCATTATTAAAGTTGATCGGAAAAATTAAGGATAACAATTTTTTTTGGAGAGGAGACTTTAGGGATTAGTGGTGAATATGAGTTGCTTTTATTAGGCACTAGTTACTGTAGCACCCACAGAAAAGTGTATCGAGCACGCTTAATTGAAATGTGGAATTGACAATTATGTCCTTGGACTAAAGACAAATCTAACGCCATCTGAAGTCCTTGACTAACGGCAATATGGTCAAAGGACCTGTAACGAGTATAAAACTTGAAATGGGGACCCCCGACGATGAAAAGGACCAAGTTTGTCCCAACTCGAAGCGTTTTGCCAAGTTTAAGGACCAACCGTGTATTTTAGTCTAGAATTTTTTTTTTCAGAAAGGCAAAAATGTCATATAGTACCCTAAAGAGGATGGATTTGAAAGTAGACTACCCACAAAAGCAAATATTTTTGTTCGCTACCCACAAGAGCAAATGATGACAAGTATGATACTTTTTTTTTTTTTTTTTTATTTGCCATATTTTTTATCAGAAGACATAAGCTTTGGGTTAAGAAATCATGTTTATTGTTATAACTCTTGGTAACTTTTTTTGACTCAATCTTCTATATAATTTTTTGACTCATGGTTGAGATCGTTAAAGTCGGGTTTTAATAATTAAATACTAGTACTCTCTCTGTCTAAATTTATTGTCCCTTATTGATTTTTTTAGTTTTTTTTTTTCAACTTTTGTGTTATATAATACTTGATGAAAAATATATGAATGTATTTGATTTTAAATGTATTTTCTTTCATATAATTTTAATCAAGTATTATATAACACAAATAAATATATTAATAGTCAAAGTTGAACAAGAAAGACTAATTAAAATCAAAGTGGACAATAAAAATAAAACGGATGGAGTAATTTTTTTTTGACTCAGTTTGCACTACATTTCTTTTGAATTGCCTTACGGTTAACAGACTTACACGTCGCTTTCGTTGATATCAATCAGTAAGACTTAATTTTAGTACTAGTATTTAAGTTTCCAGAGCTTAAATTTCTGCCTAATTCTTCATTGTCTGTTTATAAGGAAGCCTCCATTATTGTTCAAATAATTAAACATGATTCAATGAATCTAACAAACTTCTCTTTGGTTTAATTTATTACTTAAAACGTTACTACAAGGAAAAAAAGGATAGATCACAAACCGTGAAGTATCATGAACAGAAACACTCAACAAGAAATCCTTACTAACACCGAGAAAGAGAAAGACAGTAACAATGGATCAAAACAAATCAGTCGAACGATTAACAAGAGAGTATTTGAGAGAAAATAATAGAGATGAAAAATAGTGTGTGAGAGAGAATGAGACCAAATGCATCGATTGCATTTTTTTTTAGTTAAAATTACTGTGCTACCCATTATTGATGCGGTGTGTCTACACAGACCCACTTTTAGCCTCAATCTTAAAAATACCCATCAATGTCGGGTATTTATATTCACTATATACACGACATTGACGTGTATGGCAAAGAATGAACTTGGCAATTAAATCCTAGACAATGTCGGGTAGAAAAACGCAAGACACACACGACATAGTTTTTTTTATTATTACTCACGCCTACCAAAGCAATATAGTGTATACATAGACACGACATTGACCATATATACACGACATTGACTAAAAGCAAAAGGCACATGTTAATGTAAGCAATATAGCGTATACATATACACGACATTGACTATATATACACGACATAAGCAAAAAAGTAAAAGGATCATGTGACTATATATACACGACATTGGCAGTAAAAGGATGTGTTCTTGAATTTATATGATACTAAACAAGATAATATTTGGTCATATGTATCTAACGTTAAGTTTTGAAATCTAAAAATGAGGCTCTTGAGTTATAGTGTAATCGACATATATACATTTATGATTAAAAGATGTGTTGTTAGCCTTGTGTAGTGTAACAAGGTTATGTAATCTAAATAAGTGAATGAGCTAAAACTTGTTTGTAAATACGTACATATCGACACACGTAAACAACTATGAGCTTATTTCGAAATTTCAACTCAAAAGAACATAAAAGAAAAGTAACCTTCATGTATATATATTGTCACATGATCCTTTTACTTTTTTCTTATGTCGTGTATATATAGTCAATGTCGTGTATATGTATACACTATATTGCTTACATTAACATGTGCCTTTTGCTTTTAATCAATGTCGTGTATATATGGTCAATGTCGTGTATATGTATACACTATATTGCTTTGGTAGGCGTGAGTAATAATAAAAAAATCATGTCGTGTGTGTTTTGCGTTTTTCTACCCGACATTGTCTAGGATTTAATTGTCAAGTTCATTCTTGGCCATACACGTCAATGTCGTGTATATAGTGAATATAAATACCCGACATTGATAGGTATTTTTGAGATTGAGGCTAAAAGTGGGTCTGTGCAGACACATCACATCAATAATGGGTAGCACAGTAATTTTCACTTCTTTTTATTCTGTAGTCTTATATTGAACTTGAGTCCTTGAAATATAAAACACAACACAACAAGCCCTTTACAATAAAAGGAGTTAGTAACAAGTTTCAAATGTACATGTTTAACCTTATACTTCATAAGTGAAAGTTTGCATTTCATTCTTTCCACAATTATGGACCAGAGTTGCAGAATATTCTACTGATACACACGCATCATACATGAAGCAATGGTGTTTCTTTTTCTTATCGTTAATCCCACGTATCTCTTCGTTTGGGGATGTTGTTATTTGGACGTGTGGCATTTACTTCATCATTTAATAATTTACCATAAATTTAGCAATTCATAATGGGATTGATAATTCTACTTTTTCGAAAGGAACATAAACTAATTATCAATACTAGCCGGGTACCCGCGCGTTGCGGCGTCGGGTACCCGTGTGATTATACTTTTTAGCGATAACAAGGTTTTTCTGATAGATTATTTTTAAAGAAGGAAAAAAAATGTCCAACAGAGGTTATTAATTAAAAATTAGTTTGTTTTCTTACTTACGCATTTAATAACATAATAAAAAGCTTTTATAGCAGGGTGACTAAGCGATTATATGTTTTTCATGATGCTAACTTAACACATGATGATAACTTAATGGAATAACTTTACCACACAATGTTTCTTTAAAAAATGGCAGACTTGCATCACGGTGAAAGATATAAATGATTAAATGATTCATGCATTATTGTTTTGTACCATTTGATATATTAATTGTATTTTTGAGTGATGGGGTATTTTAATTATATTATTAATGAATAGTAAATTTCATTAGTGAGTGTTTTAATGAAAAAGAAAAATTAGATGATTTTTGTATTATTGTTTTGTACCAAGTGCTATATTAATTGTACTTTTGAGTGATAGTATTTTAATGATTTCATTAATTTTGACATTAATATACATGAATGTTACAAGTTAGATGATTTATGCATTATTGTTTTGTACCAAGTGCTATATTAATTGTACTTTTGATTACAAGTTAGGTGGGTTACTTTTATTAGAAATGTTTTTTGTCTTAAAAATTTTAAGACTTCTATATTTAGAATGTCCTAAACACTTTATATAGTAGTATAAATAACGCTAGGAAACAAACTTAATTATCCTTAATAGAGATTCATGTTGTCATTTAGACAAGGATAAATGCAGTGAACCTTTTGAATATATAAATCAATGTATCCTCATAATGGCATAAAAAAATATAGGGTTATTGTACTCAATATTATGAGTTACTTTGTATGATAGGCCGGACTCAAGATTTATCTAGAAAAAAATCAAATACTTCTATGGGCATACCTGTGGATAATGTGATCTTGCTAAGAAGATTCGCCATTTTTGCATTCTTTATAGGTATCTGAAGCACAATTTTAATTTTGTTTAAGGTAGCTAATATTAATATTTTTTATTTATGCATGTGCTTTCATTCTGATCATATCATCATGTTGGCGACTAACTATGCGTACTGATATGTACAGTCGTACTCTGAAGGCCTTACATGCTCGCTACACTCAGTTAACGCACTTGAATCTTCTGCACGTAAGCAACATATGATGTTGAAGGTATGATCTTGAGCAAATATTTTGTTAGGGTAATTCAATACCAATGATCCACAACTATGATTTGAATAGAAAATAACTTAAGTGTTACTGAAGTCCCTGAATGATAGAACATTGGAAGACTTATCTTCAGAGTTCTTCAGAGACTAAAGAAAGTCTGACTACTTCCTGAGGTAGAACTCAGCAAGTGAAGTCCCTGAACCAAAAAGAAGATGATGGAGTTAGTGAGTGATGACAATAACTCACTGACTCCCCTTGATCTCCTCAAGTATAAGACATCCTAAACTTAGATACTTAGAAAAGTAATCCAAGTTTCTGAAACAAATAGGCGGGAACTTTATTGCATTGATAAAAGAAAGTCAATAAAGTACAAGATTTGGTACAAAAAGGTAAAACATTTGTCAACACTATACCCTAAAGTAAGGTTAGACGTGCTCCACGAGTATAAGCATTAAATGCGGTAAGGTACTAGTGTACCTTCCTAGTTAAATGCATGACATGTTGCTATTATCCCACGGGTATCCACCTCTTGTTTGCCTATATAAATGAATGATGTAATTGAGTAAAGGCTTACCTCGTACAATTAATGTGTTAAATATTTACGAGAGCATTTACTCCTCCTCTAACTAAGTCCATGAACATCTTCAATTGTTAACATAGTTCTTACTTAAACACATAACTTTTGTTTGTGTTTAAGAAAGTGAGGTGATAACTAAACTTTTTCATTCAACTTTGATTTTTATTCCGCCAACAATTATAGTAAATTTTTTGATTCATTCAAATAAGAATTTAAACGATGAAAAACTTTGTTGTCTTTATTGTTTGAACTATTTGTGTATTACCAGACGAGTAGCAGCAAACAATTAACGATATACGATATTGTGGTAAGTGTTCCGTATAACGTTCAAAATAGAACGTAAAAAGATCAAAATGTAATTGCAAACTGTTGTAACATGTGATAATTCAACTCTAGACGAGTACCCGTGCCCAACAACGTGATTTTATAGTGACAGCTAGTTTAGTGATAAAAAAAAACTTTACGGGTTATAAACGAAACATAATAAAAGTTTGAGAATTAAACATAATATTTTAAAACTCGGTTTGACCCGGGTGCTACAACCAGTTGAACCGTTCCGGTCAAAAAACGGGTCAATTTATACTGGGTCAACCCGCTGGGTTTGAAGCGTCCTGGGTCAACCCGATTTCTAATATGTATTAATAGTTTCCTTTTAGACTTGTTGCCGAAATGTCTTGTTTTTTGTTTTCAGACATTATAGCAATAGTGGATGAAAATGATGGAGAAGAGAAGGATCATTTATACTACTCATTTTCCTTAAATTATTGCTCCAAGTAGTAAATGCAAAATGGTAAGTCATTAATTGATAATTGTCGGTTAACAAATTTCTTTTCTCAGCCCATTATAAGAACATGTGGAAAACGGTAACACACTAATTGAAAATTTAATTGTACAACTTTCCTTGATTTTCACCATTTGCAATATCTTTAAATTGATTTCAAGGTTTTTGAAATTTTCAAACAAATTTGACTATATTTTCAAACACATGGCTAATTAATAGTTTCATGCAATAGTAGTTGACTGCAATGCATTTCAACATTTCATTTTTCAACTTTTCAACATTAATAGTTTATAGCCGAGTACTCGCGCCTAGTTTCAGAAATAATTCTGGTGGTGGCAATTTCGTTTTCAACATAAGTTTGATGCGTTGATTTGTGTCTGGTGCGATGGTTCATGTGAGTTCTGCTACTGTGGTTTATGTATAGTTTCTAGTCGTGGTTATAAATAATCGATTTATACAAAATTAGTCGTGTTTAAAAATTATCAACGTATACAAAATACTAAATTGAAATAAACTCAATATTTTAGCAGACGTCACATATTACAATATTCACAAATGAGATTATATATTCCAATCCAAGCTACCAACTTTCTTTTAAATAAATTCCGTATGAAAAGTATTTGTCTATCAATTTTCGCGTTATATACATTTTTGATGGACATCAATTCATATTTGTTTTAATAGTTACCAATATCTTGAGTATCATTTTTTTAAAAGCTAATCATATTTTGTTTTGGTACTATGGTCATCGAGTCATTGTAGAGATGTCAACAGCTACACATTTTAGGCTATATATTTTTGAAGGTATAATAAAAGACATATGCAACATTTACTTTTTCTAGATTTATGCTTTATTATTTCTACCTGAAACACTAAAACCACCTTTTGATATGCGTTAAAATTCTAGGGATGATATGTAACACCCCTAATTTCGTGATACGCAACGGAATTTAAATTTGGTGTTACGTCATGGCACAACAGTTTCAAAGTAATGTGTTCGGTTTAAAAAATAGCATGTATCCCCTCAAGGGTTTATAAAACAATTAAGTAATAGAAAGTGAGGCTATGAACTCACCGTGAGTTACGTAGTGAGTAGTGAAAATAGTAGTCGAGTCGTAAAAGTCTCTACGAACAACCTATAATATGGTTTAGTGTCTTAGTTTATGGAATAATGATGCGAGAGCCTAAACATGTCTATATATGTCACCTTATATTGATCATGATGCTTTATATGGTAGTTTGTGTATGTCGTCCTTTAGAAATGGTTTATAAAAAATTTATAGTTTATCTCGTACTACCGTTCGGGCCATCATAATTCAGAGGTCATGCAAGAACGTTCGAGGAGCTAGGACACTTTAATTCGTAAATGCAGCAACTCATCGATCCTTTTACCCAAATGAAACCCCTCACATGAAGCTCTCTAGTTTTGTAGTACTCGATATGGAAAAGATATGTTTTGCTTGTTTAATTATATGACATATAGTTCAAGTGGTTACATGGTTTACAAAATAAGTTTGGTCATGTTCTGTAGGCGGGTTTGAGTTGGTTTAGATGTTTAACAAAAGTAGTTTGGTCTTTGGTTATACAAGTAACTTAAATGGTTTTACAAGTTCTCGTCGTTTTACAAAAGTTACAATTCCGAAGGTCGAATAAACTTAGGAAAGTTTATTTTGAATGAAGATTGTTATTTGTAAAATTTCATAGTTTATCGATGGAGTAGATCCAAATTGTTTAGGTGTTTGTATTGTTTTGCTAAGGCTAAGGCCTTGGCTAATAGTCTCGGTTTAGAAGCCTCGAGGCCTTAGGCGTAGCCTTGTCGTGGCTTTGGTCTCGGCTACCATTGCCTTGAGACCTCATACTTGGCCTCATCCGCGGTTGTGGTCTCGGTCTAAGGCCATTAGGCCGTTTGGTTTACTTTAGTCGTGCGGCTATATGAAGGCAATCAAGGTTTTGACAGTTTATAGCCTTTTTTTTGCGTTTTCTGGACAAGCTCTCCTGAGCTTTTGAATAAAACATCGTTTCGTAAAACTTTCGTGATTTAACTCTTTGACGAGTCAGACTAGAAGGGCCTCGAAAAATTACCTCAGGTCGCATTCAGCAAAGGTTTTGATAGTTTATAGTTTTTCCGGTTTTGGTAACTTCTTTAGGCCGTAACTTTTGACTCGTGTGTCCATTTTGGGTGATTTTAAGGGCCATGGGTTCGTTTTGATCTTTTCTACAGCAATATGAAAATATACAAGGCTATATTTAATTTATTTGTGCGGCAAAATTGAGTACAAAGTGACTAGTTTTCAAGTTTGCTTCTTTATTAACATAACTTAACATGTATAAGGTTTTAACTTGTTTTATGGTTTTGTACATCAAGTGATAAATATAATAAGAAATATATGGCATAGATTAAATATGTCAATAATAGTGATCAAGAATATGAGCTAGGTTTTCTTACAACTTTTGGCTTTCAAAAGAAAGGAATAAGACAAGGACTTAGAGCTCTTCTCTCTTGGATTCCATCACTAATATTGTATGATCAAAGTTGAGATACGGCTTGTGCAAGACTTGATGATGCCTTGGTGACCTGAGTGGATTTAAACCCAAGAGAATCACCAAATAATGCAAATGACTTGATGTGTGAACTTGGAGCTTGAAACTTATTGTAATACTTGAAGTTGGAAATCAAATGGAGAGTGTTTGGTATTTTTTATGAAGTGAACGACCTAACAAGAGGGGGAGGGGTATTTATAGTTCCTTGAGGAGGTTAATTTATAATGCAAAATAAAAAGAAATAGCCCTAAGTCTTGGGTCTTTTATTTATTTTTATGAGTAAATTACACGGATCGTCCCTATGTTTGAGGAGGGTTTACATTTTTAGTTATAAGTTTTCAAACCAATCAAAGCTAACAAACAAGCTATCACCGTCTTTAGAAGTTACAAATAATAAATATCCGAGATGTCACAAAATCAACTTTTTACCTGACTCATTAGAACAGGTGACATGTTAACTCTATCTTGCAACTACAATTGAAATTGATTGACCATTTAAGGATCCGTTTCCTAAATTGTTCTCTTGGTGCCCCTGCCTCGTGCCTTGCAATGGAAAAAGCTGGCTGTTTTGGCTCAGGTAGATGCATATTTTCATTAGTAAGCATAAAAATAACTTGAGACATGGTAGGTCTATCTATGGCATGATCTTGAACACATAGGATACCTACATGAATGCAAGTCATTACTTCCTTGGGAGTGCATGAATCTTCAAGTACTGGATCCATCAGTTCCAAACTTTTGCCTTCGTTCCACAATTCCCATGCCTATATATAAAATAAACATTTATAATTATATCTTTAATTTATCTACTGTGAAGTCTTAGTTAGGATTAACTTACGAGTCCTAGAAGGTTGAGTGGGTGTTCCGTATCATAGCTCCCATGATTCATCTTACCGATTATAATCTCAAGAAACAAAACACCAAAACCAAAGACATCTATCTTGGTTGAAACAGTACCTTCCATCAAATACTCTAGTGACATGTAACCACTAGATATCACATTGAAAATTAGTGTTTGGGAGTTTATATTTCTGGAGGTTTTATTTAGCCAAGAAAAGTTAAGTACTCACCGTGTTCCAACAACTCTATTTGTATTTGCTTCAGACTCGTCATTACCAAATAACTTTGCCATGCCAAAATATGATATTTGTGGCTTCAGGTGACTATAAGTATCTAGCAAAATGTTATTGGATTTCATATCTCTGTGGATCACCCTCAGCCTTGAAAGCTTGTGAAGATATAGAAGTCCTTGAGAAATGTCGTCAATGATTACAAACCAATCATTCCAATCCAATAGATCTCTCCTCCTAGGATCTAATAAGAAATGAGTAGCAGAAACCAAAGAAAATACCAAGTTACCAAATATATGAAGTCTTAGATCTTACCAAATAGTAGGAAATCTAAACTATGATTAGGCATGTACTCATATACAAGGATCTTCTCTTCCTTCTCAATGCAAAAGCCTAGAATCTTGACAAGATTAATGTGCTGAAGTTTAGCAATGAGTTCTATTTCGTTCTTAAACTCCTTGACCCCCTGTGTTGAGTTACTTGAAAGACGTTTCACAGCATCCTCCCTCCCATAAGCTAATATTCCGTGTGAAATCCATCACATGAGCGTTAATGTGAAATCATCTCAATTGGAGTGTGTTTGAGAGTGTACCTTATAAACTTCTCCAAACCCTCCCCCCACCTAGCTTATTAGTTCTCAATAAATTGTTTGTAGAAGAGGAAATGCTTTGAAAGGTGAAATAATGCAGGTCAGTGTTCATCGTCTTATCATTTTGTAGTTAACTATTATATACGTGTCTCCGCCATTGCAGCAAAAACGTTTGGATTTTCTTAGCTTTTTCTGAATTATTAAGATATAAATATTTGGTAGATGGTTAGAGATGTCACAAAATGTACATCAACTAAAGTTAAGGGTCTTGAAGCAGGTCTCCGTAACAATACTAGTAGCAACTTTTGCACTAGCTTCTTTAGGGTTCCCCTAATTCATTAATATATTGCAAGTACACAGGATTCAACTATCTCTCAACTGTCATAACTAAAAATATCCTTTAATCCATCTCAACGAGCCGGAGTACGTATTAACACAAAGAATTTACTTTTTTCAAGATAATTATCGGTCACTGGTTAGAATTAATGATAATTGGATCTTTTTGACTAGTTGAAATCCAGGAAGATAAAAGACTATTTCATTTTATATGAATTACGTAATAAGGTGAGGTTGATATACCTCCAACATCTAGCTTTTTGTATGCCAAATATGTTAACAGGTCTTGCATCTTCCAGGATCGAATGATCAAATTAACAACATGTGTGTCATCAATCAAGAATCAATAAAAAGAAACAACAAAGATTGGGTGAACCCTTTAAACTGATATTTTATAATCGAATGGGTTACCTTTGATTACAGAATTCTATGCATATATATACAAGATGAATCGATGTGTATGAAGCAACACAATGTTTCATATAAACTAAACAACATAACCTAATAATAACCGTTTATATAAACTGCCATGTTTGACCCAACCCATATGCAACTTTTGGTTTACAGAACTTAGGCCTAGATGGGCTTTAATGAAACTAAATAACTTAACAAAAGATTAATTGGATTATGATTTCCAACATATTCCCCCTAATCTAATTAATATTGTTTCTTCTTCAATCTTCTTGTTGCTTGAATGCCCTCTTCAATCTTTCTTTGATGTCTCATAAACCATCCTTCTTTAGAGTAAAACCCTTTTCTTTCTTGTTTGCGGGGCGAATCAACCAACTGTCTCTTACAGTTCTTTGGTTTTCTAATTCCCGGGCAAATATAAAAACTTTTTCTCTTGTTTTGCGAGGCGAATTAAACCAACTGTCTCAGTAGTTCTTTGGTTTTCTAATTCCCAGTTAAACCTAAATCTTAATCGGCTTGGGTTCCTAGACTATGTCTATCTACAAACGAATTAAGGTTTTGTTCCTTCTTTCATCCTTGGCATTGATGGCCGATTCTTGAGTGATGATGGATAACATGAATTGTTGTTGTTGCTTGATCCCATTCGGCTCTGATATCAATGTTAACAGGTCTTGCATCTTCCAGGATCGAATGATAAAATTAACAACATGTTTATCATCAATTAAGAATCAATAAAAAGAAACAACAAAGATTGGGTGAACCTTTTAAACTGATATTTTATAATCGAATAGGTTACCCTTGATTACAGAATTCTATGCCTATATATACAAGATGAATTGATGTGTATGAAGCAACACAACGTTTCATATAAACTAAACGACATAACCTAATAATAACCGTTTATATAAACTGCCATGTTTGACCCAGCCCATATGCAACTTTTGGTTTATAGAACTTAGGCGTAGATGGGCTTTGATGAAACTAAACAACTTAACAAAAGATTAATTGGATTATGATTTCCAACAAAATCGCATGATAGAAGTAGAGCTACAAATGCAGTCACAGAGATCCACCCAATCTAGATTGTTTTTGTCGCTGTCTTTTTCTCCATCTTCTTTTCTGTATATAAAGAAAATGGTAGCATTGATACGCGTACAACGCGCGTTTGGGGTCAAAGGAAACTTCCTTTTCTTCGAGCAAGTTTTTCAACCACCTAGGCAGTGAACCTAATCGTTGTAGTGTAGTATTAGGGTAAGCCTCGGGATTGATATCGTTCTCTAGGGGAATAGGAATGCTAGTGAGAAATTACTACGCTAAGGTTGGGGTTGAGGAAGATTAATTTTTTTTATCTTTTTTAGAAAATTGAAAGGTACGATCTCGGGGTATGGATTTGGGGGGTGGTACTTCTACCGATTACTCTACTATTATCTAATTATCTAATCTGAGCTAAGGGGTAGTCTATGTCTATTGATGTGTGCTCGTATGATGATTAAAAATGTGTTTACCTAGATACTATTACTCCCTAGTTATCTTTTATTGATGGTTGAATTGTCACGTCCTTATTCTTAGCGCGTTGTGTCTTCTAAGGTCGTAGGGTATGCTTTTCTCCCTAACTCTTTGAGAATACCTTAAGGTTATTGCCTACAAAATCTCTAGGATTCATAAACAAACTCTAAGGTTATCTTCGGATTTTTAGCCTACAATTACTCTAGGTGATCATAAACTAAGATTCACAAATATTACTCAAGCATTAAAAACACAACGATTGCCTATTGCAATCCTAAGCCAATTATAATTAAGATAAGAGACAACCAATCAATAATTAATAACTAGGTTTCATGGATCTAGGCAAACACACAAGTAAATTAGCCGGACATGGTGAACATGCAAGCATACACACATACAATCGAAGACATAATGAAATCAATGAAGTAAATAACTTATCTTTTTGTAAAATAGGCTATGAGAACCCTAAGATACTGCCCAAGACAAACCAAAATCGTTTTAGGTTTTTACTCCACAATTCTACCTCTCTAAAAGTCTAAAAATTTGAATTCTATATATAGAGTTACAACTGCGACGGCGTCACCTTTTAATTGTGACACCGTCAGATCGCCGCCATTAGGTTTTCGTCTTGGCCAAGTCAACTTTGGGACGGCGTCACGTTGTGGTTGTGACACCGTCAGCTTCAAATTTTGACGTCGTCTGAATCTGGATCTAGGCCTTCTGGGGTGAGAAATATTCGTGACGCCCTACTCTTTAAAGCCTGACGCCGTCAGGTACAAAATAGCAATTTCACTCCTAAGCCGTCTGATACGCTTACACAGCGCGTTCGGGGTTAAAGGAACTTCCTTTTCGTCGAGCAAGTTTTTCAACACCCTAGGCAGTGAACCTAATCGTTGTAGTGTAGTATTAGGGTAAGTCACGGGTATTGATATCGTTTTCTAGGGGAATAGGAATGCTAGTAAGAAGTTACTACGCTAAGGTTGGGGTTGAGGAAGCTTAATTTTTTTATCTTTTTTATATTTTTTAGGAAATGGAAAAGTACGAATCTCGGGGTTTAGATTTGGGGGGTTGGTATTTCTACCGATTACTCTACTATTATCTATTCTAATTAACTAAGTTAGGGGTAGTCTATGTCTATTGGTGTGTGCTCGTATGATGATTAAAAATGTATTCACTTAGGTTTTATTACTCCCTAGTTATCTCCTATTGATGGTTGAATTGTCACGTCCTTATTCTTAACGCGTTGTGTTTCTAAGGTCGTAGGGTATGCGTTTATCCCTAACTCTTTGAAGCTACCAAAGGTTAATGACTACGAAATCTCTAGGATTCATAAACTTAACACTAAGGTATTCTTTGGATGTTTAGCCTACAATTCCACTAGTAACTATATGCTAAGGTTCAACAAAGATTAATCAAGCATTAATAACACAACGAATGACCTATCACAATACTAGGTCAATCACAATTAAGATAAGAGACAACCAATCAATATTCAATAACTAGGTTTCATATTACCTAAGCAAACACACAAGTAAATTAGCCGGACATGGAGAACATGCAAGCATACACACAATCAATTGAAGACATAATTGAATCAATGAAGTAAAACACTTATCTTGATGTAAAATAGGGTATGGAACCCTAAAATACTGTACAAGACAGCCTTGGTTCGGTTTAGGTTTTTACTCCACAAAACTACCTCTCTAAAACTGAAAAATTCGGATTCTATATATAGTGTTACAAACTGCGACGGCGTCACTCTTTAATTGTGACGTCGTCGGGTCGCCATCATTAAGTTTTCGTCTTAGCCACGTTATCATTGTGACGGCGTCACCTTATACCCGTGACGCCGTCGCCTTCAGTCTCTGACGCCGTCTGGATCAAATCTAGGCCGTCTGAGCTGCGACGCCCTACTCTTTTAAAACCCGATGCCGTCACTTGTAAATAAGCAATTTGGCTACTAATGAGTCGTGAAAAACATGTTCCGACGGCGTCACAAATAGAACCTGACGCTGTCCCATTCAGTTCCAGCTTGAGTGTCTCGATTCTTGACTTTGGCCATTTTCTTCATATATTCGCGCCTTTTCGTCCGAATAAGTGTCATTCCAGCAATTTGCCTTCAAGAGACCTAAAAAGTGAAAAGGAACGAAATTAAGTAGTAACGGATACAGAAGTGATCAATTAAGGGCTTAAATAACCCCTAAAAAATGTACCTTTTAAATCCTTATCAAATATCCCTACACTTGGTATTTGCTTGTCCTCAAGCAAATGTGCTTTTAGCCAATTAATTTATAAGTTATGGGTCATGAAGCATTAGTTTAGAACGATCCACAACACATATAAACCCCGCAAAAGTCATAACAAGCACGGAAATTACATACTAGCACCTCACATGGGGTGTTTGGGTACTCACATCTCTCGGGTGTATATGAAATATAACAAGTTGTAAATGGAAGATAAACACTCATTAACCGGTCCTAGCACGTAGATTACCATAGGCTTGAGACTAGATCAAACCTCCATCGCTTTGGCGTAAGCACCTAGGAAAGACTATCCAAGAGGTCTTTTAAAGGGTTGTAATGTTAGGCTTACGGTAGGGAAACAAAGGGTTTGGTGGGATAGGCGATTTAGTGGTGGCAAGTCAAAAATCTTTATGTTACAAGCATTGATAAGGTTTAAAAATGTACCTTTTTGAGGGGTCATTTAAGCCCTTATTTGATCACTTTTGTATCCGTTATTACTTAATATCGTTCCTTTTCACTTTTTAGGTCTCTTGAAGGCAAATTGCTGGAATGGCACTTATTTGGACGAAAAGGCGGGAATATACGAAGAAAATGGCCAAAGTCAAGAATTGAGACACTCAGGCTGCCGAAAACATAAGGTGACGGCGTCACTGCTTATCTGCGACGCCGTCCGAGGATTTTGTGACGAGACAGAACCCAAAACTCTTATTTTCAAGTGACGACGTCCAGTTGTAAAAGAGTAGGCCGTCGCAACTTTCAGACGGCCTAGATGCAATCCAGACGGCGTCGAGAAGTGAAGAGGACGGCGTCACAAGCACAAGGTGACGCCGTCACAAGTCTAACGTGGCCAAGACGAAACCCTAATGACGGCGATCCGACGGCGCCACAAAACATAAGGTGACGCCGTCGCATATGTAATCTTATATATAGAATCCGAATTTTTCAGTATTTGTGTGTAGTCTTTTGGAGTAAAAAACCTAGAACTGAACCAAGGATGTCTTGTACAGTATTTTAGGGTTCCAAACCCTATCTTACATCAAGATAAGTTCTTTACTTCATTAATACAATTATGTCTTTGATTATTTGTGTGTACGCTTGCATGTTCTCCATGTCCGGCTAATTTATTTGTGTGTTTGCTTAGGGAATATGAAACTTAATTATTGATTATTGATTGGTTGTCTCTTATCTTAGTTGATTAATGATCTAGTAATGCGATAGGTCATTCGTTGTGTACTTAATGCTTGATTAAATCTTTGTGAACCTTAGAATATAACTCCTTGAGTAGTTGTAAGCTAAACCATCCAAAGAGTGCCTTAGAGTAAGAGTTTATTATCCCTAGTGGGTTTTGTAGACGAGACCCTTTGGTAAGTTCAAAGAGTTAGGGAACATACGCATATCCTACAACCTTAGACACACAATGCAACTAAGAATAAGGACGTGACAATTGAACCACCAATAGGAGATAATTAAGGAGTAGTAAAACCTAAGTAAACACATCTTTAAACTATCATACGAGCACACAATAATTAGACATAGACTACATACACCTTAGATTAGATAATTAGATAAGTAGAGTAATCGGTAGCAATACCAACCCCCCAAATTCAAACCCCGAGATTCGTACTTTTCAATTTCCTAAAAAACATAAAAAGATAAAAAATAATCTTCCTCAACCCCAACCTTAGCGTAGTAACTTCTTACTAGCATTCCTATTCCCCTAGAGAACGATATCAATACCCGTGGCTTACCCTAATTACTACACTACAACAATTAGGTTCACTGCCTAGGGTGTTATAAAACTTGCTCGAAGAAAAGGAAGTTTCCTTGACCTCGAACGACGCGTGTAGCGTTATCAAGTTTTTGGCGCCGCTGCCGGGGAATAGAATAGCTAGTTAGTAGTCCACCTCGTTTAGGTTTCTTTGCTTGATTCCTATCAAGCAAAATTTTTTTCTCATTTTTAGCTTTCTCTTAGTCTATCCCCCTTCTTCGTGACCTTTGTTCGTAAACCCCATCACTTTTCATCATGGAAGGTGATAACCACCCACCATTCATCAACCCACCACCAATTGACCCGCCAAGAGCCCGTACTCTTTGTGAATACTGAGACCAAGCCACCTAGGCTATAGGAACACCATTGAGCTTCCCGACCAAGCCCAAACTACGGCCCTGCGATCCGACACCATCCGGTTGGTGCAAAACGGATGTGCATTCCATGGACTTTGTTCCGAAGATCCTAATCAGCATCTGAGGGACTTCCTCAAAATTGTTGATTCCATCGACCTTGATGCCACTACTCGGGAGACCACGCACCTGCGTCTCTTCCAATTCTCTCTACGGGACCAAGCTAGTAATTGGCTTGAGCGACTTCCCGCCGGATCCATCTCAAGTTGGGATGATCTCACCTCTCTTTTCCTTGCTCAATTTTTCCCACCGGGGAGAACCACTAAACTTAGGAATGACATCTTGATGTTCCAACAATGTCAAGATGAATCTCTCTACGAAGCATGGACTCGATTCAAGGACTTACTCCATAAAGTCCCTCATCACGGCATTGATCTTTGGCTTCAAGTCCAAATCTTTTATGATCATGTCAACTTCCCCACCAAGCGATCCATTGACCAAGCGGCCGGTGGAAAACTTAGTGATCTCACCGCGGAAGAATCATGGGGTATAATAGAGGACCTTGCTCTCTATGACAACGAAAGTTGGAATGACCCCCGTGAGTTGTCCAAAACCGTAAAGGCAATCTCCTTGCCTCCCATTGACTCACAATCTTCCGACCGTAGGATGATCGAACTTGAAGATCAAGTTAAATTCCTAATGAGTTCCTACAAAAACCCTAAGTCTTCACGCCATGTGAACAAAGTTTCTTCCCGTGTGAGCCGTTTTATGATCCTCATAACACACGCACTTGCACCCCATCCCCGAACATGCTTCCGTTGACTACGCATCCTCGCGCTAATGGAACGGAGGAAGATTCCCTACAATACCCGGACCTAGGAATTTCAATGAAACCCGAGAAGCATGGAAGGGCAAGCCCGACTTCTATTGGGGACAAACCAAGGAATTCACTTCCAATGATTTTTCATGGCCCCCATCCCACGGTCCTAACCAAAAAAACATAGAAGGGATGTTGCAAAACCTAGTTGCAACCCAAGAAGCCCAAATAGCTAAGCTCTCGGACCGCTTTAACCAACAACAAGTCGAAATGGATAGGAAGATAGACAACCTTTTGAAAGCCATGACCAATAGTGATAAGAAGGTTAATGCTATCTCAACTCCCGAGCCTTCCGGTGTAGAGATTAAGGACCCAAGTAAGCTAGCTAAGCACGTTCAATTCGTCAATACCATCACCTTTGTGAAACCTAATGGAACAAATGACGAAGAGGACCATACACTTGAGAATAATGAAACAACCGAGGAAGTAGGTGAAGTAGATAATGACTATTTCAATAAGTTTCCTACGGAAGAAGAGCTAACTCGTCACCCTCACTTAGTACGTGACCTCCGTCACATGTATGTTAGGAAAAGTCCTAGAATCAAGTTTGGGAACCCTTGGAATCTTAACATACCATGTTGCATAGGACACCTTTTCGTGGCTAAGGCATACATTGACCGCAAATCCCCAATCAACATAATGACTAGCACCTATTACAATTGGGTAATGAAAAAGCCAATTTCAACTAGGCAAGACCCCGATGATCCTAGTGTTAGTTGCAATTTTCTTGGTAGAGTTAAGGGATTGCCCGTTTATGTAGGTAGTTTCACGTTTCCTACGGACTTCATAATTGTGGATGATATTAGTACGGCCATAGACCCTAGCTTGTCCCACGTTATTCTAGGAAAACCTTTCATAGAAAGCACCGGGATGACCTATGACCCCTCGTTAGGAATAGTGCGATTCAAGGATGAGACCTATGACATAGCTTACCAAATGCCGTTTAAGATAGAGAAGTTTTCATCACTCTCTAATGATGAAAAGGAACTTAAACTATCGGTCTATTATAGGAATGAGGAGGATAAAGAAAAAGGAGTAGATTATGTTATGGCTAAGATTTTCGGATTCTATAAGGATTGCTTGAACCTAGGACCAGAATATAAAACTGAGTGGGGAGAAAACGAACTCTTAGAGAGGTGCATCATGGGGCACTTTTACAACATGGAATCCCCCAATAGAGACCGTCATGAGGAAGGACATGACGGTAACGAAGTCACGTAGGGGCACGACTACGAGTCTAGCTACAAGACTCATAAATAAAGAAAAGCGCTTCGTGGGAGGCAACCCATGCTTAATTGTTTGCTTGTTAGTGTCATATATATTTTATTAATTGTTTATTCTCATGTTTAAATTTGTAAAAATGCTTTATTTTGTTTTTAACCTCGTCTTAATTGCATATAAAGGTATTTTACATAAAGGATAAGTGTAGGGAGGATTACACACGTTTTCAAAAGAAACGTAAACATGAGAATAACAATTCATTAAAAGATATATATGTGTGTTTGTTCGAGTCAAATGCTTGTATCGAGTCTTAATGGATGTTTTGCGTAAATTTTTCCGATTCTAAAGATGTAAATTTTCCGAATTTTTCCGAAAATCGCATACCGTTTTTGTCGATAACCTGAAGCGTCAGATTGCAACTTGACGGCGTCAGAAGGAGTAAAACATCGATTACTTTTCTCGTTTTCGAGCTACTTATAAATTTTGGAATTTTCCATGTCTTAATTTTCCAGAAATTCTGTAAACATCCATTCCACAAGCATTATATCCTAGTTTAAATCGAGTCTTATATATATTATTACCGCCGATTTTACGCGAAGGTTTCGTTGTTTTCTTCAAGTGTGCATGTTTAATTTATCAAGAAGAAGAAACAAAAGATTGGAAGGAGCTTTTCACGCATACATTCTTCTTGGAAAGGATTTAACCACTACTTCACAACGGATCCTACCGAGCTAATCAGGGGAGTACTAGTTTCTTTCGTTTTTCATTACCTTCCATTATCATAACTTTGATACTTTCGGGGAATATTGGGGACAATGTTCAGTTTAAGTGTAGGGAGGGAAAACAAAACGGGAACTTTGAAACTATGCTTATCCTTGATTATTTGCTTTGTCCAAGTGTATTTGTGTAATAAACCATGAGAAAATGTCGGTTAGGGTAATTTTGGCACCAAATTTTTAATTTTTCATGACATATAGGAGTGGGCCATTAGTTTTAACAAAAGCGTCTCACGGATAGGAAGTTGCATGACTAGCACAAAAACCCTTTACCACCTAAATTCCACCCAAAATGTGAGGATCGCCCTTAGATTAGTAGGAATTAAAAGCATTCATCTTTAATGCTTAGAGTGTGAACCGGTAGTATATTAGATTCTAGAACTTGTTTTGTGATGCATTCCGAGATCGCTAGTAAGACTACACTTGTGTAGTTAGGAATAACTAAATGATAAGAGGCATTAGGATAACCCTTGTTTGATACCGTAATATAATTACTTCTTCCACATCGGTTGAGTAATTCCCCCACACCCTGCGTTGTACTCATCTTTAGTACACGATACCCCTAGTTAACCCCTCAGAGCCTATCCTTTTCGCGGTTCTCGTGATGTTTTGGTTTTTTCTGGAATATCAATGAAGAGCATTGTTTACACCTCACCCCCAAATATACACCCAAATCGCCTTAGCCTAACCTATATGCACTCCCTTTTAGTGCATTATTGTTATCACCCTAAACCCTTAGTTCAATTATCTGGTTGCTTGCATGAGTTGCTAAGTCGAGTCATATCCTTTGTACACAGTTTTGGGACGATTGAGACTCATGGGAAAAACTTAAAGTTAAGGGAACGTTAAATTCCCTTATTTGCGTAATAACATACCCCAAGTATTTTTTGATCTTTTCAATTCGGGTCAAATTAGTATTAGAGTAATAAAACTCAAGTGTAGGGATGTGCCTATAAATCCCTATCATTTTGATGTTACCGTAGAGGATGGTAGAGTAAAAGTGTATAAAAAAAATAATAAAAAAAATAAAAAAAAATCGAAAAAAATAGAAAAAGAGAAAAGAAAAAAAATAGAGTGATAAAAAAAATACGGGCTACCATCCTACATCTATCCTTTAAATTTATGTTTGTTTGTTTCAGTTAGCTAGAGTTTAGAGTGTCGAGTCTTGGCTTAGCAACGCCATTCTTCGTATACTTGCAACATAGAGATTTTTGACTTGCCACCACTAAATAGCCTATCCCACCAAACCCTTTGTTTCCCTACCGTAAGCCTAACATTACAACCCTTTAAAGACCTCTTTGATAGTCTTTCCTAGGTGCTTACGCCAAAGCGATGGAGGTTTGATCTGGTCTCAATCCTATGGTAATCTATGTACTAGGACCGGTTAATGAGTGTTTATCTTCCATTTCCAATTTGTTATATTTCATATACACCCGAGAGAGATGTGAGTATCCAAACACCCCATGTGAGGTGCTAGTATGTAATTTCCGTGCTTGTTATGACTTTTACGGGGCTTATATGTGTTGTGGACTATTTTAAACCTATGCTTCATGACCCCTAACTTATAAATTAATTGGCTAAAAGCACATTTGCTTGAGGACAAGCAAATACCAAGTGTATGGATATATGATAAGGTTTAAAAATGTACCTTTTTGAGGGGTCATTTAAGCCCTTATTTGATCACTTTTGTATCCGTTATTACTTAATATCGTTCCTTTTCACTTTTTAGGTCTCTTGAAGGCAAATTGCTGGAATGGCACTTATTTGGACGAAAAGGCGCGGATATACGAAGAAAATGGCCAAAGTCAATAAATCGAGACACTCAATTCGAAAACATAAGGTGGCGGCGTCATGCTTATCTGCGGACGCCGTCCGAGGATTTTGTGACGAGACGAACCCAAAACTCTTATTTTCAAGTGACGACGCCCAGTTGTAAAAGAGTAGGCCGTCGCAACTCGCGGCCTAGATGCAATCCCACGGCGTCGAGAATTTGTCAAGAGGACGGCGTCACAAGCACAAGGTGACGCCGTCACAAGTCTAACGTGGCCAAGACGAAACCCTAATGACGGCGATCCGACGGCGTCACAAAACATAAGGTGACGCCGTCGCATATGTAATCTTATATATAGAATCCGAATTTTTCAGTATTTGTGTGTAGTCTTTTGGAGTAAAAACCTAGAACCGAACCAAGGCTGTCTTGTACAGTATTTTAGGGTTCCAAACCCTATCTTACATCAAGATAAGTTCTTTACTTCATTAATACAATTATGTCTTTGATTATTTGTGTGTATGCTTGCATGTTCTCCATGTCCGGCTAATTTATTTGTGTGTTTGCTTAAGGAATATGAAACTTAATTATTGATTATTGATTGGTTGTCTCTTATCTTAGTTGATTAATGATCTAGTAATGCGATAGGTCATTCGTTGTGTACTTAATGCTTGATTAAATCTTTGTGAACCTTAGAATATAACTCCTTGAGTAGTTGTAAGCTAAACCATCCAAAGAGTGCCTTAGAGTAAGAGTTTATTATCCCTAGTGGGTTTTGTAGATGAGACCCTTTGGTAAGTTCAAAGATTTAGGGAACATAACGATATCCTACAACCTTAGACACACAACAACTAAGAATAAGGCGTGACAATTCAACCACCAATAGGAGATAATTAAGGAGTAGTAAAACCTAAGTAAACACATCTTTAAACTATCATACGAGCACACAATAATTAGACATAGACTACATACACCTTAGATTAGATAATTAGATAAGTAGAGTAATCGGTAGCAATACCAACCCCCCAAATCCAAACCCCGAGATTCGTACTTTTCAATTTCCTAAAAAACATAAAAAGATAAAAAATAATCTTCCTCAACCCCAACCTTAGCGTAGTAACTTCTTACTAGCATTCCTATTCCCCTATAGAACGATATCAATACCCGTGGCTTACCCTAATTACTACACTACAACGATTAGGTTCACTGCCTAGGGTGTTATAAAACTTGCTCGAAGAAAAGGAAGTTTCCTTGACCCCGAACGACGCGTGTAGCGTTATCAAGTATGCGAAGAATGGCGTTGCTAAGCCAAGACTCGACACTCTAAACTCTAGATAACTGAAATAAACAAACATAAATTTAAAGATAGATGTAGGATGGTAGCCCGTATGTTTTTTTTTCTATTTTTTTTTTTGATTTTTTTTTTCATACACTTTTACTCTACCATCCTCTACGATAACATCAAAATAGTAGGGATTTATAGGCACATCCCTACACTTGAGTTTTTATTACTCTAACACTAATTTGACCCGAATTGAAAAGATCAAAACACTTGGAGTACATTATTATGCAAATAAAGGGAATTTGAATTTAACGTTCCCTTCCCGTCATTTCATAAAATTTAACTTTTCCCATGAGTCCCAATCGTCCCAAACTGTGTACAAAGGATATGACTCGACTTTGCAACTTATGCAAGCAACTAGATAATTCAACTAAGGGTTTAGTGTGATAAGAATAATGCACTAAAAGTGAGTGCATACAAGGTAGGCTAAGGCGATTTGGGTGTATATTTGGGGGTGAGGTGTAAACAATGCTCTTCATTGATATTCCAGAAAAAACCAAAACATCACGAGAACCGCGAAAAGGATAGGCTCTGAGGGGTTAACTAGGGGTATCGTGTACTAAAGATGAGTACAACGCAAAGGGTGTGGGGGAATTACTCAACCGATGTGGAAGAAGTAATTATATTACGGGTATCAAACAAGGGTTATCCTAATGCCTCTTATCATTTAGTTATTCCTAACTACACAAGTGTAGTCTTACTAGCGATCTCGGAATGCATCACAAAACAAGTTCTAGAATCTATTATACTACCGGTTTACACTCTAAGCATTAAAGATGAATGCTTTAATTCCTACAAATCTAAGGGCGCTCCTCACATTTTGGGTGGAATTTAAGTGGTAAAGGGTTTTTGTGCTAGTCATATAACTTCCTATCCATGAGACGCTTTATTAAGACTAATGGCCCACTCCTACATGTCATGAAAAATTTTAAATTTGGTGCCAAAATTAACCTAACCAATATTTCTCATGGTTTATTACACAAATTAAATTGGACAAGGCAGATAGTCAAGGATAAGCATAGTTTCAAAGTTCCCGTTTTATTTTCCCTCCCTACACTTAAACTGAACATTGTCCCCAATGTTCCCCGAAAGTATCAAAGTTATGATAATGGAAGGTAATTAAAAACGAAAGAAACTAATACTCCCCTGATTAGCTCGGTAGGATCCGTGTGAAGTGGTGGTTACATCTTTCTTCAAGAAGAATGTTTGCGTGAAAAGCTTCTTCTCATCTTATGTATCTTCTTCTTGATAAATTAAACCTGCACACTTGAAGAAAACAAACGAAACCTTCGCGTAAAATCGGCGGTAACAATATATATATGACTCTACTAAACTAGGATATAATGCTTGTGGAATGGATGTTTACAGATTTTATGGAAAATTAAGACCTGGAAAATTCCAAAAATTTATAAGTAGCTCAGAAAACGAGAAAAGGTAGTAAGCAGTTTCGCTCCCGGACGCCGTCAAGTTGCGATCCCCGTCGGTTATCAGAAACCTGGTCTCGATTTTCTGGAAAAATTCGGAAAATTTTTATCTTTAAAATCTGGAAAAATTTCCTGCAAAACATCCATTATGACTCGATACAAGCATTTGACTCGAACAAACACACATGTATATCTTTCAAATAATTGTAATTCTCATGTTCACGTTTCTTTTGAAAACGTGTGTAATCCTCCCTACACTTATCCGTTATGTAAAATACCTTTATATGTAATTAAGACGAGGTTAAAGACAAAATAAAGCATTTTTACAAATTTAAACATGAGAATAAACAATTAATAAAAGATACACGACACACAAACAAGCAAACAATTAAGCATGGGTTGCCTCCCACGAAGCGCTTTTCTTTATTTATGAGTCTTGTAGCTAGACTCGAAGTCGTGCCCCTACGTTGTCCTAATCTTAGAGGCCCATTCGATCTCCTTAACCCTTCTCTCATCACGAATATACTCAGGGCCTAACTCAAGACAAGCAGTGTAGTAAACCTTGTTCTTCCAATCTACTTCAAATGCCGGAATGTTGTCCACATCTAAATCATCAACACCCTCAAACTTCTTATTTTTGTAGGGCATTATGTATTTAACACTCTCGGCTCCGTTTGAGAACTTGACTATTCCTTCCTCTCGATCATAAACCATTTTAGATTCCTCTATAAATGGTCTCCCAAGTATCACATCCCCTAAAAACCCATCAATGATGCCCTTAACATTTTCCAAGATCATGAAATCACACCTATATGTGAAGTTACCTACGAAGACATGCAATCCTTTAACCCTCCCAACATAGTTACTCACTTTCCTAGGGTAAAAGGGGTCCCTCATAGGTCCTAACTTTTCGCTCATGATCCAATTGTAAAAGAGCCTAGACATTATGTTCATGGGTGCCATATAGTCTATGTAAGTGTGATCCCTATATAAGTAACCAATCATGCACGGTATCTTAATGTTTTTAGGGTCACCACTTTTTATGCGAGGCTCAAAAGGTGGTCGTGGAAAGTTAACTACGTTATAGTGATAGGCGGTTTCCTTCCCGTTAGGGTATGAATCGAAATACTCCCTAAGCTCCTCCTCCTCCTTACTACCCTCCATAATTTCTAACACCTTATAATCTCCTTCTTCTAATTCATCCTCCGAATCACTTGAGGTCGAATAACTATCTAAAGTACCAGTGGATTCCTTAAGGGCTTCCTCAAGTGCGCTTTCAATTATCCTATTCAATTTCTTAAGCTCTCCAATTTCACTAACAATCCGAGCTCGAAGTTGGTTGGCAAAAGTTGGATCAAGTGGTGGGTATTTGTTTGATGGTAGGTTATTGTTTGGTGGCTTATCACCTTCCAAGATGAAAAGTGATGGGATTACTAACAAAGGTCACGAAGAAGGGGGATAGACTACAAGGAAGCTAAATGGGAAAAAAGCTTACTTGATAGGAATCAAGCAAGGGAACCTAAACGAGGTAGACTCTTAACTAGCTATTCTATTCCCCGGTAGTGGCGCCAAAAACTTGATACGCTTACACAGCGCGTTCGGGGTCAAAGGAACTTCCTTTTCGTCGAGCACGTTTTTCAACACCCTAGGCAGTGAACCTAATCGTTGTAGTGTAGTATTAGGGTAAGCCACGGGTATTGATATCGTTCTCTAGGGGAATAGGAATGCTAGTAAGAAGTTACTATGCTAAGGTTGGGGTTGAGGAAGATTATTTTTTTATCTTTTTTAGGAAATGGAAAGGTACGAATCTCGGGGTTTAGATTTAGGGGGTTGGTATTTCTACCGATTACTCTACTATTATCTATTCTAATTAACTAAGCTAGGGGTAGTCTATGTCTATTGTTGTGTGCTCGTATGATGATTAAAAATGTATTCACTTAGGTTTTATTACTCCCTAGTTTTCTCCTATTGATGGTTGAATTGTCACGTCCTTATTCTTAACGCGTTGTGTTTCTAAGGTCGTAGGGTATGCGTTTATCCCTAACTCTTTGAAGCTACCAAAGGTTAATGACTACGAAATCTCTAGGATTCATAAACTTAACACTAAGGTATTATTTGGATGTTTAGCCTACAATTCCACTAGTAACTATATGGTAAGGTTCAACAAAGATTAATCAAGCATTAATAACACAACGAATGACCTATCACAATACTAGGTCAATCAAAATTAAGATAAGAGACAACCAATCAATATTCAATAACTAGGTTTCATATTACCTAAGCAAACACACAAGTAAATTAACCGGACATGGAGAACATGCAAGCATACACACAATCAATTGAAGACATAATTGAATCAATGAAGTAAAACACTTATCTTGATGTAAAATAGGGTATGGAACCCTAAAATACTATACAAGACAACCTTGGTTCGGTTTAGGTTTTACTCCACAAAACTACCTCTCTAAAACTGAAAAATTCGGATTCTATATATAGTGTTACAAACTGCGACGGTGTCACTCTTTAATTGTGACGTCGTCGGGTCGCCGTAATTAAGTTTTCGTCTTGGCCACGTTATCATTGTGACGGCGTCACCTTATGCCCGCGTGACGCCGCCGCTTCCTCACGCCCTGGATCAAATCTAGGCCGTCTGAGCTGCGACGCCCTACTCTTTTAAAACCTGATGCCGTCACTTGTAAATAAGCAATTGGCTACTGAGTCGTCACAAAACATGTTCCGACGGCGTCACAAATAGAACCTGACACCGTCCCCTTCAGTTCCAGCAGCTTGAGTGTCTCGATTCTTGACTTTGGCCATTTTCTTTATATATTCGCGCCTTTTCGTCCGAATAAGTGTCATTCCAGCAATTTGCCTTCATATATTCGTGACTTTGGCCATTTTAACGAAACAAATAGAATACGTAAATAGTTTGAATCAATAGTTTCCTAACACACTTACGTTTTCACATAAAACACTAAAACAAGTATAAGTGATTTGATGATTTAGATACATATGTACAACAACTAGTGTTTACATATTGGGTTAGCATATACTTAAACTAAGTATACTAAAATGGGTAAAAACAAGTATATACTAAAATGGGTAAAAACAAGTATATACTAAATGGGTAAAAACTAGAAAATGGTATTGACCCATAACCCATGGTATTATATATACCACTTAACCAAGTTCATTATATCCTTGAGATACATTGCATCTAAAAAGAAAACCATGGATCAACCCATAACCCATGACCCATGACCCATAACCAAAAATACCCATGGGCAAAGAGGAGCGTCCCACGGATCCCTAGCTTTGTGCTAGCCGGATCCCTTGTGGGAGGGATCCGCGGGATCCGGGGAACAGTAGATAATTTCCTCTATAAATACAGAGCCATTTCTTCCTTTCTACTTATCACTTTACATACATACTTCCCCAAGTATTATAACCCTCTAACCTCAGATCCAAGTGATCTATGTAGTTTTTCTTTTATTTTTGTGTAATTCTCTAGGTTCCTCTTAAAGGCGAGATCAGCACTTCTTGAAGACGAGCAAGCTCAAGTCCATGAGTTGCCATGCTTCGTCATCATCAAGACAACTAAGGTTCTCTTGTTGATAGTTCTTTCTTTCTCCATAGATGTTGGGTTGAAGGCATTAGTGAAGAATGCCGAAAGTGTCAAGATGAAAGCATTAGTGAAAGGTGCTTATCGTCCGTGTCAAAGCATTAGTGAAGAATGCTAAAGGTGTCAAGACGAAGGAATTAGTGAAGAGTGCCAAGCGTTGTGTCAAAGGCATTAGTGAAGGATGCCGAAGAATCAAATCTAGTGGCATTTGGGAAGAATGCCTAGGTCGTATAATCGATGAGGTGCATCGTTATACATATAAGCATTTGTTTATTTTCCAAGGATGGTGATATCCTTGATGGTGTTGTAACAAGGAGTGGATCTCCTTGATATTAGGTGTTGTGTTGTGAAGGGTAGTAGTTCCTCCATAGTAATGGAACTAGGTGCTTAGCCTAGTACCTAATAAAGGGTAGGCGACGTTGTGTTAGGTGTGGTTCGCCTTGGTGTGAAGGAACTCGGTATTTAGCTTTGTACCGGAAAAAGGTTAAGCGACGTTGTGAAGGCTTCTCCGCCATAAGGAGTTGGTGTAGTGCTTACGAACTCTCGAGTAGGTGACTCGGGGAGTGGAGTAGGGCAGGGAAGGTGTCCTTGTAGCCGAACCACTATAAATATTTGTGTCGTGGTGATGTGCTTCTTACTCTTTATCTTTCATTACATGTTTACATATCTATCTATCAACGTCCAACATAAACAACCAAATAGATTGACATAAGTCGATCTAAATATTTAAAAGGAAGTTTTAAATTGGTAAAACTATTCAACCCCCCCTTCTAGTTTTCCACAATTGGCATCAGAGCTTCGTTACCAAGTTTCTTAAAGTATGTTGTACTTTAAAGACTTGATACGATCCGTGTATGTTTGAAAACTACAAAGAAGGATTCTTTTTGTCATATTTTAAAAATCATTATATTGTTTATTGTTGGACAATGATAGAATGCTCTAACATTTTTTTTAAAGCATTATCCATACTTGGATTTGGAGTTACCAAGAATATCATGAAGAATCTATCTAAATATTTCTTTTCGTAAAAAGAATGTTTAGTGTTGTCATTCTCACAACATAAATCTGGAGATTCCAAGAAGATCACAAAACATCTAAATACTTCTTTTCTTAAAAAAATATTTAGCAAAGGTATGATCGTTAATTACTTACTTTTATTTTTATTATTAAAATCTTAGTTGCATGATTTATTAGTAAATTGTTCAAGTAGTTATCCATATTATAGTCATCAAAATAGTTTTCTTCGACTAATTTGTATAGACTACATTACCAACTCGTAATAATGATATCTTGGTTATTCGATAACCTCAATTATTATTCATCACAAAGGATTTATTGACACTTCATCTATGTCAATAAATATCCATGTGAAACTTCTTATATTATGATAAAATGGGATTTTATTATAATGTTTGAAAAGCTTCCCAAGAATTATGACTAATTCTTAAAAAGGGAACCTCGTCTAATAGGAATAGTATTAAATCTTCAAAACCTCAAACCACAAGTTTTAGAGCCTTAACATCAAAACACTAGGCATTTTAGAACTCCCAAACCAAAGTTATCAAGGAATGTTTGAGCTAACTTTTGCTGTCATGCCGGATCCCTCCGTTTATACTAGTCGGATCCCAAATGAGAGGGATCCGCGGGATCCGTGCAACAGAAGACAGTATAAGCTAAAGAATGATCACTGTGGATGTTCCACAATTATACTCACCTCAAAGACTCACGAACAAAAACTCATGTACTGTTCATAGGAGCAATTTGATCATTCCTTTCAAGTTTAACAATCACTTGTGTAAGTACAATCTTTACTACATTGTTAATTTAATTCCTTGATTTCTAAGATTACAATTTCTTCATCTTTAAGAGTTGGGTTCAAATGGGTTTATCATAATTTGTCACCACATTGTTTTCTAAGATAATCTAAATCAAAAAATTAACATTGTTAATACAAATTAAACACATTTCTTGAACTCAACAAAGATGATGAGAGCAAAATTGTGATCAAACCCTCTAGGTTACTATTCACAATTAACACCACATTGTGTTTGTATTGTTTAGGAACATCATGCCAAGCAACAAGCAACAAGATTACCAAGACACCGCTCACTACATACCCATGTACCATAGGAAATATGGATTAAGTCCGGACGATAGGAAAGCCTTTAAGTTGCTTGAAAGGAGACTCCTTCATGAAGGTAGAGTTGTTGATCCATCATTTATTGAAAATACCGACATAAGGGAAGTATTTGGAACTATTGGGTTTGATTGTCTATTGGATATAAACGAGCAAATTTTCCCGGTCTTTGTGCTTGAGTTCTACAATACTATGGGTATAATTAGAAATGATGATGGGTCCATCTCAATTGAATTCACCATAAATGGACATGAGTACACTCTTTCACTTGAGGAGTTTGGAAGAATAATAGGGGTTCCATATGATGGTGTTTGCATGTATTCTAATTAGTGGTCGTTGGAGGAGATACACTCTATGGTTGATCATCACGAAATTTATCATGCGACAATCCCTGAAGCAACCACGGTAAGGGACACCGTGTTTATGCCAAGAGCATCCCCATCAAGGGTTACTAGGAAATCGAAAGTGATCTATAGGGATCCTTTCCAAATGGAGCTCTCAGAGATGTACGGGTTGTATAGAAAATGGGAAGATGTGATAAGGGAGAATGTGGTATGTCTAGTAGGAAACAAGGATCACCCCAACGCATGTCTAAGCTTCATGATCTGTTGTCTAGTGACCGAGACTCACTTCAACATTGCCTACTACATGGTCAAGAGAATGGCAAGTGTAAGAAGCATGGACAAGATGGTGCTCCCGTATGCAATGCTCCTAACTCGTCTTGCTAAATTCATCTTTGCATTAGACCCTTCTCCACAAACCTATGACCATAGCTTTTGCAACAAGGTTATGGTACCATTGACCGAGGGAAGAACCACGAGGTTTATCGTAGATGGCAAGAGGCCTCACCCACCCACGGATTCCTCGGAAGAAAGGGAGGGACCAAGAGAAGGTGAAGGAAGTAGCAACCCAATCGGAAATACCGAACTCGACCCCTTGGAGTATATCAACCAATTGCCGGATGTTCCTGGCGCATCACCCGAATGGCAACAAACCAAGGGAATCTTCAAGTGCTTTGCCAACTTCTTGAAGAAAAAGAGGTAGAGTGAAGGACGGGTGAAGACGAGATGGGGAGGAGGAGAGAGGTAAGGTCTCAGGACCCAAATGTATGATGAACAATTTCAAACAAAGGTTTGTAACACTTTAAGCTATGCTCGTAGTATGTAGGTATCGCCATATCTTGGCACTAAACAATCCTAACTTAGGTATTTGGAAAATGAGATTTTATGACCCCTTGAGTGGTCGTCGTCACTCATTCTAGGAATTTAGCTCTTCCTACTTTGATATATATTATATTAGTTGTGTTCTTGCATTTAGTCCCCATAGAAACAACTAGGAGAAGCATTTACTATAAAGTGCAAAGTTGCACATTTGCTGAAAACTCTCTGATCTGCAGTAGGCGGATCCCAGCATATGAACTAGCTAGATCCCTCCTAGAAGGGAACCGCAGGATCCGTGGCATCTGATATGCAATACAAATTTGCTCATATAAAAATAGTCTACTAGATCACCTCACACGAGTCAAACATAAGATACTAGAGCCAACTAAGTCTTCCTCAAATAGTTGAAAACCTCACTCTCATCCATGGCTAACCTAGGATATATTTTGAAATATTTTTGATTTATCAACTAGTCAAAACTCACCATAATTCCGCTCCAACACTCACACATTATCTATCACGTCTGATAGAACTTAGTTTGGTCTATCCTTCAATTTTAGCAAATTGATCTTAATCATCTTTGACTCAAAATTAGGCTAAAAAATAGTTTTTCATTTTTTCTTTATTTTTAAAGATTTTAGTAAATTCTTCTTAGGACATCATCTGACTTCTAGGACTTGTTACCACCATTTCTCCATATCAAACTAAATGGTATCCTTGTCAAACACATAGTTAGACTACCCAAAGTCAATTTTCTTGCCAAAACCATCATTAAGCACCATCACTTATTATGGTTGAGGATTTAAGATATCCAACAGCTAAAGACTTCAAAATTAAGTCAAAACCTCGAAATCCATTGATAATAAACCTTACAAAAGCATAATCATTTCACCTAAAAACCTGCCTGACAGCCGGATCCCTGGTCTTTAACCAGGCGGATCCCTGCTGAGAGGGATCCGCTGGATCCGTAGCTGCAGAAAGCCTCAATCAGCTTCCATATTCAATTTTAAGTCACCTTTTGGTTCTCTAACCACTTTTAGCATTCATTTATTATCCTCCTAGAGCTGATCAAAACCTTAAGAGCATGCTTAGTCCTCTAAGTGGCCAAGAATTTAATTTCCTAATTCAAATTATCCTTTATAAACCAAACAACCTTAGGTTTAAGGCACCATCCTCACTTACCTTTCAAAATCAGCAATTAGAAGCTTACATTAACATCATCATCACCATGACTAAGGCTCTTAGCAACAACTCCTCAACCTTAGGATCATCCAAAAGAAAGGGTCAAATGATCCATGAAATATCTTCCACCGAAACATCCCCCATTAGAGATAATGATACTAGAACCCCATCTCATCAAACTCATCCAACAAAGGCTAAGAGAACCGCAAGGATTAGCATCAAACCTTTCGGACTAGAAAAAGGATCCTCTAGTTCAATACTAAACTTGACTAGTTCTAGCAAGCCATCAAAACCCTCATTCATTGAGCATGGACTACACTCCTTGAATGAGCCTCTCCCTTACCCAAACATCTACTCATTAATTCATTCACCACCAAGAAACTCCCATTCACCAACCTTTTCATTGAATAAGGAACCACCAACAACACCAACTAGCCCATCATGGGAGACAAGGAATAACCTTGATCATATGGAAGAAGTTCCATTACCACCCTCATTTTTAGAACCTCATCCTACTTCTCAAAATGAAGAGCCACAATCACACATAGAGCCTCCTCAAAATATCCATTTTCCTTCGGGTCCAAACCAAGACAATAATTGTCCAAATTGTCTAAACACTCAAGGACTTGTTCAAGAAGCACGAAATGAGATACATTTCATGTTTAATCATCTTCTTGCAAAGTTAGATCAAATCAGCAAGTCCACTCATACCTAGACTCAAGCACATTATCGCGTCTTAAGTCTAGTAACTAGTTAGTATTAAGTGGTACTTGTATGTCCTAGTTCATTCTCTTAGTTTTAGAGATTTGTTAGATTATCTCTTGTTTTATTGAATGAATATTTATATGCTATGATTATTTTGTGCGTTGTGCTTGTTATTGTACACATATCTCATCTCTTCATTAGCATTGTTTGACACATCTTCACTGCTGAAGAAACTGTCAACAGATAGCCGGATCCCTCCTAAATGACTAGCCGGATCCCTCCAAGAAGGGAACCATAGGGATCCGTGGTACAGAAGGACAAATTTCTACTAACTTGAGTTTTATTTTCAGGAAATTATGCACTATACTCTTGTTTTTCTAACCCTTACTTTGTAGATTTTCAAAATAACACATGAAGATTTTTGACACCATAAAGCTAGGGGGAGCTTTGTGTCAAACGATATTGCATAAACATTTGCAACTTAATCCGATTTTGGATTATACTTCATGACACCCCATTGCAACTTTGCAATCTTCAAGGGGGAGCACGTTTTCGTCATTTAGACGAACCATTTGCAAACACAATTAGTTTATTTCACGTTATGTCCTTGACGCCCTCTCAAAGGGATGGACTCGTCAAGGGGGAGTTAAGACGAGTACCATTCCCGTCACTTGCTCTCTTTACATATTCTCTTATAAAAATTGTGTTAGTTTCTTTTAACACTTTTTTTTTCGACAAAAAGGGGGAGAAGAAAGTAAAAACTACTAATTCAAATTTGCTACGAATTTTAGTTTTTCTTAAAATAATTTTATGTTTTGTCATCAACAAAAAGGGGGAGATTGTTAATACAAATAAGCCGTAAAAACGTTTATTTATATTTTACGATCTTCTAATGTTTTGTCGATAACAAACGTAAAATCATTTTAACGAAACAAATAGAATACGTAAATAGTTTGAATCAATAGTTTCCTAACACACTTACGTTTTCACATAAAACACTAAAACAAGTATAAGTGATTTTATGATTTAGATACATATGTACAACAACTAGTGTTTACATATTGGGTTAGCATATACTTAAACTAAGTATACTAAAATGGGTAAAAACAAGTATATACTAAAATGGGGTAAAAACAAGTATATACTAAATGGGTAAAAACTAGAAAATGGTATTGACCCATAACCCATGGTATTATATATACCACTTAACCAAGTTCATTGTATCCTTGAGATACATTGCATCTAAAGAGAAAACCATGGATCAACCCATAACCCATGATCCATGACCCATAACCAAAAATACCCATGGGCAAAGAGGAGCGTCCCACGGATCCCTAGCTTTGTGCTAGCCGGATCCCTTGTGGGAGGGATCCGCGGGATCCGGGGAACAGTAGATAATTTCCTCTATAAATACAGAGCCATTTCTTCCTTTCTACTTATCACTTTACATACATACTTCTCCAAGTATTATAACCCTCTAACCTCATATCCAAGTGATCTATGTAGTTTGTCTTTTGTTTTTGTGTGATTTTCTAGGTTCCTCTTAAAGGCGAGATCACCACTTCTTGAAGACGAGCAAGCTCAAGTCCATGAGTTGCCATGCTTCGTCATCATCAAGACAACTAAGGTTCTCTTGTTGATAGTTCTTTCTTTCTCCATAGATGTTGGGTTGAAGGCATTAGTGAAGAATGCCGAAAGTGTCAAGATGAAAGCATTAGTGAAAGGTGCTTATCGTCCGTGTCAAAGCATTAGTGAAGAATGCTAAAGGTGTCAAGACGAAGGCATTAGTGAAGAGTGCCAAGCGTTGTGTCAAAGGCATTAGTGAAGGATGCCGAAGAATCAAATCAAGTGGCATTTGGGAAGAATTCCTAGGTCGTATAATCGATGAGGTGCATCATTATACATATAAGTATTTGTTTATTTTCCAAGGATGGTGATATCCTTGATGCTGTTGTAACAAGGAGTGGATCTCCTTGACATTAGGTGTTGTGTTGTGAAGGGTAGTAGTTCCTCCATAGTAATGGAACTAGGTGCTTAGCCTAGTACCTAATAAAGGTTAGGCGACGTTGTGTTAGGTTTGGTTCGCCTTGGTGTGAAGGAACTTGGTATTTAGCTTTGTACCGGAAAAAGGTTAAGCGACGTTGTGAAGGCTTCTCCGCCATAAGGAGTTGGTGTAGTGCTTACGAACTCTCGAGTAGGTGAGTCGGGGAGTGGAGTAGGGAAAGGAAGGTGTCCTTGTAGCCGAACCACTATAAATACTTGTGTCTTGGTGATGTGCTTCTTACTCTTTATCTTTCATTACACGTTTACATATCTATCTATCAACGTCCAACATAAACAACCAAATAGATTGACATAAGTCGATTTAAATATTTAAAAGGAAGTTTTAAATTGGTAAAACTATTCAACCCCCCCTTCTAGTTTTTCACATGTACCTTTTAAATCCTTATCACCGTTGCAAATAGAGGGACGGCGTCGCCCTTTGTCTGTGACGCCGTCGGGTGCACTTCCAGCCGCTTGAGTGTCTTGATCTTGACTTTAGCCATTTTCTTCACATATTCAAGCCTTTTCGTCCAAATAAGTGTCATTCCAGCATTTTTCCTTCAAGAGACCTAAAAAGTGAAAAGGAACGAAATTAAGCAGTAACGGATATAAAAATGGTCGATTAAGGGCTTAAATGACCCCTCAAAAGTGTACCTTTTAAATCCTTATCAAGCATATAAATTTTCATATACAAAAAACTTGACCGAAAAACTAACCATTCTTGTATACTTTGGCTTGGTCCCGGATTCCTGGTTGTGTTTATTGATTTTACTGGATGTGATTAACTATTTCTCCACCATAGCAGATATAGGTTGAAATTAAATAGTAATAATGTATAACAAAAATAAACATAGCGCAATGTAAAATATTAACGGCTTATCTTTTTAATTGTACAAATTTATTGCTGTAAGCATCAAGAGTAGTAAATTTACTGACCTCCAAGATGTTTAATGACGTAATAATCTGTGTATGGGTGATGTGGAGCTTCTGCTGGATTGTATATAATGCACTGTAAGTCTTGCATCTTGTCTTGTTTTCGGTTGTATAGGCATAGGCCACACAAGAAAATTTTCCACAACATATTCTTTGGCAATCATTTAAAGTTAAGTTATATCTTTCATCAATTACATGCTCATCCGCATAGATGTAGTCATCTTTTAAAGTAAAGTAACAATCCTTCCTGCATTTTGAAGTATCGTAGTTTTCTTCAGCACAACTAGGCTCATTGGTCGAGCTGCATAAGACATTTAAAATTAGAGTTGAACCCCGAAGAAAACCATATTGATAAATCTTCAAAGATGGAAGTAAATCATATGTTTTTGTTAGATATGTGAAGGATTGCTCGGTTTCATTAGAAATGTAGTAGCGATGCACATTTGGACTGGAAGATAGTAAATGTGAGTTTTTGAACTGAGTCACTGACCATTTTGCCAAGGTCCACTCTTCCAGTGAATGTTCCCTCGCCTCAGGATGACCAGTTGACCTGTGCCATTAGGGTCGATCGTTAATGTAAAAGACCCTTGAGCTGGTAACTGATTGCTTGCCCAAGAAGTAAGTGATGATTTATGCCCTGTTTTGAGATTAACTTCAAGCTTCATCCTAGGTAGAAGTGTGTATGTTGGATAATCAAAGCTTTGCCATAAAACCTGCTTAACAGACCCATCCGCATACAGTTCTCGCAGTACCAAGTTTCCGGTATCCAACAGTGTAACACTGGCATTGCGCAACACAAGAGTAGGACTGAATAGATCAATAACAGTGCCTCCACTAGATAAAAGGCTGAGCTTTCCTTGGATGTCTATCATGAGGTTACCATATATCAGGGATTGGATTGTTTCTGTTTGCCACCCACACTGCCTTATTATAGGAGTCGTATTGATAATGATATTTGAGTTTATCCTTGTCATTTTCATTGTAGAATATCCCTAAATAAGGGCTTATGGTAGTGTGCAAGCCAAAGAACTTCAAACTAAAGACGTTGTTTGATGAAATCAGTTCAGCCCAATCCTTGAGTAGTTGACCTTTATGTAAGGTATCTGTTTCTGAGTTGCACGGGTTGCTGTAATAATAGCAAGATGAAGTGAAGATGAGAATGAGGTATATACTTCTCTCTACCATTGTTTCAAGGTAGATGTAGGATGGTATTTTCTGATAATGATTTGGGGGTTGGGAAGTATTGTTATTGCTGGAAACTGTTTTTTGACTCAAATTTCCTACACCTTTTTTACAATAGACTTGGTCAATAGAATTAGGCATCCCTTTTTGTTTTTTTGTGGATAAGTACTTTGTTTGTTAATGTTCCCTTAGTTATGTGCCCCATTCTTTACTCCTAGTTGTTGTAGACCAAGAGATGTATAGCAACTTAGAAATGTCACACAAGCATATTGATTTAAGTAGGACGGTGAAAAATTGAACTTGTTGAGCACGTTGGCTACTGAGAAAAAGTAATTTTATTCATTAGCAAATTTTCTTGACTCAAAGTCTACAACTTCTTTTTATAATGTTCTGTTAGCCCATATTTTGTAATATAGTTATGTATCGGGCTTAGCCCAATTCTAGAATGTACCATAGACTTGTATATATCGGTATATTGTATGGCAAGAATCATTCAAGTCAATAAAAGATATTCGGTTGTGCCAATTATACGCTTATCATGGTATCAGCCTAAAATAAATCGATCCTCTCCCTATCACTAAAAGAACTCAGATGCTCCAAAGTTTCTTTCCAACCTCCAAATCTGTTAACAATTTCATGCTTCTGTGTTTACAATTTGTGCTAGGTCACATAATTCCTAAACGAATATTGGTGTTGATTCGTGCTTAGGTCACGAACTTGTTTCACTTTTCTCGATTCTCAGCCCTCCTTAAACAACCCATTCTCATTCATCTTGTACGATCACCCTCACTATCGAACATGACTGTCACTGAAACAAATAATGTCCCTATCTCAGAAAAACTATCAGCCTTAACCCATCACCACCTCCTTACGCGCGTACCTGTCAACTTAGATCTCGATGATTGGAATTACGGGTCATGGGAATTTTTCTTCGACCAATTTTGCTTCACTCATGAAGTCACCAAGTATACTCATGGCACAACCACTCCGGGTACATCAGCTCCCTTGACGTCGAAGGAACAAAAAGTGGACAAGATTTTCCTCTCTTGGATCTTTACGACCCTATCCGACCCCCTCAAAGAAAGGTTGGCCGTCACACGACCTCAAACCGCTAAACAAGCATGGGACCTTATAACCACCATTGTCAAAGATAACAAGAGATCTCGTACTAGTGCTCTCAAGGCGGAATTGAGATCACTTAAACTAGGTGATCAATCCATGGAGGCATACTTTAGCAAGATTGAGTTGTTTGCCATGATACTAGCTAGCCTCGACTCTCCTGTAAATGATGAAGACCTTGTCCACTTTTCTCTCGAGGGCTTGATGGATAAGTACGATCAAGTGTGTGGCGTCATCCATCACAAGGACCCGTTTCCGGATTTTAAAACTACTTGCTCCATGCTACTCACCGAAGAGATGAGATTGAAGTCAAGGTCGCTTGCCCTTCCCGTGGACTCATCGTCGTCATCTCCCATTGCTCTTATGACCGACAAAGGTATTCTACGTACCCCATCTAATCCTCAAGTTAAACCACGTAACCCATGTTATAATTATGCCAAGGGTTCGTGTCGGTACGGTACGGGATGTAAATTTGTGCACAATGTTAATGCTAAACGAAACGTGAGTCATCTTGAGAATAAGGACAAAACTGATACGGAGGAAGTTGTTCTTCAAATATTGAACCGATTAGGCATCACTGGAAATGTTTATTCTTCCTCGGCCTATAATGTCAGTCAACAAAAACACCCCACTGGGGCTACTGCATACCATACTTATCACACCCCCAGCCTAATTCCTTACAACTACACTCCAAACCCAACACACCTTCCAAGCCCATCACGACCAAACGGCCCACCTCCTGGATTTTGCTATCCTATGAACCCTCAAACAACCCCTACGCACACCCATTTTTACACAACCCAATAGGCTCCACTGTTACTATGCTAGTATGCTCAGTCCACAGGCCCACCCAACTGTTACTGTTCATCAGTTGACTTTTGGCCCACCTGCTACTGTACAGACTTTGAATAGTAAGACCACACTTCCATATGGTTCGATATCCTCCCACATTGGTCAACCGGTCAACGCGGGTCAAGAAACAACCTTGCCTCATGCTTTCGCTGCTGGAACGCTCCATGATCCGACAACCGGTGCATGGAATATGGATACAGGTGCGAGTTTACATCTTAATTCTTCCGTTAACAGTCTTAGCAGTATTTTCAATATGTGTATGTATCCGTCTGTCTCGGTTGGTGACGGGCATTCTATTCCCGTCACCAATACGGGTCATAGCATTTTGCCAACCCCTAGTCGACCACTCCACTTAAATAACGTTCTTATTACCCCTCACATTGTAAAAAATTTGATATTTGTTCGTCAATTTGTTCAAGATAATAAATGTACTGTTGAATTTGATCCTTTTGGTTTTTCTGTTAAGGATTTCATGACGCGTCGGGTGCTTCTCCGATGTGATAGCACCGGGGACCTTTATCCAGTCACGACTCCTTCTCCTGATCATCAAGCTCTCTTCGTCAGTCAGCATACAAGGAATCAGCGTCTTGGACATCCAGGAAGCAAAGTGTTACGTCGTCTTGTTTCACATAATTTCATTTCATGTAATAAGGAAAAGCCTCCCGTGCTTTGCCATGCCTGCCAACTTGGCAAACATGTTAGACTTCCATTTTCTAGTTCAAATCATCGTTAATTCCTGTTTTGACATTATTGACTCAGATGTGTGGACTTCACCAGTTCCGAGTCTATCAGGTTTTAAATATTATGTATTGTTTTTGGATCATTATTCTCAATTTATTTGGGTTTATCCGTTAATTAACAAATCTGGTGTTGTGTCTAAATTTGTGATATTCCGTAATTATGTCCACACACAATTTCAGTGTGAAATCAGGTCTTTTCAATGTAACCATGGCAGTGAGTTTAACAACCGTACCCTACATACACTCTTTGCTGACAATGGTATTCAGTTTCGCTTCTCATGTCCCAAAACATCCCAACAAAATTACAAATCTAAAAGGATGGTTCGCACCATCAATAACCTCATTCGGACTTTGCTTTTTCAAGCCAACCTTCCACCAACATTCTGGGTTGAAGCCCTCAACATGGCTGTTCACTTACTAAATATGTTACCCTCCACTGCTATTTCCAATGAAATCCCTTATTCTCGACTGTTTGGACAAAATCCTAATTATAGCCTTTTACACACCTTTGGCTACCTATGCTATCCACATCTAGAACCACACCACAAGCTTGAACCACACGCTACACCATCCATTTAACTAGGAAAAGCCTCAAATCACCGAGGCTATCGTTGCCTCGACTTAAACACCAACAAAATTATACTTTCTCGACATGTCACCTTTGATGAAACTGTCTTTCCCTATGGCACCTCTAAACCCACAACCGCACCACAATATAATTTCTTAGACGATCCGCCTGATATAAATCCGATACCACCATTTGTCCATGTACCCCAAATAACAACTGAACCAGTACCACCATCTCAGACTACAATACTACCTGATATCACCCATGACCCACCACCTTCACCACCTCAAGACCAAAACACACCACCAACCCTTACACCACCCACTACCACATCTCCCACAATCATTCCTGACCCCCCACAAAACCCAAACCATGTGTCAACTCATTCCATGGTCACACGTTTTTGTGTCGGGACTAATCGTCCCACTGTTCGTCCTAACATGCTTGTGTCTTCAGTTTCCTCCTTACCTAAATCATATCGTGAGGCTTTCAATGAAATCAATTAGCAAAATGCTATGCATGACGAATATAATGCACTTATTAAACATAGAACTTGGACTCTGGTAGCTCGCCCTATTGACACCAAGATTACTAGGTGTATGTGGCTTTTTCGCACAAGTACTTGGCTGATGGCACTCTTAGTCGCTACAAGGATCGTCTTGTGGCAAATGGTAGTAATCAGTTGGAAGGAGTTGACGTAGATGAGACTTTTAGCCCGGTAGTTAAACCGGGAACCATTCGGACTGTAATGAGCTTAGTAGTTTCTCGACATTGGCCGATTCATCAGCTTGATGTCAAGAATGCCTTCCTGAATGGTAACTTATCCGAGACAGTATATATGCATTAGTCCCCGGGTTTCAAGGATTCAGCTCATCCTGATTATGTATGTTTGTTGCAGCGGTCTCTGTATGGACTCAAACAGGCACCTAGAGCGTGGTTTCAACGATTTGCTTCTTACATCACTCGAGTTGGATTTTCTCATAGTCGTTGTGATTCATCTCTTTTTATCTTCCGGCAGGGGACAACTACGGCCTACTTACTATTATATGTTGATGACATCGTGACTCACCGCTTCTTCCGAGATCTTGTTACGTACAGATTATTCATTCTTTGCATCGAGTTTTCAATGACCGATCTCGGCCTCTTAATTATTTTCTGGGCATTTCAGTTACTCGAGATTCTACATGGTTGTTCTTATCACAGAAGAAATATGCTATAGAGGTTTTAGAGCGGGCTCACATGCTTACTTGCAACCCTTGTCGGAATCCTGTTGATACCGAGTCCAAACTAGGGGATGATGGTGATTCGGTCTCTGACCCAACTTTATATCGGAGTCTTGCTGGGTCGTTACAGTACCTAACATTTACCAGACCGGATATCTCTTACGCGGTTCAACAAGTTTGTCTTCATATTCAAGATCCTCAGGAGCCTCATTTCTCTGCACTTAAGAGGATCTTGCGCTATGTTCAGAGCACTTTGGATTATGGCCTACATTTATTTTCCTCATCTACTACAAAGTTGGTTGCCTATTCTGATACTGATTGGGCTGGTTGCCATACTACTCAGAGATCCACATCTGGTTACTGTGTTTTTCTTGGCAACAACTTACTTTCTTGGTCCTCTAAGCATCAGCCTACGTTTTCTCGTTCCAGTGCTGAGGCCAAATACCGTGGTGTCTCAAATTCTGTTGCCGAGACTTGTTGGCTCCGAAACTTACTTGGTGAACTGCACACTCCATTATCTTCCGCTACACTTGTTTACTGTGACAATGTTAGTGTAGTCTACTTATCTTGTAATCCAGTTCAACATCAATGTACGAAGCAAATTGAGATAGACATTCACTTTGTTCGTGACTTGGTTGCCGTTGGTCAGGTTCGGGTTCTCCATGTCCCTTCTCGCTATCAGTATGCGGATATCTTTACCAAAGGATTGTCATCTGCTCTATTTGAGGATTTTCGCTCCAGTCTCATTATTATTCGATGTCCTCCCGCTTCGACTGCGGGGGAGTGTTAGCCCATATTTTGTAATATAGTTTTGTATCGGGCTTAGCCCAATTCTAGAATGTACCATAGACTTGTATATATCGGTATATTGTATGGCAAGAATCATTTAATTCAATCAAAGATATCCGGTTGTGCCAATTATACGATTATCATGTTCTACCGAGTCAACAGAAATAAACATCACTACCAAGTTGATGTCTTTCCAAAGCTTATTACCCAATTGTATACCGCTTGCTTATTAGGATGCCCCATTATGGACCAGGAGTTGCTTACCATATTACACACAATACACAACTACACAAGCATCAGAAAATTATGTATCTTTTTGGGGATTTACTTCTCTTGTCGTCTCGCATTAACGACCTTTAACTATTGACAATGAATATAACAATGCAGAATGGATATCAGCATCCGCTAATTATATAGTAAGAAAAAAAAAGGCTAGTGAACATAAGTATATAGAGATGTACGTGGTCATTAATCAAGTATGAATGAACGGTACGGTTTGGGATATAGGAATCAAAGTATCCACACAAACATAGAGTTAGGATCAAATAAGAAGATTACTTAAAATAAGAAGGAATAAGAAGAACTATAACCGCAAATCCGAGATGCACCGACATAAATTAGATGCATCCGTATAATCTTAGATGCATTATAACGCACTATAGTATGTTTTCTAGCTTTTAATCAGATGCATATACGTATATTAGATGCATTTCATGATTTCTCTTGTTTTTTGTTCCTCTGCACATGCCGAAATCATGAAAATCAATTTGCACCATCTATACATCAAATTAACTTTCGAAACTCAAAATGTTGCATCTATATGAATAGAAATGCATCTAATGCAAGTCGTTGCATCTCAAATGCGTGGTTTTGATCACTTCTCACCATTTCTTATTTTAGTTTCTTCTCACTGGATCCCTGCTCAACAAACATAATATAGGGTTATGAAACTCAATACTGTGAGTTACTCTGATTGGCCAAAAAAGGACCCAGTCCTCCAAACAAAACATAACTTATACTCTAATTGTGAAAATGATGATCTTTCGGTCTACATGACACAATAAATTCCTCTCATGCGTTATTTAGGTATCCGAAATATGTAAAGGTATATTTTTCCTTCTGGTAGCTAGCTTTAATGATTTGATTAGTTCATATGCTTTCATTATGTGGACATCATCATGTTGATGACAAACCCTGCCTACTGATATATACAGTTGGACTGTAATGGGTTTACATTCCAGCGACACTCAATGCTGGTGATTGCGAGGTTGAAATTTCTAAGCGTGTAAGCAACATCATCTATTGAAGATCAGGTATGTCAGATGCCTGATATGGTGATGTCAGTGTCAGAACGGAGTCAGGAGTAGGTGCAATTCCTTATTTAATAGGTCCAAAGCAAGTGATGTCTAACCAACAGATAATTCAAATAATAGAGTTAAACCTTTGTCCCAAAAACAGAATCTTTGATGTGGTACCTAATTTATTGCATCAATCTATTCAATTATTTAATACAGTATATATTTTACCACAAACTTTTTTAATAGGAAGAATCGAAACAAATCCTATCTACTATCACAGTTTGCTTGGTTGAGTCCCCAAACTTGGTGTCGGCATGGCCAAATCTTTAAACTTGTTTGGGACTAACTGAAATGTCATTACGTATATAAAAATTGACCGGTAAGCGGTCAAAATCGTATATAAATAAGGACAGTCTTTCAAATTGTATAGATATGCAGACGATGTATATATATATATATATATATATTTTTTTTTCTAATTTATTAATATAATGATCTTTTTAAAATTATGATACTTAATTACGTATTAGAACAAAGCAGGTGACCACGGATAACCGCGTAGCTAAGCTGGATGAAAAATTATACAGTAATACCTTTAATTTATGGATTTTTAACTGTGTCTCTAAGGTGCATGAAGTTAAGCAGTTAATTGACAAACATCCGTCCCAGAAAGACACAGGATCTACAAAAATTGTACTTTTCTGCGGATCCCTGTGTCTTTTTCTATGAGACCCGGTGTCGTTTTAGTGTGCTTAACATGTGCCTTAGGGCACATGTTAGACAAACCCTTAATTTATTATTGAAACTCTTAGCAATTTTCTTGACTCAACTTTCTAACCTTATATGATGTTTCACTTGGTCAACAGAAGATTTATAAAACAGACTATCTCCTTGTTTATAAGTTATCAATATAATTATCATCTGAGAGGTCACCGAATTCATGGTGCCTTTTATCTTGCTACAACAATTGAAATGGATTGCCCGTTTATGGATCCTTTCCTTAAACTATCATCTCTTGGTGCCTGCGGCTCACTCCTATCGATGAAAAATGCTGGTTTTTTTGGCTCAGGTAGATGCATATTTTCATTAGTAAGCATAGAAACAACTTCAGACATGGTAGGTCTGTCAATGGCATGGTCTTGAACACACAAGAGACCCACATGAACGCATGTCATTACTTCTTTGGGAGTGCATGAATCTTCTAGTGTTGGGTCCATCAATTCCAAACCTCTGCCTTCGTTCCACAATTCCCATGCCTAAATACATTTAGATAGTTTCATTAAACATGTAATATATGTCTCAAGTGATAACCAATGGTTTGGATTTGGTCTCCTAAGTGGTTAAAGTCCCTGGAGGTCCCAGGTTCAAACCTTGGGGAGAAAATTAATCCCCATGTGGCCACGGAGGTTCACCTGCGATGACTCCGGGCTATCCAAAAGGGTAGTCGCCCTGGGATTAGTCGGCTCGCAATGTCGAGTCGGAACCCAGGTAAAAAAAAAAAAAGCCTTAGATATGATTAACTCACGAGCCCTAGAAGGTTGAGTGGATGTTCCGCATCATAGCTCCCATGGTTCATCTTGCTGCTTATAATCTCAAGCAACAAAACACCAAAGCCAAAGACATCTATCTTGGTTGAAACAGTGCCGTCTATCAGATACTCTGGCGGCATATAACCACTGAATATAAAATTAAGAGTTAGCATATGTGAGATAGTATATAGGAACTCGTGCTGACACAAGACAAGTTTTGGACTGACCGTGTTCCAACAACTCTACTTGTATTTGCTTCAGACTCGTTGATCCTGAATAACTTAGCCATGCCAAAATCTGATATTTTTTGCTTCAAATAGTCATCTAGCAAATTGTTACTTGCTTTCAGATCTCTATGGATTACCCTCAATCTTGAAAACTTATGTAGATATAGAAGTCCCTGAGCAATGCCGTCAATGATTACAAAGCGATTATTCCAATCTAGTAATCCTTTCTTGCTAGGATCTATTAGTAAATCAGTAGCAGCAATTAAGGAAAATCCGAGTAATATAGAGAATTTAGCAAGTGTTAGATCTTACCAAATAGAAAGAAGTCCAAGCTGTTATTAGGCATGTACTCATATACAAGTATTTTTTCTTGCTTTTCTACGCAACACCCTATAAGCTTGACCAGATTAGTGTGTTGAAGTTTGGCAATGAGCTCAGTTTCATTCTTAAACTCCTTGATTCCTTGTCCAGAGCTTTTTGAAAGTCGTTTCACTGCAACCTCTTGCCCGTCCGCTAATTTCCCCTGTGAAATCCATTACATGAGATTTTATTTGAAATCTTCTTAACCAGTGTTTTCGAAATTTTACCTTATAAACTGCTCCAAAACCCCCCTCTCCTAGCTTATTGGTGTTTGAGAAACTGCTTGTTGCAGATGAGATGCTTTGAAAGGTGAAATAATGCACCTCAGCGTTGAAATTCTTATCTCTTCGTACATAATTGTAGAAGCGCCTCATCTGATGCAGCAACAGCTTTTTTATTTTCTTAGCTTTACCTAAAAAATAAAATGTGGTTAGATGGTAAGCATAAATGATACAATATACAACATCTGGTCCATGGAGAGAATTCTTGATTCGTCAAGTTTTTGTAAGACTATTATGATGGAAAGCATGATAGATGTATCATATTGACCAGGTCTTGAAATCGTGAAGATAAGTGACTATTGTTTTGTATGAATGGAGTAAGAATGTGATACCTCTAACATCAAGCTTCTTGTATGCCAAATAGCATAATAGGAGTAGAACTAACGGTACAATCATAACAATCACCCCAATCCAGGCCTTACTCTTCTTTCTGATCTTAATCTGTGGCACTGAATAATTATAAATTGTTAAAATAATTTGCAGAAAATGCTAGCTTATAGTGTTTTTATACCAAGAAAATCTAGAACCCCAAGTCCCAAATAGTTCTTCTACATTTTGGTTCAGCTTGGTTACATTAATAGGCTACATTGGACAGGTTTTATTTTTTTGCCCATCGAAAACAAAAGGCGTCCGACGTAGAAATATATAGAAAAAATGATGATGTATAATGAGGATAGTTCAAGGCAAGAGATTAATGGCTTATCAAATAAATTTTGCAGTTATTATTATCACAAGGGACAATAACTTGAAACGACACTGGTGAAAGATTTTATGCATCCAGGTTGGTTTTAAATACTGCAAATTAATGAAGAAACGTTGGGATATTGGAAGAAAAGGTTTTGTGGACACTCGCAAATGGTGAAGTATTACATATAGAACTCTTAATTTTCTGTGTATTTTGTTTCAAAGTTTTTTTCTTGAAGATTATCGTTTTAGCAACTGTCATAACTATTCCACAGATTTAAGCACAGTGCCAATTTGGATCTCGTCAGCCTACTAACTATGGGACATCTAGTTAGATGAATATACAAACCCCTTCCATTTGGTGCTCTGCATGTCACTTTGGGATGCTTTAATTTATAATAGTAATGAGTTCTGCCTGCAGTATCTACGAAACAACACTGTGAATAGTGCTTAAGAGTCTGTAGGTGAAACAGATGGACCCTAACGTGTTGTATAAGTAGGGGTGGTAGACCTACAAACAGGGTGTGCGGGGAGCTTGTGTCACAAACATTATTCATTATAGAGGAAGTAGAAGTTCATATATATAGTAACAAGGCTGATCCTTTTCTATATCTATCAAAGCATAAACAGGAATAAACTTGCTAACCTCCACGATACTCGATTGTGTAGTATTCTCCCTGGGCTGCTGATCTATTGTATGTCATTTGAGCATAAGTTTTGCAGCCTGCCTTGTTTTTGGTTGCATAAGTACAGGCCATGCAAGAACAATTGCTCCAGCATAATTTTTTGCAATCATACAGTGTCAGGTTATAGCTTTCATCATATACATACTCATCCAAATAATTATAATTGTAGTAATTATAATGGTCATCATTTGATGTTAAGTAATAATCTTTCCTGCAATTAAATTTTTCAAATTCATCTTCAGCACAACCAGGAGGGTCGTTGATCAAGTGGCAGTGAACATCTAAATTTAGAGTTGTGCCCTTAAGCCGACCATCCATACGCATCCTCAGAGCTGGAAATGTATCATATGTTTTTGTTAAATATGTAAAGGATTGCTCAGTCTCGTTAGAGACATAGTAAAGGCGGACATCTGAACCAGAAGATTCTAGATCAGTGTTTTTGAATTGACCATTCTGCCATGGTCCACTTAGCCAGTGGGTATTTCCTCGCCTCAGGATGACTATTTGATCTGTGCCATTGAGGTCTCCTGTTAAAGTAAAAGACCCATCGGCTGGCAGCTGTTCGCTGCGCCAAGAAGTGAGTGACCATCTTTGCCCAGTCTTGTGATTAATTCCAAGTTTCATTCCAGGTAGAAGCGTGTCTGTTGGGTAATCAAAGCTTTGCCATAAAACCTTTTTTTGAGACCCATCTGGAAACAGTTCTTGCAGTACCAAATTTCCAGAATCCAACAGTGTGACACTTGCATTACGTTTTACCAAAGTAGGACTGAAGAGATCAAGAACAGTGCCTTCCTTAGATAAAAGGCTTAGCTTTCCATGAACATCTATCATAAGATTGCCGTATGTATCTGGGATCGGATTGTTTCTGTTTGCTACCCAAACTGCCGAATTACGGTAGTCGTCCGGTTCACGGTCTCTGATTTTGTTTCTGTTGATGTCGTAGTGGTAGCCATAGTTGTATTTTCCATTGTAAAATACTCCTAGATAAGGGCTTATGGTAGTGCCAAAGCCAAATAACTTTAAACTGAAGATTCTGTTTGATGAAATCAGATAATCCCAGTCCTTGAGCTTTTGACCTTGCTGTAAAGTATCTGTTTCTGAATAACAAGGATTATTGCAGTAAAAGAAAATTAAAACAATGACAAAGAACATGCTTTCGCCTGCCATTGTTTCAGGGTAGACAAAAGCGAAGGGTTGAGAAGTGATAATTATGGTGGTAAGTGTGAAAAATCTTGTCAAATGTTATGCATGTTATACTTGGTCAACTAAAGATAAGACACCCCCTTTCATGTGGATGTTATAAGAGCCTTGTTTTTCTTCTACATCGTAGTCATTAGAAGTTGCTTAGCAATTTACACACTGCACACAAGCATGATTTAGGAAGCTTCCAAATCCTTTTTTGTATTGCAGTTTTTTGTGTGGGTGGGGCATTAAGGGCAGTTACAAACTATTACACTGATAAATTTGATCTAGTAATAAACACATGTTAGACTGCAAAAGTTCTTTTTTTCGGTAATTGGTTGTCCTAATAGCACCCACCGTACAAGACCCACCCACTTCATGGGCGGGACCCTGTTTTGTGAATGCCTTCGCGGTTCACGAGTATCCTTGCAGTGATTAGGGATCCACATTCAGGGTTTAAGATATGTGAACAAAAATATCTATTTTTTGTTAACGTTGAATTAAGATTTTTGAGCAATAATTAATATAGGAGCAATGTTACATCTACAAAAGGTTTATAAACTTATCTTCACACAATGATTTGACAACTAAATTTGAAGAGTGAGAAAGAGATTATGATGCAATATGATTGGACCAAAACACTTGTCAAGTTGTGTGGATAATTTTTTGTAAACTCTTTATGCAATATGACTACCATGAAGGCGTGAAGAATGGGGTAGACGTTGACCAAGTGTATCATACTTGTAAAAGCTATCGGAACTTTGAAAAATAAGTTTCTACTCACATCAAGATGAAAGCGATGTCTTTTGTGATGTGTACTAGAAATTGAAGAACACAAACGGGGTGTTTGGATTGTTGGTTTGTAGGAGGGTAAATAATTGTTTGGCATTTAGGTAGAAATGTAAATGCCAATAATTCTCGAAATGAATGTTTATGTTAGTTGGCATTTATGTTTTGTTTAGATATCAATCCTCTTTTGTCGCAAGTTTACTTTATTTTTTACTAGCATTAAGCCCACCCGATAGGCGGCTAGCATTAAGTCTTTTTATTAAACATAAATGTAGTACTAAAAATGATTTAAAATATAAACTATGTAAATAACATAATGTTGAAAGATAAATAATTAACATAATATGTCATTTGTAAATAATTCGGAATCAACATAACTAACTTGAGTGTATTGTTTAAAAGTTGAAAAGCTAAATAAATAAGAAAAAAATTATAGTCTATGAAGGAGTTTTTTACACACGACGTTTGTTATGTAATTGCAATGGTTGTCGTCTTTGTTACAATATAACACTTTAAGACCTTTTTTGATCTTTACCTTTGATACGACTACATATAGTTGTCAGTGCGAAAAAATCAGACGTTCCAAGTATAGACCCACCTTAAATAAAGTTTGCCCTTGACTTTTTTCTATAATTGAAACGTCTGTTTTAATGTACTTATGTTTAAAGTTAGTTTGAGTATTTTATATAGCATGCATACAAAAACTCATTCAAAAATATTCTTGAGAATTATGAGAATGGCTAATTTAACATAATATTTTAAAATAATAATAGTAACAAAAAAAATAGAGAACTATTAGAAACAAAAGTTGGCGACGTACTAAGTTTATATAAATCAATAATAATGCAAATGTTTGTCAAAACACAATGAGTATGAGTTTCATAAAATATTTTAAATCACAATTGTGGAATTAAAACGTATCATAATATTCGTTGTTCACTATGTTTATGTACGGAATTAATTGTTTAGTACTCCACTCGCTTCTCAATTTAATATCAGTGCTGCCATGTTTCCGAAAAATGATGCAGAGAAGGCATACATGGAGAAAGTGCCTTATGCAAATGTTGTCGGTAGCTTAATGTATGCTATGATATGTCCTCGACCGGATATTAGTCATACTGTTGGGATGGTGAGCAGCTATATGCATAACCCTGGAAAAGGACATTGGCAAGCTGTTAAATGGATATTACGATATATCCATAACACGGTCGATGTAGGCTTGGTATTCGAACATTGAAGTAGTCAGTAAGTAGCAGGATATTGCGATTCTGACTATGCTGGAGATTTAGACAAGTGAAGATCTACTACAGGCTATGTTTTTACTCTGGTAAAAGCTCCAATTAGTTGGAAGTCTACCTTAGAGTCAACTACTGCTTTGTTAACTACGGAAGCAGATTATATGGTGATTACAGAGGCTGTAAAGGAAGCAATTTGGCTTCAAGGGTTGCTCGGTGAACTTGGAATCAATCAGAAATTTGCCACGATGCATTGTGACAGTCAGAGTGCAATTCACTTAGCGAAGAATCAAGTTTATCACGCAAGGACGAAGCACATTGATGTTTGGTATCATTTTATTCGAGAGATAATGGAAGAGGGTGGAGTCAGAATCGAGAAGATTCATACTTCTAAGAATCCTGTCAATATGTTGACTAAAGTATTAGTTGAGATTAAGTTCAATTACTCTTTGGACTTGATCAAAATTTTGAAAACTTGAAGATTAGTTTGAAGACTCTACCAACGATGGTTAACAGCGAGATTGAAGATATTAGTATTTCGCCAAGGTGGAGATTTGTAGAATATTGGCTCAAATAAGGGACCCACTTTATCTTATAAATCTCATCCAAAATATTAAGAATCTCTGCAAGATTGAAGATATGCTAGTTGATGAGATACAAGTTGGTCAAGTTGATAGCACATTGAGATGCTTGTTTGCCTATAAATAGTATGGCTTTCCTATCAGTTTAGTACACCAAAACACACATACAAGCAATCTTGTAGTGTTCTCTTCCTTTCTTTGTTGTAGTAGAAATAGTATATGTTTCTATATTTAAGAAATATATAAAAAAATTTGGTGTTGCATCGCTTCTTCACTTTCATATTGTCTAAATTTTCAATAAGCTAATTTAAGGTATAGTTGTGGTGATCAAATAATCACACTCTTTACCTAGTCGGTGCAATATTATCGCGGTTATTCCACAAAATATATAATGTTTCACTTGGTCAACTGAACATCTACAAAACAAATTATTTCCTTGTTTATAGTTATCAATATAATTATCAAAGAGGTCTTTGAATTCATGTTTCAAGCCGACTTATTAGAGATAATAAAACTCTAATACATGATTTTGGAGCCTTTTATCTTGCCACAACAATTGAAATGGATTGCCCGTTTAAGGATCCTTTCCTTAAACTATCATCTCTTGGTGCCTGTGGCTCACCCCTCTCGATGAAAAATGGTTTTTTGGCTCAGGTAGATGCATATTTTCATTAGTAAGCATAGAAACAACTTCAGACATGGTAGGTCTGTCCGTCGCATGGTCTTGAACACACAAGAGACCCACGTGAACGCATGTCATTACTTCTTTGGGAGTGCACGAATCTTCCAGTGTTAGGTCCATCAATTCCAAATCTCTACCTTCGTTCCACAATTCCCATGCCTATATACATTTAGGTAGTTTTCATTAAACCTGTAATATGTCTCAAGTGATAAGAAAATAAGCCTTAGATATGATTAACTCACGAGCCCTAGAAGGTTGAGTGGATGTTCCGCATAATAGCTCCCATGGTTCATCTTGCTGCTTATAATCTCAAGCAACAAAACACCAAAACCAAAGACATCTATCTTGGTTGAAACGGTGCCATCTATCAGATACTCTGGCGGCATATAACCACTGAATATAAAATTAAGAGTTAGAAAATGTAAGATGGTATATAGGAACTCTTGCTGACACAAGACAAGTTTTGGACTGACCGTGTTCCCACAACTCTACTTGTATTTGCTTCAGACTCGTTGATCCTGAATAACTTAGCCATGCCAAAATCTGATATTTTTTGCTTCAAATAGTCATCTAGCAAATTGTTACTTGCTTTCAGATCTCTATGGATTACCCTCAATCTTGAAAACTTATGCAGATATAGAAGTCCCTGAGCTATGTCGTCAATGATCAAAAAACGATAATTCCAATCTAGTAATCCTTTCTTGCTAGGATCTATTAGTAAATTAGTAGCAGCAATTAAGAAAAATCCAAGTAATATAGAGAATTTAGCAAGTACTAGATCTTACCAAATAGAAAGAAGTCCAAGCTGTTATTAGGCATGTACTCATATACAAGGATTTTTTCTTGCTTTTCTACGTAACAACCTATAAGCTTGACTAGATTAGTGTGTTGAAGTTTGGCAATGAGCCCAGTTTCATTCTTAAACTCCTTGATTCCTTGTCCAGAGCTTTTTGAAAGTCGTTTCACTGCAACCTCTTGCCTCACGCCTATTTCCCTGTGAAAATCCATCACATGAGCATTTATTTGAAATCTTCTTAACCAGTGTTTTCGAAATTTTACCTTATAAACTGCTCCATGTGAACCTTATTAATGCTTGTAATGCATCTTTAGATAATTTATTTGTTTTATGTAATGTATGGGTCAATATGGGTCAAATACGTTTGGGTCAAAACTCTTAACCCAAATAGCCCGTTAGTATTTGGTTTAATTAGTTTGACAGTTATGTATTGGCAGTTACAAAACGGTTATCTTGAGAATCGACACAATGGTTGACCTTGAAAGGTTGTGTCGTTTCACAAGGTATATAAACTCTAGGTTTATGTCAATGTAAATTAAGTCCTTTATTATATTACTGTTTCATTGTTACTCATATACAAACTTATACAAACCAAACGTTGTACTTAAAACTTATGGCAAACATCAAACGTCTGTTAGAATGCAATTGTCTTCGACCAAAACCTGTGACAAGATACCAACAATGGTATCAGAGCGCATGTTCTGATTCATGGAGGAAGCAATTGCAAAAGAAAAACAAGGCACCTCTCAATACGCATTACTTACAAAGGGAAGCCCAACCCAATACCCCAAAGTGGCCTAAACACAAGAAACACATATCCCCTGAGGGAAAACAACTACTTAAGAAGAGAATGGAAGAAGTTGTATTGTTCAACGCCTCAAAAACTAAACACCCACTGGAAAGCAGTTACAAACAAATTGGAAAACCAAGTAAGTTATCCAGAAGAGAAAAGTGTGCACGTTGCTATATTTGCAAGAAAAAGGGCACGTTTATTGGAAGTGTACAAAGGAGAAGAAGACATGTGATACAGAAAACATGGAATAAAACATCATGAATACTGCGAACCCAGAAGACCAAGAACCATTCAAATATCGACCAGAAACTGTGCATGTAACATCAGATTACATGGTTGAGGGTTCTGATTTGAAGAACTGGGATGACATATGGTATGTCAAAACTATATACAAGAAGCATATGTGTCCCATGAAGCACTTGTTCAAGCGAATGATACAGAGATTCAAAGTGGAGGGGACAGAAAAGAGGGAAAAGAAATTCATAGTTTCATATGGCATAGGAGAGGCATATGTGGAGACAAAAGAAGGGAGATTGGTGATACCAAATGTAACTTTCACACCAGAAGTTACATTGAACATTCTGAGTTTAGAGCAATTGGAAAACCAAGGATTCATGGTAAGTTATGAAGGCAATAGATGCAAGATTGGGTACATGTTCAATAACATGGAAGAAGACTTCAAACATAAGTACATAACAACACCATAGAAGGAGAAAATGAAGAAAGCATCAAAGAAAGTCATGACAGATTCTTGGATGGGTACTTTAGATCTTTGGATCTTGATGAAGGATGCTCTTTAATTAAAGGCATCGAAGAATTGAATATGGACAGTAAAGGTGATCATGATTATATAGATAATGAGTATCTAAGCATGAATGGGACTTTGTACTTCATGAAGGTAAACACTTTCGACATATTTATTGCATTTCTAGACTTATTGAAATAAGATAAATTAGTATATGGAAACTGGGAAGTGTTAAATGGGAAATTCATGGAGTTGCTAAACTGGTTTTACATAGGATTTCTAAGGCAACAAGAATTAGGAGAATTACCACCATATATAGGGCCAATTAAGATTGACTTATTAGCCTTATACAAGTTTTTTGATACACTGGGTGGGTATATGGATGTTACTTTCAATGGAAATTGGCATCAAGTTGCAAGAATATTAGGATTGGCACATGAACATTCTGAGGCAGTAAAAGAGATGTACAAAGAGTATATTGGCATGGTTAAAGTGTATTATGAAGAGGCAAAGAGGGTGCAAGGAAAGCTAGATGATGAGGCAAAGAATGGCAGAGGTGCCAGACATTCAAGGCTGGTTGATACACGTTTATTGGTGAGTACCAGAGATGCTAGAAGAAACTCCAAAGAAAAGGAGCAAGACTGCTAAAGGAGATACATTCATGGAAGATGCCAACAATAGAAGCAAGTATGAAAATGCTGTGGAAGGAATGGGTGCAAGTAGCAGTGATGATTTTGAAATCATTACTTGAAGATTAAACCAGGAAGCAAGAGGAGCTTGGCATTAAAGCATTAGGAGGGAGAATGTGAACCTTATTAATGCTTGTAATGCATCTTTGGACAATTTATTTGTTTTATGTAATGTATGGGTCAATAGGGCTCAAATACGTTTGGGTCAAAACTCTTAACCCAAACAAAAGTAAGTATTTAGTTTAATTAGTTTGACAGTTATGTATTGGCAGTTACAAAACGGTTATCTTGAGAATCGACACAATGGTTGACCTTGAAAGGTTGTGTCGTTTCACAAGGTATATAAACTCTAGGTTTATGTCAATGTAAATTAAGTCCTTTATTATATTACTGTTTCATTGTTACTCATATACAAACTTATACAAACCAAACGTTGTACTTAAAACTTATGGCAAACATCAAACGTCTCTTGGAATGCAATTGTCTTCGACCAAAACCTGTGACAAGATACCAACACTCCAAACCCCCCCTCCCCTCTCCTAGCTTATTGGTGTTTGAAAAACTGCTTGTTTCAGATGAGATGCTTTGAAATGTGAAATAATGCACCTCAGCGTTGAAGTTCTTATCCCTTCGTACATAATTGTAGAAGCGCCTCATCTGATGCAGCAACATCTTTTCTGTTTTCTTAGTTTTCCCTTAAAAAATGTGGTTAGATGGTAAGCATAGATGATACAATATGTAACATTTGGTCCATGGAGAGCATTCGTAATTCGTCAAGTTTTTGTAAAACTATCATGATGGAAAGCATTATAGTTGTATCATATTGACCAGGTCTTGAAATCGTGAAAATATGTGACTATTGTTTCGTATGAATGGAGTAAGAATGTGATACCTCTAACATCTAGCTTCTTGTATGCCAAATAGCATAATAGGAGTAGAACTAATGGTACAATCATAACAATCACCCCAATCCAAGCCTTACTCTTCTTTTCGATCTTGATCTCTACATAAATTGTTAAAATTATTTGTAGAAAATGCTAGCTTATACTGCTTTTATGCTAAGAAAATCTAGAACCCAAAGTCCCGAACAGTTCTCGTACATTTTAGTTCTGCTTGGTTATGTTTATTGGCTACATTGGACATGTTTTATTTTTTCCCATACAAAACAAAAGGTGTCTGACGTAAAAATATTAATAAAAAAAATGATGATGTATATTGAGGATAGCTCAAGACAAGATTTTAATGGCTTATCAAATGAAGTGTGCAGTTATTATTATCACAAGAGACAATAACTTGAAATTTATTATGACACTGGTGAAAGATTTTATACATCCAGGTTGTTTTTTAATACTACAAATGAAATGAAGAAATTAAACATTGGGATATTGGAAGAAAGGGTCGTGGATGTGAACTTATAATCTCGCTCATTGCTTCAAATGTAAAACACGAAGGACCGATATTGTACAATAGATAGTTTGTAACCGTTTGGTAGTTACATGGCAGTTACAAAAAGTTAGTTAGAGTTAGTTATTTTCGGTTATACACCGAATGGACACAATGGTTCAACAAACTGGTTGGAACCCTATATATATGCATGTATGTACTCGATTTCTAAGTTAGAGGAAACACTTATTCATTTCATACTTTGCAACTTTATATTTCGATCTAGATTTGGGACAACAATTGACATTAAGAGCAAGTGGTTATACGCTTCGTTTGGATACCAATATCATTAACGTAAACACCAAGAAGTACAAGGAACCGTGTTGTTTCTCCTCTCTTCCAAGGGAGACAACAACTTGAATAAGTAGGCGCAAAAGAAGATAGTGCACGATCGGCTTTGCGTGGAGTTGCAAACGTTTACATCAAACGATATTGGTGGGACAAAACTTTGTTGGTAAACAACGAAGGGAAGGAAGGAAACTCTTGACGTAAAAAAGGAAATGTGGAACAAGAGTAGGAAAGCGCTAAAGATTTTTCTTTTGTGTTGCTGTTAACGCGACATAGGCAAAGGAAAAGGACACATCGTTTGGTTTATAAAACGAGTGGGATAGAGACTTTTGTAAAACCGGTTAGAACAAGACACAAAGTAAAGAAAAAAGCGGGGTATAACGCGAGGAACGTTGTTGTGGAAAGAAAACTTGGAACGGAAAACCAAGAAGGAAAGGAGTACTCAAAGTTTGTGTGGAGAAGTGTCGGGACGACACAAGGCAACAACAACAACGGAAGGGAGAAACAAACACCTGGTTTGTTTCGGTGAAGGATACCGAGATTGGTACCGAGTTTTGTGCGTAGGAAAGTTGTTGGATTTCAAAGCAAAGGAAGAAATCAAGAACAACGCACAAGGTGGCAACGTGGAAGTGTGGTATACCGAGAAAGATAAGAAAGAAATTTATTTTTGATTCGTTGGGAGAAAATCAATTCGAAAAAAAAACAAAACCGAAAACTTTTGTTCGAAGGAAAGAAATTCGGAAAGAAAAAGGAGGCCGAATTTTTTGGAAATTCGAAAAGGAAAAGGAGGCCGAAGGTTTTGGTACACGAATTGGAAAGGGAAATTACAACGAGTCAAGGTAAGTAAGGAAACAACACGGGATAATAACGAGTCGTTGGTAAACGAATTTACTAACGCGAGACAAAGGGAATACATTTGTGTTCATCACAACATCGAGGTCATAAGTTAAACTTTCTAGATTTCAATTATATAAGATTAGTATAGAATAGTTATTTTGTACTATTAGGAAATCCCGAAAACTATTTATTGATCCCGTATTATTAGGATTCCCTGAAAACTATATATTCCCATATTAGTAGAGATACCATACTAGGAAGTATAAATTCCCATTGGATTAGAAAGTGAAGATATTAAGCACTTTTAAGATGGTCGGTGACGATGCAACAAACACATCAACTACACCAAAAACCGTAACACCTATTGCGCAATATCAATGCCCTAAGTTGAAAACCACAAACTACACAGTTTGGGCTATACAAATTAAGGTTATACTAGAGGCACATGGTTTATGGGAAGCAATAGAACCTAAGGAAGACACGCAAGCAGATGATAAGAAGGATAAGGCAACGACTGCCTTCCTATATCAGGCTTTGACCGAAGATGTGATTTACAAGTAGCGGGTTGTAAAACGGCTAAGGAATTATGGGATTCGTTAAAGAAAAGACACGTTGGAGAAGAGAAAGTGTAGCAGGCACGGTTACAATCATTGATGATGGATGCATTCTGGCTAAACTAAACGGCCCTTTAATACCGAAGGCAAAAGAATTAGGGAAAACTTTGGATGAATCACTTTTAGTACGAAAAACTATTAGATTCCACACTAGATAGGTTCATTCAGATGTAGCATCCATAAAACATACAAGTGATCTCGACGATATCACTTTAGATGAGATCACTAGAAAACTCAAGGCATTTGAGGAAAGAACAAAACTCTGGAAAGGAGGGCAAGTGGAAAGCCAGGAAAACTTATTATTCGCACATGGCGAACACTGAAAACTCCCCGAAAGCGTTTTTATAAAGCGTGGAGGAAGATCAAATTCTCAAGAGGGAACCGCGAATAAGTAAAATGAGAAATAACTCACAAGGAGGGAACTCAAATCACAAAGGAAACTCAAATAAGAATAAAAATGAGTTGGATTTAAGTAAAGTATGATGTTTTAAGTGTCAGAAACTTGGACATCTTAAGAAAGATTGTAGAGGAACATCAACAACTCAGGAAAAATCAAACCTTATCTTAGAGGACGATGAACCATCACTATTAATGACTACACACGAAACTGAACACGAGGAAGTGTTGTTGAATGAAGGCCAAATTCAACCAGGAAAATATGCTACAACGGACGCAAGCATATGGTATTTAGATAATGGTGCAAGTAACCATATGACGGGAATAAAGAGTCATTTTAGGGAACAATAAAACCTTATCTTAGAGTACAAATATCACAAATCCTAACTTGCGGGAAAAAACCAATTCCCAACTCGCAGAAATCAGAAATCCTAACTCGCAGGAGAAAACATAAATCCTAACTCGCTGAAGGAGTCAGAAATCCTAACTCGCTAAGTCAGATCCTGGAATTTGCTAACTCGCAAATCTTCAATCCATAAATCCTAACTCGCAATTCTTCAACTCTGAAATTTTCTAACTCGCAAGTGTACGTATTTTACTCCTAAAAATTCATAAATTTCAATCTAAAACACGTTTTTAAGCACAAATTTCTACTAGATCTAATCAATATTAACCTAAACCATGATAAAGTATCTCACTTTTTAGATAAAAAACGATTTTGAAAAATTTTAAAAATTTTCCTAACTCACTAAAATTCATAAATCTAAAAAGATGAAATTTGATCTTTATCACAACCAAAATGTTAGTGCAAATATTACGATATTTAATCTATACAGTCTCGTTTGTTTTGATTGATGACAAACATGTAACTTGTAATACATAGCGTAAAATGTACAAGTTACTTGTAATTGCATTTGTCTCAACATACATTCAACACCTCTCGATGTCTCAAGTCCTCGTATGTTACAACACAGGTTCGTAAATGTTTGTTATGTGGCATTATGATCAAACCCATTAACAAATCATTTAGAATGTTTAAAATACGTTTAGAGTTACTAAGTATTTTAATAGGTTAACCATTCTATTTCGAACCTCATTTTACATTTTGCATTCACAAGTATTTTATACAAATACATCTTTTGTAAAATGTCTAACAAATATATACTTTTATTTGTACAAGTAAACTAACTATAATATTCATACAAGTACTAAAGTTTACTTACAATTGACAAAATATATTTTATTTTGACAAGCACTCAACTAGATATTTTATTTTACAAAAGGTTACTTACATTTTATTTACAAGTAACTTACCCTTTTAATAAGTATATACATTTGTTTAAATGTATTTTTCATAAAAAGGAAAACACTCTTTTATTACCTCATGTATAGTGTCATCTAAATCTTTAAAAGATTTTGGAAAGATTTTGGAAGATATTCTAAGATATCAAATCTAATAAATTATTATATTTTTTATTACCACTTTTGGTTATAAATACCATCCCATGGTTTTCTCATATCTTCATCCCTTTCAACATACATTCTCTCTAACATTCTTTCATCACTTAGATCTATAGATAAACATGTAGTAGCATCCATCAATCACCCTTGTTGGATCGATATACTTTAATCAAACTAACTTAACTAGCTTGTTAAGGTTTAATAACCTCGGATAAATCCTAAGTTATTAACAAAGAAACACTGAGCAATCTTTATTAAGTACGCGGAATTTACTTAACAAAGCTAAGAAGAATAACCTTTTATTATAAACTCTAAATCTGCTTATTATGCAGATACTCTAATACAACTCTAAGATAATCAAACTTCTCCCAAAACACTAATTAACTTGTGAATTCGTAAACTCTAAAACTCATAGACTCTCGCCTCTAATGCCAATCTAGGAGTCCCTTTATAGGCTCAAGGATATCCTAGTCGGTTTACAATTGATAACCTTGTACGACAAGTAATCTAAACATAGAATACAATACTTTCTATAAACGAATAACAGTTCTTTTATTCTTGCAGTACTTTGACTTCTAGATGCAGTACTTTGACTTTGTCTTTAGCAGTACTTTAACTCTTTGACTTTTTCCAAGACTTTGGTGTACTACTACTTTTCATATCTCTGCAGACTTTCATGTCTTCGACTTTCATATCCCAACAATCCTTCCCTAACTTGAATTCTACTTGCTTGACTTCAAGTTCCTTTGTGAATGTATCTTTACAGCCTTCATCTTAGGACATATTGTCTTAGTCTTTACATTATATCTCTGTAGTGTCTGTGCTTGTCAAAGTATCTCTTATAATTGTTCTTTCTCACAACATTCAAAGAAGCTCCATCTTTCAAAGAACACAAAGAACATATGACAATTTGTACATTAATTCAGCTTTAAGTTGCATACTATTCTCATCACTACCAGTGTGTTAACTCCTCGTGGAAAGGTGAATCATTGAAAATTTAATGGATTTAGATCTCTTTACCAAAGCCATTATCTTTTGAGTAGCCAAATGTTTTGGTGTTTAAGACCATGGTACATTGATAACCATATGATTTTTAGCAAATCATCACCTATCAACAGATTTGATTTGTCTTTACCAAAAGTTGTACCCTTTTGGACTAGTTAGTTCTTCTATCTAATGGTGAACTAATTACCAATAATGGTTTTTCCACTGGCTTTACCACAAGCCATTTTCTTGTGGGCTAGCCAACTCTTCACATTAACCGATATGGTGAGTTGATTACCATACAACTTATTAGCAAGTTGTCAACTAAAACGGATTTGATATATCTTTACCGAGCGCTTTGCTCATGGATTAGCCAATCCTTTTGTAACCATGGTGGATTGATTACCTATTGATGTTTCCATCTAAAAATCCATTTAATTCACTTAACCTTTGTTTCAAAATATTTGAAATTTTAACAAAAATCACTTAACCGGTTTTAAAATCGCAGAGCATACTTTGATGAAAGTCTTGTTTGATCACTAGACTTGAATAAAGTAATCGATTTATCAAAAATAAGTTATTCAATAAAACTCATACCGCTTTACTCATCTTCTTCAAGAATAGTAGTCCGGCTTGATAAATAGGTTGATAACCATGCAAGCAGCTTCATTATCCTCTTCTACTTCCAATCCATGCTCTAGCATTCTTCTCATGAGCTCTAATCGTGAGAGGATATCTTCCGTTTACAAACATGTGTATCATTTTACCATTCTCTAGCTCTAAAACATGAACTCCAGACTCTTCAAAGAATCTCCAAAAAACAATTTCAGCTTTTCTTGATTTTTCCATATATCATCGGTGCTTTCTTCTTCTGTTTCCCACATGGTTATGAGATCTCCAAGCAAAACCACCAATTTCTTCGATGTAATATCTCCAAAATAAGCTTTCACCACATTATATAGATAGAATAGATCCACTCTATCTATAATATGTAACAAATCCCATAGTCTGTTGAAAACTTTGAAGCTTTCATCTTCTTTATGAAAAATCATGTAATCTCCATTCTTTGATTTCACAACATCAAAAGCACTAACTGAGATCTGCTCATCTTCATGTCGCATCTTCTTTGAATAATCAAAATCTACCACTTGAGATAATTTCTTAATGCATCTTTTAGACTCAGTCCTTAATTCAACTTTTTCTTTCTTTGAAAAACTGCCTTTATGTCTTCGCTTTTCTTTTTCCTTTTGCTTTTTTCTTCCTTTCAGTCCAAAAAAGCTTCTTTCTCTAAAATCCTTGATATCCGCAACACTCTTCTTATAAGCTTTGTCTCAAAGATCATAGAGTCTTTCATGTCAACATAGTTCAACTTCTCAATCCTTTTATACCCTGACCTTCAAATAAGCCATCATAGCATTCCCTCGCCCTTAGCTAAATTAGGTCTCTAGGCATATATCTAACAAGGAGTAGGTGATTGTAATGGTTCATCACCAGATTTAATTGCTCTTGCAACTTTTAGTCAGTCTTACTTTGAGCTTCTTCACGCTTCTATCTCTTTAGCATTTAACTCTTCTTGAAGCTTTCTAGCAGTAGCTTCATTCCTAGCAACTTCAATTTCTCTAATTTTTGCTAAAGTAAGTTTCTTCTTCTTTACTTCTACTAGAACACCTTTCCCTTTATCCTTAGGATCAATTGCAGGTTGAGAAGTTCTTTGTTGTTCATCTTCTTGCATTTTTCTAATAGTAACACCACCTCTAGGTTGTGATAAATCTTCTAAAATTGTAGCAATGAAGTCATCATCACTTGCACGAATTGGTTTGAGTATAGCTTCCCTCCTCTTCTTGTATAACAGTTGTAGAAGGACCAGCTTCCTCTTCAAAATTTAAAACTCTTGGAGTTATCACTTCTTGTCTAAAAGTACTTTGTCTGTTGAAGAGCAAGATGCTTTGGTGTTCAGTACCTTGATCTTCGCAATACTTTGAACTTGAACTTGTTCCTCTTGTTCATCGGTACTTTGAATGATCTTTTCTTGTTCATCAAGACTTTCGTGTTCTTTCTCCTTCTCAACATCTTTCAAATTATCTTTTCTAAATTCCTCCCAAGTTGACGAAGATTGTTGATGAACCTTGTGACGTTTGTTTTTCCTAGACCGCCTTTGCGCTTTGTTCTTGGATTTAACCCAGATTCGAAATTGTTGAACTAATGGCCACACAAAAGTCTTTAGCCTTCTAAACTTCAATTTCAATTTCTTTATCTGCTTGGCTTGAACCTCAGTAGTCTTTTTCAACTTAACCAACTCCCTTGTCAAAACATAATTATCCAATGTGATTTCAGCAGGAGGTATGGTATGTGAATCCTCTCCTTGAATAGGTGAATGATCCGCTGAATGAGAAGCAGGAACAGACCCAAAACTTCCAAACTGCTCCCAAGAGGTACTCTTAGCACTTATGCAATGGAGCAACACATGAACCAAAACTTCAATGCGGACAAAATAATTGTTTTCTAAACGCCCTGTTCATTCAAAGAGCCTTCATAACCAATATGTCGAAAAGTATCCCATATCAACTGCTTATCAAACCTTATAGCCCCGTCTGCATCATTGAACAATAAATCTTCTCGAATGGAGTCTTTAGAAATCTTAACAGTTCTGCCAAAGAACGTTGATCGAATATAATATTCATCATTCTCCATGTTTCTAGCAAGAGCCCAAAACTCTTGAACTGTGGCTCAATTATATCGGCTCCACTAAAGAGCATAACCGATAGCGAACCAAGAAGATAATCAATTAGATCATGAAAAGGATATTCGCATCAGTCTTATCCAAATTAGCACGCATTGCTTTGAAACAAGTAGGACGAATCGCCATTGTTGATTATGTACGCATGCAAAAGAGTTGTAATCAAAGAATATGATATGATGAGAAAAGATGGAAAAGATTCGAATGTATCAATATGAGAGGAAAAATTGGAAAGTAGGTATTTATAGGTGAGATTTGGAAAATCATGTTCTAAAATAACATTGTTACCGTTAGCAATAATTACCCTCAAGATATCAGTTGAACAAGACTTTTAATAAGACAAACAAGACTTCCACGTAGCAAAGACTTTCCCAAGCAAGACTTTCCAAGCAAGACTTTCACTAAAAACAGACTTTTCCAATTTCTCCGTGTATCAACTAAGTATACACAACTATCCTTCCTCAAGCAACACGTGACTATATAAATACTAAATAGTCCTCCCCTTAAATGTAGCTTACTAACTAAAATACTCCAAAACATCCTAAGAAACTCCTTGTCTCCCTGTCATGCTCACAACAACCATTATCAACAATAAAATGATCTTAAGCTCCTCCTACGGGTTGCCCCGTCTAATAAGATGAAAAGGTTAGTTGCTTTGAGGAACCCAAGCCACATGACTTGTGTTCCCTTAGAAGTGACATACTCACATTCTTTGAAAGTATATCATCTTAATTTTTCTAAAGCATGATCCAAGATATCTTGTTATTCAAAACATGTGGATTTTCAACAAAGCTTTCTGGTTTTTTCAACACAACTCTCTTTTTCTCGCCATCACAAAACATCCGATTCACTTTTGGTTGAAAGTACGCTCTGCCCTCTCTCGTACTCTTCCCTCTTAACCCATTCTCGCTTTTAACACCGTTCCCCGTGATATAAATCTCCTATGTGAATTGTAATACCTTCTAGGTTGATAGTGAGATCTCCTAGGACTTCTATTCCAAGTAGTGTTATCTGCACTTTGTTTTGTCCGAGCAAGAGATTTTGAGAAAGTACCGATCAGAAAACAAGTACTTTGGAAAGTACTATGAGATACTGAAGGTTTTGAAAAGCTCTGGTGTGGGTATCTATGATCCGGTGAGAAATTTCGTGATTGACCCTAGTTGAATTATTCCAAACCGGTTTGTGTCTCTAGGTTTCGGGTTGGCGTCCTCGTTCTTTGAAAATTTTCTAAGGTATTCTGAATGATGTTGACAATCCTTAATTAGATGAGTAGATCTAAAACACACAAAACACGCTTTCGACCCATAATTCCAAAGTGAGATCTTCTATGTCTATGCCCAAAATTATTTTGCCTTCTTGGTGAATGATTAAACCTGTTTTGACCAAAATTATCCAAAAAAGGTTTAGCAGATGTTTGAAAAGGTTTTGAAGAAGGTATCGCTTGTGGAGCAAGACTTTGATTTGAAGGTACCGCTTGATTTTGAACATCATTTTCAACAGGGTTCTTTGGGTTTTTCGACCTAGATTGAGCAACTAGCTTCTTCCTAAACTCTAGACTGCTACTCCAAAACGAAACATCGCCTAAGGGTTGATGAATGCCAGTGGGATGAGGAACAGCATGATAATCATTAGCTTTCTTATATTCAGGAGGGGAATCACTTATGGAACCATCATTACTAGATGTATCTACATAATTAATGAGTTCTTCATCACTAGTGGTTATATCCTCATATTCACCTTCATCCTGATTACTAGATTGGTTTTCTTCTAACTTACTAAAATCCATTCCAAAACCTAATCCAGTTTTAAGGTAGGCTCTATGTCGCTTTTGAACATAAGAAACATGTGATAGACCGCCTTCACCCCAAGCAAAGAACTTAGCTAACAAATCATCTCTTTCCTTAGTTAATTTATCAATTTCAAAGCAATTTTACGCTTTAATTTCCATTCACTAAGTTTTAATTGGTAATCTCGTTGTTCATATTTTCGTGCCCCAAGCTACTTCATTAGTTTCATGTGCTAAGATTTTGGCTTCCATAGATTCTAAGGTTATTTGATAACCAGCTACCTCAAACCTAGCCTTAACACAATTATCTCTCTCAATCACATAACCGCTAAGTAATTTATGATAAAAATCATAGCAATTTGAGCATACCTCAGATATAGGAGATTGATTTGGTGAAGTAGCCACCAATGCGAAGTTGAACAGATCATCTTCATGTTCCTTGCTCCAATCAAATCCTCCAAAACCCATCGATTCCAAACAGCATGTTCGTGATTCTTCAGAAAAACAAAATGCCCAATCCAATGCTTCTACCTGATCTTCAATTTCTTCTTCCATCGCTACCATACAAGAAGTCACCGGTTCATCATCAAATTCTTCACTCCAGTCAACTTCCGATAACTTCTCTTGAGCAACCAAAGCCTTTGTTTCAGTAATTGGAATTTCCTTAAGCTCAAGTTTGGGCTTTTCAGATGTCCTGTTTGCTTGATACTTAGCAAACCGCACTCCGCACAAAGTGACTATCTTTTGACAATTGAAGCATTCAATTTTAGATTTGTCAGTTATGCCTGTTTGGTTTGAAATCAATGCTTTTGCCTGTCTTCTTCATGTACTTTTTGATCCTTGCATTGATCATAGCAACTTGCCACCTGATATCAATTTCTTCAAGTGCATCTTCTTCGATTTGTGCTAGATCTTCTTCATAAGTGCGAGTAAACTAGCTTGTTGTGCAAAAGAAGGAACACAACTTCATCCGAGGCCATAGTGGAAGGTGGTGAAGCTTGTTGAACATATGAAGGGGTGTATAGATAGCGATTGCAGAAAACAATACTTTGGGAGAAGCGGTACTTTTAATGGAAATCTTGGCCTTCTTTTCGGATGATAGAAAAGCAATATTGTGTGACTTAGAACTTGGTTGACCACTCATCTCATGCTCATACACCTTAAGTTGATGATAGAGATCATCAAAGTCCATGACATCTAAACCTTGTTGTCCTCTGATCATTGTAGCAATTACATGCCATGAAGATGGCAAACTCATAGAAATTTCAAATTAGCATCCTCAGTATACTTACGCCTTGTATAGCTCCAACATGTTGAGAAGATTAAAACCTATCATATGCAGCATCAAGACTCTCTCTTTCACCAACTGTGAAAGTTTCAATATTGCTTGAGTACGTGCATCTTTTAGAGGCTTCATACCTCCAATCACGGTCTTGAGGCGGCCAGTAGCTTAGCATCTTTAGCATCATGAAATTTGAAGATGACCATGGGATGGCGAGATAATAGAATATTTAGTGCCTTTTTCTTGATTCCTTAGGGTTCTTTCTTTGGTAAAAGGCTGGTTTAGGTGCCTTGGGTTGTCCAGGAATATCAATGGGTTGGAACAACTTCATTCTATTGACAATTACATTCCATAAAGCATGATCGTAATGGCAGTATGCTTTGCCTCATCTTCATGCACCAGAGATCATATTCTCCATAGCGATTATGGAATTACAGTGAGATTGAGGGTGGTGGAAACTGACTTGTCGTATATCGAATATTGTTGGTAGGGTTTCTTCTATGAGTTTCCACACAAGCTCACGATACCACTTGTTGGATCGATATACTTTAATCAAACTAACTTAACTAGCTTGTTTAGGTTTAATAACCTCGGATAAATCCTAAGTTATTAACAAAGAAACATTGAGCAATCTTTATTAAGTCACGAGATTTACTTATAAGCTAAGAAAGAATAACAAATTATAAACTCATCATATTGTTTGAGATACTCTAATACAATCAAGATAATCGAACTTCTCTCTACAACACTAATTAACTTGTGAATTAAGTAAACTCTACTTCATAGACTTCATTACCTCTAATGCCAATCTAGGTCATATTATAAGCTCAAGGATCTGATGGGTTTACAATTAACCTTATGCGACAAGTAATCTAAACATAGAATACAATACTTTCTATAAACGAATAACAGTTCTTTTATTCTTGCGATTACTTTGACTTCTAGATCACGTCTTTGACTTTGTCTTTAGCGATTACTTTGACTTTTTGACTTTTCATTACTTTCTGACTACATTACTTTCATATCTTTAGTACTTTTCATGCTAACTTTCATATCCAACAACCCTCACCATCACATGATCATAATGCTTCTAACATTCATCTTTGTTGTAAGCATATTTTATATTTTGGGAAAGTTTAGAGAATCTAGCCATCCTCATTCACCAAAGCATATCAACATATGAAGATTCAAGATCTCTTGATATTCTCATTGATTGAAGACTTCTTATTTAAGAAGATCATTTAGATTAGTCATTCATATCCATTAGACATTTATGTCATGGATCATCATTGTAAACATTATTGCATCATCACAACACTTTCACCAAACTAGATTAGATGGGTTATGTTTTTGAACCATAAAACACAAGGTTTGTTATGTTGGGCCATAAAACATAACGGGAGTGGTTGTACTGAAAAGCTCGACATCTAGCTTAGTGTCAGAAATATTGTATAAGCGACGTTAGGTTGGTTCTACCTCGAACTAGAACCCGGTATTTAGCTTTATACCGGAAAAGTGTAAGCGGCGATTGTAAGGTTTTCTCCGTAGAGAAGCTTGTTGATTTAGTGAAGTAACTCTCGAGTTGGGTACTTTCGGGAGTGGAGTAAGGAGGATTTGGGACCGTATAAATCCTCGTGTTCGGTTTGCACTTTCATTTCTTTTCTTTATCTCTTTACTTTTATAATTGCTTGTTATGTGGTTTGATGTTTATGCTTGTGTGACAAATTAGTTTACTATGCTTTATATTAGTCACAAGCAATAATTGGTACTTTCATATTATAACAAGCTTCATAAGCGATTTGATACATAAGATCTAACGTTTTTAATGGTAGCGTATTCACCCCTCACGTTTTCACAATGGTACGAGCCCGTAGCTCTTATTTTCAAAACAAATGGTTTTTAAAATGGAGCACGATCCATGTATCAAATTACCATTGAATCGAAATATAATATGAAAAATGTTTTGCTAATTATACTTAGAAATTTTGTTGTTAAATGTTTAGATAAGTCACATTAGTAAAAATAATAAACAAAATATGTGTATTATATTTTTCTATCAAATCTAGTAAGTCCTACATTTTTTAGCTGTGGTAAGTACATTTTCAACTTTACTGTGAAGACCACGCAGTTAGGAACCAAAAAGGCTCCTTCCTTGTAAATTTTGGTTCCTGGTACTTACGATGCAGTTTTGCCAACAAAAAATTCATAACTTATTAACCGTAAGTCCGTAGGAGTCGAGCCACCTATCATTTTAAATGGAATTGAGTCTACTTTCATTTAAAACTACTCTCATGACCTGAGTCTAATTTTAAATAAGTGAAATAGACCAAATACTACAGTATGTCCAAGATATTAAGTTTTGCTTTAACATAAAAACTCAAATTTTTGAGTCAAGCAATTTAAGATGGTATTCTTAGAACATTGATATAATTTATTTTGAAACTAAATAATTATGTAATATGTTTAAAGAAAACTAATCAAGCTTGGTAACATCATCACATTTAAGCGATAAATGACGAAAAGTGTTTTTCTTGTTATGCTATGCTAAATGACCACTTGTTTATGTAGTTTGCATATATGTTTGCTTCTTATTTTCAAATTTTGTTTACACTTGTTTGTTTGAATAATATAAGTGTCAATCTTGCCATGTTATTTATTAACGCTTGGCGATTTCTTGTTTATGCACAATAGGACATTTGCTAGATTTTGTGCACTTAGTTGGAAAATTGTTTTACCATCACTTATAGACTTAGATCACTTCCTTTGCATAGGTTATACTAACATCTCGCATAACGTATGAAATGTCATGACTCAACAGCAATGAGTATTAAGTAAATTAGTCAAGTACTTTGAAAAATGGAGGTTTTAAGAGAGTGTTTGGTACAAGGACAAAAACAATGTTGTATGATGTAATTTATTTATTTTTACTTTGTAGGATGATAATATGACTTAAAACAATGTTGTATGCTAACCGGTTTATGCAGGTGGATAGCACAAGTGTGTTATCAAATTTTACCCATTTTCACTTATGTGAAAATCGTTAGCCCTTGGTCAAAGTCTATGCTCCACTATGTTTGTATATGTGTTATTGACTTTTTCTAACTAGAAATGATTAATGTCACATGTTTTAAGCAAAATTTCAGGTTTGAAAAACTCCCCAACACCTAAAAATGGATTCTGTGAACTTTTACGGTGTCCGAGGATCGGAAGCACCAAAATGTTTGTACCGTCTGTTATGCATTTTGGTACATACATACTGTCTGGTAGGACCAGGCGGCACCAATTTAAGGGTTCGCTTGTGTAAAAAAGTGTCGTGGATCCTCTGATTAAATTGTTGAATTTTACTAAATCCCGTAATCTAATTTACCAAATCTCGTTTCTAGGATACTTGTTAATGCATATCTTTCATATCTCACTCAACACATCCTCAATGGATTAACTTAGGATGTTTGACATGATCTTAGACACTTCCATCTCATTAGAAACTACCATCTTTGTATGGATTAACATCAAATAAAATACATCTCTCAGTGAATCCTTAGCTCCATAAATCGACACATTAGGGATGGTCATTTTCACACCTACACTTTTACTTTTCCTTAAGCTTAGCATTTCTTAAAGCAAAGTCAAAATGACTAAATCCTCAACCTCAAATAAACCACTAAGATTAGCATTCGATCTTGTTGCTTCATTAAACTTGAACTCTTCATCCTCGGACTCGTTACCTCTCAACATCTCATCACCCATTCAAGATGTGAACTTTCTAAACTTAAGTACTCCAACTCCACCACCAAAATCACCCATCATTATGACTACTTCACAACCATCTAAAACACCTTCACAACCAAAGTCTCCAAAACTTGTACGTACCACCACCAACATCTCCTCACCCGTTTGCGGATGGCTTAGATGACTTACCAGACTAACAAATCTGGACTCATTATTTGCAAAGATATCATACACAAGTCTAACATATGACTATAGATATTGTTTTTTATCTACATGTATTGCCTCACTTGGTTAACATGAAAATAATGTGTCATCCTTCAAGACGATAAGTATTTACCTAGAGTCATAACTCACCGCATTATGTTAAAGACATATTATCAAGTCTTGTTATCCTTGAGTTCAATCTAAGCTTTATAATCTCAACAAATTAGGATTAACAACTTAAGTATTTTCAAATATTCAAGTATATGCGACTTACGATTGTAGTCATTAAAAGTCATATCCAAAAATCAACACCCAAGTATTTTAACAACACATGTTGAAAAAATCTAAAATGAATCAAACACTTATCAAAACAAACAACCTTTGTGCACTTATCCCTCTTTGACACCTACTATCCCTCTTCCATCTTTTGGCACCATTAAGCGTTTTGCTCATGAACTTCCAAGAGCATCCTTTAAATCAAGCGTGCCCTTTCAAGGTGAACCTATACCTCAACCCCTAAGCTTCATAGACATGACCAAAACTTCAAGCACTTCACCCACTAGTTGTAGCAACCAATGAACCATAAGAATTAGTATCCGTACTTTTTGTGTTCAACATCTATGGACAAATAATCAACCTAAGTACTCCCATAGCACAACAAACCCTACATCACCACATCCTTATTTAGACACACTAGAAGACCTACCACCTAGATCAACCAATCCACCATCCTTACCATCATTTGAATTAGTTGAGTGTATTGCTCAAAAAGCCCTTGTGTCCAACACTTGTCTTGAATCAAATGCGTTTGAACAAACTCAACCATCCTTTCCCACATAAAGGACTTAGATAATTCATTATGGCTAGAACCTCAACTATCAAATAAGCATGGTGCTCTTGGTAATTGTTGTCAATTTCCACTAGGTATAAGTAGTACTACCTTCACAAATTATCAAAGTATTAGTAATACTTTGTCGTTAAACTTCTGCATAAATTTAGTTAAACCTCAAATCAACATTTTAACAACATATGTTAAAATGCAATCTCAAAGCCAACATCATACACCCCAAGCAACAATGACTCTTGAGGAGTATACATAAGAAACTCCAGTGAATTCCTCTTGTCATCATCTAGTGAATATAATCTTGAGACCAAGTTTATTTAGATGGGACTATCCGATTCAAACACTTTGGCTTCATATCTTCATTTAGGAAAACATGATGTTTTGAAAAACATTATGCCTAAGAAATCATGCGTTAAGTATTTATCTTGTTAAAAGGATATTGTATATCCTATGCATTATTCTCTCTTTGCGACATAAATGGTTGTGTTACAAGAGATTTCATTACACCTCATTGGCTAAATGATCTTGAAACGAACATCTACAAGTTCTATGAACTAGCATATCCAATTCATCTTGTCATACTTATTTTCATAAGCATGATAACTTTATCCCATGCGATAATCTCATTTGTTGAAAGATACTATTTGTATCCATTTCCTTTCAAGAATACATCATAACCTAACCTTGCTCAAACCTTGTGCACATCCAAGGTTAAAAATACACATCTCTAGAACATACACATGATCTATTGAAGTTAGTAACCTTATTTAGATTCTTGTTAAATAAAGTTCGAAAGAGCTTTCTTGATTTAACATATTCCATTCCCTAGTCTTAGATAATCAAATCACTTTTAAAGTATACACTTCAACGTAAAAGATGTCATCCATTAGATCATACAATTAACTATGTAATTTGAACAACCTTAGATTCTAAACACAAGATTAAAACATATTGTTTATCAACACACCATTGTTAAAATTCATGTGTATAACATGACATCCTCATCACCTTAGTTATATTGCATATTAGTTGTGTCACATTAAGCCAAGTATTGGTAAACTATCATCTTTTATGCACTTTAATAGGCAAAAGTAGGAGTTCCCATCTTTCTAACATGAGAATGACTATTGGAGAACCTATTGCACTAGAAACTCAATTTGACCAAACGGTTGAATTGCTTCACGGAGAAGTTGGGTATGTGGAATCACCCGTAAAATGGTCGAGTGTTTAGCCTTAATTGAGCACCGCTAGTAATAGTCTCATATTCATTCTCCAACTTGAAAAATCTTTTTTCCTATACTTGCCTAAAGTAAGTGTTAAAACATTGATAGTTTGCTTCGCCTTAGGAATACTAATCAAACAAGTAGTATATATGACTTTTCTTTTAAAACCACTTGCATTGCACTTACATGTGTTGATAACATGTTCTTGTTTGATCTGATAAGTTGATTTGACATTATCTTAGTGTTTGATAACTAGTCAAATGTAAACCTTAAATGCGGTTTTATCTTTATAATGCTTGTATTCTTGTTTCATGCTACTAAACGTTTAAACCTAAACTTTATTTGCATGACGCTTACTTCTGAATTATTTTTAGCATGATTAACATGTTAATATGCTATTTTGATTTGATGATAATTTTGATATGATATATTTGTGTTTGAAAGCTATTAGTTGGCATTCATTACATCTATGTGTAGTTCGATCCAAATGATACATGCTCCAAATTGTTATGTCTTAAACATGGCTTGCATGAATCTTTCATCTTGTTTCTTTTGCTTCTTGTCACACTATTTGTTTGCTACGTGTGCACATATAATCTGTCAAAGTGCTTTTGGTATGACAAACTTTTAGAAGCCTTTTATCTTACAAATTAATCACATAGATTATTGTATATCCAAGTATGCCTAAGTGTCTAAGTCTAACGACAAAACAATCTCATAAATGAAATGTCTTGAATAAAGTCGTATTCTTGCATAATATGATTGTTTTGATGCTATCTTGTATGGTGATTTCTTGTCTACTAAGTGCAATGTGTTGTTTTTGCTTATATAATATGTTATCATTTGATTTCTATCATGTTAACATCTTTTGTCACTAACAAATTTGTTTTGTAGGTTGATAACAAATTATTTGTTATCTCACTTGGTTCTAACTTTTATATGCTCATTTTGCATAATCCTCTTTATTGCTACGTAGATTAGTACTATGCTTTATGGGACCCTACACTTGCATATAGTTTAAAAGCATATAGAATTAAGTTCTAGAGGGTTGGCTTTGCATTTTTGTCTTTCAACCGACCTCTTTCCAAATCTCATTTTTGCTTTTGCTTTCCAAAAATCATCTCCATCATTATTTAGTTATAACAATACTCTAATCCTCTTCACTTCCTATTAGGAAACCACATGTCTCATCATACGATCATCTGTATCGAGGAAAAGAATGCGTGACTTTAAGGATGAAGTTCATTGTATGCTAACCATCATCGAGAAAAACATCACTAAGCTCATCTCTTTCGTTAACCGAATAACCTCCTAAACACTTTGTTGTCATTCCTTATTTGATACATTACACATTATGTTGGATGTCCACCAATTAAGGGGAGAGAAATCCATTCACATAATTGTCTTTTGTCAAAATTTATGTCTCTTAGACTCTAAAATACCAACACATAGGTAAACACCACTTAGCTAAAACCGGTTCACGAAACCACAACTAGTTCAACCCTTTTAACTTTTTATCACAAGTTTGCACCAATACCTCATCAAGTGAAAAATGCATCATGTGTTTTACAAAGCGTCTTCATCTCCACATATAGGATTTTCCTTAAACTAGCACCTTACAACTTCACTATCTAGAACACCATCATAGGATCTTATCCTTTTCTCGTATATCATGCATGTCATTGTCAGTGCAAACGATATATTAATCAAAACCGCCATTCCCAGCACCTTTTCAACACGTTGGTCATCAACTCTCAAATGATGTCATCCTCATATAGGTACTCATTATTATTATTAGTATTTTCCATATTGTCTTCACTTCTTTTCAAAGTGATAATCATCCAGGTCGGTCAAAACCATGCTAATACTACCTTTCCCATTGTCACCTAGAATAGGTCATCTTTATAATTCGTGTCAATCAATGAACGAATTTATCTTCATATTATCGTTTATTTTGGTATCTTCATTATAATATTCTTAGATAGAACGCATTATTGATTACTCTTGGGTTGAAGCATATGAGAACTTGCTCAAACAATAGGTTGTTAGCATCAATAAATCATTCAAATCATAACCCTTATGCATCATTGAAATGCAATGTCCATTCATATATTTTTCCTCTTAGCTTTGGTCACTTGACATGAAGAAAGGATTGCATGAATCCATATTTTTATATTTGCTATACATTCGAGTTTCTAACTCCTTAATAGCTTCCTACCTAATCACCACCACCTTCCATCACCACTTTCACTAATCATCACCACCATGGTTTAGCGAAAACTTACTGTAAATCTCGATCATCTACCATCACCACATGAATCCTACTAGTAAACCGACACCAACACTAGCACCACGGTACACGTGGGAGACTCCATATCTTCTTTCTAGGAACTATTTTGTAGGCTTTTATCATATTATATTCTCACTTTTCTTATGATTGTAATTAGGAGACTACACTTCATGAGATCTTTGATTATATCATTTATCACATATATACATCTTATTTTTCTTTGTGAAAAGATGAAATATATTGCACTAATGTTTTTCATTGTAGGTTCATCATCATATACATTCGATTGTATATAACTTACTCATCTAAGGATGAAGTTTGCATCAATTATTTTTCTTATTTTAGGTGCTTCTTGACACCCTCGAACAAGGAGGAATATCCTTTAAGCACTCATATTGCATCGTCTATACACTTGTTTGTATATGACATATTTGTCTAAAGACAAAGCTTCTATTATACTAATATTTATTTTGAAGGTTCATCTTGACGACCTAGAGTAAGGGGAGCTTCCGTCAAAATTCTTGAATGCATCTTATACACACTTTGTTGTATATCACTTACTCGTCCAATGACGAATATAGTTTTGCACTAATATTTGTTTTGCAGGTTTTTAATCATACCTGACGCCTCAAACAAGGGGGCAACCGTCAGGGGAGCATGCACGCATTTAGCATCATTCTCACTTTCAACAAGCATTTTGCCGATAAAAAGTGGAGAAAATAGGCTAAAATTGCTATGCCTTTTTCTTTTTCATATATTTCTCATAATTTTGTTGCATAAAACTAACCTTGATGTAGGTTAAGCCTATTTATTTGATCCATGGATCGCTACCAAAAAGGGCGGATTGAAGTAGGCGATTTAACTTCACTAGGGATGATAAGCTAAGCCTTTTTGGGAGAAATTAAGTTAAACTCAAGGACCGCCCTTTTTGTTTCGACAAAGGGGAGAAGAGCGGAGAAGGTAATGTAAAGGTAGTAAGGATACAAGTAAACTTTTACATTTTACTTTCTATTACGTTTACATATCTTTGTCATCATCAAAAAGGGGAGATTGTTAGTGCAAATATTACGATATTTAATCTATACAGTCTCGTTTGTTTTGATTATTGACAAACATGTAACTACATAGCGTTAAAATGTACAAGTTACTTGTAATTACATTTGTCTCAACATACATTCAACACCTCTCGATGTCTCAAGTCCTCGTATGTTACAACACAGGTTAGTACATGTTTGTTATGTGGCATTATGATCAAACCCATTAACAAATCATTTAGAATGTTTAAAATACGTTTAGAGTCACTAAGTATTTTAATAGGTTAACCATTCTATTTCGAACCTCATTTTACATTTTGCATTCACAAGTATTTTATACAAATACATCTTTTGTAAATGTCTAACAAATATATACTTTTATTTGTACAAGTAAACTAACTATAATATTCATACAAGTACTAAAGTTTACTTACACTTGACAAAATATATTTTATTTTGACAAGCACTCAACTAGATATTTTATTTTACAAAAGGTTACTTACATTTTATTTACAAGTAACTTACCTTTTTAATAAGTATATACATTTGTTTAAATGTATTTTTCATAAAAAGGAAAACACTCTTTATTACCTCATGCATAGTGTCATCAAATCTTTAAGATTTTGGAAAGATTTTGGAAGATATTCTAAGATATCAAATCTAATAAATTATTATATTTTTTATTACCACTTTTGGTTATAAATACCATCCCATGGTTTTCTCATATCTTCATCCCTTTCAACATACATTCTCTCTAACATTCTTTCATCACTTAGATCTATAGATAAACATGTAGTAGCATACATCAATCACCCCACCATCACATGATCATAATGCTTCTAACATTCATCTTTGTTGTAAGCATATTTTACATTTTGATCAACCAAGGAAAGTTTAGAGATCTAGCCATCCTCATTCACCAAAGCATATCAACATATGAAGATTCAAGATCTCTTGATATTCTCATTGATTGAAGACTTCTTATTTAAGAAGATCATTTAGATTAGTCATTCATATCCATTAGACATTTATGTCATGGATCATCATTGTAAACATTATTGCATCATCACAACACTTTCACCAAACTAGATTAGATGGGTTATGTGTTTGAACCATAAAACACAAGGTTTGTTATGTTAGGCCATAAAACATAATTGGAGTTTGATTGAAAAGCTTCGACATCTAGCTTAGTGTCGGAAATATTGTATAGGCGACGTTAGGTTGGTTCTACCTCGAACTAGAACTTGGTATTTAGCTTTGTACCGGAAAAAGTGTAGCGGCGATTGTAAGGTTTTCTCCGGCGAGAAGGGAGCTTGTTGATTTAGTGAAGTAACTCTCGAGTTGGGTACTCGGGGAGTGGAGTAGGGCGGAAAGGAGATCCGTGCCGAACCACTATAAATCCTCGTGTTCGGTTTGCACTTTCCTTTCTTTATCTCTTTACTTTTATAATTGCTTCTGATGTGGTTTGATGTTTATGCTTGTGTGACAACTTGGTTTACTATGCTTTATATTAGTCACAAACAATAATTTGTACTTTCATATTATAAAAAGCTTCATAAACGATTTGATACAAAAGATCTAACGTTTTTAAACGGTAACGTATTCACTCACCCCCTTTACGTTTCACACAAAACAATCCTTTGGCTCTTGATACCACTTGTTAGGTCACCATTCTATCACATCACAACATGTATCTTAGAGAGAGAAAGTTCTAGAGAGAAAGTGGAAGGAACTTATCTATACTACCTTATAATGCATTTAGGCCTTCTATAATTAGAAGGCTTAAAAATTCAGACTTTTTTACTTGTTTTTTATAGAAATATTTACCCAAAGAGTCTTGTAAGACTCACAACACCAAAATAACTCCACTGCCAGAGGCATGGTAACCTCGATTTCCGGGTATTTGGCTACTGAGAACAACCAACCAAAACATCACTTTTACCCAGGAGATAGTATCGACCGAAAACACTACCCATTGATGCCAAGACTCACGTTCCACAAGGACTCAAGCCAAAACAACCATGAAAACATGGTTAGCAGTCAAATAAATCACACAAACCGAGCATGAGTTTACACGTGAAAAGCCACGGTAACACATGCAGAACAAAAACCAAAAAGTCAGAAGTTAAAAACTGGATCTAGGATGTCGGTGGGATTTGGCGCATTACCTATGCCAAAACAATCACCTTTCAATGATATATCGATTGGTATAGGTGGTGTAAATCTCCGGTGGTGGGTGGCAGGAAAAAAGTGGTTGGAGAATACCTTTGGTGGAGGTTTTAGGTCAGCCGGAAAATTAGAAGAGAGAGAGAGAGAGTGAAATATGTGTGTAAAATGTGAGTGGTGTGTGTGTGTTGTAGGGGTTTTGATATCCCATGAGGGACCAAAGGTGTCATTTTCGCAAAGTTAAAGGCGTTTGGTAATTATCTCGAGGGCGGTTACAATTCTCCAAACTTTCCGCGATAACAGCTTCTCGAGCTCGTTTCGACCCTCAAACGTTGTCGAAAATTCACGAAAGTTACGCCCTTAGTTTTAAAATAGTTTTTCCGTTTGAAATGATTATAAATACGACTATTCTCTATAAAACCACAAATATATATCTATACATTATATATAAGAGGATGATCATATAATCACGTATAATTAACGTCGCGTAATCTTAACGTGTAAAGCAGTAATAAAATCATTCAATAATGATTAGGGCGGGGCCGGGGTATATTCTCCGAATATTTGGACAAAGATATAAAAAAATGTTACTAAAGTTTTCGGTATAAAAAATATATAAATGAAAACGTTTTTTAGCGCCAAAATATAATATAGCAAGCTCTTGCCCATGCGTTACGGGTACCACGCTAGTGAATAATAATGAAAGTTTTATTTCCAAATAACCAACACGAGGTCAAGTGAGGCGGTATTTATAGTTTTATTTCTAGAAGAACATTTTATCATAGCTCATGGGCTTACTACATGAGCTGGATATTTAATTACAAAGTATTATAAACCATAATAACTAACGAACTGTTACAAATGAAATGACCTACACTTCATAATAAAACATGTTCCTAACAATACCCCTAATTAATATAATTAAATTAATTATAATGTTTATATATCAATAATTTACAAATCTATATAAAATAAATACATTCGTAATCGATTCTTAAAAAATACAATATCTAAAAACTCGCGCATACGCGGGTATTATAACTAGTGCACAACTACACAAGCATCATACATGAAAACAATTATGTGTCTTGTTTTTCAAACACTATCTAATGTTTTGGGGATTTAGTTCTCTTGTCATCTCGTATTAACGACTTTTAATTATGGGAATTGATTTGCACACTTTTAGTTTTGATTGGGACACTCTAATTATTGCATCAAGCAGTTGTACTATATTAACATCCTGCTTTGATTACTTGTACCTTGAATGTGCAAATAAAAAAAATTGTGCAAATTATCTTCCTTTTAGCTATTGACAATGAATATAACAATGCATAATGGATATCAGCATCCACTAATTCTATAGTTAGAAAATAAAAAGATAGGGAACAGAAGTATATAGAGATGTACCTGGTCATTAATACAAGTATAAATGAAAGGTACGTTTGGGATATAAGAATCATAGTTTCCACACAAAAAGGGACTCAGTCCTCCAACCAAAACATAAATTATACTATAATTGTGAATATGAAAAGAAAAGTATAAATGAAAGGTACGTTTCGGTCTACATGACACAATAGATTCCTCTCATGCGTTATTTAGGCATCCGAAATATGTAAAGGTATATTTTTCCTTCTGGTAGCTAGCTTTAATGATTTGATTAGTTCATATGCTTTCATTAATAGGAAGAATCGGAACAAATCCTATAAACATGCTATCACAGTTTGCTTGGTTGAGTTCTCAAACTTGGTGTTGGCATGGCCAAATCTTTAAACTTGTTTGGGACTAACTGAAATGTCATTACGTATATAAAAATTGACCGGTAAGCGATCAAAATCATACTCCGTATATAAATAAGGACAGTCTTTCAAATTGTATAAAGAGTGAATTACATAAATCGTCCTTGTGGTTTGGTCAAAATAACGGATTTTGTCCCTATACTTTTGGTCGCGTTTTAGTCTCCGCGTGGTTTACAAATCTTCTTGATTTTGTCTCTCGTCCAAAATGTCCGTTAAGTGTTTTGCGCTGTTAGTCATTCGTTAGTGCAGTCCGTTAAGTGTTTTGCACCGTTAGTCCTTATTTTTTAAAATGTAGTTTTAAAATTATCACTCCGTTAATAATAGTTATCGCAGATTTTTACGTTTTTGTCGTTTTATCGTTTCATTCGTTTTATCGTTTCCCGTTTTTTTCCGTTTTTAGTCCAGTTTTTTACGTTTTTATCCCTTACCGTCAAATTTTTATATGCTTCGTTTGTTTTCTGGCTTTTGTTTTTATCATTTTATCCAATTTCACCGTTTTACATTTTATTAGTTTTAAGCGGTTTTTACGTTTTCGTTTTAAAGTTGTTTTACGTTTTTCTTTCGTTTTTCTTACATTTTGTCCGTTTTTCTTTTTTTAAAAATTTTCCAAAAAAATTGGAAAAAAAATATTTCCGAAAAAATTGAAAAAAATATCAAACTTAAAAATTGAATAAAAATTTCAAAAAATTTGAACAAAAATATTTTTTTCAAATATTTGAAAAAACGGACATATTTAAATAAAAATATTTGAAAAATATTATTTTTATTCAAAATTTTTTATTTGAAGCGACAAAAAACATACAAAAACGATAAAAGCGTCTGAAAAACGGACAAAACGTGAAAGAACAACAGACAAAACATAAGAAAAAGCGGACAAAATGTAAGAAAAGCAGGACAAAAACGCTAAAACAATGAAGTAGCGAAAAAAAAGGACAAAAGCGTAAAAAGGCGAAAATGAATAAAAATGTAAAACGCGGACAAAAGCGTAAAAAGCGAGAAGACAAAGCGTATAAAAGCAGACGAAAAGGGATAAAAGCGTAAAAGCGGACGAAAAAGCGAAAAAGCAGGGAAAGCGGATAAAAGCGGACAAAAGCGTAAAAAATGGGGCGATAACTATTATTACTTGGTGACTAATGGGAAAAACTACATTTTAAAAATAAGGACTAATTGCAAAAACTTAACGGACTGCACTAACGAAGGACTAACAGCGCAAAACACTTAACGGACATTTTTGGACGAGGGACAAAATCCGTAAGATTTGTAAACCACAGGGACGAAACGCACTGAAAAAAAAGTATAGGGACAAAATCTGTTATTTTGACCAAACCACAAGGACGATTTATGTAATTCACTCTTGTATAAATATGCAGACGATGTAATTTCAATGTTTATTTATTTATTTATTTATTTATTTATTTATTTTTTTTTTTCTAATTTATTAATATAATGATCTTTTTAAAATTATGATACTTAATTACGTATTAAAACAAAACAGGTGACCACCGGATAACCGCGTAAGCTGGATGAAAAATTATAATACCTTTAATTTATTATTGAAACTCTTAGCAATTTTCTTGACTCAACTTTCTAACCTTATATGATGTTTCACTTGGTCAACAGAAGATTTATAAAACAGACTATCTCCTTGTTTATAAGTTCTCCGTCCCAAAATTATAGTCCTCTTTGGTCTTTTTCGGTCTTTTTTTCATAACTTTGACCTTACGTAATTTTGTTTGTGTTATATAACACTTGATTCAAAATATATGAATGGATTGAGTTTTAAATGTATTTTTTATTGGTATAATTTTCATCAACTATTGTATAACACAAACAAAAATATTTAAGGTCAAAATTGTAAAAGCTTGACCGAAAAAGTCAAACGGGGACTATAATTTTGGGACGGAGGTAGTAATTATCATCTGAGAGGTCACCGAATTCATGGTGCCTTTTATCTTGCTACAACAATTGAAATGGATTGCCCGTTTATGGATCCTTTCCTTAAACTATCATCTCTTGGTGCCTGCGGCTCACTCCTATCGATGAAAAATGCTGGTTTTTTTGGCTCAGGTAGATGCATATTTTCATTAGTAAGCATAGAAACAACTTCAGACATGGTAGGTCTGTCAATGGCATGGTCTTGAACACACAAGAGACCCACATGAACGCATGTCATTACTTCTTTGGGAGTGCATGAATCTTCTAGTGTTGGGTCCATCAATTCCAAACCTCTGCCTTCGTTCCACAATTCCCATGCCTAAATACATTTAGATAGTTTCATTAAACATGTAATATATGTCTCAAGTGATAAGAAAATAAGCCTTAGATATGATCAACTCACGAGCCCTAGAAGGTTGAGTGGATGTTCGCATCATAGCCCCATGGTTCATCTTGCTGCTTATAATCTCAAGCAACAAAACACCAAAGCCAAAGACATCTATCTTGGTTGAAACAGTGCCGTCGATCAGATACTCTGGCGGCATATAACCACTGAATATAAAATTAAGAGTTAGAAAATGTAAGATGGTATATAGGAACTCGTGCTGACACAAGACAAGGTTTGGACTGACCGTGTTCCAACAACTCTACTTGTATTTGCTTCAGACTCGTTGATCCCGAATAACTTAGCCATGCCAAAATCTGATATTTTTGGCTTCAAATAGTCATCTAGCAAAATGTTACTTGCTTTCAGATCTCTATGGATTACCCTCAATCTTGAAAACTTATGTAGATATAGAAGTCCCTGAGCAATGCCGTCAATGATTACAAAGCGATTATTCCAATCTAGTAATCCTTTCTTGCTAGGATCTATTAGTAAATCAGTAGCAGCAATTAAGGAAAATCCAAGTAATATAGAGAATTTAGCAAGTGTTAGATCTTACCAAATAGAAAGAAGTCCAAGCTGTTATTAGGCATGTACTCATATACAAGTATTTTTTCTTGCTTTTCTATGCAACACCCTATAAGCTTGACCAGATTAGTGTGTTGAAGTTTGGCAATGAGCTCAGTTTCATTCTTAAACTCCTTGATTCCTTGTCCAGAGCTTTTTGAAAGTCGTTTCACTGCAACCTCTTGCCCGTCCGCTAATTTCCCCTGTGAAATCCATCACATGAGGTTTTATTTGAAATCTTCTTAATCAGTGTTTTCGAAATTTTACCTTATAAACTGCTCCAAAACCCCCCTCTCCTAGCTTATTGGTGTTTGAGAAACTGCTTGTTGCAGATGAGATGCTTTGAATGGTGAAATAATGCACCTCAGCGTTGAAATTCTTATCTCTTCGTACATAATTGTAGAAGCGCCTCATATGATGCAGCAACAGCTTTTTTATTTTCTTAGCTTTACCTAAAAATAAAATGTGGTTAGATGGTAAGCATAAATGATACAATATACAACATCTGGTCCATGGAGAGCATTCTTGATTCGTCAAGTTTTGTAAGACTATTATGATGGAAAGCATGATAGCTGTATCATATTGACCAGGTCTTGAAATCGTGAAAATACGTGACTATTGTTTTGTATGAATGGAGTAAGAATGTGATACCTCTAACATCAAGCTTCTTGTATGCCAAATAGCATGATAGGAGTAGAACTAACGGTACAATCATAACAATCACCCCAATCCAGGCCTTACTCTTCTTTTCGATCTTTATCTCTGCATAAATTGTTAAAATTATTTGCAGAAAATGCTAGCTTATACTGTTTTTATACTAAGAAAATCTAGAACCCGAAGTCCCGAACAGTTCTTGTACATTTTGGTTCTGCTTGGTTATGTTTATTGTCTACAAGGCTGATCCTTTTCTATATTTATCAAAGCATAAACAGTAATAAAGTTGCTAACCTCCACGATACTCGATGGTGTAGTATTCTTTCTGGGCTGCTGAATAATTGTATGTCTTCTGAGCATAAGTCTTGCAGCCTGCCTTGTTTTTGTTTGCATAAGTACAGGCCACACAAGAACAATTGCTCCAACATATCTTTTTGCAATCATCCAATGTCAAGTTATAGATTTCATCATATACATACTCGTCCGCATAAATATATTGGTATTGGTAATCATTTGATATTAGGTAATAATCTTTCCTGCAATTTAATTTTTCATATTCATCTTCAGCACAACCAGGAGGGTAGTTGATCAAGTGGCAGCGAATATCTAAATTTAGAGTTGTACTCATAAGCCGACCATCCATAAACATCCTCAGAGCTGGTAATGAATCATATGTTTTTGTTAAATATGTGAACGATTGTTCAGTCTCGTTAGAGACATAGTAAAGTCGGACATCTGAACCAGAAGATTCTAGATCAGTGTTTTTGAATTGACCATTCTGCCATAGTCCACTTAGCCAGTGGGTATTTCCTCGTCTCAGGATGACCATTTGATCTGTGCCATTGAGGTCTCCTGTTAAAGTAAAAGACCCATCGGCTGGCATTTGTTCGCCAAGAAGTGAGTGACCATCTATGCCCAGTCTTATGATTAATTCCAAGTTTCATCCCAGGTAGAAGCGTGTCTGTTGGGTAATCAAAGCTTTGCCATAAAACCTGCTTAACAGACCCATCTGGAAACAGTTCTTGCAGTACCAAATTTCCAGAATCCAACAGTGTGACACTTGCATTACGTTTTACCAAAGTAGGACTGAAGAGATCAAGAACGGTGCCTTTCCTAGATAAAAGGCTTAGCTTTCCATGAACATCTATCATAAGATTGCCGTATGCATCTGGGATCGGATTGTTTCTGTTTGCTACCCAAACTGCCGAATTACGGTAGTCGTCCAGATAGCAGTATCTGATTTTGTTGCGGTTGTTTTCGTAGAAGTAGCCATCGTCGTTCGGACAACGGTATCTGATTTTGTTGCCATCGTTGCCGTAGTAGTAGCCATCGTTGTATTTTCCATTGTAAAATACTCCTAGATAAGGGCTTATGGTAGTGCCAAAGCCAAAGAACTTTAAACTGAAGATTCTGTTTGATGAAACCAGATAATCCCAGTCCTTGAGCTGTTGACCTTGCTGTAAAGTATCTGTATCTGAATAACAAGGATTATTGCAGTAAAAGAAAATTAAAATGATGACGAAGAATATGCTTCCGCCGGCTATTGTTTCAGGGTTGAGAAGTGATAATTATGGTGGTAAGTGTGGAAAATCTTGGTAAATGCTATGCATGTTATACTTAGTCAACTAAAGATAAGACACCTCTTTCATGTGGATGTGATAAGAGCCTTGATTTTCTTCTACATCGTAGTCATTAGAAGTTGCTTAGCAATTTACACACTACACACAAGCATGATTTAGGAAGCTTCCAAGTCCTGTTTTGTATTGCAGTTTTTTGTGTGGGTGGGGCATTAAGGGCAGTTACAAACTATTACACTGATAAATTTGATCTATTAATAAACACAGGTTAGACTGCAAAAGTTCCTTTTTTTGGGTAATTGGTTACCCTGGTAAAAATATTATAAGAATCAATAATGACAAAGTTATAAGGCTGAAGTTGTTGTTGTCGTCCGGATAACGGTATCTGATTCTGTTGAAGTTGTTGTAGTAGTAGCCATCGTTGTATTTTCCATTGTAAAATACTCCTAGATAAGGGCTTATGGTAATGCCAAAGCCAAAGAACTTTAAACTGAAGATTCTGTTTGATGAAACCAGATAATCCCGGTCCTTGAGCTGTTGACCTTGCTGTAAAGTATCTGTATCTGAATAACAAGGATTATTGCAGTAAAAGCAAATTAAAACGATGACGAAGAATGTGTTTTCGCCTGCCATTGTTTCAGGGTAGACAAAACCAATGTTTTAAAAACCGGGTTTTTAATCAACCCAGTCGAGTCACCGGGCACCGGTTCGACCGCCGGATCAACCCGGTTTTCCATTTATTATTATTTTATTTTTTTCGACCGGGTCAACCGGTTCGACCGCCGTCTACCGGTTTTATAAAAAATTGAAAAAACTAAACCGGCGGGTTTCATGAACCGTTGACCACCTGGTCACTCAAAACCGGCGTGGTCTAACCGTTAATCTTGTTTTAGAAACCCGGGTTTTTTTTACCCGTTTTTGTGGCCGGACACCGGTCCGACCGGTTGAACCGGCCGGGTCGACCCGGGTTTTAAAACATTGGACAAAACTTCAGGGTTGAGAAGTGATAATTATGGAGGTAAAGTGTGGAAAATCTTGGCAAATATTATGTTAATAGTTGGTCAACAAAAGACAAGACACCTCTTTCATGTTGATTAAGAGCCTTTTTTTTTTCTTTTTTTTTTTTTTTTTTTAAAATGATCTAAAAAGACATCCAGCTTGCCACTTTTTTAACTTTTTTTTCTTCTTAAAGTAGTCAAATACTTTCTTAATCTTCTTATTGTAGCCTCTAATCAAAAGTTAATTACACAAATTTACATAAATCATCCCTATGGCTCTAAACCATTACACCATTCATCCTTGAGTCAATTACATAAAAGGTCCCTGTGGCACTAATAATTTACACATTTCGTCCTTGTAGCTATAAACTTAACTAATCCGCATCCACCGCCAGCCGCCACCATCCAAAACTTGTGTGCTTGTGCCTTAAAACTTTTTTCCTCTTACAAATACTTTTGTGTAAACAAAAAAGTATTACTACCTCCGTCCCAAAATTATAGTCCCCATTTGACTTTTTTGGTCTTTTCTTTTCAACTTTGACATTAAATATTTTAGTTTGTGTTATATAATAGTTGATGAAAGTTATACCAAATGAAAATACATTTAAAACACAATCCCTTTATATAATTTACATCAAGTATTATATAACACAAACAAAAATACTTAAAGGTCAAAGTTGTGAAAGAAAGTAGAAAAAGTCAAACGGGGACTATAATTTTGGGACGAGGGAGTACTATATTGCGATATTAGAGTACACAATTTTTGACGAAAAGCAACAAATAACTCACAATCATTCAAATGCCATAAATTCATAAATGAAAAGAACTAATTTTCGATACAAAACTTGATGCACATACCGGGATTGTACAGATTACATAATTTTGCATACCACCCCAGATTCTCTCTGATTTTTCCCTTATAAGTAATCAGGCTGACCTCGACTCAAACGACCAGTATTCTTCTTGATCGTGTAGGAGGTTCCCAAATGTCATCAACGCATTTTGATTGTTGGGTCCTTGAAACATTGCAACGACGACCATTGAATGAGTACTTGAGAGTGATGTCAAGATCACGAGGATTTTTCTTGTTCTGTGTCCGTCATTGTTCCGGTAATAAACTCGCCTTGGCATATAGTCAGTACGTCTTCAAGATATAACACCGTTTGTTTCCAATGTGTGGTTCTTGATTTTGGACCTATATTAGAAGTATCAAAAGATCATGATCAAAATTGAGTCGTTTCAAGTGGGCTTTGAAAAATCATAGTGGTAACTAGATGTGGTACGACCCATTCACTTATGAACGGGTCAATTTGGTTATGTTTGCTCTCAAATGGGTCAAATAAAAGACGGTAAATCACAGAGCACATACTGAATCATCTTTCTAAGCATTCACCCGCAAAAACAATTTAACCACTAGCAAGAAGTCATGGAGCCAAAATACTACTTACCCGTAGAGAATCCTGTCATCTTGTGGCACACACTAAAAGAGACGTCAAAGTATGCCACAAGAGCATGAATGTAGCCATCACATTATGCCACAAGCTTGAAAGGGGCTGTGAAGGATGCATCCCCAGACGTCATCTTGGATATATTCATGGACTGTATGATCAATTAACTCATTGTTAGATGAGGACGTGGCCACAAGATTTTAACTCGAGGTGACAATTTTGACCCATTTACTTATATGTTGATTTCTATCCATAACTGAGTTGGCCGATTTATCCGATTTTTGTCCGATTTGGCTGATTTATGCCCGATTTGACCGATTTTTATCCGATTAATCGGTATGTTGACTGATTTTTTACCAAACCGATTAATAAGGCCGATTAGTGAAAATCGTGGCGGTTAATCCCCGCCTAGCGATTAATCAGCCGCCTAGGCCGATTTTTGCAACACTGCTAATTTCAAGACACGCATTATTCAGTCCATACATAAATCATCTATAACAACTTACTGCTTTGAAAAAAATATAGATTGTACACCTAAAATACCACCCAGCCGGGTCGACTGACTCAAAACTCAAACGGGTTCAATACCTGACCCGTGAACAAAACTGAAACAAACACCCTCTTTAATCTTTGTTTACCACAAGAATTATTAATAAAACGTTTTTAATCCATCATTTAAACCACGAAATCATTATCAAAAGTTTTACAATCGATTTAGAACGAAAAGAAAATATGCAAACGAGGGCTTAATGGTTTGACATACCATAAAACAAACGAGAGAGAGAGAGAGTTAGACGGATGATGGTGGCAGTGGTGGTGTTACCCGAACCAATCGAAACCCTAATCCACGATCTAAACATGATTCGATCCCTTGACTTTGATCTGCCTTGCATCTTTTTGATGATGGTGGCATGGCAAGGCGGTGGAGGTGGCTGTGATGTCATTGTGGTGGTGCTAGAGAAAGAGGGAGAGGCAGTAAGAGGGATGTGAGAGAGTATAAAAGAGACTAAGGATGAATGGTGTAATGGTTTAGAGCCACAGGGATGATTTATGTAAATTTATGTAATTAACTTTTGATTAGAGGCTACAATAGGAAATTAAGAAAGTATTTGACTACTTTAGGAAGAAAAAAAGAAGTTAAATGCCTATAAAAGGTAAAAGTGACAAGTTAGATGCCTTTTTAGATCATTTTCCCTTTTTTCTTTTACATAGTTATTAGAAGTTGCTTAGCAATTTACACACTACACACAAGCATGATATAGGACTGTTTAATGGGTACTTTATATTTGTGAACAAAAATTGCATTTAGACCATAAGACTAGTTTGTACATCATCATTACCGCCATCTGACATTAGTGTCACATCATTATTCAACACACCATTAAACCCATCACATTTTACCTCTATGGTCACCATCTAGCCCTTTTAAATAATAATAAAAACACCCATCGAGGCCCACAATTTCTTGTTTGGATAAAGGTGATCACCAACACCATTAAGGATACAAGAATAAGTGAGGTGGAGGTGGTGGCTGGTGCCTTCTATAACGTTCCACATGCCAAAGGTAAGATGATGGTGGTGCATCACCCACGATAAAAACTAGCCTAAGATTCTATTCTTGGTTTTTTAGATTTTACCGTTCAGCGAAGTTAAACTCATTAAGTGGACATTCCAACGCTTCAGGAAAAAGTGAGGATGATGATGAATATATATTTGTTCAACAACCTTATTAAGTTAGACGTGATATAAAAATATGTGATCTAGCTTATTGAACATTCAAAAGCTCGGGGACGGCAATATAAGATCTTGTTAAAAAACTTGGCAAGTTAGGGTGCGTTTGGTATGCTGCCATGAATGACAATGTGTATGAGTTTGATAGTAGTGGTGGGTCCCTCGCCTATGAAAGATCCATACCTAGCCTTCTTGATGTATATGGAGTATGGATTATATCTATCATTCATTACCATAGTGGTGGGCCCTCTCATCTTAAACAAACACCTTTAATCACTTTCATAGTCATAGTCTCATTCCATAATGGGATACCAAACGCACCCTTATATTTTTAACTGATTCAATACCTTTTGTATTAGTATGAGTTAAAGAGCCCGCGCGTTGCCGCGGTTTGTTTTCTTAAAGACGGGTGCAAAGATAATAGGTCTAAAGTGTATATTAACTTAACATCAATACCCATGATCATGATATAAAAGTTCCGGACATAATGCATTTGGCGACATCGCACATCAACAAAAGACTTTTGTGTAGCAGAAACATTCATTGGAAACTGCAGCAGCAATGCCATGATAAAAACAAAACCCATATCAATGGAAGAGTTAATATGGACAAAGGTTTATGCTAGCACAATGGAAGTGGCATGTGAAAAACAAAACAGACTCACAACAGCTTTATTCAATGGCATTTAAGCCATACAGAAATGACCAACATACATTATTCAGGACTAACGTAGGTTCTTTTTGTCCTTCCCTTTTGACCCATTTTTGGAAGCGGTTTCATACCTATCTCTTCACAAAATGGCGTTGGGAAGGCCAAGAACCTTGATCCTAGCCTTAAAAGCCTCTTTGACAAGAGTTTTGGAGTTTTATCCATGATACCATCGGTTTTACGGCCAAAATTTGTTTTGGACCTTTAATTCTCTGGCGAGCTTCTTTTGTAGAGCTGAGCGCGATAATCAACTGGAAGGTAGCCTTCCCATGTGACAGGAAGTTCAGCACTTCCTGAGCTTGATTTTGTGCTTGAAATGTAGATGATCTCTGCACAAAAAACCTAAGTCAGTGTATGTGTTCATGGTGTGACCTTCTGATATAAAGATGCAAATAAGAAAGAAAAACCTTTTTTCATGTTGTGCTTTGTTTCAGATTATTTTTGGGTGAATCAGTGTTTGGTAAAGAGCCTTTTATAGGTGCAATCTCAGATCAGTGTTTGGTTTATGAATGTAATATGTGCAGAGAATGCACAGGATTGAAGAAAAAAACAGTGAATTAAAGTGGTCAATGTATACAGTCCTGATGTGATTAAAGCAGACATTACACAGGGCTCAGCTAAGTGCCTTTGCATGATCAAATTTCAATAATGGAATATGCACAGATGTGCAGTGCATGATTGAAGAAAAAAATAGTGAATGAAAGATTCTGATTTCATCAAAAGAATTAGTTAATGTGCTATGCAATTAAAAAAAGAGTGAACCCAATTCATACAGTTCAGGCTTGAGAGTAGTCAATATGGCATGACAAATTATGAATTGCATATCGCATACACACACTCTCAAGCACACGGTCATGACATGCGAATGGCGGCGACACAAAAAAATTTGGAGCAGCAAAGAATGGAGTAAATTTTACCTGCTTACACTTTGTTAAAAACAATAGAGGCGGTAGGTTGCTGCATCTACTGTTCCAGTCTTACATTGTGTACATGTCTAAAAGTGACTTTCGGACTCAAGTGTGAGTGATATTCTTGAACCTGTGAAGAATAGATCGACTCATTAGATTGAAGCACAATTAGATTGACCATACAGTTTTCTCCTCACAGGGGTCATTATTACCTCAAACACAACCTCATAGATGGTGGGCTCTTTTAGATCATCAACGATTCGAGTACACATCTTAGACGGCATATGAAGTTGACCCAAAAGCAAACCAAAATCTGAACACAAATTTATAACCGCAAATTAGTTTTTCCAATCATAATGCTGTTATTTATAGGCCTAAAATATAATCGAAGGATCAATATTAAAATGGGTCGACAATGCTGTAATTACCAGCTGTATTTGTTGCAGGCGCAAATGGCGCACAATCAACTTGTTTCCTATCTTTTTATGCGTCCTCCTTTGGCTCATTTGTACTTTCATATTGATGCTAATCAGTTACGAAGGCATGTTGACAAAGGGGGAAAGAATTATGTTGATCCTGCAACAGGAAATCAAGTCTTCTCATACTCTCAATTTAATTAAATGCTGCCTAAAAATGAAATATTAAGATTCATATAAAACAGAACACATATTTTCGTTGATGTAGCAGAACATAAGTGTTTTAAGATTTAAGTTTGTTGTCTCAGTAGGAATAGCAAGCTTTAAGTATCTATTACCTTGGATGGAAGTAAAGGGTGAGCAATGGCATCATCATAATGGCAGCCATATCTCTTACGAAAATCACAGCTAGTGTTTCTCCTTGATCTTGATGGAATTCTAAGCTCTAAACAACACGCGCCGTCAGCTGTTTTGGCCTCATTTATAGTTAGTTGAGCAGCATCCTATATGAAAATGTCATAAAATAAGAGAATTGTGTTAGGTAATCCACCACACCATGCTGATCTCTCACAATCTCACCCTCGCGTAATCTAGTTGGTATGCTGTGAGTAAATTCAAATTTTTAACTCGTAACCTGGATAAAGCTGCGAATCAAAAAAGGTGTATTTTAGTGCAGCTCCACAGTGTTGTTTCACAAACGCATGCCTTAAGCGCCTTGAAAACATGCGTCTCAACTTAACATGGGTTTAGCTGTAGACCAACCCTGTGTGCCAAAGCTTTTTACCTGCAAGTGATCCCAATTGTGACATTGTTGTTAAGAATAATATTATTGCATTAAAGAATCAAAGAATTAACTGAAGGCCATACTATACAAAACAAAGAGAAACCAAAACATGTATCAATTCAACATGGTTCATGTTGTGAAAAATCTATGTGTGCGAAAAAAACATGTAAATCCTAAATATGGTGCTAATATGGAGTCTCTATCGAGCGAACAAACCTGTAAGGCAAAAATAAGGTAATCCAACCCTGCAAGGCCGAACTTCTTATCGTGCAAGTAATCCATCAGCTTAAGTTGAAGAACGCTAAAATCTTAAATAAGCAATCCTACTTCTTAGATGACACTTATCATAAACAATTACTAAACTAACGGATAAGGGACCAACAATTTAGTAAAAAAAGAATGCCATTAAGTGAATGTGTATCAAAAGTAGAACAAATATAGATTAACAGTCTTCATATTGTAGAAGAGGCTTTTAAATAAGAGCATTTGATGACCTGAGAAAATATAATGACGCATACCTAGCAAGACTCTAAATTTGCCTTCAGTTTGAATTCGTGTTTGTTGATTCAATGGCATGCCAGATCTAGGATGATCTATCAATTGCACAAATGATCGTAGGTTTGACATGCCATTCAATCAACAAAGCTTGATCGTAAGTAAAGAAATGCTTTGCAGTGGTTTGGCTCGCATGCATTTAAGATATGTCATGAAATAAATTAGAGCACCTTTAGCTGTGCAGAAAACATATTTCTAACCAACAATGAGCACACCGATGTCGAAATTAGGCTAAAAATCAGTCGCATAACGGCTGTTGTACCACGGTTCTTTGCCAAGGTTAAGCGAACTTTGTTTGTCCTAGAGCACTGTCTCAAGCAGTCCATATGATGTGTCATATTTGATTGAGTATGCTGATAATCAGATGCTCTTGCAGTGCTGTCAAAAATATTGGGAAAATTTAAATTCAACTTTGCGTGTAAACAGTTTAAGTGGGAAAAAAAAGATAAAAAAGAAACCAACAGGCAGTTTCTTTAAAATATATTCCATGACTTTAAGTCTGGTACATTACTAGGCATTTCATCAACTGGCCTATCAAGATGGTTTGTTAAAGTAGCATGTCTTAAATGTGCTGCCAAATTGTTTGTAATGCTATAATCATGTTTCTAGCTTTTATCATTATTTTTTTATTATTTTTTTTAAATGCACACATATAAAAAATTTTTGTATGTTTTTCTATATATTTTTTTATTTTTGTAATAAGATCAGTTGAGTCTTTTTAGGGGATGCATTTGGGAAAAAAAATGGCAAGTATGTGAAAGGTTGCCTAATTAATAGTTATTTATGAGGAAGCAAAAGGCATCATTACTTTCTTTTGGCTTTGGTGGCTCTAAAGTGGGGGTCAAATCAAAGGTCTCATAATTGTTGTACTATAACACCATACCAATTATAACTTAAGCAAAATATCCTCTTCAAAACACACACATAGCAAAGAGAATTTATTTTAGAACTGAAAAAAACCAAAACATAAAAAAAAAGAACAAAAAAAAATAAATAAAAAAACAAAAGATGAAGACGCCAATGCCTTTCTGTGAAGACCTTGTTGCTGTTGCTGGTTCAAGTCTTGTCAGGGATATGATGGTTGTTCAGTTTTATAGGGAGGTTAGTGTGACTATGGTAGATGAAGGAGAGTTGATGAAAAAAGCCCAAGATATTAGGTCCCGTGTGGCTGAGAGGGACTATGTCATCGGAGAGTTGGAGCTTTTGTATCCTTTTGATTCTTGTGCGCAAAGTATTTTAGAGCTTACCAGGTTGCAGACTGAAGATTTGAGCGAGGCAGCAGCGATTTTGATGAATGTCACGAAGAAGCATAAGCGAGCACAGGAGCTTTTGTCATTCCTTGAGAATCTTAAGGGGATGGTGTATTGATGTGGTTGTTTTTGCTGTTTTTGAAATCTATTTTGGGTGTAAACAATATTCGAGATGGGTACAGGTGTTTGGATATGCTGACCAACACTTGTTAATATTTCTGCTTTTGGATCTTTGAACATCCTTTTTTTTAAGTTTTTACTGGTTAATTAATTTAAGTTTTATGGTGACATATTAATAATGGTGGAGCATACCTGTTTTTGATATTTTTTGTAGGTCGCTGTCTTGGTATGTTGATGTTGTAGCCATGTAGTGTTAGATTGATCTTGGGAGCTTATGATTTGTTCCATAATGAGTTGGCTCTACTGGTAGTGCAATTTGCGACCTGTCACAATAACTCTATTGTAAGTGTGTTAGGAGCAAAAATAAATGTTAAACATTTCAGAATCATGATAATTGAAATTCTGGTCTAAATGTAAATGGCGATTTAAATGGGAACTTTGAACTTGAATGTAAGCATAAAGAATGGTCCAATATGCTTTGGTAAGGCGACTGCATAAAGATGGTAAATATAAGTCGTTGCTATTTTAGATTGATGATCAGGTATACATGGTGAAATAGAAATCATTGTATTAGTAACTGATGGTAAACCAAAAATAAAGTATAATACATAGTTGTATAACAATCTGAAATTTCCAAAGTAATTTTAGGAGTATTGTGAATCACTATTCATTGCAGGATAGTCTGATCATAAGTAAATATGAGTAGGTTACCTTTTTTGAGAATTCTTCGCATCTGCTATAAACTTGGTATAAAAGACAGAGAAAAGCAACACCATTTGAAAGAGAATGCGCTGCATATCTTTTACATTGTCTTCAACTAACAAAGTAGGAAAAACCTGTAATCACACACGCATTCTTATTTTAGTAACTGAAACTGCAGCAAGAAGCCTAAAAAGAGCATATGTAATAACACATGGAAACCCAGTGCAATGTTTGGAGTGAAATCAAAGTACCTATGCAAATAGGAAAAACCTTGCCTTTTAGTTTGTAATGTTAAGAGTCAGTATGGCTGCAACCACAATGTGGATATGGGTGCCTTGCCAACATATGGGAGTTGACAAAGTATGCTCACCAAAGACATAAATTCAGAAAGCTATCGTCATCGCCATAATGACTTTAGAATACATAAATAACCATGACAACATTAATTGCACTTATTTACAAACATGTGTTGTACCAAGGTAATAAAAAAAATAGTCTATCAGGCGAATGTACAGGGCACACTAAACCGAGAACAACTGTCGTCCTTTTAATATATAGAGGCCCTCAGATCTGCAAATATGGGAGCGGTACCAGAGGCCCGCCATGGCTGTTACCAGAATGCGGATGTGGGTGCCATGCCAACAGACGGAAGCCAATAAACCATGCTCAACAAAGACACAAATGCAGAAAACTATGGTCATTGCGCCAGCCAGCTTATTATATATTATGTATTATATATGTATACATAACAATCAAAAATATTTCTTCTAGTAAGTTTCTTTATCAACTGCCTTTATTCTAAAAAAAAAGTATAAAGCAAGGTTGGAACATTCTGTTGTGTTTTGATGAACAGAGCAACGGAAACTAAAATAAGAAACATAATATATATTATGGTCATACCTCATCGCCACAACATTCTTGAAATAAAGGCTAGATAGTATCTATTTATATCATAACAATCCTAGTGATCTTGATACTTGACCTTTGTTTACCTTTCAGATGTCAATGGGTATACCTTCATAAAACTATATTGCGATATTTTGATCGGAAGATAGTTGCGCGTCTCAAACAGATACCAAAGCAACATGCTTATAAAAAAGGTATAGCGACTGTGGCAGCAACCATTATGTGTTGCCACCGACATGCGCCTAACCTCATCTCAAGGATCAGTTCTGCACATGTAAAATCTGTAGCAAAATACCGTCCATGGCTGCAATTCCAGGTTGCCTTGCCAAGATACCAGTATAAGCAGATTATGTAAGTGAAGCATTCAATTGCATACAGTCTTTTATTTTTCTCCGTACATGCAAGTAATTGAGTTTAACAGTCAAGAGGCCACAATCAGTTTCAAGACAAAAGTGGAAATATGTCGTTGGGCGGTGGCTCAGATGGACGAATCTTCAAGCAAAGAGGATACACCCGCCAAGGTACGCAACAACTCTATGTTACCCTGCCAAGATACGGGGCATCTCATGTTTGCTGAAGAAACCCCAATTCATGACAGCCTCAAAAAAAGGAATACAAAAGGAAATTGTGGAAACGTAGAGAGGGGGTGAATACGTTACCATTTAAAAACTTTAGATCTTTAGTATCAAATCGCTTATGTAGCTTGTTATAATATGAAGGTTCCAATTATTGTTTGTGACTAATGTAAAGCATAGTAAACCATGTTGTCACACAAGCATTAACATCAAACCACATCACAAGCAATAGTATAGTGCAACTATAAAAGTAAAGAGATAAAGAAAGGAAAGTGCAAACCGAACACGATGATTTATAGTGGTTCGGTCACGGATCTCCTTTCCGCCCTACTCCACTCCCCGAGTACCCAACTCGCGAGTTACTTCACTAAATCAACAAGCTCCCTTCTCGGCGGAGAAAACCTTACAATCGTTAAACACACTTTTTCGGTACAAAGCTAAATAACGGGTTCTAGTTCGAGGTAGAACCAACCTAACGTCGCCTATACAATATTTCTGACACTAAGCTAGATGTCGAGTTCTTTTACAAGGGTACAACCACTCCCAATATGTTTTATGGCCCAACATAATAAACCTTGTGTTTTATGGCACAAACACATAAACCATCTAATCTTGTTTGTGATGATGCAATAATGTTCTACACTAATGATCCATGACACAAATGTCTAATGGATATGAATAACTACTTCTAAATGATCTTCCATTGATAGGAAGCCTTCATGATGAAGATCACAAGTTCCCTAAACTTGTTGTGATAGATCTTCAGCTTGTGGTGAGTGGGAATGGCTAGATCTCCAAGCTTTCCTTGGTTGATCAAGATGTAGAGTATGCTTACAACAAAGATGAATGTTAGAAGCATTATGATCATGTGATGGTGAGGGTGATTAATGTATGTTACTACATTGTTATCTATCTGATCTAAATGTATGCAAGAAGGTGGAGAAGGTGTGTTTTCAAGTGATGAGGAAATGAGAAAACAATGGGCTTCTATTTATAGGCAAAAGGGGACAGGGCGTCCACGGACCACGGTACCAAATAAAGGGTTCCGCCCTTTATGCATTTTGGTACCGTGGGTGCCTGACAAGAAATCTAAAAAATCTTTCTTCAAATCTTTTCAAGATTTTACCATATCTTACCAAGATCACATTTGATATATAGAGTGTCAATCTAACCAATATATTCAAGAGATCTTCCAAGGATTTCAAAGATGATGCATGCCATGATGTAACATGTATTTCCATTTTAGATTAAAATGTTTATCAAAGTAAACTTGTAAAATGTATTATGTAACTAGTTAATAAAATGTCTAGTTACCTTTTGAAATACTTGTGAATGCAAAATGTAAAATGAGGTTCTAAATAGAATGGTTAACCTATTAAAATACTTAGTGACTCTAAACGTATTTTAAACATTCTATATGATTTGTTAATGGGTTTGATCATAATGCCACATAACAAACATGTACGAACCTGTGTTGTAACATACGAGGACTTGAGACATCGAGAGGTGTTGAATGTATGTTGAGACAAATGTAATTACAAGTAACTTGTACATTTTACGTTATGTATTACAAGTTACATGTTTGTCATCAATCAAAACAAACAAGACAGTATAGATTAAATATCGTAATATTTGCACTAACAATCTCCCCCTTTTTGATGATGACAAAGATATGTACGTAATATAAAGTAAAATGTAAAGGTTACTTGTATCCTTACTACCTTTACATTACCTTCTCCGTTTACACTCTTCTCCCCCTTTTGTCGAAACAAAAAGGGCGTGTCCTTTGAGTTTAACTTAATTTCTCCCCAAAAAGGCGAGCTTGCATCATCCCTAGTGAAGTTAAACGTCCACTTCAATCCGTCCCTTGTTTGGTAGCGGATACATGGATCAAATAAAGATGCTTAACCTACATCAAGGTTAGTTTTATGCAACAAAAATTATGAGAAATATATGAAAAAGAAAAATGCATAGCAATGTTAGCCTATTTTCTCCACTTTTTATCGAAGCACAAATGCTTGTTGAAAAGTGAGAATGATGCTAAATGCGTGCATGCTCCCCCTTGACGGTTGCTCCCCTTGTTTGAGGCGTCAAGGTATGATTAAAAACCTACAAAACAAATATTAGTGCAAAACTATATTCGTCATTGGACGAGTAAGTGTTATACAACAAAGTGTGTATAAGATGCATTCAGTAAATTCTTGACGGAAGCTCCCCTTGCTCTAGGGCGTCAAGATGAACCTTCAAAATAAATATTAGTATAATAGAAGCTTTGTCTTTAGACAAATATGTCATATACAACCAAGTGTATAGACGATGCAATATGAGTGCTTAAAGGATATTCCTCCTTGTTCTAGGGTGTCAAGAAGCACCTAAAATAAGAAAAATAATTGATGCAAACTTCATCCTTAGATGAGTAAGTTATATACAATCGAGTGTATATGATGATGAACCTACAATGAAAACCATTAGTGCAATATATTTCATCTTTTTCACAAAGAAAAATAAGATGTATATATGTGATAAATGATATAATCAAAGATCTCATGAAGTGTAGTCTCCTAATTACAATCATAAGAAAAGTGAGAATATAATATGATAAAAGCCTACAAAATAGTTCCTAGAAAGAAGATATGAAGTCTTCCACCGGGTGTGCCACTAGTGGTGCTAGTGTTGGTGTCGGTTTACTAGTAGGATTCATGTGGTGATGATAGATGACTTGAGATTTACAAAAGTAAGTTTTCGCTAATCCATGGTGGTGATGATTAGTGAAAGTGGTGATGGAAGGTGGTGGTGATTAGGTAGGAAGCTATTAAGGAGTTAGAAACTCATATGTATAGCAAATATAAAAATATGGACTCATGCAATCCTTTCGTTTGACCAAAGCTAAGAGAAATATGAATGGAAATTGCATTTCAATGATGCATAAGGGTTATGATTTGAATGATTTATTGATGCTAACAACCTATTGTTTTGAGCAAGTTCTCATATGCTTCAACCCAAGAGTAATCAATAATGCGTTCTATCTAAGAATATATAAATGAAGATACCAAAAGAAATAAAAGTGATGAAGATAAATTCGTTCATTGATTGACACGAATTATAAAAATGACCTATTCTAGGTGACAATGGGAAAGGTAGTATTAGCATGGTTTTGACCGACATGGATGATTATCACTTTGAAAAGAAGTGAAGACAATATGGAAAATACTAATAATGAGTACCTATATGAGGATGAGAATGACATCATATGAGTGAGAGTTGGATGGACCAACGTGTTGGAGATGGCTGTTTTGATTAATATATTGTTTGCACTGACAAGGACATGCATGATAAGCGAGAAAAGGATAAGATCCTATGATGGTGTTTTAGATAGTGAAGTTGTAAGGTGCTAGTTTAAGGAAAATCCTATATGTGGAGATGAAGACGTTTTGTAAAAACACATGATGTGTTTTTCACTTGATGAGGTATTGGTGCGAAAAAGGTTGAACTAGTTGTGGTTTCATGAACGGTTTTAGCTAAGTGGTGTTTACCTATGTGTTGGTATTTTAGAGTCTAAGAGACATAAAATTTGACAAAAGACAATTATGTGAATGGATTTCTCTCCCCTTAATTGGTGGACATCCAACATAATGTGTAATGTATCAAATAAGGAATGACAACAAAGTGTTTAGGAGGTTATTCGGGTTAACGAAAGAGATGAGCTTAGTGATGTTTTTTATGGATGATGGTTAGCATACAATGAACTTCATCCTTAAAGTCATGTACCTCTTCTCGATTAATACGAGATGATCGTATGATGAGGCATGTGGTTTCCTAATAGGAAGTGAAGAGGATTAGAGTATTGTTATAACTAAATAATGATGGAGGTGATTTTTGGAAAGCGGAAGCAAAAATGAGATTTGGAAAGAGGTCGGTTGAAAGACAAAAATGCAAAGCCAACCCTCTAGAACTTAATTCTATATGCTTTTAAACTATATGCAAGTGTAGGGGTCCCATGAAGCATAGTACTAATCTACGTAGCAATAAAGGGGATTATGCAAAATGAGCATACAAAAGTTAAAACCAATTGAGATAACAAATAATTTGTTATCAACCTACAAAACAAATTTGTTAGTGACAAAAGATGTTAACATGATAGAAATCAAATGATAACATATTATATAAGCAAGAACAACACATTGCACTTAAGTAGACAAGAAATCACCATACAAGATAGCATCAAGACAATCATATTATGCAAGAATACAACTTTATTCAAGACATTTCATTTTGAGATTGTTTTGTCGTTAGACTTAGACGTATAAGCATACTTGGCTTATAAATTAACACAACAATCTATGTGATTAATTTGTAAGATAAAAAGGCTTCTAAAAGTTTGTCATACCAAAAGCGCTTTGACATATTATATATGCACACGTAGCAAACAAATTATGTGACAAGAAGCAAAAGAAACAAGATGAAAGAGTCATGCAAGCCATGTTTAAGACATAACAATTTGGAGCATGTATCATTTAGATCGTACTACACATAGATATAATGAATGCCAACTAATAGCTTTCAAACACAAATATATCATATCAAAATTATCACATATCAAAATGACATATTATGAGTTCATAAGCAACATGTTAATCATGCTAAGGATAATTCAAAAGTAAGTATCATGCAAATAAAGTTTAGGTTTTAAACGTTTAGTAGCATGAAACAAGGATACAAGCATTATAAAAACCGTACTAAGGTTTACACATTTGACTAGTTATCAAACACTAAGATAATGTCAAATCAACTTATCGTATCAACACATGTAAGTGCAATGCAAGTGGTTTTACTAAGGTTTATACATTTGACTAGTTATCAAACACTAAGATAATGTCAAATCAACTTATCGTATCAAACAAGAACATGTAATCAACACATGTAAGTGCAATGCAAGTGGTTTTAAAAGAAAAGTCATATATACTACTTGTTTGATTAGTATTCCTAAGGCGAGGCAAACTATCAATGTTTTAACACTTACTTTAGGCAAGTATAGGAATACAGATTTTTCAAGTTGGAGAATGAATATGAGACTATTACTAGCGGTGCTCAATTAAGGCTAAACACGACCATTTTTACGGGTGATTCCACATACCCAACTTCTCTCCGGGAAGCAATTCAACCGTTAGGTCAAATTGAGTTTCTAGTGCAATAGGTTCTCCCGTAGTCATTCTCATGTTAGAAAGATGGGAACTCCTACTTTTGCATATTAAAGTGCATAAAAGATGATAGTTTACCAATACTTAGCTTAATGTGACTTAACTAATATGCAATATAACTAAAGTGATGAAGACGTCATGTTATACACATGAATTTTAACAATGGTGTGTTTGATAAACAATGTGTTTTAATCTTGTGTTTAGAATCTAAGGTTTGTTCAAATTACAAAGCTAATTGTATGATCTAATGGATGACATCTTTTATGTTGAAGTGTATACTTTAAAAGTGATTTGATTATCTAAGACTAGGGAATGGAATATGTTAAATTAAGAATGTTCTCAAGAAAGTTCTTTGGAACTTTATTTGACAAGAATCTAAATAAGGTTACTAACTTCAATAGATCATGTGTATGTTCTAGAGATGTGTAGTTTCAACCTTGGATGTGCACAAGGTTTGAGCAAGGTTAGGTTATGATGTACGCTTGAAAGGAAATGAATACAAATAGTATCTTTCAACAAATGAGATTATCGCATGGGATAAAGTTATCATGCTTATGAAAATAAGTATGACAAGATGAATTGGATATGCTAGTTCATAGAACTTTTGGATGTTCGTTTCAAGATCATTTAGCCAATGAGGTGTAATGAAATCTCTTGTAACATAACCATATATGTTGCAAGGAGAGAATGATGCATAGGATATACAATATCCTTTTAATAAGATGAATACTTAACGCATGATTTCTTAGGCATAATGTTTTTCAAAACATCATGTTTTCCTAAATGAAGATATGAAGCCAAAGTGTTTGAATCGGATAGTCCCATCTAAATAAACTTGGTCTCAAGATTATATTCACTAGATGATGACAAGATGAATTCACTCGAGTTTCTTATGTATACTCCTCAAGAGTCATTGTTGCTTGGGGTGTATGATGTTGGCTTTGAGATTGCATTTTAACATATGTTGTTAAAATGTTGATTTGAGGTTTAACGAAATTTATGCAGAAGTTTAACGACAAAGTATTACTAATATTTTGATAATTTGTGAAGGTAGTACTACTTATACCTAGTGGAAATTGACAACAATTACCAAGAGCACCATGCTTATTTGATAGTTGAGGTTCTAGCCATAATGAATTATCTAAGTCCTTATATGTGGGAAAGAATGTTTGAGTTTGTTCAAACGTGCATTTGATTCAGTACAAGTGTTGGACACAAGGGCTTTTTGAGCAATACACTTTAAAGAATTCAAATGATGGTAAGGATGGTGGATTGGTTGATCTAGGTGGTAGGTTTTCTAGTGTGTCTAAAAAAGGATGTGGTGATGTAAGGGTTTGTTGTGCTATGGGAGTACTTAGGTTTATTATTTGTCCATAGATGTTGAACACAAAAAGTACGGATACTAATTCTTATGGTTCATTGGTTGCTACAACTAGTGGGTGAAGTGCTTGAAGTTTTGGTCTTGTCTATGAAGCTTAGGGGCTGAGGTATAGGTTCACCTTGAAAGGGCACGTTTGATTTAAAGGATGCTCTTGGAAGTTCATGAGCAACATGCTTAATGGTGCCAAAAGATGGAAGAGGGATAGTAGGTGTCAAAGAGGGATAAGTGGCACAGTGGGTTGTTTGTTTTGGATAAGTGTTTCAACATGTGTTTGTTAAAATACTTGGGTGTTGATTTTTCGGATATGACTTTTAATGACTACAATCGTAAGTTGCATATACTTGAATATTTCGGATGAAATACTTAAGTTGTCAATCCTAATTTGTTGAGATTATAAAGCTTAGATTGAACTCAAGGATAACAAGACTTGATAGTATGTCTTTAACATACGTGTGAGTTATGACTCTATGTAAATACTTATCGTCTTGAAGGATGACACATTATTTTCATGTTAACCAAGTGAGGCAATACATGTAGATACAAAACAATATCTATAGTCATATGATAGACTTGTGTATGATATCTTTGCAAATAATGAGTTCAGATTTGTTAGTCTCGGTAAGTCATCTAAGTCATCCGCAAACGGGTGAGGAGATGTTGGTGGTGTTTGCACAAAGTACATGTTTTGGAGACTTTGGTAGTGAAGGTGTTTTGGATGATGGTGGGTGATTTTTGTGGTGGAGTTGGAGTACTTAAGTTTAGAAAGTTCACATCTTGAATGGGTGATGAGATATTGAGAGGTAATGAGTCTGAGGATGAAGAGTTCAAGTTAATGAAGCAACAAGATCGAATGCTAATCCTAGTGGTTTTTCTTAAGTGAATTATTTGAGGTTGAGGATTTAGTCATTTTGACTTTGCTTTGAGAAATGCTAAGCTTAAGGAAAAGTAACAGTGAAGGTATGAGAATGACCATCTGAATGTGTCGATTTATGGAACTAAGGATTCATGCACTTGATGTTAATTCATACAAAGATAGTAGTTTCTAATGAGATGGAAGTGTCTAAGATCATGTCAAACATCCTAAGTTAATTCATTGAGGATGTGTTGAGTGAGGTATGAAAGATATGCATTAACAACTATCCTAGAAACAAAATTTGGTAAATTAGATTGCGAGATTTAGTAAAATTAAACAACTTACACAGTAGAATCCACGGCACCATTTTTCGCACAAAGGCGGAACCCTTAATTTGGTGCCGCTTTGGTCCTATACAAAACGGCGGTACCAAAATGCATAACAAACGGTACCAAATTTTTGGTGCCGTCTAATCCGTGGACACCGAAAACTTCTGAGACCCATTTTTTAGGTGTCGGGGAGTTTTCGAAACACTGAATTTTTGCTTAAAACATGTGACATTAATCATTTCTAGTTAGGAAAAGTCAATAACACATATACAAACATAGTGGAACATAGACTTTGACCAGGGCTAACGATTTTCACATATAAGTGAAAATGGGTAAAATTTGATAACACCCATGTGTTATCCCTCTGCATGAACCAGTTAGCATACATCAATGTTTTAAGTTAGTTTATTATCCTACGAAGCGAAAACACATAAATTACATCATACAACATTGTTTTTGTCCTTGTACCAAACACTCTCTTAAAACCTTCATTTTTCAAAGTACTTGACTAATTTACTTAGTACTTATTGCTAAGTGAGTTATTTCATAAGTTATGCGAGATGTTAGTATAACCTATGCAAATGAAGTGATCTAATTCTACAAGCGATGGTAAAACAATTTTCCAACTTAGTGCACAAAATCTATCAAATAACCTATTGTGCATAAACAAGAAATCGTCAAACAAGCGAATAAATAACATGGCAAGATTGACACTTATATTATGCAAACAAACAAGTGTAAACAACAATTTGAAAAGTAAGCAAGCAACATATATGCAAACAACATAAACAAGTGGTCATTTAGCATAGCATAACAAGAAAGACACTTTTCGTCATTTTGCGTTTAAATATGACGATGTATACCAAGCTTGATTAGTTTCCTTTAAACATATTACCAAATTATTTAGTTTCAAAGGAAGTTGTATCAAAGTTCTAAGAATACCAACTTAAATTGCTTGATTCAAAAATTTGAGTTTTTATGTTAAAGCGAAACTCAATATTTTAGACATACTGTAGTATTTGGTATATTTCACTTATTTAAAATTAGACTCAGGCCATGAGAGTATTTTTAAATGAAAGTAGACTCAATTCCCTTTAAAATGATAGGTGGCTCGACTCGTGCGGACTTACGGTTAATTAGTTATGATTTTTTGAAGTTGCCCTAAAAAGCGCATCTTGTACACACGGATTCCACGAAACCAAATAAAGGGATCCGCCCTTTATAAGATTTGGTGCCGTGGTCCTCTGAGACAAATTCACCAAAACTAGTATTTGACATAGAGAAAACGTGTGTGACTTACTAGATTTCATAGTAAACATATAATACACATATTTAACAACATATCTACTTATGTAACTTATCTTAAACATTTACGGAGGTGATTTTTCAACTAAATTTATAGTTATCCCAAACACTCCTTTAAAATCATATTTCTTCGTAAATTTTCTATAAGCACACAATACAATACTTACTAGTTCTTTCAACAAACTTTTATTTTATTTTTCAAGAAAACCTTCAAGCTTGTATACAAAGTTACATTTAACAACAAAATTTCTAAGTATAACAAGAAAAGCATTTTTCATATTATTTTTCGCTTCAATGGTAATTTGATACATGGATCGTACTCTATTTTAAAAACCATTTGTTTTGAAAATAAGAGCTACATGGCTCTGGTACCAATTGTGGAAATGTAGAGGGGGTGAATACGTTACCGTTTAAAAACTTTAGATCTTTAGTATCAAATCGCTTATGAAGCTTGTTATAATATGAAAGTTCCAATTATTGATTGTGGCTAATGTAAAGCATAGTAAACCATGTTGTCACACAAGCATTAACATCAAACCACATCACAAGCAATAGTATAGTGCAACTATAAAAGTAAAGAGATAAAGAAAGGAAAGTGCAAACCGAACACGATGATTTATAGTGGTTCGGTCACGGATCTCCTTTCCGCCCTACTCCACTCCACGAGTACCCAACTCGAGAGTTACTTCACTAAATCAACAAGCTCCCTTCTCGGAGAAGAAAACCTTACAATCGTAAACACACTTTTTCGGTACAAAGCTAAATAACGGGTTCTAGTTCGAGGTAGAACCAACCTAACGTCGCCTATACAATATTTCCGACACTAAGCTAGATGTCGAGTTCTTTTACAAGGTACAACCACTCCCAATATGTTTTATGGCCCAACATAATAAACCTTGTGTTTTATGGCACAAACACATAAACCATATAATCTAGTTTGGTGAGTGATGCAATGATGTTCTACACTAATGATCCATGACACAAATGTCTAATGGATATGAATAACTACTTCTAAATGATCTTCCATTGATAGGAAGCCTTCATGATGAAGATCACAAGTTCCCTAAACTTGTTGTGATAGATCTTCAACTTGTGGTGAGTGGGAATGGCTAGATCTCCAAGCTTTCCTTGGTTGATCAAGATGTAGAGTATGCTTACAACAAAGATGAATGTTAGAAGCATTATGATCATGTGATGGTGAGGGTGATTAATGTATGGTTCTACATTGTTATCTGAGATCTAAATGTATGCAAGAAGGTGGAGAAGGTGTGTTTTCAAGTGATGAAGAAATGAGAAAACAATGGGCTTCTATTTATAGGCAAAAGGGGACAGGAGCGTCCACGGACCACGGTACCAAATAAAGGGTTCCGCCCTTTATGCATTTTGGTACCGTGGGTGCCTGACAAGAAATCTAAAAAATCTTTCTTCAAATCTTTTCAAGATTTTACCATATCTTACCAAGATCACATTTGATATATAGAGTGTCAATCTAACCAATATATTCAAGAGATCTTCCAAGGATTTCAAAGATGATGCATGCCATGATGTAACATGTATTTCCAATTTTAGATTAAAATTTTTATCAAAGTAAACTTGTAAAATGTATTATGTAACTAGTTAATAAAATGTCTAGTTACCTTTTGAAATACTTGTGAATGCAAAATGTAAAATGAGGTTCTAAATAGAATGGTTAACCTATTAAAATACTTAGTGACTCTAAACGTATTTTAAACATTCTATATGATTTGTTAATGGGTTTGATCATAATGCCACATAACAAACATGTACGAACCTGTGTTGTAACATACGAGGACTTGAGACATCGAGAGGTGTTGAATGTATGTTGAGACAAATGTAATTACAAGTAACTTGTACATTTTACGTTATGTATTACAAGTTACATGTTTGTCATCAATCAAAACAAACAAGACTGTATAGATTAAATATCGTAATATTTGCACTAACAGAAATCATTTAGCAGGCTAGCCTGCCAAAAAAACAAAGGCAAACATAATAACATTCACCTTTTTATTTTTCATCTGCAAGCGCCGACGATCAAATAAAAGTTTCAGCCAATAACATTTCACCAACATCAACAAAATAAACCAAACTCTTATCTGTGACACCGTACATGTAAACATGTTTCTATACATGCCAAACAAATTGTGGCATGTAAATTGCTGTCAGTTGTGCTGCAATTGAGCAAACTAAATCTATAGAACCAAAATCGAGTACAACCAAGCATGGCACGCAAACATGACGTTGGTATGGCTCCCGCCAAGATCTGGGAGGGCATGCCATGGCGCAAGCTTAGCAAGGCTACCTCGCCAAAGCGGCACACGAAAACATGGCGAGACTCACAAACACTGTAGAAGTTCTAATATTTCAGCATAATCTAATTGACATAAACTGATTAAGCATAAGTTGCAAAATCCCATTTCACCAATATGAGCAAATAGCCGGACTTTTTTTTAAACAGACTAAATCAACATCAATTATGAAAAGAGCACTTAATTTTATCATCATCAAATTGATTTATAAAATTGAAATAAAAAAACATGGAAAAAAAGTTTGGAGATCAAAAAAGTGCAAATCAAAATAGCTTTACACCAGTTTTTATTGGCCATTTAACGCACAGACAAACCACCAACATACATGATTGATGCCCAACATCTCGTTTTCCCCCCGATCCCTTTTGACCCGTGTTTGCCAAACAGTTTCATAACTATCTTTTGGGAAAAATGAGCATCAGGAACGTCAAGAACATTCTCATCTAGTCCAGCCAAAGTGGTCGTTTTTAAAAAAAAACCCCACTGAGACTATTCATAAGAAGGCCCAATGCATACATGTATTTGATGTGATCATCTGTTTGACCAAATATTTGTAACGCTTAGATTTGCACATTTAAAACCTGAAACAAAATACCAGCCATGGCTGCAGTTCCAAACTGCCCTGCCAAGATATCAGTATCGGCAGATGATGCAAACGAAAGATTCGCACGATGCCCGTATTTATCGTATTTGTTTACACTACCAGATACCCCGCATTTGTTTAGACTACTAGACCCATCCCATTCATCTTCACTCACACCGTAAGTTTACCTTTTAGATCCAGTCAGGTGTGCCTCCGGAAAATTATCCGGCCATATTTTGATCCGAAGATAGTTGCAGCAACAGGGTGAAAAAACAGGTTAGAATCACACCAGTTGCAACCTGAAACAGATACCAAAGTAACATGTCAAGAGAAAAGATACATCCAACATGGCTGCAACGATTATGGGTTGCCCTGCCAACATGCAAATAATCTCACCTTAAGGCTCAGATCTGCACACGTAAAATCTGAAACAAAATACCGGCCATGGTTGCAATCCAAAACTGCCTTGCCAAGATACCAGCATTATCAGATTATGTAAGGCAAATATTCAATTGCATACATGTATCATCATTGCCTTAACCAAATATTTTATTCTTGGCAAGTGCAACTATTGAAGCTCAACGGTCAAGAGGCCACGATGGGTTTCACCACAAAAGTGGGGATGTCGCTGGACAGGTGGCTCAAATGGGAGAATATTCAGGCAAAAAGGATAGACCCGCCATGGCTACAACAGCTCTATGTTACCCTGCCAAGATACGGGACATCTCATATTTACTGAACAAACCCCAATTCATCACAGCCTCAAAAAAGGAACACAAAGGGCAACCATTGATCAGGATAAAGTAACATTCATTGGGCCTTCTTTGTATTTGTAACCCACAATCATGAAATGCATGTTTTCGACAATCGCATTTCACCAGGATGAATGCAAAAAATAGACCACTGTCTGCAACAACATTATTCAGCAGAAGCGCCCATTACAGGCCACCAAGATACAGGTCACTGCTATGGCTGCCAGCTCAGCAAGCCTACCCCGCCACAGCGTCACCTGAAAACATGGCCAACCCACAAACATTTGCAAATGTTATAATATTTCAGTAAAATCTAATTCACAAAAACTGTTTAAGCATGAGATATAAGAACTAATTCCACCCACATCAGCAGATGGCAAAGTTTTTTTTTACATAGACTAAATCGACAATAATTATCAAAAGAGGAGTTAATATTACCATCATTAAATTAATACAGAAACTTTAAAATGGAAAACAACAAAAATAATTTCACAAAATTTAAAACCCTAAACCAAATCTAAACCCTGATTAGTATAAACCATTTAACCTCAGAAATTAAACATAAACACCAAAAAGTGTAAAACACCCAAAGTAATTTCACAAAACAAAAAACCCTAAAGTAAACCGAAACCCTGATTAGTATAAACCATTTAACCTCACAAATTAAACATAAACACCAAGAATAACGAACCTAGCCAACAACAATTTTATTCTTGTCAAGTGCAACTAATGAACCTCAACGGTCAAGAGGCCACGATGGGTTTCACCACAAAAGTGGGGATGTCGCTGTACAGGTGGCTCAGATGGGCGAATATTCAGGCAAAAAGGATAGACCCGCCATGGCTGCAACAGTTCTATGTTACCCTGCCAAGATACGGGACATCTCATATTACTGAAGAAACCCCAATCCATCACAGCCTCAAAAAAGGAACATAAACGACAACCATTGATCAAGATAAAGTAACATTCATTGAGCCTTCTTTGTATTTGTAACCCACAATGATGAAATGCATGTTTTCGACAATCACATTTCACCAGGATGAACGCAAAAAAATAGACCACTTGTCGCGGCACTATTAGAGAAGCGGCGATTACTGAGGCCACCAAGATACTGAGTCACACTTATGGTGCCAGCTTTAGCAAGCCTACCCCGCCACAGCGTCACCTGAAAACATAGCAAACCCACAAACATTTGCAGATGTTATAATATTTCAGTAAAATCTATTGCACAAAAACTGTTTAAGCATGAGATATAAGAACTAATTCCACCCACATCCGCAGATGGCCAAGATTTTTTTTACATAGACTAAATCAACAATAATTATCAAAAGAGGAGTTAATATAACGATCATTAAATTAATACAGAAACTTCAAAATGGAAAACGGCCAAAATAATTTCACAAAATTAAAAACCCTAAACCAAATCTAAACCCTGATTAGTATAAACCATTTAACCTCAGAAATTAAACATAAACACCAAAAAGTGTAAAACACCCAAACTAATTTCACAAAACAAAAAACCCTAAAGTAAACCCAAAACCCTAATTAGTATAAATCATTTAACCTCACAAATTAAACATAAACACCAAGAATAACTAACCTAGCCAACAACGAAAGGGGAAAAAATGCAACCTAGTATCTAATCTTCCAAACAGCAAAGTTGTCGAATCTTATTTGGATCACAAATAATTGATCCACCTAAATTCAATCAGGAAAATTATACAAAATATATGAAGCAAGAAAAAATATGTGGAGCAAACAAAGGAATCACCTATAGCACAGAACAAATGGTAAAAGGCCATCCACAAAATCAATATAAAAAAAAAAGACTGATGGTACGACGGACTGTAGCCCCCTCAATATCGACTGTACCAACCACGAAATTCATTTTCTTTGGAGCAAAAAATCACCGGATAATTTTCTAGAGGCACACCTGATCAGATCTAAAAGGTAAGCGTATGTTGTGAGTGAAGATGAATAGCCAACGGTTCGGGTAGGCTAAAGCAAAAAACCCTAGTGGCCCGGGAAAAAAAAGATACCCACATTACTATTCATAAGAAGGCCCAATAAATGTAATATCGTAGAATACTTACGCTCTGTTCTCGAGTTTTTTTTAAGTAATGGAAGGGGAGGGGAAGGGAAATAAAAAAAGGGGCGTTCTTGAGTTTTTTTAAGATGGAAAGGTAGGGAACGGGTGGGTGGGAGGGAGGGAAGGGATGGGCTTTTACGTATTTTTGTTCTGCCCAATTTTGGGCGGATTGGGAAGGGAAACGGGTTTTCAATATTACAGGCCTTTGTTAAATTACAATATTAACCTCAATATTCATACACGATCTTTATATTTTTGACCTACTTCTCCCATATCACACCGAATCTGTAGAATACGGCTGGCAACATTTTCTCACATTTTCTCTCAAAGCATAAACTAACGTGTAAGTTTCTGTCAATCTCATCGTAGTACTCCTGTGTTTGGATAAGCAGTCCCAAAACTGCTATTGTAACTCTGTCTTGCAGTTTTTTCTTTCTTCTCTATGTATACATGATCTGCAGGTTGCTGTTGATGTTACATATCGTTCTTCCCGGTATATGGTTCCCTTTTTTTGTCTTCTTTTAAATGCTTTCATACTTCGAAAGGCATGCTTATAGACTATAAAGTTTGTAAGTAGGTTTTCTGTGTTCCCACTTTAATACTTGGTTTTCTGTGTTCCCACATAATTCGACCAGCATGCTTTCACTACAGAGTTTTTAAATGCTTTCATAATTTCTGAATTGTTAACTTGTTACTATATTTTATATATATGCAATCTGGTAAAGTACTTTCCAGATATTGAAGGGTTACTGATTCTAATGTGCAAGTCAATGGATCAACTATACAACTACAAGTGATTAGATAATCATGTGGCATATGTGTATATGTGGTTGTACATCACTTTATAGTGAGAGCCAAGCTCAGTTTAATACGTAAGGCGTCTTTTATCTTTTGTTTTGTTCTTTGTGTAAACCATGAACTCACAATTTGTTGTTAAATAATTAAAGACTGAATCTTTCAACATTGTCTGCATATTTGTCTTTTTTATTTTTTTGTTATGTATGCTATTATTATATGTATTGTGTTCTAGTTTTCTTACATCAACATAACCTCTTAGTTATCTTCATACATGATTTTTACTTTAACTACAGTGTTTTAACAAAACAAAAATGTTTGTTTATATTGTTAGTCACAAGTATATAAACGAGGGTACTTCTTTGCATTGTTAGCCACAAGTATAATAAAAATCCAACCATCTTTCTTCATATATAAACGAGGGTATATTGGTAATTTGTGTAGCTTCCCTTTCCTTTCCTTGTTACTTTAAAAAAAAAAAAAAAAAACTCAAAAACACAAAAATAAATAACCTCTTTCTTCCCATCCCATCCCCTACTTTACCCTTCCCATCCCATCCCCTTCCATTCTTTAAATTTTAGACTTGAGAACAGAGATACACCCCTTTCATGTTTGATGTCACAAGAGACCATATATTTCAAAGTTCCAATAGCTTTCACAAGTAAAATACTCTCTGGTCAACGTTTACCCCAGTCTTCACGGTGTTGTTAATCAATATTATAATGTTATTTCCCTTTTTATTCTATCGTGTATTGCTAGTTTTTGGTGTTTCATACTTTTCTTTGTTAGAGCAAAAATATTTTTGTGAGGTTGTACTGAAAAAAAGTTCATTTTTAATTATTGTTAAACAAGTGTAACATCAAGTTGAGAATAAGGTTCACTTTTTAACTATTATTGGCTAAGCATCGGGTCAAAACCGAACTGACCCGACTAAAATGAGCCAAACATATAGAAATTGGTTGTCATTTTGTTAAGGACACGATTAAAGCTGTGTAAGTTCTTCCTACCTTCATTTTAACCAAAGATCAAGCTGTTGATGTTCTTACAAAAGGTTTATGTAAAGCTCCACATTACTATTGCTTATCCAAGTGTATGGCATATGTGATCCTTACACATTGCCAACTTTGGTGTGGGTAAAGACACATCTACATCAAAGACCAATTGTGTTACAAGATGTCCCAAACATCCAACAAGTATCAAAGTGTGAGGACTTTTAATGTAATTTAATACTGTAAACTTAGTTAAGTTAGTTAGAAAGTCAAACTGAGTAGTTTGTCAACAGTTCTGTTGTTTGTTGTATATATACTAGTCTCTGTTTCATTTCAAATGTAAGAATTCATAATGAAAGTTTGAATCTTCTCAATCTCTCTCATGTCTCTCTAACTGATTTACCTTTACATTAATTACCCAAAGGGCCAAAACCATTAGAAACCAAAAACTAACGAAACTAGCTATTTGTCAATCCGCACTAACCGAAAACTAACAAAAACTATGTGTCCCGCACTCCCGCTGGTTTGCGCATGTACAAGGCTAGTAAATTGTAAACGCTTTAAATTGGATTGGATATTGGTTGAGTGTCCTGCTAAGGTATAATACATGCAAAGTAAAGCAAGTGCTGAAAGTTGGAATTTCATGTCTCATCTCCACAATGTAGTTTTCAAACGAATAATTATTTCAAAACATAACTTTCCATATAAACCATTGCTATTATGAATAAATAAATAAATTATATTGGGAAAAGATCCAATAACTTTTCGATTTCTAACAGGTATGCTTGAGATTTTTTTTACAAAGACTTAAGTTTAGAATTGGCCAAATTGTTTGATTCATTTGCCTAACTAGAACAAAGATGCTACGAAACAAGTTTCCAGAAAAACATATTCAAATAGGTATCTTTATTGAAAATAGAAACTTACTTTTCTACAATTTCAAGAGCATCAAAATATTGTTTTCGAGTCTATTTTCCTTGTAGTTTTAATTCATGTTTTCCAGAGTAAACGCTTCGCCTTCTACCACCTTTTCTAAAGAATATAATTGAAGTAATAACATGAATTCCTGTTGGTCTATGGTATGGTCAAGACCATTTTCATAGACCAACCATGTCACAAATTATTTATATGCTTACGACAAATGAAAATATGCAGATCCTAAACGACCAGGGATCTTCATCGAGAGGCATGAGGCAGAGGCAGCAAGATACGATAATTTGGTAAATGGAAATCGAATTCAGTTACTAAAGAAGAAAAATATTATGGGTAAAGAATGTGTCACTGGTACTTAAGAGTTCCTCAACACTATATATATTGACATCTTTAAGATGTATATATGACTTCTAAACAAGGTACTAGCCTAGTTGTGATGTTTAACTTGGTTTCAAATTTGAAGAGTAAAAACATGCATTCCTATGTCTTACACAAAAAGTCAAAAGTGGCCAATGGCATCTGAATTCTGAATCGCAAACTGAACTAGACAACAAAACACAAGGATTAGGAAACTTCCTTTGTCATACTTATGTGTGAACTGTAATTGTTACGCAATCCTGGTCCATATAATGGCTTTCCTGTCACTACACCTTAATGAATGGGGTAGAAAGAAAAACAAAGCTCCATGATCACATCAACATGAAATATATGGATGTCCATTTATGTTGACTAAGTGTAACATAAACCAAAAGGTGTAGAAGTTTGAGTAAACAAGTTCATACCATTAGCACTACTTACAAATATCTTTAACTCTTTAAGCATTTGTCTGCCAAAAAAAATGGTCAACACAAATATATTCATCGTCCTCATAGTCACTTTATCTTGCTATTATTTGAGCAATCCTTGTTGCTCAGAAACGGATACCTTACAACAAGGTCAAGAGCTAAAGGACTGGGATGAATTGATTTCATCGAACAGGGTCTTCGTTTTAAAGTTCTTTAGCTTTTACACTATGGTTAGCCCTTATTTAGGGATATTCTACAAAAACAATGATAGAGACAACGTCAGAGGCAGTAGTTTGTATGACTTGCCTAATAAACCAGTTTTGGTGGCAAACAGAAACAATCCGATCCCAGATATATATGGCAAGCTTGTGATAGATGCCCATGCGAAGCTCAGCATTTTATCTAGTGGAGGCACTATCTATGATCTCTTTAGTCCTAGTCATCTCAGACGCAATGCAAGTGCTAAACTCTTAGATAATGGAAATTTGGTACTGCAAGAACTGTATTCAGACGGGTCTGTTAAGCAGGTTTTGTGGCAAAGCTTTGATTACCCAACAGACATGCTTCTACCTGGAATGAAACTGGGAATTAATCTTAAGACTGGGCATCAATGGTCACTCTGAAGGGAGGAAAAATTCACTCCTCAAGTGGACTTTGGCGAAATGGCAGATTCGGAAGCACAGATACACAATCTTTTAGTATGGATGTTCGTGTATACTACACTAATAACGAGACAGAGCAGTCCTTCACATATTTAACAAAAACATATGATTCATTTCCAGCTCTGATAATGTCCGAAGCTGGTCGAATTGATGGTTCAACTATTGAGTCGGATGTCTTTTGTACGTTGAAGTACAGCCTCGTTCGTTCTGAAAGTATGTTTTGATAAGTTAAAATGCAGGGATGGTTATCACTTTAATTGGCGGAAAGATTATCACTTACCAAATGTATATGGTAGTGGCTTCAAATATACCCATCGGAATGAATACGATGAAAGCCATAACTTGACTTTATTTGATTGCAAGAGAATTTGCTGGGCCGATTGTTTTTGCACTGCTTATTCTTATGCAACCAAAAACAGGACAGGCTGCAGGACTTATGGTGAAATGATATACAATCCATCAGAAGTCGACACACAATATTACATTTTTGTTTATCGAGGTTAGCAATACTAGTCTTTATACATGGATCTCATTTTTACTAGAATAGAATGATTGAGGGTACCTGCAAACAAAATTAAACAATCTCCTATACAATTTTATAGACTACTAGTAAGAAAAAGTTATAGGCTAGAATTTGCTTTAAATGATCTGAACTTGTTAATTAACAAATGCTTGCCTGTATAGAAACAGAGTTATATTTTCTCATATGCAGAAAAGAAGAAGAAGTGGTTTTGGTTGATCATTGGAGTTGGATCTTTAGCTCCACTTCTATTAGGCTATGTCCTATACAAGAAACTTCATGTCACAGGTATCAAATTTACTAGTTTACTTCATTCGTATATTTTCTGAACGGAAAAAGCCTCTTTGTGAAACACGATTTATTTCATTCATAGGGTACCCTTGCTATGCAACTGATATTGAGTTATGATAAATAGTCCTACTAATTAGACTTACAAATATACCTACCTCATTTACATATTCAATTTTTGAAAGAGAAAAGTACAAAAATAAGAAAAAATCTCTTTTGAAGTCTCCTTTGTTGTCACTTTTTAACTCAATGTCCAAAATGGTCATAAAATCTTATGACCACTTTCGACTCCATGACTCCACCCAAAATTAGGTCACGTGTCCAAATGAAAGTACAAAAGTGTACTTTCATTTAGACATCTTGGCTAATTTGGGTGAAATAAGTGGTGGAGCCAGATGAGCTAGAGTCAGTAACCATACCCCCGGGACATTGGGTTAAAAGCTGACCACAGACTTCAAAAAAAGATTTTACTATTTTTTGTACTTTCTTCTTTCGAATACACCACTTTCTCTCATCTCATATTAACCAATCATTTTCTAACTACACCAATCACATTTGTTGGTCTCTTTTTAGGTCCATTACTTAGGCCTACAAATCATTTTTCACTGATATTTACAAATACGGTAAGAGAAATGATAGAGAGACCTAAACTTAAGCTTAATTTTAGGCCTAAAACCAAGTGTCATCATCTTGATGGTTGTAAAATAAGTGGGTCCCTATCTGCAGCCATCAAGATGATGTCACTTGGTTTTAGGCCTAAAATTAGGCATAAGTTTAGGTCCCTCTACCATTTCTCATAAGGTAATGCCAGTCTTCTTGAGTGGGATAATCCAAATTAATCATCATCTGATTGATCCTTGTTTTTAAGGATTTTACGGAGTGAGCTGGCATGCATTTCATGTGCGTTATAGAAAATCTAAGTAGAAATTATTGGGATAGGGTGTTAATACTCACACTATTTTATTTGATAGTTACATCACTTTGTACAAGTTGTGTAGCATACCGTACAATACTGTAATGCATAGATTGTAATGAGTATAAAAAGTTGTGGTGTAAGTATCACCACACATTTGGATATGTCCATATCATAAATAAATATATGTCCGGAAAATACATGAGCTTATGGGTCACACACGTTAACACGTAGACAATTTATAATAGACTTATAACTAACTTTAAAACATATACACGATAAACAAATTTACTTACCACTTACCAGTCTCAAACCTTTACTAATTTGAAATAAAATCATTAAAGGTGAATAATTGCATATTGTTGTTCCCCGTTCACTAAGGTTTAAAACAGTTTTAGAATAAAAAACAAGTTAATAGTGAACAATGACTGAAATTAACATAAGTAAAACACACAGAGTAATTTTCAACATCATATTCTTATTAGAAATAAATCAACAAAGAATACGTTACCCAAGTACTTGCGGAATAGTGCTTGGGATTGAAATGACAAAGTTGGGTGACTCCTCGCTAAGCTCAGGCTAAGTCTGAGCACAACTCTTAGAGCTCCTTGAGCTATTTGAGAACTAAGTTGTATTTGGAGGAGTGAAAAGATGGCTTGCGTGTATGTGTGTTTTTACAATTCATAAGCTTAATCTTTTCACTCCATCTCTTATGCTATTTATACATGTATGAGTTTTAACTCTTTCCTAAGTGACAAATCTGATATCATACATAAGACAAAATCGATGTATTTTGTCTCGTTTACAAAGACTATTCTAAGTAAAGACAAGGCGCTTTCCATAACTCGATGATGACCTGAGCTTGTAAGTTAGCCATTAGGGAAAATTGACTTATGTTGATAAGGACTTCTTCTTATCTCGATTCAAACTTATCCGCCTTGTCCGCTCTTTCTTCAGTCTATTTATCCTTCAGTCTTCTACTTCAGTTTGTCTTCAGTGTAAGTAGTTGGAGAGGAGTCTTAGGGATTCTGTGAGTTATTGTCATCACTTGAATCCATCATCTTCTTCTTGACTCAGTCTTCACCCTTTAAGTTCCGCCTTATTGAGTGGAGAGACTTCATCTTCGCCTCGTACTGAGTTTCCTGAAGATGACTCACTGAGAGACTATGCACTCAGTGACCTGGTTACGTTTAACGGTCTAAGTACTTGGGCTATTTTCTATTCAAATCCTAGATTAAGGGGTTTGGGTATTTACTGAACCCAACAGTCTCCCCCTATTTGGATATACAAATAGCCTAAGGGGGCGTTTGGTTCATGAATTTTAATTTATGGGGTTTGAAATTCAGAATTTAGAGTATAAATAATTATAGGATTTTAAATTTCTAAAACATGTTTGGTTGGCAGTTATGATGAGGGTACATTATGGGTGTTAACTATAAAAGACGGAATTACCCTTTTATCATTTAACACATTAGTCCACCAAATAAAAAAAATTAGGGTAGATTTGTCATGTTGTCTTTTTTACAAAGCATAGGCCCACCGAATTTTAAATGCCCTTCGTATATAATGAATTTATAATGGCCCACTTTTGGCAATTCATGAACATTAAATTTCTTGTACTTTTTCAAACAAACACAATATTTTGTGGTATTATAAATTCAAAACTCTTGAAATTCCTTCAATGTAGGCCAACCAAACAGGCCCTAAGTGTTTGATCAGTGTAAGTGAGCAAATGGCTTCTTCTTACACTGAATGTACTAATAAATACAATAAGGAACACTGAATCTTTTAACAAAAACATACATCGTTTATTGATCAAATTACATGGTTCCTATTACTAGTACAAAAGATAAATCAAAATGATGTCAGTCCAGATGGATTCCCAGTGCTTCAAGCTTAACTTTCTTGGTGATGAGTGTTTCCCCGTCAGGATGGTCTCTTATCTTTGCGTTTAAGTCAGTGCAGAACGATATTCTCGAGTCTGAATTTGAGAGGCCACTGGAATATAGCTGATCATTATAGCCACTCAGCCGATCAATATCAATCCACCTTTGGAATGCTGGGTTTCCATAGACATCAATGAAAAATAGCCCTCTTTCAGGCTTTTCAATCACAAGACAGTTCACAAACTTCACTCTTACAGGAAGCTCCTATACACTCCGGTCCAGGCACTTTAATCTCAGGTTGGAACTCAACTCTCTTCCTTTTGCCAGTGGATGATTGTAGTTAAGATCCTTGAGGTGCGATTAAGGCGGGATGAATTCCCAGTTGGGCTGGACAATCCCTCAGTCTTTCATATCTTTTATTGAGCATTTTCATCAGGTCCTTAACCACCGCATTCTTCTTCTTTTCAATAATTGGACCAAGCTCATCGAGTTCAGTGATCCCAAAGTCGGTGAATTTGAGGGATCATGAACCGAAGTGTCTTTATCATCCCCTCATAAAGCGTTCATGGCCGTGGTTTGGTATTGGGGATGATTTTGACATCTGTGATCTTTTCAGGAAGCCTTCGGCTTGTCATTGTCGGTTGTAATGTTCAATTCTGCTTTGCCCTGATAGCCAGTTTTCTTCTTCTTTTCTTCCAAACTGTTTTCTCATTTCAGCCATCGAGCGCCTGAGCTTCCTTGAACTTTTGTCTGCCGACCTTTTGGAGTTTCTTAGGATCAATTCCCATGTTCTCAGCTTCTTACGCCCAACCTTTGCCGTGCTTCTCTATTCTTCTTATCTTCTTCAGCTTGTTTCAATCTCTGTTCTTCTTTAGCAAGATATTTACTAAGCTGTTGAGGTGTGAGAAGGTATTCAGTGTCGCCGATTTTGTAGGGAATCTTCTAAGGCTCAGGAGTTGTCATTTTGCCTTTTCCTTTGTCCGGCTTTGAGGAAGATGAAGTTGCTACCAGGGGTGGTGATGTTGTTGTTATTGGTGTGATTACTGTCGGTGTTGTTGTTGTTGATGTTGTTGGTGGGATTGATGAGATAGGTGTTGAGCTGGTGGTGATGATGAGATTTGAGCCACTGATGTTGATGGTGTTGGCTCCCTCTCAGTGTGAGAAGGAGGTTCTTCAGCAATATTCTCCCCCTCAACCTGCTTCTTGGGAGCTTCAGTGAGGGCAAGAGTTGAGTTGAGGGTGCTAAGGGGACTGAGCAGCTTGACCCTTGAAGGCCTGATAAATTTCTGAGATCATAGCCTTGATGTCTAAAGTTTCAGATTGAATACCAGTGACTTTAGCTTCCAAATTAGCCTAAGAACCTTCCAGAGCAGTCATTCTGGGCCCAAGATTCCAGGCCAGAGATGAGGATGCCTGAGTCAAAGTAGCCACCTGCGTATTCAAAGAGACCAATGTAGCTTGAAGTGGACTGGATGAGGATGGAAGACCCTGAACATTGGCAGACTTGAGCATATCGAGCAGTTCAGTGAGGCTTGAGGATTGTTTCAAGTACGCCTCAATTGCCTCTAGCACTTTAGAGTTGAGTGCTGGGTCTTCTTTGGCAAATTCCTTGATTTCATCTATCTTTGTACCTACACCTTGAAGATGCCTGAGGAATTTAGCCATGTTGTCATCCAGTCGGTGAAGGTTGTCATACATTAGATCCCTGTGCTCATGAACATTTTCATCAAAGCCATGTACCTCAGCCTTTAGATCAGCATAACTTGCAGCAGCCTTAGTGTGTTGATCCCACGAGTTTCATTGACCCGAGTATAACCTTCGAGACGCTTTGGTGATCCACTGAACAAGCGTCTTTCGTGAGTGGGAGAACATTATCAAATCTTTCAAATTCATCAGTGGAGGAAGAGGATTCATCATTGTCAGGCTTGACTGGTGATTCAGTATGCTCCGATGGATCAGGCTGAGGTCCTTGTTCAGCTTGAACGTCAGCGTCCACGTCTTCCCCAGCTGATAAAACATCATCATCAATTTCAGCAAGCTCATCGTCTGAAAAGAGTATGCCAGTAACATCAGCAACGGTTAACCAAGGGTTGGTGATGGGTTCCATATCAGCGGGTGGTATGTTTCCTCGAGTCTTTGTCCCCGTTGACCCCTCGACACTAGTGTTTCAGTGCCTTCGCTAGAGTCGGGATTGGTTGTGGGTTCCGTATCGGGGGTTGTTCCTTTCCCTCCGAAGTCTTTGTCCCCGTTGACCCTGAGACACCGGTGGGGTTTCCGATGCCTTTAGCGAGTCGATGATAGTTGTATCCCTATCGGCGGTTATTTGATTCCTCTGAGTCTTTGGGATCGATCAGGTGTGCCCTCGGACAAAGGCTGTGATTTTCTAATGTCATCCTTGGGCGTTGTTGAAGCGCTCCTACCAGGCCGGGTTGTATGTTTCCTCGGATCTTGGGAGTAGTAGTTGTGACCAAGGGCAAGAACTGGACTGTGATGTATCAGTATCCTTCGTTGTCACGGGGGTGGATGTTGCTTTGGCTCCACAGATTGGCAGTCGATCTTGGGCTTTCTTTGCCTTTTGGCAAGTGTTCTGAAGCCTCAGGGGCCCGAGACTTGGGTTTGGTCTTAGTCCCACCGAGACTTCCCCTTTCTCTTTGTAGGAGCAGGTTAGGAGACGATCCAGATGCGGTTGTTACGGCAACCATATGGGCCGTCAATTCAATAGGAGTGACAAGGGATGGGTCTTTTTGAAAATTTGATTGGCTCAGGATGCCAGGCAAAGCACCAAATTTTTGTTCCTGAGGATAATTCGAACCCAGTAACACTTGCAAAGCACAAGAGACAAACCTAGGATACGTGCGTATTTCGTCCTAGTTTTGCTCTGTAGCTTGGTTACGAGATCACTGTAAATGATCTCCCTATGTAAACTGTGACCCCATTCATCAAGCAGTATGCCATCATCAACTGAATAGAGTTAACTTGTTAGGGATGAGTGGTTCGCTGAGGACCAATCAAAAGTGAATAGGATCCTCCAAGCCACGGAAATGAGCTTTTAGTGATCGGGTCTTGTCCAAAAAACGTTGATCTAAAACGATTTGTTTTAACCCATCCTTCACCGTGGAGGATTCGGATGGGCGACATAAACTCCTTTGTTATAATCCAACCCTGTTGAAGTGCAAACGCTTTGTAATCCAGGTGAATTGTTGTTTCCCGCGGAAGACCGAATCGATGAGATATTCCCCGAGAGGTCCGAGGTTGTTCTCATCGCGAGTGTTCGGTCATAGGCTCGTCGTTGTCAAAAATTCCCGAGGAGATTTTGGTAAACAATGGAGGACACTAATAAAGCCGCCAAAGGACAATTAAACAAAAATTTCATAATGTCTTTGTAGGTCGACAGCCAGTGGTATTCAAAGTTGCCTATGACATTATTAGTTTTAAATTCAACGTTTGTAAGATCCCCTACCCAATCGAGAAGCAAACCAGAGAGATTGAGTTCTAGCCATTTCCATTTAAAAGATTTTAGGGTTTTGAAAATATTTTGACTAGAATAATCAAAGTTTTTTTTTATCTCTCAAGTTTGTCATGAAAAACTTTTGTAAATGTTTACAAGAAGATTTTTCCAAAAGAGGTTTGAAGAGTTTTTGAACACACAAAATATTTCTGAGTTTTAGAAATGATTTTGACAGAGTTTTGTTGTAGAAAATAATTTGTGTGTGTTTATTTGTTTTGGAAGAGGGTATTTATAGAGTGGTGAGAAGGGTGATTTGTGCACAAATGGGAATATTAAGAGTCTGTTTTGAAAAATGTTTGAATTTCCACATTTAATGCTACCACTCCATTACCCGCAAAGAAAAATCCTCGCTTTTCAAGGAGCTTGCAAAGGCAATGTAAAAGTGCACTTTTGCGAGATAAAATATCAATTTGATATTTTTAGAGATGAGGCATTAAATGCCAAATGGGATGACAAGAAGACAAAGAGACATATATTCCTATATTAAATTAGTGTAGTTACCAACCTAGGACATTTAAGTAACTGATACTTGGATCATTTAGTTACTCATTCAATGCTCTATGTCAATGTCAGGACCCTAAATGAGTCTTACTCATTCGTGAGAGATTTGTTTTGATGTTCAGTGAGGATGAACCATTTCGAGAACTTACCGAGATTGGTTTTCGATACCCGACTTTCAATGTCAAGCATTCCCACCGCCTTCAGCCTCAAGGTAGGTTCATCCAAGGGTTTGGTGAAGATATCACCAGCTTGATATTCAAGAGGGATGAAATGAAGTTCAATGTCACCCTTCATTATGTGATCCCTCGATGAAGTGATATCCGATATCAATGTGTTTGGTTCTGGTGGAGGACGTGGTTGTTGAGATTGCAATAGCACCGTGTTATCACGTAAGATGGGCACCATTTTGTAATGGATGTCATAGTCAATGAGTTGACTTTTCATCCATAATACATTACAACATCCTCTGCCAGTAGCCATATTATTCGCCACCGAGACAGCCACGATTGTTGCTTTTTAGCACTCCAACAAACCGTTTTCCTCCAAGAAATTGACAGACCCCGAGGTACTTTTTCTCGTCCATGTTGCAACATAATCGAATCGAGTAACCCTTGAGATCAAACCCTGAGCATTTTGGATAATAGAGTCCAAGATTTGGGGTTCCTTCAGTACCGAAAGTATTCTTTGGTCGCAGCAATGAGATGGGATTCTTTAGGATTGACTGATATCTTACTATTAGACGTGATCGAGAATTGGATGTCCGGTCTAGAAGCAGTTAGATACATCGCTGATCCAACAATCCTCTCGAATGGGTTTGATTTATCGATTTGCAGTGAGATCGTGTCCAATGTTGTTAGGTGGGACCATTGAGTCTTCTCACCGGCTACGATATCTCATATTTCTTCAAGAGATTTGTGTATTTCTTTGACCGATGGATATTCCTTTATCGCTTTCTTTTCTGATTGTAGTCCAAGAAAATATGTGAGTTCCCCATCATGCTCATTTCAAACTTCTTTGTCATCGCTTTTTTAAACTGTTTGCAAAGTTTGTAGTTTGTTGAGCCAAAGATGATATCATCAACATACACTTGTACTAGTATCACATCCTCGTTGAGTTCTATACAAACAAAGGTGTTGTCTATCTTTCTCTCGACAAACTTGTTTTGTATCGAAGGCCGAGAGTTTCATACCATGCCCTGGGAGCTTTTTTAAGTCCATAGAGGGCTTTGTCAAGCTTGCAGACATACCGTGAATTCACTACTCAAAGCCCGGGGTTCTGAACATACACATCTTCCTTGACAACACCATTTAAGAATGCACTTTTAACATCCATTTGGTAGACCCCCGGTTCATGTATGTTGCATATGCAAGGAAGATCCCGATGGCTTCCATTCTGCAAAGAGCAAATGTCTCATCATAGTCAATTTCTTGTTGATCGTAACCTTTGGCTACAAGTCCTGCTTTGTTTTAATGACAAGTGCCGCTTTCATCGGCTTTGTTTCAAAACCCACTTCATTCCTATGACTACTACATCCTGAGGACATTTGATTAAGGTCATGACCTTGTTTTTGTCAACCTGCTTCTTCTTGCATAGCTCGAACCCAAATTGGGTGTTTAAGAGCCTCAAGGACACTTTTGGGTTCTATCCGATAGGTAATCAAGATATAGACATTCATGGTCAAGCCGCAAGTTAGATTAGCGTACCATGCTTCTAGTGAGCATGCCCTCCGGTTCACCAATGATGTTTACAAGCTCAATGTTGAGTTCTTGTCCACTTACTTTGTGGTTCAGATCCGAGCTTGATGATGTCACCGAGTTCGATGTGAGTTCGTGCAAGAGCCACTTAATCATTTAGAACATCTGTAGAGATGTCTTGTTCAGTTGAGGTTCATGAGTTACGTGTTCCTCGATCATTTGGATCGTGTTTCCTATCCCCCAGGGACCGATTGATTATCAATAAACTCACCGATGGTTGGTGGGTAGGTTGTGAGGTAAGACATAATATGAGATGTCAAAGACGTTTATGAGGAATTGAATTGGTTGTTGTACTCATCGTGAGGATATCTTGATGAGTTATCAATTTTATTTCCTCCATCGAGGTGTTTGAACCCGATAAGCGACTTTCATCAAAGGTGACATGAAAGGTTTCCTCAACTTGTTGTCTCCTTGTGTTAAAACCCCTAAAGGCTTTGGAGATCGCTGAGTAGCCTAAGAAGTATCCATCATCAACTTTTGCATCAAACTTTCCTAGATGATCCTTGTGGTTATGAATGAACACGGGACATCCAAACACATGAAAATAGTGATGTCGGAAGTCTACCTTTGAAGATCTCATATGGGGTGGGTTTTATTATGTCTTTTGACAATGATTGACCTGCTTGAGTGTAACAGTGCTTTGATCGCTTCAGCCCGTAAATGTTTTGAGAGGGTCGAGCCATTTAACATGGTTCTAGCGTACCTCAATGAGTTCTGTTTTTCTTTTAGCAACCCCATTTTGTTCGTGGGTATATGGAGATGAGAAATTTTGAGAAATTCCTTTTCATCACGTAAACTCTCAAGCTCATGATTTGAACTCAGCACCATTGTCGGCTTCGATTTGTTTAACGTAATGTCATTCTCGTTTTCAATCTTCCCGATGAATGACATTATTGTATCACGCTCTCTTTTTGAAAGAAAGTATACCCAAGTGTATCTTGAGAACTCATCAACAATGACAAGTGTATACTCTCATGCCGATTGATCCGGGACTGACAGTCCAAAGAGATCCATGTGCGAAGGTAAAGGCAGCTTTGATGGAGAAATTTTATTTGGTTTTGAATGATGCTCTGTGGTGTTTACCTTTTTCACGTGCGTATATGGTTTGTCTTTTGCAAAGACCAGGATGGTAAGCCAAGGACCTTGTTTTGTTTTGCCAAGTTGTTGAGGTTTTTGAAGTTAAAGTGTGAGAGTCTCTGTGCCACGCCAATTGATTGTTTCGTGGCTTTAGCAAAGAGACAAGTTCCATCTTGGGAGAGTGTTGACATGTCTAACACATAAACATCATCTCTCCTAAGAGCTATCAACACAACTTCCTTGTTGGCATTGAAAATGGTACCTTGTTTATCATTGAATTATACAATGTATTTAGCCACATAGTTGACTCGACAATCGATGAGATTGTATTTGAGACCATTGACATAGGCTATTCTAGAGAAAACTATTCCATTGCGCTTACTGAACCATAACCTTCGGGGACATGATGAGTTATCACCAAATACTACCTTGGGCCCCTGGTTCCTTTACATACTTGTGTATATTCCTTCACACCACTCATGCTTTTGAGCATCCACTGCCTAGATGCCAAATAAGATCCCTAGCATGTCTCTCGCACAAGCAAAGTAAACTGAATTAGTTTCTCTTAGTGACCCACTTACTAGTGGGCTTGGGTCTCAAGGTCTCTTTGAAATTTTCAATTGACTCGTGGTCAGTGGTTGTGTGCATAGTGCTACCACGTGTTTTGCATTTAGAGGTCGAGGATGACTCGACTCGGTTGTTTAGAATTTCTCCTTGCATGAATGACACTGCCATGTTGGGATGTCTCATGAGTGGATTACCACATATACAAAGATGTGTTCATGAGACAATCATCCCGATGATGATCATTAAACCCACAGTGAGGGCACAGAGGAAAAGGTTTTGCTCTATTCTTGGGAGCACCTTTGGAGGATGAAGCATACCGATGACCAACTTTGGTATAGTTTGCTTGACCGACATACCGTAGATGGTTCATAGCTTCCTGGATCATCCTTTTTGCGATCATGCAAAAGGATTCTATAGCAGCTGTCATGGTATGGTGGTGTAATGACACGCCATACTTTTGCTTGTTTTTGGAGGTTGACTTAGACTTTGATGAACTGGAGGAAGTTGACTTTGTCTCCTTGATTGGTTCAGGGACCTTTTCAATGGATTCCATTTTTTCAGTAATCTTCCTCACTAGTTCACCGGCCAATAATTTGGTCACCGGGGACAGAGGATGTTGAAGTCTCAAGATGAGTAGACTTGTTGAGTTGGTTTTGTTGGTCTTTTCGATGGTTCTACCAAGTCCGCACCTTTCTTTGGTGAATGAGGATTGAATTGCAGTGGAGTAAGCTCAGAGCTTGAGCAAAGAAACCAAGAGGTTTCTGGTGGAAGCGTGTTGAGATTCGCTGCACTGAGAGATGTTCAAGCATACCGGGCACATCGTGAGTCCAAGCATGCTCTTTAGAGATTGACTTTCAGCTCTAGAATCCTTCCGTAATCGAATTTGGAAGTTTACTCTCGTGATTAACCCGCTCAATCCAATCATCGAATTGGGATTAGTCAACATATTTGTAATCATGCCACCGCATTACACAAATGGCTTAGGAGATCGGTCTTTGTTGAGAGAGTCGTGGGAGATGATCTTCACCTATGACTCTCTTTTTCACCGGGCACCCACAAAGATCAAAGACCCCGGATTCTTAGCAATCCAACTATCAAGAATATCTTGTTCCTTTTAAGTTCATCTTGAAGATCCTCGATTTCTCTTAACTAGTTCGTTTTGAATTTGCAAAGTGACGTTCTTAAGTGGCTTGTTTTAAAATAAGCGCTTATCTCTACACTTGTTTAATTCAAAACTTAGCTTGTTGTATTTTGGAAAAAGATTTAATCTTTGCTCTTCGACGAACTTAAGGTCAACATTAAGATAATTCATATAAGATCGCCAATCGTGAGTCATCATCCATAGAAAGTAAGATGTTTACCTTCTTCATAGTGATGTTGACCCATTCCCGCTTCTCGCATGATTCTTTCCAACATCTAGCTTGTCCTCTTCGAGAGGGCCATCGCTGCAACCGACATGCACCATTTCATCATCTAATGACACCGCTCTTCATCCCGGTCGAAGGTCTCAAAGAACAAGGCCTTTGTTTTTACCGCACGCATTGAACACTTTTTGTTGTTTCGAGGGACTGCCTCGAGCAATGCAAGCTTAGCTTTGACTTTCTTATACTTAGCTTCAAAATCAATAGTTTTGTTTTGATCAGATTTGTTTTGAAAGTTTTGATGAGACTGATAGATTTTTGTTGAAATTTGCTAAAGCATGAGGACCTGATTTGATCCCGATGGTTTATAAGAGGGTTCGAAATTGTTTTTGAAAAAGCCTTTTGTAAATGACTCCTTTGTGACACTTAAAGCATTCAAGGTCCTCATTTGCTTTGGCATTTGAAAACCTTTGTTTCTTTTTATAAACCTTCGAGAGTTAGCAAGGAGTGCCCTTTCCGAATTCAAGTGTTCGTGTCATTTAGGTACCTCACTTGATCTATCATCGTGCTCATCGTAATTTTCCTGAAAATCTTGAACAATATTGTTAGAATAGAGCGTTGATATTGGTGATGAGGTGGTGGTCGGGGACTTCTTGACTTCCGAGACTTTAAGTCGTGGTATCGTCGTTGATGAGGTTTTCCTCATAGACAATTTCCCATAAATTTCCGAAGCTCAAGATTTTGATATGATTAGCATTCCTAAGTCCCTCGAGAGAAATTCAACCACTCTGGAGATTGTTGACAAAACCAACATTGATTTTATGTTTGGACAACTTAACACCATCATTTGACAGTTCATTTAAAAGAGTTTTATACCTGGTGTAAGTTTGAGAGAGAGTTTTCGATCCTTAGCCCCTAAGGTGTTATACTCAAGTTTCGTGTCCATTATCCTGCTTTTCCTTGGTATCGATGGTCCTTCATGACTATGAACTAGGTCATCCCAGTTTGCTTAGGCATTTACACAAATTTTATAACGCACTCCATAATATCGCCGGAAGACAAGATATTATGATACTTTTGAGTCTTTTGTCCTGGTTGACCACTCTCCTTTCATCCTGGTCCACTGAGCTCGTGTTTGGGCAACCCTTCAGCAGTCTTTGGGACAAATGGACCTTCATTTATACAATTGATATAATAAGGTTCCATCCCAATCAAATAGCAAAGCATTCGCTTTTTCCATTTTTTGAATTTGCCAACTTCAAGTCTAGGGGCAACAAATTTAATAAGCTCCACCCTTTTATCGACTAGTTGGGGTACATCAATTTCAGCCATTTAGGATCCTAATTTAAAAACCTTTAGAGCGGCCTAAAAACGAGTTTTATAATTAGCCTGCTCTGATACCACTTGTTGTTCCCTCGCTCACTAGGTTTAAAACAAGCGAATAAAAACAAGTTAATAGTGAACAATGACCTAAATTAACATGTAAAACACACTGAGTAATTTTCAACATCATATTCTTATTAGAAATAAATCCACAAAGAATAACGCTAGCCATTCAGTGAAAGTAAAAGACAAGGTCAAGCTTCCCATAACCTCGATGACACCGAGCTTGTAAGTTAGCCATTCAGGGAAAGTTGACTTATGTTGATAAGGACTTATTCTTATATGATTCAAACTTATCCCTTTGTCCCGCTTTTCTTCTCTATTTATCCTTCAGTCTTCTACTTTTAGTTTGTTCTGTAAGTAGTTGGAGAGATTTTAGGATTCAAATGAGTTATTGTCATCACTAATCAATCCATCATCTTCTTTCTTGACTCAGCTTCACCCTTTAAGTTCCTACCATCGAAAGTGAGAGATCATCTTCTCGTGACTGAAGTTTCCTCAAGATGACTCACTTAGAGACTATGCACTCGCTGACTCGATACGTTTAACGGTCTAATTACTAGGGCTATTTTCTATTCAAACCCTAGATTAAGGGGTTTGGGTATTTACTGAACCCAACACATATATTTATCCTCGGTACAGTTTTTTATTGCACGCGGTACAATGGTTTTTATGCATATTTTGGATATGTATGCAATTTTGCATCTTTGTAGGATATATATGCAAATACCCTGAAAATTTTATGTATAGTTAATTAACTATGTGTTGGTTATCAACCAACAAACCAAGAAGCCAGAATGTGGAACTTCGATACGAATGAATAAAACAACACGACAGAATAGTAAACTTGACATGTATTCTTGCTTCCAAACGATTTTTATATTGAGAACAATGAAAAGAAAACGGTACATTGACCCCTCCCCCTCACCTCTTTATTATAGAGATGAGGGGGGAAGAAAACCAACTCTTAAAGGAGTTGAAACTGGCTACAACAAAGGAGAAAACCTAGACTCACGAATGCTCAGAGTCTACTATCGTTTGACATCTCTAATGGTATATATATAGAGTTGACATGCATGTTAGAACCGACATACATGCATTCCCTATTTGACAAAAATGTGAACTAAAGCTTCACTAAGACCCCTTATACTTATTAATACTTGATAATATGGATACTATATTACAACAATTTTCACCTTAGTATCATATTAGCCATCTCCGATAAGCAGCAGCTTCAACCAGCGCTGGAACCTCGGACAGGGGTGTGCCTTCATCGAGACACCAGTAGCAATAACCGCTACTAACCTTAGCTTAGCTCCTGACTTTATCGAGAGCCCCTTCAGCCAAATAGCCTCCTTCACAACCTCCATAAGTGTCATATACTCCGCTTGAGTTGTCAACAAAGCCATCATGTGTAGCATCATAGCTTCCAAGCTTCATGCACATTCTTGTATCATAAACCCGTACACTGTGATTTGATATACCCATGGCGTGATCAATCTTCCCATGGCATAGCCAAAATCTACAAAACTCAGACGTTTTTCTGAATCCACGATCAAACACATCCAACATACCCATATATATATATATATATATATATATATATATATATATATATATATATATATATTTATATATATATATATGACCACTTACCATCCTTTTCCACATCACAGTCCCCTGATAGACTACCCTCCAACGACAGTATGGAGTGTCCCTCCAACAAAGTTTGTACCAACTTCTCGTTGTGAACCCTGGACTGTGTGACCCCCTCAGAGTATTACCACTCTGGTCCCTGAGAATCTCCATACCAAGTAAATTTGTCTTTGCTTTATTTAGAAAACCCTTGGTAACCCAGATCTCAGCTTTGCATTCGCAAAAAAAAACCATACCATCTATATAGAGAAATAGATGTATGAACATCCCTGTTGTATACTCCCAGTAATAGCCATTGTTGTCGTTACTGCTTTTCCTGCAACTGTTGCTGAGTACATACACATATGACCAAGTATCCATATCTTCTTTAAATCGAGCCTTTCACTTGGAAATCACCTCACAAGCAACTGTATTATTGAAAGTCAATGACGCGTGTGCGTGTATCTTCTCCACTACAGCAACTGAAAAAGCAGCCTCATTATTGTCTTCTCTATACTTGTATAGTTCCCATGCTAAGTGTTGATCCCTATCACGTGCTGAATGATAGTCTCTCAAATTCTGAGTTTGTAATTCCTGTGAACCAGCTACCTGACCGACATTCCCCTAAGGTTCCACCTCAAATGTATGATCCTCAACCGGTTCCACCTCAAACTCAACTCCCTGCAACACCTGCATTGAACCTGTACCTACACCAGAACCAATGAAAGTTTTCTTCTATTCACTCGTTGAAATCCATATTCCTGTAAAGCACTCCCTTTGAAGTAACGTCATCTGACCTCCAAAGTTGATAACCTACCATACCTTCACGGTATCCCAGGAATATGCACTTGACCTAACCCAGTTCAAGAATCCCTTGCTTAATACTAGCAACCAACCAAAACCCCCCACATATCTATAGGCCTCTTGAATCCAATCGCTGATGATGGTGACCTATTCACTAGATATGTAGACCTTGTTGTATCATCTGCCAGAAAAACCTTGGTCAGACCAGACTGAATCAGAAAACAATGTACCTCCAAGAGTGTCACGTTCGTCTTCTCAACCAACCCATTCTGCTGTTGTATCCCTGCAACACCCAAATGTCTGGAGGCCCCACTCTTCATACGTTATTGTGTAGACCTTCTGATTACAATACTCAAGTAAATTACCTTTCTTGTTTTGATTTTGAGGAGTATGACGGTGGTAATGTACTGATGGGTTATCGCATGGAATGCTATGTACGGGGAACAGGTAAGGTTCAAGTACATATGAGGGATGGGTCAAGTTTCTTTTTGGACAACGTCAGATATGTTCCGGAATTAAGGCGAAACTTGATTTCAATGGGCACTCTTGATAAGGAGGGTTTTACCATGAAGATGCAGTCGGGCAGGATCAAGGTTATAAAGGGTTTGCTGATGGTTTTATCATGAACAAAGTAGGCTAAATTTGTATACCTGGGACAAAACTTTGAGATTCCTTGTGATTATACTTGGGAAAATCCTTCTTCAAATGCACCTCAAACTGACATATATAACACTTGAGTCTGTTACTTCTTCCTTGTGACTTTGACCACTTTACCCTACTGCATATCACTTTGATCAGATTTTTTCCCTCACAAACAACCCTTCACCACCATCAACCTTTGCTTCTGTCATCTTCTGAAGTTACCTAGAATGAAGTGTCGCGAGCACGTCTTCTAGCTTCAAAGTATCCCGACCATATAGCAAAGTATCCACGAAAAAACCGTAAGACGATGGTAACGATGTGAGTCATAATAATGCCTGATCCTCATCCGATATATATATCTATAGCCGCTAAGTCACTTACCAACTTGTGAAACTCATCAATATATTCAGTTTGACTCTTACCCGGATGCATGAGAAAAGTATATGACTTCTTTTTCAAGTAAAAACGATTAGATAAAGACTTTGTCATATATAAAGTCTTTAACTTTTTCCAAATCCCCGTTGCAGTCATCTCCTTAGTGATCTACCATAGGACCCGATCACCCAAACACAAGATCAATGCGCTATAAGTCTCTTTCTGAATGATGTTATCGTATGCCACTATTGTAGTTGCAGGTAACTCCTCAAATGTTGCAGCTAATCCCTGTTGTTCCAGCAAAGCCTTCATCTATACCTGCCATAACGCAAAATCATTCTTCTCATTGAATTTTTCGATGTCAAACATGGTCCCCACCATCATTCTTTTAAACCCTTTGTTTATTCTAATAATCTTGTGATGTAAACCTTACAACACCGAACTAAACAAAGTACGCGTGTGTAAAAACCCCTTGCTTTATCGATATAACCCTATGATAAACCCTCTTAGAATCGATCAAAACAAGAAAAAGAAAATAACTCTTCTTTAGTAAAACCTTTTACGCATGCAAAATAAAAATTTATACACATGCATGCAACCTCAAAGAGTATTCACACATTTTTTAAGACACCGCCAAAACAATGAAACAAGAAAACTATATCTTTGGGTTGAAAATCTTTTCACGCCGTTCAATAAAATGGAACACCAAGACCTTGTTGACCACAATCCGATTGACAAGAACCCTTCAAAACATATTTTCGATCATCTTCCAATAAAATGACTTTACCGCGAGCAAAAACCTTCGCATAATCAAGTAACCTTGGAGATTTAAAAACAATTGAAAAACTATGACTTGCTTTGAAGTACCAACCTTGTCGAGATAATCCTTGCAAAAAACCAACACTTTTGAAATCTTCAAAGCCGAAAAACTTCAAGAACTTTGTGTTGAAAAAAACGGTTCAAGAAAAACCTCAAAACCCGAAACCTTTTTTGCACACCCGACACCTTGATGCTCCGAAAACCCGAAACCTCAAGAAAACTTGATGACGAATGATCGACTAATCAAAGGAAAAAAGAAACCTTTACGACTGACGACACTTGATCTTCTTAAACCAGAAAACCAAGTAACCTGACGGCTCTTTGTCGATACCCTGACAAAAACGAAAACACCAGAAACCTTTTTGTTGATCTTCGATATCCCAAAAACCAACAAACCTTGAATTTTCTTCAACCTGTGTCGATAATTTGTTATAACATTAAAACCCCGTAGGTATAACTTTATTAATGGCCATTATTTATAATGGTAAAACGCTAATTCCCAAAACCCACAAACTGGGCTTGGGCCTAATTATCCACTACTCCGAGTTCGAAGGCGAAATCGCGAAAGCTCGAACTGGATTAGTAAACTAAGAAAGCAAAATAATACGGGATAACCCAAAGTATCCCCTATTCTAATTTTTTGTTTACAGATAATGATGCAGGATTTCTGACCAGGTTTTAATATTTCTAATAGTCTCGATTACCTATGGTCTACCTTATACACTAACGGGCAAAGGTACACGGTCGTGTAGTGTAGTATTCGGTAAAACCGAGGTCGTCCCAAGAGCTATGTGTATCGAAAATTAACTTAAGTCTATGTCACGATTTTTATGGATTATTGATTGATTGATTAAGCTAATAATGAAATGCGAAAATAAATAAGATTTGAATTCAATATGATCAATAGGCATGGTTTTCATGGCAAACAAGCTAATGGGAAAGATAGTGATGCATTCTCAAACCGTGTTCATCTACGAATGGATCGTGGCAAACGTCGGTAGACTCCTATGGTCAATTCGTCTGCCCTATGATTCTTAGAATCCTCACCAAGATGAACAGGTCACCCGGGATCATTCGGCAATCTAATAGCAGTCATTAAGAGTCGGCGCTTACTATCGCATTACATGGGTTCTAAAAGTCACTAGATTCGCCTCAAGTGGGGGTTTAAGTCACTAGGACAACATTTGGTCGCCTATCCTAACCTATCAACAAAGGCTTCCACCCGAGGTCAAGATTCTACCTTTGATAGTCGAGTTATTTTTAGTCCCCTGAGCCAAGTCATTAAGTACCTCTACATGCAATATTCGAAATAATGAGTGCCCGGGCGCTAGCATCTTAGACACTCATCCCTAATTTCTTAAGTTCATCCAAACGACCGGTGATCATTTGGTCGGGTTAAGACAAGCGAGGAAGGATCGTCACATAATCTTACCCTCCCCAACTCTACCTAACTACTTAGGGTCAGTTGGTCAATTCTCCTAAGTAACTAGATAAGATCGCCATTCAAAACTACCGAAGCTAGGGTAACTACCAATGAACTAAGCATGCATACATTAGAAACAATTAATTAACGCAAAAACATTAATAATAAAAGAATCAAAATTAGGCAAACGCCTAGTTTCCACATCACCGAATGGAATGACAAATAAAACACGCAAATAAAACAATAAATAAAACAAGAATAAACATCAAATAATAATTGGCTAATAATAAATTAATAATCAATTAATAAGAACACGATAAGAATCAAGGCCTCAACAATTAATTGAGATCAAAATTAATAAAATAATGAAACCAAATTAATAAAAAGAGTTGGAAAAGTAATTACAAATCGTGTCAATAAAATACTATCGATCCCCTAGTTGAGCACCGGGGCAAAACCCCAAAGGGTTTGCCCCTTGAAAAGCCACACACCACTTGCTGTTTTTCTTTTCTTCTCTTTTGTCTCTTGCGTCGGCAAGAGTAGGACCACAGAACCTAATATCCAATTGATATTTCAAAACCTAATTGGTTAATGATTCCCACTGTACGCATGTCATGATCATTTTATACTAATAGAATATTTGGAGAATTTGCAACATAAGCCCTTAAACTTGTGTCACTTTTCATTTGAGACTTGTCATCTTTTTTCTCTTCATTTACACATACAAATGTGTAATAATATTCTTTTAATATTGACGACTTCAGTCCATGGACTCAAAACTTTGCGCCCAAGTTATTAATTTTGGCGTAACTAATTCATCGGGTTACGCCGTAATCCTTCGTCAGCACATACTTATCCACTTCGAAATTATCTCTACGGCGTAACTAAATTGTCATGTTACGCAGTAACCTTCAAAATAATAATTACGGGGTAACCTTAAGAGGAGGTTACGTCGTATCCTTCATAGCATCATATTTACGCCGTAACATTATTAACGAGTTACGGCGTAATCTTCACACATAATTTATAGGCCCTCGTTGTGTGAGTTACGGCGTAAGTAAATTGTGCACTTACGCCGTAATCTATCTTCAGAACATATAATTGGTCTTATATCACATCTTTTCCACTCCAACGCCTCATTTATCCTGAAATGCAAATATGAATGAATATAAACAAATTAAGTACCATATTAATACAAATGAGGCCATAAACACGAGAATTTGATATGTAAAATATATGTAATTTGATGTTATCAGATAACCAAAGTATCCGAAGGATAAACTAAAGTATCCGAAGGAGTCGTCTCGGGAATAAGAACCCTAGATTCGACACTAACAAAAGTCGTCTTCGGAATAAGAACCCTAGATTCGACACCAACAAAAGTCATCTCAGGAATAAGAACCCTAGATTCGACACCAATAAGTCGTCTCGGGAATAAGAACCCTAGATTCGACACCAAAAAAAATCGTCTCGAAATTAATACCCTAGATTCGACATAAAACAAAAACAAACAATTAAATAACTATATTTTTTTTTCTTTTTTTTTCAACCAATGATCACATCATAAATTAATATTAATAAGATAAAATATTAGTAATTGATCTCATACTTAATAGGTGGCCACATCATCCTAAACAACCATAATATTATAATGATCGATTGACATTATCTTCTGACTAGCCACCGACTCCCGCCCTCAGGATACTTGATATCATTCTGGTACCTTTCAAGTTTTTTTTTTTTTTTACCCAACGAGATGTATCAAACAAAGGACAACTAAGGTGCATGGAGTGATGACTGATATTCGACAACGAACTAACAAACAGTTAGAGGTGAGGGAAGTTTTAGATCGGCAGTGAAAAAAATTAGGGTTTTGGAGGTTTTTTTTAAAGATAGGTAGTTGGTTGTATTAGCTGGTAGAGGCTGCGGCTCGCTGTAGCCACCTAGTCTGAGGATCAAACCCACTCTGATATCATGTTAGAACATTAAAACCCCGTAGGTATAACTTTATTAATGATCATTATTTATAATGGTAAAACGCTAATTCCCAAAACCACAAACTGGGCTTGGGCGTAATTATCCACGAATATAATTAACCTCAACAACTTGAAATTCAATAACCTTTGAAGTCTTTCTTGTCTCGAGAACCTAGATGAAACCGACCTTTAAAATCCCTTCCTGTCGAGACCTTGTAGTGCAAGTAAACCCTCAACGCTTTTTGAATCTCTCAAACTCGAGACCCAAAGATACCTTGCGCTAAAACTGATTTGGAAACAACCCTCCAAACAGAAAACCTTGCTTCTTGAAACCTTGTTGTCGAAGCCTTCCGGCCTTTAGACCCTTGGCCCGCTTAGAAGTGGATTCGAACCACTGACACAAGGATTTTCAGTCCTTTGCTCTAACCAGCTGAGCTACCTAAACCACTTTCCTAAAATCTGGAACACCATGTACCTGCTGCCCAAATTCGATCACCAAGAAAACCTTGTTGTCGTAATACTAAACAACAACAAACCTTCAACAAGATCAACCTAGCTTCCACCCGAGACCCAAATCTGGCTCTGATACCATTTGTTGGTTATCAACCAACAAACCAAGAATCTGGAATGTGAAACTTCGATACGAATAAATAAACAACATGACGGAAAAGTAAACTTGACCCGTATTCTTGCTCCCAAACGATTTGTATATTGAGAACAATGAAAAGAAAACAGTACAGTAACCCCTCCCCCTTGTTAACATGTAGCCTTCGATCAAATCTCTTCCTGAGATTGTTAGTCTTCATCTTCTGTTTGTAACAGGGTGTTTGGAACATGAAGATTGTAACAGAAAAGTAAAAGTGAATGAATGCAGAATTTGATAAACAAGTATTCGATTATATAACTAATAGATTGAACATATATATTGGATGATATGTTTTGATTACAGACTTGACCTTTATATACTAATGAATCGGTTTCATTGATACATCGTGACTGTTAGACAAATAGGCATACCGATTTATTCCTATTAAAAGTCGTGACCCTCTAAAAACGGTTTATACCATTATCCTATGACCCAACCCAAACAAACTATCTTGGGTTTATACAAAAATAACATAAATACATAACATATATATATATATATATATATATATATATATATATATATATATATATATATATATATATATATACATACTAGTTTTCGAAGCCCGCCCAATGGGTGGGCATGACTTATAATTATTTGTTTGTTGTTTTTTGTTAACTGAAATACATTTTTTAGAATTGTCAAATAATATTATAAAACAATTGTTTCTTTGGTTTTTAGTTCTTGATTGCATTAAGAACGAAAAAGCAAACGTTTATACAATATGAGGGGAAAAATGTTACAAAGTGGTACGCAAGAACAAAGTATACAACCAAATAGTAGGACGTTGAGTTATCAGGTTTGGTATATGTGAATAACACATTTAAAATAAGTGCTACACACTTAAAGAAAAAAGAAATAGCGGTAAAGCCTATTTTTACTAAAAATTTAAGAGATAATACAAATATTCAAATATATAAAAAATTCATTCATGTCACACCAAAACATTGTTATAACATGTTCTATTATATGATTCTAGCTTCATAATCTAATTTTCACCAAAATTTTTGATCTTGAAACTATTCTTCAACCTTTAAGACCAAGGTCTCCTTTCAGCCATCCGTTCATTGAACAAATGCTCGAGCCGTGTACTCCATAGCCTCATTCCTATCTTTAATCAACTTAAATCCTTTGCACTTCACTCCCAACCACGTTTGCATACTCACCATAAAAACACGTATCTAATGCAAGAATGGAGGGCTACTACTGTAGTGACCTCTTTTAATTCATAATAAGCTATAAGACTATAAGAATTGATAAATACACGTCGAAGAGTTTCAACCTGGTCGACCCATTTAACCCGTTTCCATTTTAGCTATTCTTTTATCCTATCCATTGATACATTTGATTAATAAGAATCACCCACAACCCAAATCGGCGCATTTATTATAGAATGGACTTAAAATCTGAAATCATCACGTCTAATATATAGGGTTCATAGCTCCATTATTATAATTTTTATTTATATTTAATATAACAAATAAAGACCATTGACGAAAATAAGATGTCTAACCTGTAAGAAACCTGAGAAGAAGCATCATTTGCGTTTAGAGGGCTTTTTGGTCCTGTCTACTAACAAAAATTTCAATGTCTAGAGGTTGGATCATGTATTATTAAGTGTGATTAAGCCTCAAGAAGTTATGGTTTAGAACATATATGTTAAATTATATATATATGCATTTTTTTATTTTTTATTAATTTTATCTATA